>CM075857.1:48095671-48805671 GCA_037975125.1 Latrodectus hesperus
AAATGCGTCAATAAGACGCTTAGATATATATTTAATAAAAAAAGCATGTTATTGATATTTCTAATCATTGTAAATACAAAAATGTTCTGCATTTAAAATGAAATTTTAAAACTTCCAATACCAAGAAAAAAATTAGATTTGCATAGTAATAATGAAAATCTTCAAAATAAAAAAAAACATAAAATTTTTAGTTTCAATTTCTCAAAATGTATTTTTTATATAATTTTTAAGATTTAAATTAAACCTACTTCTTTTTCTTTAAATCGTGATCAAATATCATGATCGTAATAACATGATCCTTAAAAATTAAACAAATTCTTCAAGAAAAAAAAACTAATTAGTACTTTATTTCAGAAATACTCTGTTTACCTACGTCGCAAGCAAATTATTGATGAAATTAAATTTCAACCTGAGTACACTTTATCACTTAATTACTGTAGTCTAAGTACTAATAAAATTTTATGACAAAAACTTATGGAAGTGACAAATTTTATTAAATGCAAGCAATCCTTATCAGCAGCATTGCTATTTCAAGTGTTGCATACATAAGTGAAAACTAAATATTTTAAGAGCAGCTCAAATTTATTGATTTAAAAGTAAAAAATTCATTTTGAAAATATTTTAAAGCTACTCTAAACAGAGCATGCAAAAATATTTTACAAGTATTTATGCTCCAAAAATCGGTAAACGCTTAGCCATGTACGAATCAATCTTATCGTAGAGCCAAAAATGTATCACTTAGCCTTTACTTAACATAAATTGCAACCCCCACTGATGCTTATGTCTAATCGATTTGCCGATTTTTTGAAATTATTCAGTAAGATATTTTCATAAATTTTCCTAGGGAAGCGACAAATTCTAAGAAACTGTTAGTTTGATTGTTTGTTTTAAGGTCTTAAGTTTGAATTAAAATTATACCACAATATGGCTACAAAAAGTAATTTAGAGCCTACGGAAAAACTGAGATTGGTATAACGTTTTCATTAAGGAATGGGTATATTGAGTATATTTTTATATAATATTTTAAGAGATTGTTATTTCACTAAGTGATGCGAATGATCATATTGTTTTTCATGGGAAAATATATTTTGGTTAGCTTCTTTATTTAAGTTTTTTTCCCTTTTGAGTTAAAATTAGTTCAGATATTTAAAATTAATTTCAGTGTACAATTGAAAATCTCAAAAAATAGCATTTATTTGAAATAACATGGACTATAGATTTTTAGAAACAGGAATAAATATTTAAGTATGGAGTATCAATATATAATATCAATGTACTTCATATTCACTTAATTTTTGCTCATTAGTTCGTATTTTGTTCTATCAAAACAATGATAATTATATTTTATTGAAATGTGAGATTGTTTTAAATATTAATTTTGATAATATATTTTTATTTCAAAATCGATTAATCAAAGTTAAGTACTTAGAAATTTATAAATATTATGACCTCTTACACATTCATACTTAAATTTAGTAAAATACAATTATCTATTCATCAAATTTTCTACATTTAGTTGACAAATGGATTTGTTTATAAATGTGTATAAACTTACACTATTTAAAGAGTTTTTATTTAAATTACATTCTATTATAACTAGCTAATACTATAATGTAGCTGTAAGCGAGTTTATAGTTTAAGCTTTTCATAGCTTAGTTTTAGGAATCTTAACGATATTATAGATTGCTTTGAATATTAATTCAACATAACTTTTTTTATTTTTCAATTGAACTTTAAATCTTATAAATGAGAAAATATTTCGAAAATTATACTAATTAATTACCTCTAAATCTTCGTAACATATTTAGTAAAATACCCCTATCTATTTATCAAATTTTTCAATATTTAATTGAAATATAATTTTGTGAATTATTGTATATAAATTTATATATTTAAGGAGTTTTGATTTAAATTATATTCTATTATATCTAGTTAATATTATAATTAAATTGTAAATACGTATTTAGTTTATGCATTTTATAGTTTACTCTTAGAAACTTGAATATTATTAGAAATTCAAAGACAATGTTCTAGACAAAGATAATTTATGTACTTATTCTGTAACACATGAATGAAAATATGTCGGGTTATGATAATTTGCCAATTTTATTTAATATTTTTCACAATAAATTATTAAATTATAACTAAACTTTGAGATAAGAGTAGTACAAACAATAAAAATGAATATAAAGCTTTTAATTTTTGTGTTTTTATATGCTAAAAATATATTAATAATACAGTAACAATTGTAAGATTGACTGATGAAGAAATAATGAATTTGTCTCTTTAAATTTAATTTTTATAAAAAGTACGTTATAATGCAGAAAGTTTTAAAATTAAAAAAAATATTTTTATTTACTATCTATGAGAGATTATTAGAGCATAACATCTGTAATCTCTAAAAACTAATATAGTTTAAAATTAATGCAAGCAAAACTAAATAAAACTTCTGTAAGAATTTTAAGTTATTTCACTATAACTCTCAGTTTAATCTCTTTTATAATTTTGTATGGAATAAAACCAATTTCATGCATAGAAAGTTTTAAGATTATATAAATATTACAATAAAAATTCATTTTTATTTATGAAGTTAACCCTCTTCTTCGCTTACTATTAAAATTATAAACTACACATTTTATTGTAGTTCTCTGCTTATTTAATTAGTAATTTTTGATATATATATATTGTATATAAAATAACATGTTATATATATATATATATCAATTATACATACTTTTTATATTAATCTAAAAATCGATATACTTGATAGTATAATGGAAATTTAGAAATACTTTAAATGCTTATTTGTTACATTTATAATTAAAGCAAAACAATGTACTGTTTGTACTGTTTTGCTTTCATCATTTTGTGTTTGCTCTGTAAGTAAGGCGATTTAATTTACCAAACATTTGCAGATTTATTTGAATATTTAGAGAGTATAATGTGATACATAAATTATTGATGGAAAAAATGTTAAAAATTTACTAAAAAAAAGCTTCTTATTATAATTAATGTTATCTAAAATAATTCAATTGTAAAATTTTTTCATATGTATTTTTCCCTAGTAACTGTAAAGTATTTTTAATAAATAAAAAATTAAAAGTTATTTTTAATATCTTTCCTTAAATCATTTTAATTTATGCTATGCATTTTATAAATGCTACAAATTGAAAAAAAACTCTTTTTCATTGGGGTTCGTTTTAATTTGAAATGACAATATAAAAATAATACCCGAAAATAAGTTACACATACTGATGAAAACGAATACATTTAGGCATTTTACTTACGTATTACTCTATAACAGTAAGCACTTTATTTATTTCTATAAAATATTTCTTGTAAATGTTATGAAAATGAATGATTTACTTAAATTAATGCAAAATTGAATCATAAAACTAATTCTTAATATTCACTAAAAATATATTGATGCAAAGAATCATAAAATGCATCCACAGAGAAAAATAAAGAACAAACTTAAGTTATAAGGAATCTGACAATCAACATATTTGCAGATTTCTTTGGTTAACCACCATTATCTTCAAGTTACTATTTTACTTCTCTCCTTCTAGCCTATAAGTCAGACAGATTATTTGATGGAATGGAAACTGACGCGTGATGTGACAATATCACTTCGATTGGATGATTCTTATACATCTCTTGCTGTTATCCGAAATGAAATATAGGATTCTAGTAAGTAAGAAATATTATGACAAACTTTATTATCTGTGTATAAAATAAGTATAAAATATCTAATTTTTTTATACAGAGACTTTGCTAACAAATTTTTAAATTTTAGTTGCCACAATTAAATTGAAAAATTCATTTTAAAATTAATTATATAATGTTAAAAAGGAAATGTTCTGCAATTTTAAAATATAATTTTTGTTGTGTCTTTTTTGTCAGATTCGATAATTATCAAAGAATAAGAAGTTGAAATCCAAAAGTTTCGTTTTTTTAAAATTTTGATGGCCATATAAATAGCAAAGTGTAGTCAGGATTTTTCTTTATATAGTAAATCAAACTTAACTCCTTATTTAATCATTTTTTAAATTTAAAATAAATTACTAACATGTTTACTATTAAATAGTAATAGTTTTATTATTTAGACAGGTTAATAATTTTCTAAAATGTGATTAATTGATAAAGACATTAAAGGACATTTATTTTACAGAATAAATTGATATCATATGTATTAAAATGATACATAAGTTGTATACTTACTTTAAACCTATTGATGTATTTATATTATTACATAAATACATTTATATCAATATCTCATCACAAATTTTACGCTGCTCTTGGCATTTAGTGAAAAACACTCGGTCATGACTATTCGGCTGAAATATCTTGAGATTGATAAAATATAAGTGAATATTTTGTCCTTAATCTTAACTATTAGATGCATTTATACATCTTACTATGGTTCTAACTCAAAATGGCAAATGGAAGTGGACATAAGCAGAATATTCGCACTCAAAAACGGGAAAGAAAAAACTCAGCAAGCAATTTCTACAATACATTCTTTTGAAAATCCCATAAGATCCTTTAGAACGAAAAGCAGAATTTTTTGCTAAAAGGTGGATTAAAAAATGTGAATTCTCTCGGTACATCGGAATCTCAAAGTTTTATTGCAGATGTGAAAAATTCATGTGATTTAAAGTACAGTTTCCACCATATTGTCCAGATTTTGCTCCATCTGATATTCTTTTGTTTTTACATTTAAGAAAAGAAGATTACGTTTGAAGATTTTCTTTTCACGGATACTCTGCTACTAAAAAGTTTTGTAGATATTATAAAATATACAGTGACAAATAAAGCGCCTAATACTTTTTGGGAAAGTCATTTCAGTTACGAGACAAAATCTTATAAATTTTAAAACCATATTATAAAATCATTTTAAAAAGAAACCTTATGTATGACATTATCTTGCTTGTTTCTATTTAATTTTGAATGGAATTGGGAAAATAATACAATGTCTGTTACAATTAATTCAAGCGCTTTTCATTTAGGTTTAAGAAAGATAATTGTTTCACTATAATAGTATTAAAATTAACTATTATTCGATAATTTGTGTTTTATCTTTTCCATGTTTACTAAAATACAAATAGTGCTTATATAACATTCATGCATTTTTTCACTGTATTAAATAATTTAAAGATATATTAAAGGGATATATCTTTCAAAGATAATGTTTCATGTTTCCGAAACTATGATTCCAGAAGCCGTTTCGAACCTCTTTGAGACAAATGCCCTTAACAATAATCGAATTGATTTGGACATGACACCTATAATGAGTAACGACTCTATGGCTTCAACTCATTGGAATCAAAATTAAAAATGATGTTGATGTTCATTTTGCAAATAAAACGATATCTGATATAAAGACCAAAGCAATGGTTTTGGAAGCCGTTTTCCATTGATTCAAGTCATTAATGCCAATAATTTTTTGATCAATGCCAATAATGTTACAAATATTATTGTAAAAGTGACTTCATGAAATAATATTTTTTCTTATGATAAGATTTAATGCAGCCCCCTAAATAATTTAGTCTTAAATGACTTCAAAGACTGAAACATTATTTAAGTGTGATGCAAAGTTTTAAAATTATTCCCTATATCTTTCTATTTAGTGTTGCATTTATCAAATGCAAGGTTTCCCAAAATTTCATTCTTTTAAGTAAATATATTATCCTATCTCCCCTATTCCTAGATATTTTGCGTGATTGGAAAAATTTCTGAACTTAACTTCAGAAAAATAAATGAAAGAAAGGCTGCAAATGGGTCATATGCAATTCTAAGGCTTTGATGATTCAAATTTTAGTTCAACATAAGACGAGAATATTTAAAGCAAATGAATCTTTTACATCTTTATATGAAAGCATGGTTTAAATCTTATTCATTTGAATAGACATCACTAAATACGTAAATACGAATCGATCATTATAATTTTCATAGCAGAATCGTAAATTTTGCTTAAAACAATTGATTAATATTTTTATTTAGATTTCATCAACTTTATTATCCAATCACAAGCTTTTTATCCCCATCTTCACTACAATATGCATTTTTGATCATTTGCATTAGCTTCATTGTATCTGAAATATAATCATATAAAAATACTGGTCAAAAAATCATTTGAATTCTATTTTCTTTCAAAAAATTATTTATATTGCATTTAATAAATTAATTTTCTTCTAATATTTTCACATGTCATTTGCGGTTAAATAATCCTTATCATCTATGATAAGTTTTTAAATCAATTTTTCTAACATTTTAAATATATTTATATAATAATACCTCATTCCAGATGCTTTCTAATTTTAAATGAAATATCATTAATTTTAAATTTTAAATGTAATTTTTCTAATTTTCTAGTTTTCAAATTTCAAATGTAATTTTAAATTTAAATGTTATATAATGAAATTTTAAACTATAATAGAGTAAAATTTCAATATTTTTTCATTTATAATAATAATAAAAAATCTTTATCAATTATTTTAGTTAAATGTTTCGTAACCTGAATTCATTTAAAGTTATATTACAAGAGAGTTAAACTGCAAATATATATATTCCGTAATTTAAATACATTTCAATCCAAGTTTCATTTATTTGTACATATTCGATAAATATGAATTTAAATTTATATTCAAACTATAAATTTCTTTTACAATACTAGCTCATTCGTGTCACTTTATAGTAAAAAGGAAATTTACTACACTATATAATTCATCTTATTGCAAATATCTCATCCTAAATCGTAAATTTTATTTAAAAAATTAATTAAATATTTTCTTTTATAATTGTGCACAGTCGTAATATATTTATTTTATGTTAAAAAACTTTGTTGACTATAATTATAAAAATATATATAAACATAACAATTTTGATACATCTTTTATCTATTGACAGTTGATAATTAATATCGTCTCAATATGTATTGGTGGTGATACTCTTCACTTATTCGCTCTTTTAATAAATTTAAGCTTTCTGTTATACTGCAATGTAAAGGCAAGATTGATGTCATGAAAATGAGATGGGCTTGATGTATTCTTCCGCTTAGAATCCCAATCAAGAACAGGTAATTGAGTTTTTTAATGATGTTCTCTAAACCTTACTCCCAATTCCCTTGTTTTAAGTACTTTTTGTAATAATTTTGTGATAGGTAAAAAATGTCGTTTTTTGAAATATAAATAATCTGTCAAAAATATATCTTGAAATGCCAAAAGTGTTGTGGGAGCTAAGGGAATTTTTAAATGTTGATAAAAAGTTAAGTGTTAAATTAAAAAAAAAATACGATTTTTTTATCAAAATGCTAAGTTTAGTTACTGTTTTTCCTACAAAGGATGCTAGTGTTCAATTATAAAATAAAATAAAATAAATTAAAAGATATGGAATATAAAAATCCAGAGTTGCATATTACATTATTTTAAAACATAATGCATGATTAACTAAAAAAATATTTAGTTTCAGAATTATTTAAATTATTCGAATAATAATGATTCCTTGTATCTTATGGAAAACAGTTAAACTATTTTGAAGCGGAAAAATGTTTTATATGACTTAAAATATTAATTTATGAATCATGTATTTATTAAAAATAACATTTAACAATGTAATTTTTTAAATATTAAAATAAAAATTAAGACATCTATATCTGATTATTTCTGTTAATATTACTTAGTTTTATAATACACAATAGAATTTATCAGTAAACTGAAAAAATGGGGCATTTCTAACAGTTTTTCTATATTTTACATAATTATAACGTGTGCAAAATAAAATCAGTAATTACAAAAGTTAATAAATTTGAAGCAATTTGTTCAAAAATGTAATATAAAAATAATGAGATTATATGATTAAAAAAAAGATATCCTTTCTAAATTTTGTTTAGAAACAATTATCTTAAATTTAATAATACCAATATATGTATTTATAACAAGACAAATATTTATTTCATTTTGAGTTTAACTTATAGATTCAAACCTTTATTTATTAAAATGTACTTATTATCAATAAATAACAATAATGGCAATATTATTTCGAAATCAATATAGAAATATAATGTTCAATCACATTTCATTAAATAAGTAATATACATACAGTTTTACGTATGTATTTCATTTTCAATAAATTCACTTAGTTTTAAAAAATTAAAATTTATAAAATTGTTCCAAAAACATCGTTAGTTCTGTACATTAACTGACATTAAATTATAATTATTAACACTCATTTTATACTGCATCTTTTAGTAAAAATAAAATCGCTTGGCTAAAGATACATTGCTATTTAGTTTTGTATTTTAATACATGAATTCTCATTAATTGTAACGCTCTTTTACTTTGAAAAAATATTATATATAACTTGTCTAAAATATACAACTTGTCTAGTGGTCAGCGTGCCTGACTACGGATAAGGAGGTCCTCAGTTCGAATCCCGGTTCCGCCATAGATGTACTTTCTCTCTATTTATCCTGTCTGGTTGCCTTCCCTATAAACGGGTAACTATGGCATGTGTGTAGAGCAAAGTTGTACTTTCACTTTCATGGTGCTCTGATTAAAACGAAAGACGCTCCCAATCGACTTAATTCGCATAACATAGCGAGCTTGGCTTGTCCAAGTGTCATTAGTAAACAACAACTTTGAAAGAAAGTGCTATTTTTGAAAATCATCCCATTTAAGAATGTGAATATAATTAGACCTTTAAAATATAACAGATATAAATTTCATAGATTCAATTTAAAAAATAAATATCGATTATTTTGAATTAATTGATGAATAGACATATAATCGAGCCATAGATAAATTTAATTTAGCCTAAAACACCTAAATCTGAATTCTTATACTTACAGATTTTCTGATTTTTAACATTTTTGAACACTACATAATAATAAAAGACAAGTTTTAATATACATATATACATCACTTAAATTAAACATTTTCTAAAATATTACTAATCATTAATAAGATAACAGTATCAATATTTCTGAAAAATATCTTTTTACAGTACTAGTTTTAGTAGATAATTATCGCTGCTTTAAAAACTAAATATACATTTTTATAAGCATCATAGAAATTATTCTCATTAAAAAAACAAATTATTTGGATTTTGTCTTGTTTGTTAATTATTTCCTTTAATGTAAATTCTTTAGTTTGAATGTACAGGCATATTTTTCCATTTTCTCATATTGTCTGATATAAGATAGCAAAGTTTAATTTTATTTAAAAATGTAACAAAAAGTATCATTTCTTTAAATTACTGTTTTATGGTTTTCGATTATCATAATTGGAATCACAAGGAAAAATCACATGGAAATTATTAAAATATTAACTTGTACATTAAAAATATTAAAATGTAATTGATTTTGATTAATCAGCCTACTGAGATTGATTCGAATAACATATAATTAGAAGAAAATATTGCGTTATTGAAATAACAAAAAAATATCCTTTAAAGTCCACAATTTTACCATATTTTCTACTCTAAATAATAATTAACATACAATAAAAATGTTTATTTGATTTTGCGAAGTAAGTTGTATTTAGTAATTATTTTAACAAAAATTGTAATTTTATTTATTGTATGTCATTCTGAAATTAGTTATATTTAAGACAATTAACTTTTGTTTGCCTAAGCACATTGATTTATTTTCCAATAGTTTAACTGGTCTTTGATAATTTAAAATGAAAAAATTTACCTGCTTATTTTTTGAATGACGTATTCTCACTTACAAATTTAAGATTGCGATTAAAATACTGTAATTCTAAATTCTTGTTGGGAAATTTGTTTGAATTTCAGATTATTCAGTATATCTAGTGTGTAATTATAAATAACGACTTTAGGCTTGCTTTATAGGTTGCTTTAAGCATTATGTTCTTCATAACCGCTTCTTTTGCTACTAATTACACAGCCAGCAAAATTCAACATGCCTTCATTTATGGAAATTTATGCAACTTATAATAAACTGTACATAATTGATGTAAAATGCGGAATATACTTTTTATGTTTGAATAAAAATTAAAGTTAGTGCATTTTTGAGATTTTTAGAAAAATTGAGATTAAATTTAGGTAATGAAGTACAAAAATAAAAAAATATGCAAATATCCATAGAATAATAAGAAAATAATTTCAATTTCATATAAAAAGTTCATGTTAACTGTAAAAATTTTAATTGAAATAAAAAAAATTCTTTACATTTATATTAAATGGTGTCAAATGTAAACTTAGTTTATTTTGAAATTTTATCAATAATAATTAATAAATATTTTTAAATCATTATTTCATTAATCAATAAAAATGTAACTGAATTAATCACCAGATTATATATTATATTATTAAGTATATAGTTAAAATATTCACACTTTAAAAAAGAATACCATACAAAATGCTGAAATATTTACCAAATATGAATTTTTTGCGAAAGGAATTAGTGCAATAATACATCATTTTGATAGCAAGAAGAGAATTAATTATTTCTGTTTTTAAATATTCTTAGTGAAAAATTATATAAGTTGACCTTTTTCGGCTTAATAATATGAGAACAGTAGAACTAAAATATAGTATGAATAACAAAATTTTATAATATAGAGCTGTTGAATATTTAGATATTAAAAAGTTTAGTTGATGAATTTGAAATATATAGTGAGAAATTTGATTAATTTGAGTAAAATATATATAATGAATATTCTTATCAATTTAATGTATAATAACTTGTGCATGCTATATAATATTATATAAAATATCGAATCTCTCTCTCTTAGTGGAAGAAATTATAAAAAATAAATGTATACATTTTGAATTAAACATATCATATGTATTTTTAGTTTAGGATTTTTTATTGAATAATAAAAAATTCAATAGCAAATTACATTAGACAAAATATTGCTATTCATTGATGGCATAACTATGTTCTGGTTGAGTTGTAGTATATAATTTTATTTTCAAATCATCATCATGAATAAGAAATTCAATTTCATTAAAAACATTAATCTATCAATCGCTTAAACAAATGTATTCGTAGATGGAGGGGGTGAATATTTTGCATGAATTAATAAGAATTTTCACAGATTATTAAGTCATTTCAAATCTCAAAATGCATTTAAATTACACCAAGAATTTTATTTGTAATATTATATCATATATTCATTAATACTATTCTTTCATTGATTAGTAACACATTTTTGTAAATTAATTGCATTGCATGAACAACAACCTTTATACTTCCTGAAAATTTCATTAATAACTTAACATAATAACAGTAAATATTTCTGCATAAAATATTACACTAAATTTTACCCTTACATTCGATAAGGAAATTCTACAATTAGATAACTGATAAATGAACTCCTGTGCACTAGTCAAACATAAAGTATATATATTGCAGTGAGAATCCTTTTGTATTATAGTGATAATAGAAGCGATGATAAATGAAACTATGGAACAATTAATATAAATATGGTAAGAATGTTATTCCAATTATACTGCTCTTCAGATTTCCTTTAGGTGCAAAATTCAGAAGAGAAGTTTTATATCGATTCAATGTCTATTATTAATATGTAAGATGCGTAGTTTGGAAAGTTATTATAACATTAATCTCCTATCATTAAATATTAGTTACTACGGTAACAAACTTATCTTGATAACATGTATAGCGTCTAATATTAGAAGAATAGAAATCCAGACTTCAAATATTAATATATAATATGTAATCTTTGAAGACAAAGTCTTAAGCAATTTCTTGAAAGTCTTTTGCAATTTGTTGTAGCTAATATTTTGAAGCATTATATAGAAAGTCATTAAAAATACCTCAATAGTCGTATTCAAAATCACAAAAATACGATATCATAAATATTCCCAATTTTAGTTATCACTTTTTAAGACAAAATATTTAGTTTCTGCTCAATAATTTTTTGTGAAGATTTCCTCTAAATATTTTTTAATAATTCGCATTTCTTATTTTATTCAGACAACTTGCTTGAAATTTGGTGAAAATTATTTGTTTTTCGGGATAAAACTGAGTGTGAAAGGTATCTCAAAAATTGCTTATATATTTCAAATTACTTTTAGAGTCAAATTATTATTTGCCAAAATTATCTTTAGGAATGTATATATATATATATATATATATATATATATATATATATATATATATATATATATATATATATATATATAATAGTATAAAAATATCCTATTTACAAAAACCAATATAACATGGTTTATATTATGGTTAATACATAGTATGCCTCCCAGAGGATGCAATACAGGCCGTACAACGCCTAGCTATGCTGAGTATCAAATTATCGATCTGATCTTGGAGAATATTACACCACTCAACAAGCAATGATCTCCGAAGTTCCGGTAGACATGTGGTAGGGGGTTGATGCGCTGCAATTCGTCGGCCAAACATGCCCCACACATGCTCTATTGGATTCAAGTCCGGTAAGTATCCACTCTATACGGGTGTTATCATTCAATTGAAGGCATTCGTCAACAATGTTTTTACGGTGAGGATGGGCATTATCATCCATAAACAGAAATTCTGCACCCATGGCACCCCGAAACAAACGTATATATTATTCCAGAATTACATCTTGATAGACGTGGACTGTCAAGGTTACATTCTGAACATACAGGTTAGTTTTGGAACCCGAATAATTCTTCCCCAAACGAGCAATCCTGCACCACCGAAAGGTGTCGTTCAATGGTGCTTTCTTGGTGGTAACGGGTACCGGGACCTTTTCATATGAAAATCCGGCGAGAATCGGACTGAAAGCTAAATCTGGATAAGTCGGAAAACATCAAACAAGACCACTGTTGTGATGTCCACAATGCATGCTCTCTATTCCAGGCAAACCGCAGGCGACAGTGAGTTACGGTTAGTGAAACTCATCTAACAGGCCTACGAGCATATTGATCAATGTGCCCTAATTGTTTGTACAGATTCTGCATTGAAACTGTCATACCGGTAGCTGAAGAGAGCTAACGAGACAGGTCTGATGCTGTGCTCCGTCTGTTTCTTTTGGCAGTAACTGCCAAATAACTGTCCTCATTCAGCATTGTAACTTGTGGGTGACCTGTGCTGCAACGTCTACTCACATTACCATCATCTTGGTACTGTTACCTAAACCTTGAGATGATTCTCTGGGGAATTCCAAGTTCTTCGGATACTTCCAGCTGAGTACGTCCACATTCCAGAGACGACCAATAATTCTACCACGTAAAACATCATCCAAATGCTTCCTTTGTGACATAACTATGCGGTTAATGCTCTGAAAGGCTTTTAAAGTGTTTTTGAACAGTTTTACTTCTCTGCAACTATTCCTCATATACCCCTCTCTTTCACTTTTGTCACTGTGTCGTATTATCGATGCCATCTGGTAATTTGCATATTATTCTTCAAGATGTGTGTGATATACCTACATGTGAAACTTTTAGAGAGTATATATATATATATATATATATATATATATATATGCCGCCCCACCCTGTCTAATGGTCAAAGTCCCTGACTAAAACCTGTCCACCCTGTCTAAAGTCCAAAGTCCCTGGGTTCGAATCCCAGTTCAAGCATAGATGTACTTTTTGTGTGTGTGTGTCTCTCTCTATCTATCCTATCTTTGTCCTTTCTGTGTATGAATGTGTTGTAAATGGTTGCTTACCCTATAAACGGGTCCCTATGGCATGTGTGTACTAAAGAAGTCGGACTCCACACCAAAATATATTTCAGTTGTAAAAGTGGAGCAACGCACCCCATATTGCCAGCATAGCTGGCACACGAAAACAACAACATATATATATATATATATATATATATATATATATATATATATATATATATATATATATTCATGCATTCATTTAAGACTTTATCAAACGACTGCTTATTTTCTATATTTAATTATTTCATATTGAAATTCCAATTATTACAAGTATAATATGTTGTTAAACATATTTTATAAGATGAAAGTTCTAAAAATTCCTAAACTGCTACATTGAATCATATAATCTTCATTAACACATAAAATAATATGTGTGTATGTATAAGTTCTATACTTTAGATTTTCTTTTGACCTCTCAGGAAAAGAGGAAGCCCAAAATAAAAAAAAAAATTAAGTCAATTTGTTTTCACTGAAATCCAAATTTAGAATTTTTTTAAAGAATATTAACTTTTATCAAAATTTTGCCGTTTAGGTTTGAAATACATAAGCCAAGTAATGCTATATTATACTATTCATTTTTGTTGCTCGTTATTTTTTAAATCTAAACTTAAGAGAAATTTTGTCTTGAGATATTTTTTATACAATACTAATTCAACATTTCTTATTTATGTTATACTAATGACTATACACGAAATAATTGACAAAAATTTACTTATGTATGTACCTCGATTTTCTTTCGTTCTTTTTAAGTTAAAGATTTAATATCTAACCTATTTAATTTATAGAAATACTTTATTCTACTTCTGTTGAAAGTTGCTAACACATATTTGAATTTTATAATGAATCTTAAACTCAAGTAATATTTTATATGTAAAATTCACATTTTAAGCAGAAAATGCATAATTTCAAGGATATTTCTGTCAGACTACTATCATTAATATTAATTAATTAATTGTTACACTTTGAATATTGAAATATGTATAATTTTTTTATACGCTGTGAATGCTTAAAATATTTAAGAAGTATAAACTAGGTGCGGAATTCCTTTTATGTAAATATCCGCAAATGTTACCTAAATTAATTTTATCATTGTTCAATAAAATTTATTTAAATTTATCAAAGTTGAAGTCATTTGTTAATGTATTATCATTGTTAAATGCTTCTATACCATCAGGGAAAACACATTCCAGGACCAAACGTACTTAAATTCAAAATTGGAAAAATAATCATCTTGACTGATAATATTATTTGCTTTGCTTATTCTTCAAGTATTTGAATCATTCATCCTATAAACATTCTAGTACTGTTTCATAGAAATTTCTGTAAGCTTCTTGTTAGGTCGTTTTACGAAAACCAAAGAAGATAAAAAGAGAAGTAAATTCTATTTCATTTATAAGTTATATATAATTTTGTCTTTTCATTTAAATGAATTTTTAGAATTATTTGAATTTACAAATTTAAGTTTTGTAATTAATTTAGAGAAGATTCTAAATCTTAATTTGAATTTTTATAAGGAAGTATACTTTTGATCTTCAAATAATACTAATATTTCAAGACAGGATATTAACTGAGATAACAATATTTGCTTCATTTTTATTACGATATTTAAATAAATGTTTCATTTTTAGCATTAATTTATTGTATTAAATTTATGCAGAACCTTTTCTCTAAATTAATTTCTGACTTGAATATAAATTGTACGTAATACTAAATTGTGATAAAACATTTAGAGATTTTATTTAAAAAACGTTGCTAGAGAAATGTGACACTTTATTGGAGTATATTTAATATTAATATATATTTCTCAATGTTCAAAATTTAAAAATGTTTAAAAATAACTGTTCATCTTTATAATTAATATTGGATTTAACTCCATTGCTTTAAATCAATTAAAATAAAACTTTATGTATTATGTATTCATATAAACTTAGGATATACAAGAATTAGTATTAATGTAATATTCGGATGTGACAACAAAAATTTAGGGAATTTTGATCACTGATTTATACTTCATAAGCAAAAAATACAGTTTATTTAAATTAATACCTAAAGATTATTTTAACAAAATTAAATATTAAGAAGAAAGTAAAAGGATTTTTCTTTTTATTGTGAAAATGTTATAAATTATAATTTAATTAAACCTTTATATATTATTAATTTGACTTGATCTTACTTTTATATATTATTAATAGTTTTGGGATTTGAAACCTAAAATTAAGTACATTTCGCATTTTCATTTCAATTTTCATAATATATAAAAAATAATATATTCATCAAAACAATACATTTTAAAATACGTGATAAAATGATTTAATTTCTATATCATTGTTTTGTAAACGATTTTTAAATTTTATTTTTAACAGAAATTTAAAACAATATTACAAATATTCACATAAAATTCAGATTCAAACAATAGATATAATTATCCATTATTATCTGTGTTACAAATCTCCATATTTGTCCTCTATGAATTAAAAATATGTAATCAATTATCTTATTGCATATATATTGTATTTAAATATTTATAATTGATATTTCTTTAAATTTTACACATTCCATCAACCCAATTATGAAATGCACTCATTTATTTCGCTTTTTTTAAATTAATGAAGAATTTGCGGTTGATTATTTTTTTAATGACAGATTTAAACTTTATTGAAAATATTTAACTTTCTTTCTTTGTGAAAAGAAAAATATAATTATGTGTTTAATCCTCATTTAAAATATTTTAAGTTTAAAGTTATGATTTTAAGTTCAAGGTTGTCATCATTTGTGAAAGATAAAATAAAACATAAAAAAGTATATTTGCTTCATACAAACATTTGTATTGTATCTGGGGTTTCTAAAGAAAATCCAGAAGTTTATTAAAAAAAATTGGTGTTGCAGAAAATTATCTTCTCTCTAAGTATTTGAAAAAATGTGTTTATTTATATAATTTAAACGAAACACACAATTTTGAATCGCGTATTACGTTAATGAGATATTTCTTTGCATGGTTCTGTCCATTGTAAAATTGCCGTATAGAAAATTAATACTGAGAGTCCGGAAATTTTCAGCAGGAATTAAGAAAGTAATTGCCTTCATGCATCATTATTTTAGCATCACAAGAGAATTTTAAGGAAAGTTTCTTAATTATGTTTGAACGTTAAGTAATCAGGGGAAGAAATTAAAGAAGAGTCTTTCCTTTTTGGGCATTTTGTAGGAAACATTATATTTTTTATTCAATGTAATCTAATTGAGTGTGTATAGATACATATTTACAAAGGTCACAAGAATATTAATAAATTTATATAACAATGTGTATTTAGTACAGGAAGGCTTTACATTTAGTACTTTTCTTTATATTATTGTGTTTTCTCATGCTAAGATTCATGTCTTTTAAATGTTATCGTTTAAAGAATACAAAAATATGACTCCCTGATATAAATTTGAGAAACAATTTTGCAATAATATTTGTTAATTTATATTAAATATTTTACTTTTGTGAGCGTATTAACTAACTAGTGAAATATGTATTTGTGCACACACTGAATACCTTGTAAGAATTTAAATTAGTGAAGTTTAAAAATTATTGATTTAATATTAAATTCATGAGATTCAATCTAATGCAGACTTTTATTACATTGATGAAATTATCAAAAAATATGAAAATGCATGTCTTTTAGAATTTTATACTTTTCTTTATATTATTGATTCAAACAAGTTTGATTTAGAAGTTATTTAAATTAAGAAGTTACTTGAGTTCAGTTATTTGATTTGGAATATATTTGAATTATTTACAGGATTCTCTGTCTTCAATTTCAATATCATCTTATTTTAAGAAATTCCTCAATCACAATAATTTCTTTGTTAGAGATGCGAAAATTAAATCTATAATTTTTTTTTTGATATACATTCGAATTAGAATTTTAATGGTTTTAGAAGTCACTTAAATTTTTCTGTAGAGCATTATTTTGAGACCGTCTGATTATGTAATTATAAACTTTAACCCATTCTGTCAGCTCGTCTATAATTATTCTTTGAGTTGATGACTTGATTATCTTGCGAAGTAATTTACTAACTTTTTAAATTTCTTTTTTGGGCTTCCTCTAGCACAAAACGTTTTATATAGTAAAATTGACATTTAATGAAAGTTATCTACTTTGGTAAGTTTTTGAGCCCTTTACTCTTTTTCACATAATATAATAAATATAACAGAGAAAAAATATCAGAATAAATAATTTTATGACACACATTTCCAAAGTTTCAGAATAAATGATTAGTATATAATTTAGTAAAATTTCTTTTATATAATCTTTCGTTGAGTATTATTAAAATACTTATATATATATATATATATATATATATATATATATATATATATATGTGTGTGTGTGTGTGTATGTGTGTGTATATGTACAACTTAAATAATTTAACATTTAAATAAATTATAGAAACACGTGTAAAATAATGTAATTCTTAGATGAATTATATCATTTTTGAATCCTTGATTTTCATAGTACTTGTGTGTGAAATAACAGTCTTAAATGATATTACATTCTTAAACATAATCTTGTCAACAAAATTGTTAATAAGTTCTTATAATTATAAAAAAAATTCTTATAATTATAAAAATTTGCAAATTATATTATGTTTTTTCATTTAATTTGGAATGCTTATAATACTATTCTTTGGTAAATGTTAAACTAAATTATATTGAAGAAATAAGCTTATAAATAAACGGGAATGAATGCCTTAATATTTGGAGTAGTTATCTCTTGCTAACTTTATCATCCCAAAGAAAAATATTCTGAAGTATAATTCCCAAAATGGTATTATCATGTCATCATATTAGATAATCTAAAAATTATCTGAAGCAGATAAAACCTAAAACGTTTCTTATGGAATTAAAGAATTATTATATAACTATTTCTTCTCGTTAAATTAGTCGTATAAACATTAGTTGCTCCAGTTTGCTTTATTTAAAACTTTTACAAATACTGATTATACTAACTTTGCCAACTTATATAAACTTAGTGTAATCTTTGTAAGTTTATTTTTTTATGACAGACTCTTTATAAAAATGTGTTCTTATGACATTTTGAGGCATAAAAAACATGTATTTACTTCTTATTCCGGCATTAATATTATTAACAGAGCTATTTAAGTAAGACAAATCTGTTATATATTTATAATAGAAATATACAATAAATTTTATGGGTACATTTGGAAAAGTATTTTCCTTCACAGTAAATGGAGGAAAATTAAGGTTTAACGAACAAAATTAGTTTAGGAAAGTAAATTATACCATGTTGGTTGTTTTATATACTCTAAATGAGCCAAATAAAATTTGCTTCATATGATGATCCATAATATTTTTTAACTACACCATCACGAAAGTAATGAATTAATTAATCTTTAATAAAACTCAGTATTATTTTCGTTCAGAAATTTCTGAATTTGTTTTTAATTTACTCATAGTGAAAGTTCAGGTACGGAATAAAATGCTTTAAATATAATTTTATTCTTAAAACCTGTACTTTTAAATAATTAATTTCAAATATTATCGAATTAAAATCTTAGATACCATATATAGAAATACTGTAGGAAAACAGCTTTAGTTACTTTCTTAAAAATAAATTAAAAAAGCAAACACTCACAGATTTTGCTTTACTGAAAAGATAGGCTATGTAATTATGTACTTTTTGGGTTATATCAATTTCAATACATTCTCATTAACTTTTATCAAGCTACTATTCAATACTTCAAGACACATATAATCATTATCCTTAATCCTTATTCTATATATATATATATATATATATATATATATATATATATATATATATATATATATATATATATATATATATATATATATATATATATATATATATATATATATATATATATATATATATATATATATATATATATATATATATATATATATATATATATATATATATATATATATTAGAAACATTCACGACGTTGTTGAAAGTTTGTTCTTGTCACAAAAGACGCATGTAATTTCAGACCATGGCAGATCATGGTCGATAAAGTCAGTTTCAGAAAACAGAATAGTTTACGAGGGGCAAGATAATCGGACTGAGAAATGCATGTTTGTCGCAATAGCAAATCGCAGCTGACAGACACCTAGAGGCATCCGGCATCCACAGTGCACCAGTTGTGGGGAAGATGGTTGGAGCAAGGAACTGTGGAACATTTGAGGGTGCTGGTGCAGCCAGAGCAAGCGTGGATCGACACGTTAGACAGGAGGCGGTAGTGACACCACAAAGTACGTCTACTGAAATTCTGTAGCATGTGCAAAACACTCTGGAAGCTCCCATATCGAGCAGAACCATTTGCTGTTGATTAATTGCTAGTGGCCTGAACTCATAGTGTCCGTTAAAAATATTGCCATTGAGCCCAAATTATAGAAACCAGGGTGTGAAATGGTGCCGGATTAGAGCAATGTGGACAAATTAATAAGATAAGATCCTCTTCTCAGATGAGTCATACTTCTGTTTCTTCAGTGATAATCACCGGGTATCAGTGTGGTGTCTATGTGAAGGCAGGTCCAGTCTTACAGCAATTGTGGAATTCTCTACCGAGCGACAATGTGTAACACGATTTGGAGCACCAATGAGTAAGATTCCAGGTCACCTCTAGTTCATATTCATGGCACTTTGACAGTACAACGTTACGTTAATGATGTATTGCTGCTGTTGACACTCTTCTACATTCAGGAGTATCCATGTACATTTATCAGCAGGTTAAAGCCCGATCACACGTTGCTCGCGTCAGCCAACATGCTCCTGCAAGGTGAACAGATGACTCTTTGATCACCATGCTCGTAAGATGTCTCACCTATCAAAAAAGTATGGGATATGATTGCACACCATTTGTAGACCCTGCCTCCCTCAGAAGACGCGTTTTGGCAAAGTTGACAGGGAAGGAAAGCCCTTTCTCAAGACACCATCTAAAATTTCAATGACACTGTAGCTAAGCGTATTGCTTCGTTTATTGCCGTCCATGGTTGTCCTACAAACTATTCACACGACCATTTACTCTCTTTGCATGTAAATATTTCAATAATATAGATTATCTACTGTTCGTTGCTCTCATTTCTGTTTGCGAGTTTCATCGTCTGGCAGCTCTTCCTTGGTGTTGCATTTTCAAAATAGGTCAATGTATATTCATTTATCTCTTATTTCAAGATGTTTCTTATTTTAAGGTATTTGCTTTAGTATTTATTTTAATTTACTGTTCTTTAAATATAAAAGTGTCATTTGACTCAATCAGTAATTTCAATTCAGTAAAACTTGGTACTTTTGGGATAGTACTTGTTTTTAATTTGATTTAGTTTAAAACTTGCTTTCATCTCATTTTATTTCAATTTTAAACATCGATAAATGATAATTTCTACAAAAATAAAAAGCTTATTAATATTGGAACAAAGATTTCCTTCAACCATTAACATACATTCAAAGGATTTGTAATAGAACTCTGCTCAAAATTTAGTTAATATCAGTTATTATCAGTTAACTCATTATCATTTAAAACATTTATCTATAATATACATTAAATTTCCATCACATACTCAATTTTGTTTCTGTCTAAATCATTGGACTTATTTAAAAAATCGAAAAATAAATTTTCTCATTGAAATTTTTCTTAAAATATCATGAAACTAAGAGAAACAGATCAAGAGAAAACAAGATGTTTTTAGAAGTATGAATCATATAAATGTCTGACATATGAAGCAAAGTAAAAATTTTTAAGGATAACGTCAACTATTAGCTATTAGTATTGCATCATTGTTTTCCTTATTACAAGGTAAGCAAGAAAGTTCTTAACGTTTTTAATAACCCAAAGGAACATGACCTACAGAAAGTGTAGCTTATTGTTTTTTCTTCGAAGTTATAATCCTTCTGCTAATGTGTCTCTAATTACATAATCCTTTTGCTGTATAACACGGATCGGCTTCATAGGTTGAGGATTTTTCACGAAGATGATTATCCAGTGAATGAAAGAGTAGTCTTATAGTTCAAGGTCAGGTGAGGATAGATAATGGCACAAAGTCACCCATTATAATCACTGTAGGGTATTCCTGACCATTCGGCTTCAGGTTATCAGCTAAAAACAATTTATCTTTGTGATTAATAAGTGCAGGCTTCTTGTGTTGCACTACCTGTTACATCCATTCCAATTTTACTAGTATAGGTTCGCAGTGACTGTTTCGTCCATTGATATTAGCTCCCAATGAACCACTTAACGACTAGTCCACCAAATACCAGCTTCACCTCAGAGAGATCACCTGACCTGAATTTGGGAGACCAATTCCTTGGTTTTAGGTTTATTCATAGCACTATACAGAAACTTTTGACATGTTTGCCGACTTGATTCAGCAGCTGATATATCTACTTTGAAATCATAAAGCAAACAACAATGAACGAGCTCCTTCGATAAGTTCATTTCTCTCCCCTACTTTATGAGTTACAATTGGTGAATGTTTGCGGTGTACCTGTTTATATAACGGCTGATATTCCTACTCTCGAGTGACTGGTGTCTCAACTACGTAATACATTAATTTGCTTATTTTTAAATACTTCATTCAGTAGCAACGCGAAAACGTCAAGAACTTTCCTGTTTACCTGATACATTCATATAAAATATTAATTATATACTAAAACATTACATCATTTACACATATATAATTAAAAATATATCTTAAGATTTCAAAATATTCTAAAATATTTCAAAAAATTCTTTTCTTATTATGTAATTTTAGATGAAGAAACAGATATGTTTAAATTAACGAAAACATATAAAAGGGGGATGTAATTAATCTCTCAACGTTTTATGTTTCAGTGTTAAAATTTTGATGCTAAAAATATTTTAAGAACATTTTATGTTAGTTATGATCAATAATGTTTCGTGCCAGTGCTAAATAAATATAAAATGTTTCTGAATTAAATAACTGAGAAAACTTGTAAATGAGTTAGCTTACATTTTGAAAAAATGCATACAGTTATTTTTGTGTTCCTTATTAACAATTGACGTTAAATTAAATGACACTTTAAATCTGTAACTTACCCACAGTAAAATTCTAAAATGTAAAATCATAATTAATTATGTTAAAATAAGTATTCACTAATATCTTATGAATAGCATTATTTTATTAGAAAATTATTACACGATTTTAACAGTTAAATATGGAAATTAAGAGATAAATTTTAATCACAAAACTATATGCATAATGGAATAAAATTTATTTATAAAATTTAACTTTAAGAACTCACATGTTTCTTATCTTCATAAGAATAATAAAAACAAAACGAGGAGAATGTTTCAGTATTTTATGAAAAAATTTAAGGATAATTCCTATACTTGATTTTATAAAATGCCTTTACATTTTATAAAGCACTATATTTTTAATAATATATCTAAAGATATAGATATTCTAACATTTTCAAAACAATTAATGCATTTGAAAAAGCAAAATCTCAAAATGATAATTGCATAGGAATTTAAAAACTACTAAAGACGAAAAAAGAATTTAAAATATTTTTCATTACTTAAAATTACTAAAGTTTATAATATAAAATTTTAAACAAAAAGAATGTATAAATTTATTTCTCCGTGAGAAAAGTTACAATAAATATAATTTATATTTTCTTCTTTCATAAATTTCTTTAAATGTCATGAGGAAGCACTTCAATGAAATTCTGATAAATTAGATAAATAATGTCTCAAAGATATAAGTGACTTCTTTATCTTCCTATAAATAAACAAAAGTTAGATAAAATGAACTTTATCATGCTGCGTTTGGCCTTTTACCAGTTTGGCCTGAAATCTAGACTTGCTTGAGTCCAAAACAAATTTGGCGCAGTGGGTTTCTATATTACACTAAAACATGAAATATATGACACATTAATAGGGCAAAAAGTGATATTAATTGCTAAGGCAATTGTCTTTGTTATGAATAATTGCTTAGATAAAAATAAAATATGTTTTCCCCTAGGATTTGTTTCCGAAATTTAATGATATGTATGATATAAAAGAGCCCTATTACACCACAAAAAATGCAGGTTTTATTAATTTATAAAAAGACTAATTCTTGCATTAAGAGTTTTTCAGTAACATATTTTGACGAAGATAACAAAACATAAAGGCTTGATGTTGTTTATAAATCAAAAGTATTTCATAAAATATTTAGTGTTTTTATATTAAATTGAGTGTTTTTATAATTTTAAAACAGTATGTATTTTTCAGTATTATTTGCTATTATTATTATACACTTTTGTACGTATGTCCATACAAATATACAAGCTTTCAGTCAATATAAGAAAATTGTACTAATTTATAGATGAATATTAAAGTATGATATATACGAAATTTGACTGAAGCTATATTAACAATATAAAAAGTAATATTTTAATTTGATAATAACTGCTGGTCATATATGTTGTTTCTGTTATTATTATTGATATTTATTTTTAAGTTTTGATGTATTATAGTATCTATATTTTTTATTTATTGTTTCTAGATTTTTTTTTGTCATGAAACAGTCAAATGCTTAAGTAATAATTAAATTGCAATTTAATCTTAGTTAATTACATAATATTTTTTGACAATATAATAACATTCTTTTTAAAATCTTACTTCAGTATAAACATTAACTTAATTATTTTTTAAAATAAAAGACTTTAGTGGACAATTTTTTGACTCACAACATTCATTTACACAACTAAAAAATAAAACTATTTAAAATTCCCTTTAAACTGTAGATGACTTTAGAGTGTATAATCTATTTTTTAGATATTTATCAAGAAGTATCTATTTATAAGATTTAACAGAAAAATTTGGTAAAAAAATTCTAAATATTTGTATTAATATAAAATAGTTTTAAAAAATCGAAAATATATACTGCACGTGATTTTAAGGAATTGTGAAATTAATAAAATATCTGAGATATTATTTATTTTTAGGCTTAATTTAAGATTGTAAATATTGTATTTGAGAAAATTAAAAAACACATACATGGAAATTTTTTGCTGTAAATTGTACAGCAAAAAATTGTCATACATTTTGCTATACAATATAAGACCATTTTTTGCTTGATATTCTCATTTGCCTTCGTATTCTCTTTTGCTTTTTGTTCTTGGTATTCTCTTTTGCTTGTTAAGTAAATGTTTAATAAGATGAAAATTATGTTTTATAATATTTTATTCTTATGCATTATGTTAATAAAATGTAGATTAAGCAGCGTAATAAAATAAAATCATATTTAAATAATTACTTTTAATTTATAGTTAAAGTTAGAAAAATCACTTATGAAAACGATAGTTTAAAAATAAATGCTTAAAAATCAGAACTGATACAGAAACGTAATTATTTGTAAATTAATAACAAATATTATTAAACACGAGTAATAAAATCAAATTGCTACACTTTCATAATTTTGATGTACTGAAGTTGAATTGTTGTTGTTGCATCAGTAGATAACCCTTAACTGGACACTGTCAGTTAGACGGAATCAGCAAGATGGGAACCATCGTAATCTAAACACATGGACCAAGGAGAAGAGCCCCGAATACTTGACGTTGCATCTAAAGAGATATCATTTCACTTTGTGGGCATCAGGACCATGAATTACTTAATATGTCCCATCAACCTTTAGTGAATATGACGGATTTTCGGTTAAGCCAGGATCCGTGCTCACTGCCTTCTGATAATCAGCACGATACATTAACCAAGATTGACAGCTGAATTGTTGATGGGAAGCAAATCTAAGTGAAAAAAATCAGTGAAATGCTTCAAAAATCTTTGTAATAACATTTTTTTAACGGGGAGCACTGGTTGTCTGTTTTTTCACTACAACAAGGCCGGAAATCGCTACTTTTTTATCATTTTTCTATAGCCATCTGTGAACCAAGTCAAAGAGGCGAGTAACATTACCCACGCCACACCAAAACAAACCTGTTTACAGGGTTGGTCACATTCATTCATCATCTTTAAAGAAAGGACATATAAAGATTGAGAGTAAAAGGAATTATGCCCAAACATCCATGCCCAAACGATAATTCGAAGCCGGTACCCGCAATTTAAAATTCAAGAATGCTAACCAGTCAATTTTGGCATTCTCAATAGGTAAATTATTACTTAAATTTATGGAACTAGAAATGGGTATTGTGTAGATTAAGATAATGGCTTTCAATTTCTGAAGATTATGTGCTCTCTTTCTTGTAAATTACACTAAAAAGTATAATTGCAAATAAGCAGAGATTGCAAATGCATATATTTGGGTATATTGGCATTAATTCCTTTTTATTGCATCACAAACAAAAATATGCAGTTAAGTATGAAATATTTCTATGTTGTAGAAATACTTGCATAGATTTATCACCGAAGTGATTTCTATTAATTAAGAAAATTGAAGAGGAAATAAATTTAATAAATGATTGAGCAGACAATGCACTTTTTAAAATTGGTTTATTTGGAAATTTTATTATCAAAGCTATTAAACTTACATTCTCAATACTAAAAACATAAAATATATTGACCAATTATCCATTATTAAACTAGTGAATTCTTTTTGACTATATTGAATTCTGAAATCTTCCCACTTCTAAAACATTTTGTTTAGAAAAATCACTGTATAATAATGGTTGGTCAAAGTTTTGATCAACATTTTTATTTAAATTTATTCACCATTATTTAATCCCTCGTGGAATTAAATTGTGAAAAATTTGTAAAGACAAACTAAATTGTAACAATGCAATCGTCAAAAATAATGATTTGGAAACTCTGTATATTTGAGGAAAGTACATATCTTAAATACACAAATACTGTTAAAATCGAAAAATGCATTGCGGTTTAAATAATTAATTTTTTTGCAGGGATTAACAGATATTTATGGTGCAACAGACATATTAAAATTGCAAAAGAATAAAAGTAAGATAGATATCGTATTTTTTCAGAACGAAACCATTTACTTACGTAGATAGCAGAGCAAAATTCTTTAGATATTGAATCAAACGACAATATTTTCTACGAAAAATACAAGAAGAAATATTTTTAATATTTTAATTCATGAAAAAAAATATGAAGATAAATTCCCTATCTGCACATATGACCTGAATGTTCAGGAAAACTATAAAGTAATTAGTTTTGAATGCCACAAAAAATTTAACTCTCAATTGATTATTAAATATGTAATATTTAGACTGAAAGTATACATAATTTAAAATATTCCGAATAAAATCCAAGTATTTATAACGAGGACTTGCAGTTCTCAGCAAATATTATTATAAGGCTGACGCTTTTCTACTTCAGATGTCTTTAGAAGGTTATAGTTTTGTTAATTATTTTTTGTTTAAATAAAAGATCTTTTGAAGTATAAATACAAGATATTCTTGTATTTTTACGTTGCTACAGTACTGAATTTTTCACAAATGCATTGAAACCTAGTATTCGCTAACCATCGTGACTATAAAAATATAAATTTCTACTATTTAATTTGTTTTTCCCATACTATTTTCTTAATAAATATGCAACGATTATATCTCCCTTTAAATTTAAATTTAAAAAGACAGTGAATTATTTTTTTATGTTAATATAACTGTTTTCTATTAAATTTTCTACAGATTAAAAGCATTCATTTAATGAAAAATTTTAAGTAACTTCTTTTACTTTATACTCTACACTTTTTCTATTCTTTATTTGTTTTTTTATTCCATACAGTATTGCAGTAATTTATCAATATTATTTTTATTTAAACTTTTATGTTATATATAGCACAGAATAGAAGTCATTGATTAAAAGGAATAGTATGCTGTTGTGTAATCTCAATAAAATTTACTGATATACTTTGTTAAGAAAGAACACTGGTAAGAGAGTGATAAGCGAATAGAATTAAAAGTAAACAAAATTCTATCTAACTTTTAATTTTTTGATTAGAGTTTCATCTTAAATGTAGGAGTATTTATTTGATAGTCAAATACTGAAAGTTACTTTTGTCTGAATATTTTAACAAAATGATATGGATCATGTTTTTTTAACAAGTGAAAGTTTTAATTTTTTCCATTAGAAATGAAATACAAATACTAAAATGAATACCTGGATCAAAATTAATAGTAAAGAGGTAAAATGTACCTCACTCCACACTTCATTCAATCAGTCGGTCTTAAAGTACTGAATGAAACAAGCTGTTGGTTTTAAGGCACCAAGTTATACAACCAGAATATTACTTATAGATGAAATTCAATGCAATCCATTGGAAAAATACTCCGACTTTTCATGCTTTAAAGTCACGGTGCAAAACTTTATTTATGCCATTTTTCACATTACGTTAAATTTGATATTCAAAGCGGATATAGTTTTGATGTGAAATATTTTGAAGTTATATGAGGGACTACAATGTTGAATGATGATAAATGTTTTAACTTACGTTATTATGTTTCTCCTTCGACACCTAAACCCAAAAATTGTCTTGGAATCATAGCAGAAGAAATATGATGAAATATTCTAAAGAATGAGGTAGACAATCTTGTACTTTTAAGCATATATCCTGTAGTGAAATTTTTAATAACTACTTACTTCTGCTGTATAAGGAATAGGTATTTCTTTTTTATATTTAAATAATTATTAAATTGTTTATTAGCTTTACTCAAGCAAATATTATATCTGAAACAATTGTTCGTAGATCTTCAACTAGAATATGAAAAATATTTTTTACAATTTGAAAACAATTTTTCACGATTCATCCTTATATTTTACAAATGAATTTACAAATTATCTTACAATTTTAACAGCTAATAAAAAGAAGTAAATGCTCCATGTCATATTTTTACCTAAAAATTTAATTCAACATATACCACTTTATTCGTATATATATATATATATATACATATACATATATATATATATATATATATATATATATATATATATATATATATATATATATATATATATATATAGATATAGATATAGATATATACCAAGATGAATAATAAATGCATAAGGCAAATTACAAATTTAATAAGTCAGAGATTGAAAATAGTAAGGTACAATTCAAATAATAGCAAAAATCTTTGATATAGTGTTAAAGATTCGAAATAGGATATTTTAGGCAGCTATTCCTGACTATTTTGAAATTTCAATTAAGTTAATAATTTAATTAGTTTGTGTAATTTTATCATTCATTTTTAATCATAACGTGTATTTTCCTTAACTTATGATACAATAATTTATATTTTTTTATTTAGTACTTTTAAAATATTTTATTCTTTATTTTTATTCTTTTTTGTTTCTTGAATTATTTTCACAATGAATTATATCATTTACATCATAGGAATATTAAGTTTATTTATTATTGTTTTAAGCAGTCTTGATAATTTCTTCTTTCTTAATGGTTGCTATTCTGCTTTCTGGATGTATGAGTATTCTTAATGATTATATCCTTCAAGACTTTCTCTTACTTGAATAATAAATGCGTTTTCTTTGTCATTATCCTCAAAATGTTTTTCCTAAATTAATTTTTATGAAACAGATATAGTATATTTAAACGAACAAACATTCTATTTATATTCATTAGCAGTTTAATTTTCATGAAATAAGAGAAATAAAATATCTTAAGGAACGCGTCAAATTTAAGTGATATCTAATCAAATTCAGTAAATGTATTGATTTGTACTAAATTACGCTTCCTTATCTCACTTTCTCATCAATTTGATTAAAATGGCATTCATGAAATGCAACGTTTCTGCATGACAAGAACCAAAGCATTTCTGAATGAAAATCTATTCTTGATTCTTCGTTCAGTATTGATGGAATGTCTTACGGATAAATTATATTTTGTCTAAGTAAATTCAACATTCCTATTATAGTTATTCACAAAATAATTCAAGCAATGTAAAAATTACTCAAACTTTGTTTATTGATTGATTTATTTATATAATAAAATTAATTCACATTTTCTTAATCATAGGTTTACGTTGATAATTTATACATCTTATTTTAAAATATACAATATATATGTTTTTTTAACTACTACTTTTTTAAAACTGTTATGGCGTTAATCTTATCTAAATTTAAATTTACTGGCATTTAACAATTTTTGAGAATCCATCTACAAAATAAATGTATTTTAAAAATGTGACAGAATTCGATTTTGTTTTGTAATTAAGTTTTAAAAAGTATAAAAGAATGTTTAATTAACGTAATGCAAATCAGAATATCAATATTTTAGAAATAAAATATTTATAAAAAATCAATCTCTTTTTTTAAAAGTTTAAAAATGATAATAAACATTTTGAAACGTATATTTTTAAATAATAAAATAATTTCAAGAAAGGAATTTAATAGTTTTTAATTATTTTAGTAAACTAGGCTATTTTAATTTGTCAAAATGAATATCATTCATTTTATAAACTTCATTTCATAAAATTATTAAGGATCTTTAATAAAAATACATAGCAAAACTATACTAAAAAAACTTGAAATTATATGAAATTAAATATATTTTGGTAATTTATATATACTGATTGAAATAATGATAATGGTCTAGAAAATGGAAAAAAAATTAAGTTCTTATATTTTTTTATACTTTTTGATACCGAGTTACAGATTGTCTAACGGCTTAAAGATGTTAAATGACATTTTAACATTTAACCGCTAGTATGACTTTCATGATATAAATACATTCTCAAACAAATAGTGAACCGTATTCACATTTCATAAGAAAGAAATCTCGAAGAGGAGTATTATTCTGACAGAAGTGCATGGAAAACATAGAAACGCAACTCTCTTCTCTGTTTGTAGAACAGTGTCTTTGCCACGAGTTTTTGCGTTCATAAAGTTAGCCCGCTTTCATATCATTGAAAATTTTCAATTAATTATGTATAAATTGCTTTATGAAACTGTGAATTAATTGAAATATATTCTCCATTTCATTTAAAATATTGATCACTATATTTGCTCTTATAAAATTCATAATCTTTTTATATCAGGTATAAAATAAAAGCATTACTAATTTTGACAAATGTTCTAAAAATCACTGCACTATAGCTAAAATTTGAGAAATTACTATTATGGTAATGTAGATTTTCTTCCAAACAATTAATATTATAATTTTAGTAAAACTAAAATGCACGTTATTTTTTTCAGCTTATTCAATACTTGTTCTACAACACATTATGTTATTGTTTAGTAAACACATATTTGGGAATTGCAAATGATGCTACATTTTTTGAGATTTTATGTGTGCAATTACTTATTTTATCAAGCATTTATATTTTATAAGCAATTATTAGTTACATCGGATTTTTCAAAGATTAGTTTTGCCGTATAATTTTGCAACATTTCATAGAATGTGAAGGTTATACACATATCATAATTGCTCTGAAACATGAGCATTTCTTAGAGCTAACATCAGAAATTTTATTGGAAAACACTATAATCATAGACTGCTGACCACCGTAATTGCAAAACCCTTAAGGAAGCACGCAAATAACATGACATTTACAACATGCATAAGTGGGGGTGAGTTATGCAAATGATTATAATTTCAGCGCAGACGCACATCACGCGTACCTGTGGCGCCACTTCAAAGCGATATTTAAAGTATGTAGATTTCGATGATTTAAAATTCGGCAGTTGTGTTTTTTTTTGTAGTTTTTTCAAAAAAAAAAACTATAAATTATTTCACGTATGAAACAGCGATCATTTTTTGATCTAATATCTGATTTCGATAAAGGAGAGATAGTGGCCTACCGAGATTGTGGATTATCTTTCAGGGAAATCGGTATTCGCGTATTGGACGTTGGATGCAGAAGGGCACGATGTACCGATGTGCTCGATCGCATCCAACTCAGTGCACCACTTCACATGATGATAAGCAAATTGTGCGGATGGCAATGACGTATCGCTTAACCAGATCATGAGCACTAACATCTCATATTCAGTCTATAATGCATCATCCAGCGTCTGTGCGTACCATTCGACGTCGTTTACAACACAGTGGTCTGTCCGCAAGACGTCAGTTGCTTCGTCTACCCTTGACTCAGAACCACAGACGTCTCCACCGCCAATGGTGCTATGAAAGAAGGATGTAGACGTCAGAATGGAAAGAAATTGTCTTTACTGATGAGTCACGCTTCTGTTTGCAACAACACGATGGTCGCATTCGAGTCTTTAAACACCGTAGGGAGAGGGTTCTGAATAGCTGCATTATGCCCCAACACACTGGTCCTGAACCGGGTACTATGGTATGGGGTGGTATAGGATTTCACTCTCGCTTTCCTGTAGTACACATTGCCGTTACTTTAAACAGCCAGCGATACACGTTTGAGGTGTTGGAGTTTGATTGTCACGTTTGATTGTCCATCTTTTACTCTAGGGTTTATCCACAGCCATATTTCAACAGGATATTGCGTGACCACACGTGGCACACATTATCCAAGGGTTCTTCGTCAGTCTCCAGATTGAATTGCTTCCCTGGCGGGCTCGCTCTCTGGATTTTTCGCCGATAGAGAACATATGGTCTATGGTTGCTCAACGATTGATCCAGATTGCATCCTCAGCGGCCACACCAGATCAACTTTGTCAAAGTTTGGAAGCTGCTTGGTAGTTATACCCCAAGAACACGTCCAACGTCTCTTTGAATCAATGCTGAGGCATGTGGCAGCGGTGATCTCCAACAATGACGACTACCCTGGTTACTGATTTTGGCAGGAACCACACTTCACAGAAGTCTATAAATTTAATCTTTTGATAAATGCTATTTGTAAAATACATTTTGTTGTGATATTTCTTTTCTTTCTTGAGGTTGCAATTTGAGTGGTCAGCAGTGGAAATATGTTACTTTAAGTACTCAAATATTTTAATTAAAACTTGTGAATATGAGAAAAAACAAAAATTATAAACTCTAGAAATGCGCTTCGAAATAAATTAAATACTTATTGTAAACTTAGAATAATTTTAAGGCATGTTTTATCAGCATTAATAAGATCACAAGGCTATACACACATCGAATGCCTATAAATAGAATTTGAATTTTAATTACAAATAATAAGCTAAAATAGCATAAAAATCATCTACTTCATTTCTAATTGAAACATTTCTATTTTACACCTAAGATCTATACTAAAAATAAAAATTTATTAAAAATATATTTGATTTATTATAAGTATAATTTTTCTATAAATTCTACTGAAAAATAGTATACTGAAGTATAAAATTTAGAAAGTAAATATAACGTATATAGTACAGAACATTTTATGGACAATTTAGAATAAAAAACATTCACCTTTAAGTTATAAAGTGTCCGCAGGCTGAAAAGATTTTCTTCTTTATTTCAAAATCTTTACAGTATACATAACATGCAAAAATAATGAAATATATCTGAAATCTCAAATTCACGAATAATTGACAAGGAATATAAATTCCTCCGAGAAAACAAATATAAATAAACAACTTTGAAAATCTCTTTAAAATTATTCTTTCTGCAAAATTTCCATGAAAGGAAATCAATATTCCTATAAAGTGACATATGCGCATATCTGTACTGCCTACTCAAGCATTTTATTCCAAAAATTTATATGGATTCGTTTTAAAATTTGCTTTTGGTAAAAAGAAAAAGCATGTAACTTTACTAAATGTCAGTAAAAAACACTTGAAATTATATTTCAAGAGGTTTGTGACAGTGGAATTTACGAATCTTGTAACTTTGCTTAAAAAGAAATGTTAGGCGTCTTATTAATAAACTTTATTGAATAAGAAATGTAATATGTAATACTTGTTCTATCTTTGTAATATTGTCCGACAGATTATTATCTTCTTTCTTTGTCATAGAAAAATTTTCATCAAAATTCCAAAATTATCATTTATTATTGTAATTTATAATAATACATGGTTCAAACTTAAAAGTAATTTATAATGAATTAAGTACACAAAATTATTGAATTATTTTCAATTATCTGAAAGGATTTGCATAACAGTAAAATGTATATAATAAAAAATGTTTTTCAAAAACTATTTAACTATCAGTTTCACAACATACCTATGCCTTAATTTAACCATTAATAATATTCCTGTCTATTTTTAATATTTCTGCTTAAATGCATTTTTCCTAAGTGTTTTAAATATCAATGTATGGTTATGAATTAAAATCGTAAAATACTTTACATACTTTTTATATACAAATATGTGTTATTCATGGGTATATTTAATGTCAAAGCTGTATTAATACTTTTCACACTTTGCCCATGGATGGTGTGGTAAATGTTTTTTATTTTTTATTTTTTCTCTCTTTCAGATATATTTAGTCTTAAATTGGAATTCAAAATTATTTCAATAAAGGCATTTTAATTAAATTTCCATTATATTTTCACGTTACTAAATTTTACCAAAAGCAAAATTTAACTTTGTTGAAGGCTAAATCATATTTTTCATATTTTTCTAGAAGACTTTATAAAAATTGTTGTAGTTTCAAATAATAAATATATTAATTTGAACACAAGTTCTGTTTTTGACCGCTAATTCTTTGTACTTAAAAAATTTGAAATATTATTTACATAATAGTGAAAATAATCAATAAATACGCTACTTTCTTTCGTTAATATCCAAGTACTGACACAAAAAATAATATTTAGGATTAAAGAATATAGTTCTCTTAACTTAAAAAGAACATTTTTCAAAGCTAAAACATTTTTCAACAAAGCTAAAACATTTTTCTCTTGTTTTCGTAAAACTTAAATGCAGAAACTTTAAAAGAAAAATTCATAAAACTTAAGAGAATAATGTGAACAAGAAAACTTTTTTTGAAAATTGAACTTATTAACTCTTGAATAAATGTATCTTTTTGTTAATAGAACTACGCCCCCATAACTTTTGAGGAAATTTCTGAAGTAAACCTGTTAGGATACTGCCGTAATTTTTAGACTCAGTAATATTTTTGGTTTGAGATATAACGTTCTTCATTTCTTATTTCCTAAATATGGGATAATTTTATAACTAAATATTTATTTCGCTTAAAAATATATATGATATAAATTTTCACCCAATATTTTTGAAATTTAATATTTTTATGTTATCTTTTTTATAATCACCAAATGTTAATTTTTTATTCAAACAATTTTAGCCAATAAAGCATTTTTAAATATTTTCAGTATCTTACGAAACAATAAATTTTAAAATAGTTTTAAAGTGACTCATATAATTTTTAAAAGGATTTCTTAAAGTATATGAAGATATCGAATCCATTATGTTATAAAACATTATGTTTTATGAATGTGAATCTCACAATGATTTGATACATGTAATATTAAAAAAGCTTCTAATGTTTTTTCTGCGACAATTTTTAAATTTGTCATTTTGACAAAATAATTACGAAGGAAATATTGTGAAGAAATATAATCTAACTGAAATTTCTTTTGTAAAAAATATTTTTGACAAAAGAAACAAAAGAAAAGAAAGTGTTGTCAATACGACAACACTGTGTCAAAGCCTAAACACTTACCAAATAAATACTTCTACAGCATTATATAATTATATATATATATATATATATATATATATACATATATATATATATATATATATATATATATATATATATATATATATATATATATATACATATATATATATATATATATATATATATATATATATATATATATATATATATATATATATATATATATATATATATATATATATATATATATATATATATATATATATATATGGCTGTTACGTGAAGTGTCCTTTTGTTTATAAAAATAAATCGCTTTTAAAATTTCAAGAAAATTTACAATATATAGAAACAATATGTTGATTTTATATTCAATTTATTTTAATCAAATTTGAAATGTGGTAAATAAAATCTTTTGGTCAATGGGAAATCAAGAAATTTGTTATCTGGCTGTTTGGCACTTTACTCTATCATGCTTAGAAATAGAGAATGATATTAGATCATATATTTCTCATCTCTTTTAAAATTATACAACTTTCTTTTACAAAATATCCTGAATCAGGTTTTATTTAATAGATAAAGTTTTCAGTATCATCATATTTTATAATATTATATTAAGTTGAATAATTAAATGTGTAAAATGCTTTCACATCCTTATAAATTGTTTATATAAATTTTGAAAATTGAAAGCAATAAATTTCTCAAAAAAAATATCGAAGCATCAATACTTAAATAAAATAAAATCAAAATGGTAATTATACAATAAATTTTTGAGTAAAAGATTCATTATTTAATTGGAAGTAACAATTCAAATGAAACAATGAATTCTCATTTCAGCAAATAAATTAATTTTAAAAGTAATTAAATATGACTTACTATTTAAACATGCAAACTTAAAATATCAAAATACGTGTTTTGGTTTAGGAATTAACATAATGGTATATTTTATCACAAAATATTTGTTTTAATTCATGTTAACATAAGAAAATGTTTAAGCATGAGGAGTTGTTTCAATTATTCAGGCAAATATCCAAAGGCACATGAAATTATCGACCAATTATTAACCCTACGTGGTTGACATTCCTTGTAAAGTCACGCTATCTCATCAAATAATGAATAAATCAGAATTGCTTTATCTCATTAAATAGACTCAACATTTAGATCGTATGTTTTTCAAAGAATTTTTATGAGCCATTTCCGATAATGTCAAGGAAATTGACAGGATATTATATCGTTCAAATTATGCTCACACACACATTCTTTCAAAATCAACTTCCTACATGCAAACTGCTAAATATATTTTATAATTCTGTTCTACGATATAGACATATTAATTTTAAAACTATCTTTATAGTGTCTACTATCATAATCAGATATAATCAGAATATGATAAAATGAAAATATGTTTTGCTTATATATTCCTTTCTCCATATAAATTATTGTATATTTGTAATATTTGAATAACTAAATATATATTAGTTTATATAATTGTTTTATAAATGCTTCTATAAATTTATAAATTGAACGTAATTGAAATATATTCTTTTGGAAGTACTTTAAGTTTCATTTGCAAAAAATCTAAAAATCCTGAAAAATCAAGAAAAGCCTTCAATTAATTAATTAATGGTGCTCAAGAAATACTATTTTAACAAATTTTTATGTAATTTTCTTATATAGTATTTTTAAATTAAAATATATGAATTATTATATAATACATTCAATGTAATGTTAATAATTTGAACTTTCAGCTAATTTAATAGATATTATATATTAAATATATATTTCGTATAATACCTCTATTAATTTGAAATGTAAATATTTAACTCATACAGATTGAGCCTTTTATTCCAGATTTTCGCCATAACTGTTTTTTGTTGTTGAGTCTATGCATTATTGCTAATATATTGTTGTGTATTTTACTAACGCTATTTCTTTGATATTGTTTTAATTCACTTTATTTTTAATTTCACTTTATGTGGTTTCTAAATTCAGTTTAAAGGGTTTGAAACTAACTAGCACTGCATTACGTAACTCTAGAAGCAATCCTACATATTGATTACCGGAATTCAGCCGTACATTTAATGACAGACAGTTTGTGACTAGCGATCAAAGGTTATGGCAGCTCATCATTTAAATTCACAATTGTTGCTGCATTTATAGTGTTGTAACTACTGTTTTATTACGCATTACCTGATTGTGAACCGGAGAAATGATTTTTTCAGGAGATGATTAAAACAGCATGATTTAAGCACATGATTTAAACAGCATTATTCTTTACAATTTTATATATTGATTATTTTATAGATTTAAATAACAAAAATATTAAACAGAATTTAGTGTTAATCTTTAAAATTAAGACAAGTGAAACTCAGAATTAAATGTTTCAAACTTTTAGTTAACGTTAATATGCAATCGCAAACAGCATATCATTTAAAAAGTACTATTATTAAACTTGAAAATACATGATAAGCTTTGTAATAAATGTCAGAAAATATGTAAGAAAAATATTCCAATAATAATTCTTTCGCAATTTTGCAAAGTAAAAATGAAACAAATAGCAATGTGATATAAAAATTAATGAGAAAAATAGTAGGATGTCTGACTCAAAAAGAGAAAAAATATTTTCAACCGAGCTTTTAATGTACAGATGGAGGACAAAATAATACGAACACCTGTGAAATAATGGAAAATCTTTATTAATAGGGGGTTGGACCACCCTTTGACTGAAGTACAGATTTAATGCGACGTGGGATAGATTCATAAAGGTCATGGACAATATTCAAAGGAATATTAAGCCATTCCTCCTGCAGAGCGGTCTCTAATTCCGATAGTCCGGATGGAGGTGGAAATCGGGAACGAAGTTTGGACTCCAAATATTCCCATAAATGTTCAATAATATTCAAGTCCGGAGACTGAGGGGGCCAGGCGAGGTGTTCAACTTCAGCGTCATGCTCTTCGAACCATTCTTGAACGCACCTAGCAGTGTGGATAGGGGCGTTATCGTCTTGAAAAAGCGGTCGCTCTCCAGGGAATACAGTCTGGACAAAAGGATGTACATGATCCCCTAGAATGCTTAGATAGTGATTGGATTTGATCCTCCCATGCAGAATAACAAGTGGTCCAAGACTGCGCCAAGATATCGCACCCCATACCATAATGGAGCCACCCCCATGCTTCACAGTCGGCAAGAGGCATTCAGGATGAAACGCTTCTCTAGGCGTTCTCCAGACATAAACGCGTCCGGTCGTCTGAAATAGAGTGAATGACGATTCATCTGACCATATTACCTGTTTCCACTGCTGTGGAGACCAGCCTTTGTGATCTCTGCACCATTGGTATCGCTTGAAAGCATTAGTTGCTGTCACCAAGGGTTTACGAATTGCCACTCTGCCATAAATGTTCGCAGCATGAAGTTCCCTTTTGACAGTTTTTGTTGAAACGGGGTCCTGGAGATGACTGTTCATTTCGGATGTTATCTCGGGTAACGATTGCTTGTGCTTTCGGGCTATTATGCGCTTCAAGATCTGTCTGTCCCTATCAGCAAGTTTTGACTTTCGGCCACTGTTGTGCTTTGAAGACGTCGTCTTACCCTCTTTCGTGTACGCTATCATAATGGCTGATACCGTACTTCTTGCAAACCCCAAAAGGTTTGCTGTTTCCGTAACCGATGCTCCACTTAAACGCGCTCCAACTATCATTCCTCTTTGGAACTCTGACAGGTCTGACATCTCAACTTATCACAGACAGTTCGGTAGAAGCATGCAACTCAGGTGACTGCTGTTGAGAGACTGATACCTTCCCCTTCACGCTCACTAGGTGTCAGATTTCTGTTGCAGGTGGCGCGGCTGTACTGCAGGTGTGAAATACGTCATACTTTTTCACAGGTGTTCGTATTATTTTGTCCTCCATCTGTAATATTTAAACAGTAGTTTGCTAACCAACTTACTCTGTTAAGCAAACTGTGGAATAATATTGTGCATACTAAAAGGAATTTGCTTAAGAATAAATTTCGGTTCTCCAGTCTTTAAGTAAGCGAAGCATTTTCTTAGAAGTTTTATACGATTCTTAAGTTAAAACATTTATTTGATATATTACTATTTGTATTTTAATCTTTAAAATGTACATTTACAATTTGAAACAAAGTAAAAGTATTCTCATGTGTTTCAGATTTATCAAAAAACCAAAAAGTTAACCATTAATCTTTCTACAATGGAAAAAGTGGTTCGAATGTATAAGTCAAAAAAATAATTTTTAACATAAATAAATAAGCCACATTAAAAATTAAAAACCTTTAATTTTTTAATTCATTGTATATAATAGCATCTTGCAATACGTAATTATTTAATTATAAGATGCACATAATAGAGGATAAATGTTCCTCACTGCAAGATATTTTCAAAAAATGAATATGAAATTAAATATACTTCATTATATATATGAAATGATACTTCATTTGTAAGTTCTATCACGCATTTTAAAACTATTAATCGTTCTTTTTAGTATAAAGTAAATTATACATATTTTTGGGTTGTTCGGAAAATAATTTCGTTTTTCCTATATGGACTAGCTTTTTGCTAGTAAAAACCAACTACTTTTTGACTGTGGAATCGTGCTACTACCAGAAAGATAGTAAAAGCTATTGGACTAGAATGAACAATGTGCAATGCAATACAATATTTATTTGCTACACGTTTTTAATTTTCCGGAAAAACGAAATGAGTTTGCGAACAACCCAAAAGATTATGATTACTTAAGCTGTTTTTAAAAAATAAAATTTTAAAAAGTTTGAGTTAGATATATATTTTTCTTAAATAATACGAAATTTTTCTTAGTATTAGATTTGTTTAATTCACGTTAATAAATATTTTTTCCTTTGCGAAATTTCATTATTTGTTAATTTTATATGCAGTATTATTTATTTATGGAAATTCTTTAGCAATAAAGAATGCAATTATACTTATAATTGGAAAATTAAATATTATAAATCAATAATTTTGTATAATTGCTTTTAATTTTAATAAATATTAAGTGTTAAAGTTTATTATATTTATGAAATATTAAACTTTAATTTATTGCTTATAAGTAACTGATTTATTGGGTTTAAATTAAATTTAAATATGTTTTAATTTTAATCTCTTAACTGCAATAAGTAAAATATATTGATTTTTTACATTGATGATAATAAGTATTTCACACATTAATAAGTAAATATTCACACACATGAAACTAAAGTATAATTTATATAATTTATGCTTTTACTATTGTTTCATTGCCTTTTTGTGATTTATGTACATATATATATATATATATATATATATATATATATATATATATATATATATATATATATATATATATATATATATATATATATATATATATATATATATATATATATATATATATATATATATATATATATATATATATATATATATATATATATATATATATATATATATTATATATATATTTATATATATATACATACATATATATATATATATATTTATATATATAATGAGTAGAATTATAAAATCATATATTGTGAGTGAAAATGTTATCTGTACACACATAAAATTTTGAATATGGTGGCCCAAATTATTTTGAATGGTTTTAATATTAGCTTAAATCCTGTAGAGAAAAATGTCCTTTTGTAAATATACAGTATCTGTTGTTTTTTCCTTGAACATAATTGTTAAATTCTAATCCATTATATGTAAATATCTTAACAATTTAATAAATGTATAGAATCAAAATCTAATTAATTTTATATTTATTTCTATTATAATAACAATTACATTGTTAGAAAATATATGCTTCAGTACTTATTTACTTAGTAAAAATATTTTGATTGAATTATAATTTTTTTAAAAATTAAAACGCATTTTTCATCAATAGAACATTAGTTCTTATAACTTAACTGACAACAGTTTATTAAGTCACTCTATACAAGGTATTGCGAAGCATGAATCGAAATTATATGAACCTTATATATATAGATTCAAATATATTATTATATATTCTCACCAATCAACAGAAAACAATAAAAATAACTTCCTTTGAATTCTTGTTTTTGTCAGTTATATTGGAATTTGTCAAACAAGCTGTTAAAAACAGTGTTTACAAATTAACGATTTATTAAAAAAACTTTTGTGTCCTCTATTAATTTGGTGACTCTCCTAATTTTATAATTGTGATTTTTTAATGCAGTTAAAAACATTACTAATAATATATATATATATATATATATATATATATATATATATACATATATATATATATATATATATATATATATATATATATATATATATATATATATATATATATATATATATATATATATATATGTATATATATATGTATATATATGTATGTGTGTGTGTGTGTGTGTGTGTATTACATGTATAGGTGAAAATAGAAAAAAGTTTTCTTTTATATAAGAATCATACAACAATATTACGAATAAACTGGGAAATTTGAAAAAATAATAAAATTTAGCACATTTTATGAAGAATATATATAAAGGCAGAATTAAATCTGTGAATAAATAAATCTTTAATTTTTCTAAGAATAAAGAAAAAAAAATTCTCTTAAGAAATTTTTAGTCATACAGCACACACTTTTCTAAAGCAAATTAAAATGACCCAAAAGTATTTTCTGATATTAATGCTAAATGTTTATGGATCATGAGAAACTCCTAATGTTTTTTAAACTGTTGTCGTCTTTTTATGTGTTATTAAATTGAATTTTATTTGTTTTGCAATAGTTTTTAAGTATCATTAAGATAATATATGTAAAGGTTAATAGTTCATGAAGCATTTTCTGCAGTGAAGTAATTATTAATTTGCTCTGAAATTTTCCTGTTTAACATTGTTTTTTTTAATTCTATATCATCATTAACGGAATTAGTATCTTTATCTGCATTAATTTTCCTTCCCGGGGAAACAAATGGCTTTCAAAACCCTATAAATGACTTATAGGGGAGAAGTTGTTAATTATTCTGAATTGTGTAGCCTTAATATAAAAACAGACGTAAAGGCAAACATAGAATTTAAATGGTTTTAATCCTCAGGGATTTCAACATTTTATCAGGAGTGCTCCAATAAAACACGAACCAATTTTCGAGAGTATTCTTCATATACGTAACATATAAACACAAATAGTTTGGCTTAAGATTTCTATTAAATTCTAACTAGGAGTCGTAATCAAAGTCTTGAACACTTCTCTCAATTTCAACTACATATCTATCGATTCCATGAAAATTAATAATCCAAAACTTTTGGCTGAGTGATGACATGGTAAATAAATCTTCAACACGCGCATGGACATAAAAAAAACTTGACTGTTATAGGGTGTTCCACATAGAGAAAGATTTTATTATGAGCTTCTTATAGGATTAAACTTTAAAGTTTTTCAACAAATCTGTGGATTTATTCCTTATCAAGAGAGATGCATTTAAAAATTTAATCTTTTACTGACAGCAAATTTCTTCTAAATGAATACATTTGTGTGAGTTTAAACTTAAAACAATAGTTTCATCAAGATTTTCGGAATTAAGAACTCTTTAATTATATATATAAAGAATTGATATTACAAAATCTGAGCCATCAATCCATTATTTGTTCTAATTGTTATCTATGAAAAATATGGAAATCATGCTGAATTCAGATTACCGCTTATGCTAATAGAACATTGGTCGAAATTCCTGTCACTTAATGAACCAATTATCGATAATTTAAAGCTTGAAGAGCTATTCCGAGATTTTAAGAACGAATAAGATATTTTTTGAATGTCTAATTTGTTCTTAAAATCTCGAAATAGCTCTTCAGTTTCATTTATGAAATAACTTCTTATATATTCTCCATCAGCATATGACAATCTTCTTATATCCATCTGTTTATCCACCCTCTTTATGCTATCTTATGACTAATTGTAGAATCAATTTTGTATTTAACTTTTGGATACAATAGAAGATTGCATCCAATAATTAAATACAAAATTTAATTCTTGATTTTTCTGAAGTCTTCAACTGTTTTCTTTATTTCACAACCAACAGAATATTTGCATTAAATGACATGAGAATAGTTTGAAGTATCTTCCTATATTAGATTTATCTTTATAAGCTACAATTTCTTTACAAGTAAGTTAGCTTGGGAAACAATTTGAATTTTGAATAAATGTGAAAGTCTTGATTGATTGGGTTTGAATTTCACGTTGAATTTTATATGTTTTTGTTTCTACTTTTCAGCAATTTCGTTGCGAAAATGGAAGAATATGGCTTTTATAATACACATCGGCTTATATGTAACTCCTAGAGAGCGTGTCCCCAAGGTGGCGAATAGGAGAACGCCTCCACTGGTCTTCCAGTGGGTAGTAGAAGGGAAATAAAATACCTTCCGTGGACCAACAAGTTCCACCTCCCGAGGCAATGGTAAATCCCTTTATGACGAGTACAATGAAGCCATCAATGGGTCCCTATTCATGTTTACATCGAGGCACTGAACATGTGAACTCCAGTCAACATTCTGGCTGAGGGTAGCCAGGCTGACTACCACGACTACCATTTGCATCGATGCAAGCTCCGTTGCAAGGCATCAGCTTTTTCCGTAGTCCCACGGCAAAAAGTGTGCCTACCGGAGCTTAATCTGGACCGTGGTATCACCTCTACCCTCACCAGAATGTGGACTGGGCACATGAGGGGTATAAAAATCATGCCTGATGGATCTAGAACGTACGCAGAATGCAGACACTGCACAGGAGTTCCGCTGGATCCGAGGCACCTCTTCAACTGCATTTTTGTTGCCTCGACCTTCATTAACATCGACCACAACTGCTGCTATGACACCCTTTATACGTAAAACACTGAAGGTGTGGCCAGGGCAGTGCTCCTTGCCTTTGGTCCCACATGACTTGTCTTTTTTTACCCTTTTTTTCTCTTTTTACACTTGTCACATGACAACAACAAGAACATTGGTTTTATAAAGCAAAATAGTTAACTCTTCATATTACTTTCATTAACTAATCTACAACTACACTTCTGGCTGACTGGTTCCCAAAGGTAACACACTTACTCAAATCATGGACGACTTATGTTGGTGAAATTCTATGTGGCTAATGTGATGACAATTAAATATGGATATCGGCATTATTATTGTCAATACAAGTGTGCTGAAACCAATAAAAGGGCTCATTTTTCAGTAAAATATATTTTAAAACCAATTCATAGGGAACTGTAACACGATTATCAAATAGCGTAAAAATGAATTTTGTGGCAAAATGTTAGGACGTTTAGTTTGAAACAATTTAAATTTGTATACTTTTGCATTATATGCAACCCAAATTTTGTTCATGTACTTTTATGCTGCCGAAACATTGTATGAGACTCTAGAAAAGACTTTAAATTGAAAAATGCTCTCGAAACCAAGTTCAAAATCAATGCTCTCGAAAACATCCAATGTGAGCATATTGCAAAAAAAAAAAAAAAAAAAAAAATTCAATAAGAGTTTTTCAGGTTTCAAAAAGATTTCAACTGCAGCATTGTTTATCAAACTGCTGTTTTTGAAGATTGGTGCTGAATAAATACCTGTCCTTGTGTTACAGTGCATTTTGATTTCTTAAAAAATTAATGCTTGCATGGAGTTGGAACTGAATTTTTTTTAAAAACTGCTTAGGACTTATTCGCAAAGCCACGTATATCAAGTTCAGAATGCATTTCCTTTTATATTCAAAACGAAAAATACTCAAGTTTGTCTCAGAGTGATGGAATGTTTTATAGGATTTTCTTTTTTAATATGACTCTTATTAAAAATATATAGAGAAATAGTCTCATAACGATATTTTGAAACTAAATTTTATTTTACATTTCTTTTCTTTAAATGATATTTTATTTTGAAACTAAACTTCATTTTACATTACTTTTCTTTATACAGTGTTCTTTATACATTTATATATACTTTTTATATTTATATATTTGAAATAAATTTCAAATATCTGGACAATGGTTACGACATCATTATATCCCTGAGTTCCAATAAATCTGTATCTTTATTTAGTGACTTATCCAAGCAAACACTACCATCAAATAATATCAATTTTACATATTTTACTTTGAAAAAATGACATATGACAGTTAAAATGATACAGTAATTTAATGTATTATCAATGAAAAAAATCGCCAAAACCATGCAAAAGTTTCCTAAGAGTAATATTGGTAAAATATTTTTCCCAATGTTTTCATACTTGCATAAAATAGGCGGCCTTTATACTTTACATTCAAAATATTTTAGATTTAACAGGCGTGTGTTAGTACGTGTCATTAAGTGATAGTGCTAATTTCGAAAATCCAAAGATATACTAAGACATGCAACAGTTTTTAGTTGATAATTTTGTAATGCTTTCACTGAAATAATTTAAACAAGATCAAACAAAATCTTTAATAAAAATGTTTCATAAAGCTAATTATGTCAGTAAAGGCTTATGCAGTGCATCAGTACGAGAAACTTAAATAGGATTTTCAGTATATCTGCAACACTTCTATTTTACATACGTCTACAATATTAATGCAGAGACACTAAACAAGGGTTACATACAAGAATTAAACTTAACTTATAAGAAATTGGTGGCAAATGGATCCCATTTGTCATCAATATTCTTAATTCAATATGAAATAGTTTCAGAAAAAAAAGCTATTTTACTAGAAATGCTGGAAAAAAAGTAAGCACAAATAAGTATTTCTTAAATCAGGTTCTAAAATTACTAAACAGCTCCTTTTTCTGTAATTTATCTATACAAAACTAACATTTTTTTACCAAAGTTTAATTTTTCTTTAGTTAATATCTTCTGGAAAGATGAAATTTAATTAGATATCAAATTTAAAATGTAAAAATTAAAATTTTTTACACAACTATTGGGGGAAAACAATGTTATATATAATTTCAATCATTAATAAATCTCTAATTATAATTCAATTATCTATATAATTCAATCATAGATATTTTACTGACATTTTCAATACCTCTTGAATAAAATTTATGAAGAACCTGCAAGATGAAAGTTTTCGTTTAATTATAAGACACAAATATTATTATCATGAGAATCAGCATTACTTTTGCAATATTTTGTTCAATATATTTCTAAATAGATACAACCAAATATTGTTGAAAAAATAAGCAACTTTTCATTCATTTTAACTGCATTCCTTTCCTTTACATATTAAAAATATTCATCTCTGAGGAATAAATTTATTTTTTCTTCTTCAATATGAAAGTTCTGAATTTCTCTATTTACAAATTATTCGATATTTTGACAGCTGGGAAGATTTTGCAATATGTTCCGGAGATCGAATCAGTAGTGATCATTTTTGAACTTTTAGCATAATACAATGCAAGAACAATTTTCATTTCTTATCCTGAAACTATATATTTTAAATTCCGCTTAAATGAGTTAAAAAAGAATAATATAATGCTCATTTCTTAAAAATAAGATTGCCAATTTTAGTTCTGATGCTATAATATTTCTTAGATAAAATTTTTCTAATTCTATATCAAAAAGAACCAACCTAGTCTTATTTAGATTTAAACTCAGCTACTAATAAACAAAATTTTAACATTATTGTTTTCAATTTCGAGCTTATACCTAGAAATATTGATACAAATACATTATTTTAGAATAGCTTTATTTCATTTATGTTTTAGAAATTGTGATGCCAGAAATTTTTGGATTACTGAAATCAAATTAAATTGTAGAATCACCATAAATATTTTGCAAATTAATTTTTTGATTTTTGATATTTGATATGTTGTATGATGTATTATAACATGTCATGGTAATAATCATAGGAGTATAACTTAGATTGCATTTAACGGATAAATGGATTTGAGTAAAAGCTTATAGCATCTACCTTCTTTCTCTAATTTTGTCCTTTTTAATCAAAATATTTTAAACCTTCAAAGGAACATATTCCTCTCTTATCTAAAATAAGCAAATATTTTAATGTATATATCTATCTATCTATCTATATATATATATATATATATATATATATATATATATATATATATATATATATATATATATATATATATATATATATATATATATATATATATATATATATATATATATATATATATATATATATATATATATATATATATATATATATATATATATATATATATATATATATATATATATATATATATATATATATATAGGCTCCTTTGTATTAAATTTATTTAATAATTAAGAACTTTATTTAAATTATTTATGGTAAATCCAATTTTTTAAGGGCATTTTTTGGAAAAAATATCCTGTTAACCTTAGTTAATAAGCCGTAAGGAAGTAATTACATGGTCACTGGAAAAAATTACCATAACTCTCCTTTGTAACAATTATAGTATTCCCATTTCCTGAAACTAATTTCATTACAAAGTTTACTTTTGAAATGTGCATAAAAAATTAATTGCCTAAATTTATTTAATTTTTCATATTGCTGTTAAAAATTTCTTTAAATCAGTTTCTGGCTTTTAGCTATTTAAACAAAAATCTTATTTTTTTAAATAAAAGTTTAAAAATTTGTCTAACATATAAGGATGTGCGTTTTTCCACTTATGTTAATCATGCATTAGTTTCAGTTCCGTTTTTGAAAATCAATTTATAACTAATTATATTGTAGAACTTTCATAAAACCTTTTCAAATTTAATTTTGAAAGTTTAATATTAGATAAAACTATTTGATGCCATATAATGCAAAAATTATTTTTAGAACTATTGCTTCCATGTATGTCATTGTTATTACATTTCAAAAGGTAGTCATTACTTTTTATTTTACGATAGGTCATATTTTTCATGATAATCCTCGCACAAATAAATTTTCTTTTTACATTTATTTTTGTCAGCAATAAAATCACTTTATTTTCTTGATTATTTTAAAGTTTATCAAGAAAGAATCCATTATAAAATTATACTGAGGATCCTTTAAGTAGTATTAGTTTGGTATTTCTTTTTAATTTAATTAAATTTTATGCATTGTATTCTTTTGAATAATTATAATTGATGAAAAAATTTCGGGGGAATATATATTAAGAACTATCTTTTAACTTATATTTAAATTATTATCAGGCTGATTATATGAATGATTTAATATTTTTATTATGTAATTAGCATTTTAATTGTTGCATAAGAAATAAATACATAAACTCGTAAATTATTTGTTGTTAAATTAATTTGCATACATTTAATATTAATATTGTCATTCATGGAATCTTACAAAGTATATTCCAATATATCAATGTACAATCAAATACCAGTATATTAATTTAGTTAGAAGTATAAAGGCAATTTTTAGAAAAAATCTGCTATAAAGGACGAAATTTCCTTTTATTATTTCAATAATTCAACATAAAGGGATAATATTTTCTCTAAATTACTCTATTTAATTTGATATAACATATTTATATTTATTTTTATATAGATCCATATATACATTTATATAGATCCAGTTATACTTCGTATATTTTTGTTTCAATTTTATTTTTTAAAAATGGGTTAATTCAGTGACGATTTGCTGTTTAAAATGAACTTCGAAATGGAAAAAATAATCATATTTTGTAACCAGCAATTAAACTTAAAAGTAGGACATTAATTTTTTAGATATTAACTCATTTAATATATTTAAAAATAATTAAAAAATAAATTTATATTATTGCCATTTTAAAAGGAGTTACTACCATCATTTTGTTCCTGAGAATCTTGATAACATTGATCGGTTTTTATCCCAAATTAATGAATTGAATATCTAAGTATTGGAAGACCTAATGTTTTCCGATATTTTTGTGACGATAACAGGGTAAATTACTTCACAATTTTGTTAATTCACAATCTTGCTCTGGGACTTCTGCATTTATTGAGTGAGTTGGAAGCAAGCAAATTTTGAAGAGATTTATAAATATAATTATTCTTGGTTCAACTTATAAATATTGATTATTGTTTCACAGTTTATAACTCACATAAATGTGTTCCATGTAATTGATATTACTCATTAGATAACCCAATACATGTAATATCTTTTGGAAAAGCAATATATAAAACTATCGGAATTATTATATATTTCACCTTATTTAAATTCGATAAGAGTATAAAGACTGTTTAAGCACACAACCGAAATGTCACTGTTTGTTACATAATTACTTTTGTATAAGTTTAATCTATATTAATTTAAGATTAAATTAATATAGATTTAATATTGTCATAAAATTGCTGATTATAAAGATATTATTAATTTATTATTCTGTAATTTCGAATATTCTTTTAAATATTCTTCAAATGGCTGGTGGTGGAGCTAATGTGACCACAGAGTGGTTAATTTTAACCTGATTGTGTAACAATTCAGCAATTTCCATACACAAATGTTTCTTTTCTATTTCTGCATATCTAGAGAGTTTTTTTTAACGAAACCAAAGTAATTGAGATCTTTTATATTGAATTACAAAAATCGTTACTCAAGCCTCAATTTTATCAAAGCTTCTTAAAAATATTGATTGTTTTCATATTCTTATCGAGAATGCAAAATAGCATACATATTGTACGTGTTGATATATATTGCTAATTACAATACAATGCGTGCACCCTTATATAACTTTATCAAAAATGTTTAATTTCATTGCTAGTATATTTTTTACGTTTTACTTTCCTTACTACGTTTTAAAAACCTTTATTAGGCTACATAAAAAGAGTGAGGTTATCTTCATATAAAAAGTTTCAGTATTTTAATGTAAGTATTATTGTCCTTAGTCTTATTAAATTTAAATTATTTCTACAAGATAAATATCTCATTTTTAAGATAATTTGCATTGAAATGAAAATTAAGCTTGGTTGCTAATCGTCGTATGTATATAATTTCTTTCAAATCTCTCCAAATAATTTTTGTATTGCTTTTATTCAGACATTTATAGTTAACATAATTATAATGTATTCATCTTTCTTGCACTTTACGTCTTCGTCAATTCGACTAGATATTTACATTGAATATTTTCAGATTAATATAAAATGATTTACAGATTATGGCGTTTGTTAGCAGAACTACAAATCCATATGGAAATGAATTTAATATAAATTGCGCAAGGTAACCTAGTTTGAAGCCTTTAAACAGATAAAGGTCTGAAACGCGTACTCTTTTGTAAAATGTGATAGTATTAGTGTTGTATGAATATAGATACAAGAGAATAAGTTTCCTATTATAAGTATTTTGTCTCCTACTTATTCTTAAGTGTTCCGATGAAGTTGTCTGCAAATACACTTAACGATTCCTCTAATTAGATGTCGGAACATACTCCTCATCAGTAAGAGTTTTCTGTCTATTTCAGTATCTATAATGGAATCAAGTTAAGAATTTCTGTCTTATATTATCGTTCTATGGAATGTTTGTTAAATCAAAATCTATTCTTGTAACGCTAATAAAACATGTTCATATTATCAGTAGTTTTTATGATACAGTTAAGAAGTTTAATTGTATTGCAACATATTTAATTCAATTGTTATTTTTAATCTTATGTTTTATTTTTAATCCAATGCAACTGAAAAAATGAATAATTCTATTGAATTATGAACTTTTATGATTAATTATGAATGCTTAAATCAAATATTTGAATATAATTTAAAGAATATAAAAATATTTTTGTTAAACGAGATTTAATATTTTTCAATTATATCAATAATGATTCAATATAACTTCCTCTTTAATAAATTTCAGAAGATAATAATAGAATCTGCATTTTCTATAATATATTGAATTATCTGATTAAATTCTATTATTTAGTGACTTGAATTATGTACTAACAAAAATATAGGAAAGCAAATTTCGTAACAGATATTTATGAACGTCGATTGTAGTGTAATATTTCTTTATTTTTTAATACATGGATTTTATAATACATTTAGTGTTATAAAATCGATTACTAATGAAATAAATTGTTTGATCAACTGTCCTAAAACAACTTTTTCTAGATATTTAGAGTTTTACGTATTTTTTTCAAAATACTCATATATGTGCTAATAAATTTCTGTTCATATTTTGTTAAACCGCAATTTACTTAAATTTTAAACAAATTTAAGCAAAAGTTAGTTATTAAATTGTTTTTACTGCAATAGTTGTTTACATAAATCAATTTATATATTTAATTATTTTTTTCATAAAATAATTGAATGATTTTAAACTAGAATATTAAAACTTAAAAGCAAAAAAGTAAAAGTCGTTTTTAATTTTTATATTATTTGTTTAAGTAAATTTTAATTTGAGAGAAATTTCATAAAATTACTATTTTTTTTAAAAAAAATATCATTTAAGAATAATAATATTTCATTATGGAAAGTAAAATTTAATTGGTATTTTTAAACAATTTAATACTTATTGCATAAAATTAATTGTATCAATTTATACATGTAAATTAATGTATGCTGGATATTTTTGTTTGAATAAAATTTAAAAAAATACTTTTGTTGCTAAATCACAATAGTAAGAAAATTAGAAAAAATTAAATACATTATTATTAACTTATCATTTTAAGACTGATACTTTTAATACATATTTATAACACAAAATTATATTTTTTCAGTGAGATTTTAAAGAAAAAAATTTAAGTAGTCTCTTCTTCGTGAAGACATTTGTATTATACCCCGACCATAAATATTAATAATCCTGACACATTGTAAGAAAAGCAATAATATTGGTTTTAAGTACTTCTAATTCTATTTTATCGGTATTTTTCTTTATATTTTACTATTATTTTTTAAGTAGTTTTCAATTCAAGAAATATTTTTATACTATTTTAATCTGCTTTCAATAACTTGTAGGAAGTTAATGAATATCATATAGCATTTTCTAAATTTTGATAGTATTTGCATTGAACGGTTTTTAATCAAATTGTTTTAATATTGATTATATAATAAACAATGTATATTTTATAATTCCTTATTTGCTAAAACGTATTGAATGCAATAATAGTATACATTTTTATAACATTATTATTTCATATTTAAATTCTTCCTGCATGTTAGTAAACCCCTTCTCATCCTGTTGCACACAAAATATTCTTATAAGGCATTGCTTATAAATTGGTTTCGTTCCTAAAAATATATTCTTAAACTTTATTTTACACAAAGAGATTAAAAGTTTTAATAATAATATTTTGAAATTAATATTCAATCAAAATAAGACAACGCGTTACAAAATTTAAGGTAATATATTAAAAAAAAATAAATAATTCGCAAAATTCGTATATGTTATTTTTTAACAATATTTCACTAGAAGAAAATAACATATTTTCGCACAATTCATATATGTTATAATTTCTTGCCTTTATACAGTATACTGCAATACGTAATTGATTTCATACAAATAATATCTGTTGCAGATCGAAGAGAATGGAACATTGAAGATCGTATATGTACCTTGCTAACATGATTAATAAAAATGGTACACATAAAACTAATTTTGTCAGTAGTGTAATGGAGAAGAATTTTTTCACAAGACATTTTGTACAAACACAAGTTAATACTGCTCTGAGATGTTTAAAGCATTTCCAAGTTTTCTCTTTCCCTAATAAAAAATTAAGGGAAAGAAAGAATATATTTATTTATGTCTATCATGATTCAAAATATTATGTTGTTTTTAGTCGGATAAAACGGATTGAATAAATTATTTTATTAATTCATTTAATCTATTTAATCGCTGATATCAAATAAACTTAGTTTTGTTGAAGTAATCAAGTTAAAAATATTCCTTGAAGTTAGTTCAGAAAAAGGATCTATTTTTTTAATCTGCCATGTATATTTGTTTTGATGAAGTTGTATAGCTCAAAAGAACTCAATCAACATATTTGTAAAAAATACTTATTTATAGTTGCGCATTTTAATAATACATTTACATTAGATGACGTAGAAAATCCTTGCTTAATATATAAATTAATGGTTGAGCTCTTCCAAATATTTTTACTGATTACAATTTTGCCAATCTGCGGTTTTAAATCTCAAAATAGAGAACTATTCTGTTTTAACTATAAAAATCATACAAGAATAATGCAAGCTATAGCTGAGTAAGGAAATTTTATATTCTTTATGTAATTTTGTTTCCTTCTTAATGAAACTTAACAAAATGAAATTATTTTTAGTTATAAGAAATTAATTTTTGCAATAAACATATAACCGTCATCCTATTAATTTCTTTCCATATTAATGCTGGAACACTTTCCTAAGCATTGAAGGTTCTCTTGTTTATTTTATGGATCTATATCAAAATTTAAAATTCTTTTTTACATATTTAGTCATAAAATTTATCATATTTAGTGATAAAATTTTTTAATATGTTGTTTCTTCTTAATGCAACATTTTTCGCAATGCAAAATTCATAAAAGAAGAGAAATGTAATATGAATTACTTTTGGAACCGAATTTCTTACATAACTCTTAACTTTTATTGCATGCTATGATTGTATGAAATATGATACATTTAAAGTTTTAGAATTTGTGGCTATTCTTTATCTGTTTATCATTTGTATTCAATTAGGATAATATTTTAAAGTATATTTTTTAGAAAATAAAACAATTCTATAATGCTTACTTAAATCGGATATTATAAATTTGTAAATAAAGATAGACAAAAGTAAATGAAACTTTAGATGTTATATAAATATGTGTATAGATAAAATTATATAAATATATATAAATCTTTCTACATATATCTTACATTGTAGCACAGAATGAATGATGGCTTACACTAACTAAAATATTTTAAGTTACTTAAAATCTTACACTAAAACAACTTTATTAATAATAATAATATCAACAGAAAATATAGAATTAATTATTTATAAAGACAATTGTCTTGATTAAGTTTTTCAATATACAGATTTAGTGGATTTTCTATACTCCCTATGATGAAACTTCGCTTTAATGTCAACTTAACTTAAACGATTTGTTAAAATCATTATGTATTAAAAGACCTGGTGAAGGTGTTTTGTAAACTCAAAATCGATGAAGTAACTTTTAGAGCGTGGATGATGAAATGTTATGGAAAGAGAAGTTCATGCAACATTGACGAGGAGAATAACTTTACTCAAGGGAACGCACATAAATTTTCGCGTTTGAAAATCTTTTCTAAGCCCCATCAAGAAAAGAAATCAATTTCTCTAAACACTGACATACAAGAATAACACTTCACTGACTTATAAGGGATGTTTGATTAGAAAAATTTTATACTTTTAAAACTTGCTGCGTTTGAAGATATTAATGTTAGAGTTTGATATTTTCTGTAAAGAGAGTTTCAAAATTCTTATGAAAGGAATTTAAAATCAACTATTAATTTTTCATATATTTAAGATTTTTATATACTATAATCAATGCTTTTTAATTAAATTTTTTATCTTGTGCTATTTTTATGTTATTTCATTTGTATTAATTTCTATAAGAAAACATTTTTCAAATAACTATAAAGATGGAGAGTTTTTTTTAATTTATTAATACATAGTTTTATGCATATTATTAAGGTTTAGAACAAAAGTAATTTTTCTGCAAACATATTATTACTATTTTAAACTTTTAGCATTATACATTTTATTCATTTCATTGCAAATATTTTTTCCCAAACGTATTTTATATTAATCTAAACCTGTTATATTTCCAAGAATATGATACTATAATTTCTATATCAACAATTACGTAAATTAATTGAACAGTGATCATAATTTTTCATATTTTTTTCCATTTTTAATATACCCATACTGAAAACTTTTTTGGTGGGGGAGTGTCGATCAACGGAATGATCAAAGTGTGTCTAAAGCTTGCTTCTGATAGTGCCACCCTTATATTAAAGTCATTCTATATTGTTCAGCTAAAATCAACTGGTGAAATGGAGCTAAGTTGTTGACTTAATTGACCGGCCTTCTGCCATATAGAAGCTTCATATTCCTTATTTATGAATAAAACGTTAACGACACTAGACAACACTAGTTTGTATCATTTTTGGGAAGACATCTTTTCTTTTTTTGTTTCAGACATTTTATGGATCAATAGATTCATGGTTCAAGATGACATTATCGGACTAAGCGGGGAATCAACAACAGCAAAATTATTACATTGATGACAACTGATTTGTGCATATATTTCAAATCAAGTTAAAGAATTTGCAAATTTAGTTTAAGTATTAAGGTGTAAATTCTGCTTCCTTATGATAATTTAATGAAATAAAAATATAAAACCATTTAACATATTTATAACTTTGGTTTTTCCTATTAAAATTGACACAAAAAATATTGATGTTAAAAAAAGGTTGTGATTTTAATGATAAAAAATTACTTATTTCTAATAATGGTGAAATAATATATTTCTAAATAAAAAATTATGCATTTAATGCAAAAAAATAAATGCAAGATAAAAAATTTAAAATTTAGAATTAAAATCCCTAATTTAATATTTTTTTTAAATTATGGCAATGTTATGTGGTTGGCATTTATTAATCCTAAGGCACATCAATAGGAAGAATTTAATTTTACGTTATATAAAGCTAATACAATTATTTTATTTCAATAGGTGGAGGTATCAACAGCAATAATGTACAAATACTAAATACTTATTAACATTATTTAACTTATTATTGACTATATAAACTGCAAAGGGATATTCACTTTGATGAATTACTTTATTCAAAAGCTTTTGATGTCAAAACTTAATTAGTTTGTTTTGACGTAAATTTAATCAGAACAGCTTTCATGATATTATAAGGTGCCCAAAGACTTGCAAAAGATATTTATGAATTCAAAATCAAAATGCATGGAGTTTCAAAGCAAGGAGAGTGAAATGCTTACAGAAGCTGAATATCATGGTATGTTGACAGGGAGAATAACTTAAGCTGAGGATAGAGACATGAATAAACCTGTTTGGAAATATATTTTAAGTCATTTGCTTTTTCAAGGACATTTATAGAAGAAATCGATTTTCCCATAAAGTGATATGAACCATTATTTCTTTTGTTAATACATATTTAAAAACTGCATTTCTGATTGTGATATATGAAGAGTAATGTGTACAATATTAATTGAGATAAAAAATTATGCATATATAAAACTTATTCCATCACTGATAATCATAACTCTGATATATTTCAAAATGCAATTAAATATATGTACTCTAAAAATATACTAGATTAATAAATTGTTATATTTTTAAAGCAATTTAGTTTTAATTATAAGCGTAAAACTTACTCTTTCAAATTATTTACTTCGAAATAATAATATAGAAAAAACTCTTAATAAATCATTTCATTGTTATTATTTAATTTAATATTATTAAAACAAAAACACAAGTATAGGGCTGTATAGTAATTTATAAAAAAATACGAGCATTGACAATGTGAGCTGTATTTAGAATGTAATTACACTTATTTCATTATTGATTTATTTCATTCTTTATTAAATTTTTTAATCAAAATTTGCTTTGTGATCTTTTCATGGACACCAATAATTTCAGTCTAATAACCTATGAATCATTTTTAATAATTTGGAAAAGGCGCATTTTCGAGTTTTTAAGAATTTTAAATACATTATGAAACATTTGTCACCTTAAAAATACATTAAGATCACATAAGTACTAAATGGTAGTTAATTATTTGAAATACAAAAGATAATTCGTCATATAATTATTGCTGTTCAAAAATTACTTAAAATATTACTGCAGAATAAATTAAATAAAAAGATAAATATAATTATTATTTTTTATTTACTTAAAGCATATTACAAAGAATAATTATTATAAAACTTTTATATTGATATCAAATTGTTATTTATTACAAAAAATATGACTGTTATACGATGAGATATAAAATTTAAATATATTTAAATATTTTTAAATTATAACAATAATTTATAACTTAAGCATTCAAAAATTATTCTTGAATCAATTTAAGTGAAAGATGAATATTAAAAATAAATACTTTTTCAGTGCAATCATTAAATCAAATTCTCAATGATAAATTAAAATATTTTCAGTCTTGACACAACTTTAATATTATCAAAATATCTATCTATCTATCTATCTATCTATCTATCTATATATATATATATATATATATATATATATATATATATATATATATATATATATATATATATATATATATATATATATATATATATATATATATATATATATATATATATATATATATATATATATATATATATATATATATATATATATATATAATGCAAAGTTAGATATAGAATTGAAAAGCACAAGAATATATAAACATTTAAGCTTAGCAAAACATTTAGCGCATAAGCAGCTATAGTATTACTAAGATCTAGTTAATAGTATATTTTATAAAATACAATGAATACAATTAAACAAAATACAATGAAAAATGCCAAATGGAGAATAGTACATTGAAAATATTAAATGTCAAATGGAGAATAGTACATTGAAAATATTAAATGTCAAATGGAGAATAGTACATTGAAAATATTAAATTTCAAAGAAAATATCAAAGAAAGATAGATAAAAATGGAATGAAGTACCAATATGGCCAGCTTCGTCAGGGGGTGCTGACCACATTGACACAAATTATGGCTTTTCTGCAATGGCCCAAGACATAGTCTTAAAGAAGCCAGTACAACCCAAAGCCATACCAAAAATTCAAACCAAAGTATCAAGCCAAAATAAAAGAAGTAGAATTTAATCTAAAATATATAAGTCAAAATCCAATGTTGCCAAAATACATTTAATTTATAATAATCAAATTAAAACCATATCTAAATATCAAGTCCAAATCTGCAAGAACTTCTTCAAATACGTTAATTAGCGACTAAGTGTAAACACTATCGGCATTTTAAGCTTCTTATAAGACCTTCAAGGCTTGGGTGGCCCTTCTGTAGTATAAAACTACGCCTTACTTCACTCTTATAAGCAATGCTCTACTAGCCAAATAGTGTTTAATAAATTTAGTTGGAATGCCATTATGAGTTAAAATATTTTCTAGTCTATTTATTTGTTTATTGATGTTGTTTAAGTTATTACATATATTGTATATTCTATTAAGTTGATTAAAAATAATATTTTTATAAATTTTAATTCACATGTTTAAATTCGAGAAAATCAGTTTATTAACTTTGAAAATAAAATTATTAGTATTATCATATATATCAGTAAATGTGTGGTTATCTTTTATCGTAATTGAAATATCTAGAAATTCAGTTTTAAGTTATCAATAATAGTTTTACTTAATTTTAATTCCTTAGGATATATATTTGTAAATTTTATCAAATTCTAGGCAATTAAAAATTATTAAATCATCAATATATCTGTAAGCAAAAGACATTTGTATAATAAATGATTTTTCATAATAGTTTAAAAATAAATTTGCTAATATACTTGAAAATTTAGAACCCTGGGGAATGCCGTTAACTTGTAAATAAATATTTTCTCCATAAAAATATAATTATTATAAATAAAAAATAAACTAAGGTCTTTCCAAAAATTTATATTGACATCCAATATTGAATTAAATTCATAGAAATAAAACATAATAATATCAAAAAGTTTTTCAAGTGGAATACTGGTGAATAAATCTTTGAAATCATAAGTGGACACATCATTAATTTCATTGGCAGAAATAAATTCAATGATAGGTTTATTATTCTTAATTATTTCTATTAAGAATAATATATCTGTAAGCCTTTTGCTTACAGATATATTGACGATTTAATAATTTTTAATAATTTTCCTTATGTTTTACAAACTTCCACCTTCTGTATATGTTATATTTTATTAATATCTTATATATAAAAATTAAATATTTCCATTAAATAGTTAATATTAATTCTAATAATTATTTATAATTAGTTTAATACTGCAGGAGACTCAAAAATGTAATTCATCTTAAAAACGTTGTTCTTACAAAATTAACTAGTTAAGTATAGTTAAGGCCAATAAATAAGAATGGTCTTGTTCCTTATTAATGTCAGTTTTTTAATGTCATATTATTAAATCGTATTTTTGAAGATTATTTTATTATAAAAAAATTTCTCACTCAAATAAATAACTATAATGACATGAGATTAGTCAAGACTTTCACACGAGTAGCGATACATAAAACTAGATTTAAAGTTTCAAATATCGGATTGAAATAATTTGCCCAAGTCTTAGTTTTTACTGAAAATAGCATATTTAACAGACTTCCAATATTTTCTCGTAAATATTCAACAACGCTGTTTTCACGTTTTTGATGGATGTATTGGATATGAATTTGCATGAACATTTAGTAGCGTACTGATAAAATCATTATCTCAAAAATATAAAATTTCGTGCTGAGTCACAATTATTATTAAATGACCAGAGACAAATATTGCCTTTTACTTAGTATCAAAGTTAATTGCAATCGCAACAGTATATAAAAGTGTCAATTGATAGCTTCCTTTTTCCTTATCATATTTTAAGAAAAATAGAAATAATTTTTTAAGAAAAATATTTCAAGAATATTTTAAGAAAAATATGAATCATTTTTAAATATATTTTAACAATATTTTTAGAGAAATCTGAATCTTAAATATGAATCACATTTTTTAAGAAAAATACTGCGAAGGTAACTTAACAGTCAATGTTGTGGTGAACTCGGTAATTTTAGAAGAATTCCGAGGAAACCCAGATTCGTTTTTAAATAATTGAATGACGGAGATAAATTCAAAACAAAAATACAATAAAACTTAATGATATATTTTAGTATCATAATCACAAGAGAAATTTACATTTACAATCAAAACATTCTTGATTAAATAATTAAGATTCTAAAATTATAATTTGTTTTATGACAGTTACACATTAATATCATAACTGAATTTGACCAGCTTAATGAGGAACGAGAGATCAGACTCACTCCTTTTAGAAGTAACAGTGTGTTGTCTCCTAACGTCAATGGCATTACTGGCTCAGGATCTCGCTTGGCTTGCTCATCGCTCATGAGCTTTCCCTCTTTTCTCTCTGTCTTCGGTATCTCTCCTCAGACTTTACCTTCATCTATTTGTCGGACATCTGCAGCTCCATTCTGGAAATTCGAGGCAGGGTTCCTTCTGGAATACGGTGCTTAGATCTTATTTACAACTAACATCGTTTTGGCTTCTTATTATGCTCAATGAGGACCCAGTCCTCAATTGTGGATTCCTTTTCTATGTCGGGCTTCTCTGGGGCTTCTGTGAGTCTTCTCTGTGTATAGATGCAGTTTTTAACTCTTCATAATTTTCGTTTTAGCTCCTCCTCTTTACACCATTGGTTTTCCAAAGTTCTGTAGTTCCTCTTATACTTCTATGGGGTAGGTCAGACATCTCTCCCCTTCATTCCCGACTGGTCAGATTTACAAATAATACATATCATAAAACAATATACTTTGCTTGCAATTTCCTCCAGATCACTCATCCATTCCGAAAGGAAAAATTTATTCTTTTATTGCACTTGTTTCATTGTGCCAATTTTTATTACTTCATTTCCTTTATATTATTCCCACTTAGTTTGAAAGGAAAAAAGGAAACTCTTCAATTTAAAGTGCAATAAAAATACACACACCTATTTTCTCAGTGTTTAGTTATGTCGTATTACACTACGACAGTCAACGCTTGGAGATGTTTCACAACAGCTTAAAATTATTATGTTTGCTGGGTAGGGTCAAAACTCACTTAATTTTATGAAACAATCAAGTAGTAGTTTTATATACATGATTGATTTGGATGTATGGCGTTTCAATTCTACATGTAAATAACTTTAACGAAAATTCCCATCGTGCGAATAAACCCTATTGACTGTAGATTTTTTTCATTAAAATAAAGGTAGGAACATTTGCTGATTTAAAAAAGTGAAAATGGTTTTCCAAGATCATATCCCATTAACTTACAATAATTTTTTGAAAAATGCATGTTGCTAGTAAGCATGGCAAGTGAATCAAAACTGTACAAGTGAAATAGTTGATTTCAAGGATTAGGACTGCAAGTTGTGAACTTTGGTTATTATCTTAAGAAAGTAAGTCATTAATAATGACTTAGACTTAATTGATACACCTAGCGAATAAACGATCATTTATTGAGTCATACGTTATTACACTGTTTTCAATACTATTTTAAGCAGATTTACCTGTTTGTAAAATTTTCCTAGATTCAAATATTAGTGTTTTTGAAAAATACATTCTCTCCCGAAACCTACTGAGAAACAATATTTTAAAATTCAATAACACAATAATCTTTTAAATTAATTGCATACCGTGGTGGTGAAATTGCAAAACAACAAAGGAGCAATTAATTGCTTGTTACATTTCACTAGTTTATTAATGGATAAAAATATTATTGATGATTTTTTACATAATAATAAATTTTTGAGTACTTTAAAGTGTCATTAGCTTAATTTACCTAATATTGAGAATGTTTTTTTCTAATATTTGATATTGATATGGATTAATATTGAATGCTATACAATTTGCAGATAAATATACTTATTGTCATCCTACCATGTTTCTTTACATTTTCAATACTGTCTTGACTAATTCTTATACTAATATGTAAACTCTCATTAGTAGTAAAATTTTCTTTCATTGTAACTACTGAACAGCAAGACCTTGATGTGGTGATGCATTGTTGTCCATAAAAATGAAGTTTTCGGCCCTTCGGAACAGACGCATTTCTAACAATATCGATTTACTGTTATAAAATCACTGTCAAAAAAGTGAACGCTCATTCCTATCTTTCAGTTTAATATTTTCTCCTATGACAGCTTCAGAACCATGTAATGGTCTCTTTTTGTAATGTTACTAAGATAAAAACGTATCCCGATCACTTTATAAGTTAAATAAGACAAGAAATCGCTAGTGCCATTGAAACAACTTTGCTTGCAAACAGGACGAATCCATTGTTTAGATGTTCAACTTTCTAACCACTCTAAACAGTGGCACCGATGTCCAACTTTCAAAGTAATGGGGCATTCAAGGTGTCTGTAATTTTGAAATATTGTTTATCGATTGTAATTCAGAACATTATTTTCAAAAATATAAGAACTTCACATTCTTTTGAAATTAGGAAAACTATATAATTTTAATAAAATCTAATTCAGGGTGAAATCAATTTTATATTAAATTACTTTAATTTAAGTATGAGTGACAGATAAAAATAGAATATTATAATTTATTTATATTCAAAACGTTTGAAATCGAAGATTAATTTCCAGTAATAATATTATAATAATTCAAAAGAAATACACTTGGTTTTTTCTTAGTTACACGCATAAACGCACAAAACTAATCCTTACTATCCAAAGACAAGAGAAACGCGGTGAAAAATTACTGAACTTTCAGCTACTTCCATTACAGACAGCGAATAAATCTTCTAGTAAAAACATGGAATAGGCGTAGACACAGCGACAGATTATGCCTCTTTATAAGAATATTAAGGAAGAATGAACGATATTAAAGCAATTTTTAACATTGAAGGTTTTTTTTTGTGTTAATTTTCAGAATAAATTTAAGAGAATAACTAATAACCAAAGGATAAAATATGTATATATAAAGTAAAAATTACTCATTTCTATTATTTTGTAAAGAGATTCTTTACTATACTAAATATCTAATACTTGTTAAAAAATGTAAAATTCAGTTTTAAGTAATTAATTAGTTTATACATAAATAAATAAAAAAAATTGTAAAGTAAAATCTAGTATGTCCTTAGAATATTAAGCTTACTAGTTTTTAAGAACATTAGATTTACAGTTTATAATATATATATATATATATATATATATATATATACAGGGTGTCCCGGAAGGTCGTTGCCAAACTTAACGTGGTGGTCTGTCATACCATGACAAACAAGATTTACATAGGAACTTGTGTTCGAAAATGTGAACAGTGACCGCTAGAGGTCAATGTTTGCAAGCGTAGAATGGGAGAAAGAAATGATGCCAAAAGAGGTTTCAATATGTTTTTTTATTAAATATATGGTTAAATTACAGAAAATGTTCAAAATTCCTTCCATTCGCAACAATGCAAGCTTCACAACGTCGACGCATGGATTGACGGAGCCGTTCAAAATGCGCAGGTATGTCACGGATACGTGCTGCCGCTTCCACGATCCTGGCAACGAGATCCGTGTCCGATGTCACGGGAATCTCGTATATAGAGGATTTCATGTATCCCCACAGGTAAAAATCCAGGGGAGTCAGGTCAGGGGATCGCGGTGGCCATGGGACTGGTCCGCCTCTGCCAATCCAGCGATCAGGGTATGTCCTATCGAGATATTCCCGTACACTGTGGCTAAAAAGCGCAGGCGCTCCATCATGTTGAAACCACATGTTTCGTCGTGTAGCTGCTGGAAGGTTAACCAACAGATCCGGCAACACACTTTCTAGAAAAGTATGGTAGTTATTTCCATCGAGGCGTTCAGGAAGTAGGTAAGGGCCAATTAGCATGTCACCGATAATACCAGCCCAAACGTTTATGCTGAAGCGTCGTTGATTTGCATGAGCACGTGTACATCTTGGGTTTTCATGCGCCCACACGTGCATGTTGTGCAGGTTCAGAAAACCATCCCGTGTAAAAGATGCTTCGTCAGTAAACAAAATCCGTGATGGAAAATCCATCTGTGCAATTCGTTTTGCAAATACCAGCGTGCGAATGCAATGCGTTGGGAATAATCATCATTGCACAGTGACTGTACTCTTTGGATGTGGTAGGGGTGTTGCCTATCCTCATGCAGTATGCGCTGACTGATGGAACGAGGTACACCCAAGACGCGTTCGATAGCTCGGAGGCTTGTTCCCGGGTTCCTTTCAAATTCCCGTAAAACAGCTTCCTCTGCGACATTTGTGCGTGTAGTGCGTTCTCGACCGATGTGGCTACCTGTCTGGAAAGCTCCTGCCTCGTGCAATCTGCGAAACAGTTGCCCAAACAACCGATTCATCGTTCTCCTGCAGCGTCGTCGTCTGAAATAATCACACTTCCCACTCTCCCATCAGCCTGCGAACATTGCCCTCTGGCGGTCGCTATATATATATATATATATATATATATATATAAACAACTGATTTTTTATATCAAATTTCAATAATTTAGTGTACGAATTATGTGAAAATTTATAGTTATAAATACATAGAATCTTATAATGGTATAATGCTTTCACTCGACTTACAAATTAATTATATAAATGATATATCAATTGATATGTTAATTTTCATTTCGAAAATTGTTATTCTTGCTCGATATTAATGGTTAAAGAAATGACATGAAAATCAAAAAAAAAAAATACTTAGCTTACTGACAAAGTTTGTGATTTATAATTTTGGGAATAATACGCTTATCACACTGGGAGAAATAGAATCATTAAAAATTTACATTCAGATTTTCAAGAGATTTCTCATCCATGTCATTTTTTTGTTCCATATGTCAATTTCGAAAATTTTGAAAAAATTTAATTTCAGACACTTCTTAGAAATTAGTTTTAAATTTGTATTTCTTTGTTACTTTGTTTAGTTAAAAATATGTTTAATACCTCCTAAAGTCACATGCTCATAATATCATTTAGTATTTTCACTGTGTGATAGTAACAATGATTATGCAATAATATAGAATGATTACTTCCTAATTAAAACGATTACTTATGTATGTTATATAGTAGAGCGTTAATGGTTCTCACAGAATATGTACAATATTAATATACTTTGACATTTTAACTTTGTAGCTCATTCTGCTGACATTTTTACATCTTGTAATCGTCTGAGGTAATTAGCATAACTTTCAACTGATTCCTGACAAAAATTCTATTGTTTGTGCAAAGCACAGAATTTTCGTCTTAGTGACAACATTTATAAAATTAATCTTTTACTTTATTGATATAAGATTATTCTGATATTTCATAAATTGCAACAATTTTCACAACAATAAAGCTTTTCATTCTTTGCGTTAATTGTTAAGGTGGGCACCAGTTATCAGATACAAATGCCATATCTTTGTATCAATATGTCAATATGGAATTCAACGAACAATTTTCTTCATACTAAGTATTTTTGAAGTATGTAAATTTTGTTCCATGAATCAGCCTAACTTCAAAGTTAACTCTTGGACACTTTTTCGATATTTCTCAATGGAAACTTGTTTACTTACAATATCTATTTGATGTCCAGGAATGAATGGCTGGCATGTTAAGGGCAAATCTGGAGTCTCAATCCAATTTTCTCTAAATGATTTGATATAGACAATGCGATAATCCTATACTTTAGTTCATGCTCTTTAATTTTTTATAATGTTTAATCACACTGCTATCCAATTTTGGCATAAGCTATCATGATTGCATCCATAACCTTTAATTACTTATGGTAATTATGATTTAGAATGGTAAAAAATAATGTATACTTCAAAGCCATATAGCTACAATATCTGCTATATGGGTCAGGTGTATACATTATTTTTTACTGTGTTTTGCATCTGTAAGAATGGTTTTACATACTCAGTGTATCAAACAAAATTTAAAAAATAAAACAGAGGCACACTACTTGATATCCTATCTGCATATATCAATGATCCGCAACATTATAGGCTATTTTGCACCTGTACTTTGTTAATAAATCTCGAATACATCCATTTGCCTTTTAATCAATACAGCTTACGAATACAATTTGGTGTTGTTTCATTCTTTCATTTTCATGTTTAAAAGCAATTCCAATTTTTTCTCTATATTTCTTTTAATCTTTAATACAACTTATGCAAAGGAGAAAGAAAGCAGTTACTCTATGCGAAGCGTAAGAATTATGCTTAAGACAGGAAATACGGCATTTAATTAAACTTAAATGAAGTTTTTCCATTCAATACTTGAACTAAAACATAGAATATTAACAAATGAATCAATGAGGATACTTTTACAAAAACAAAATTAAGTCAGCATCAGAACTTGGCTCCCACAATAAATTACAAAAAAAATGTATTAATAAATGGCTGTTTTGTAAATTTGAAAAATACCTAGTGAAAAACAAAAAAGAAAATTGGAGATGCAGTAAAATATTTTAATATCTTAGTAAATATTAAATTCAAAATTTAAATTTTGTTTTTCATCGTGATATTATTATATTAAAGGAAATAAGAAAAAAATACAATGAAATCGTTTTTATCAAATTGAAAGCAAATTTAAATTTATTGATCAATGAAATGTAATTTTTTATTAGTAATAGATAAAAAATAAGATAAAAATAAATTTTACTGCAAGAAAAATCCGCATTCAGAAAATATTTCCACTAAATCATTTAACTGTCCTATGAAAATTAAAAATTAAAATTCATAAAAACTTATATAAAAAGTTTAAGCTAATTATATTAATCATGATTTTCCCTAGGAAAATACTTCTCTAATATATATAATAATATTCTCTAATTATATAGATTATAAAATATGTATAAAAATTTATATATAAAGAAAAAAATTTCTAATATAATAATTATTAATAATATTAAGAAAATATTACATTATATTTAGCAAATATTATACAATGGGTTTTTAAAATATCATTCAATTTGAAGAATTTCTGAAATGAGCTATTTTTTTAACATAATTGGCCATAACTTCTTGAAAGTGACTTAACTTGATGAGATTGGAATAAAATTACCTTTCCTATTACTACCATACCTATTATTTTACCAAAATATTGTACATTTGTAAAATTGCTAAGGAAAATAAGAAATATAGTTTTTCTCTATTTTGAGAGTTATTTAAAGCACACCATTTATTTTGATGTGAGTACAAATGAGCCTTTTAAATATACATAATCCTAAGGCAAACTGACTTCTCTAAGTTTTCATATAACCCCTTTTTTCAATATTATAATAAATATACTCAGCGAAAAATGTTTAAAGTCTCATAATAATAAGAAATATATAAAACATATCCTGTTGCTTATTTATCATTTTTGGAAGATATCTGAAAAGAAAGAAATTTAGTGTATGCTATAAGCTTTATAAGATAAAGATTTTAGTTCTTCTTTTGTCAAGTAAAATAAAAGAAAAACAACATTGTTATGTGTTGAAATTCCTTAAACGAACAAGAGTCCATGAATCGCAAAAAGAATATTTAATGAAGCAAGTTACAAAGAAAGAAATTATACATATACTAAACTAATAGAACAGAACATGGTGTATTTATAGATTTTGGACGGCTTGAACACAACCACCAATCAGAAGGCAGCGCAGCAGACGATTGCGGACGTCTTAGAAGACTACAGTTTTACAGACGAAAAGAGACTTACTTTGTGTTTTTTTGCGATTACTTGCATTATATTATTTACAACACTCGCTCTTAATCACAAAGAAACATGCAAATAAAATCATATAAATCAATAAAAATAAGTATAAATTAAGAAATTAGAAACGTTCAAGCCATCCACACAATATTTACATTAACGTGATATAATCTAATACAATTTTAATCCACATAATGGTAAAAGTTTCTTTAATTTAAACTTAGATAAAGATTTTGTAAACATATCAGTAATTTGTAGATTAGATGAAATATAGTAAACTTTTATATCATGACAATTCAAGATATGTTGAATAAATTTTAATTTAATGTCTATATGTTTTAATCGACCTTTGTTGTTTTCCTTTGTTACACCCTTAATTCAAGATTGATTATCTTCAAAAATCATGATTTCTTAAATATCAGTTAATTCCAAAATAATGTTTTTCAACCACAATGAATCTTGAATGGCCTTACTTAGGGCAATAATTTCTGCTTCTGTGGAAGATAAAGCAATACAATTTTGTTTTCGACAAGACCAAGATATTGGAATTCTTCATACAGTACAGGAATTAAACATAATTATGTTACCAGAAATGGATTTTCTGTCATTTGGGTTTGCACCCCAGTTAGCATCTGCATAGACATTTAAGCATGAATTTTTATCCACACACTTTTTATATTCCAGTTTTAAAGTTGAGGTACCTTTCAGATATCTCAAAATTCTTTTCAATGCACTCCAAGCACTATCAATAGGGTGTTCTTGAAGTTGACTCAAACAGTTTACAGCATAAAGGATATCTGGACGAGATGTATATGCTAAATAAATTAAAGATCCTATTAGTTCTCGGTAGGGTCCACAAAAAGCACTTCCTTTCTCAAAATCAGCTGCTGTTGCTCCTACTTCCATGGGAGTAGAGACTATTTTAGCATCAAACATTTTAAATTTGTTTATATATGTTTCTTGATATATATAAGCAAATTTAAAATGTTTGATGCTAAAATTCTAAAATGTTTGTTCAAAATATATGTTTCTTGATCTAGATACAGTCCATCAAGTGTAAATGTAATTTTAATTCCTAAAAATTCAGAAACTGTTCCAGATTTAGACATTTTAAATTCTTTTGATCCAATTATAATTTTGATTTCACTATCATCAGTACCCGCAATTAATAAATCGTCCACATAAAGTGCCATTAGAATTCTTTCACCTTTTGACTGACGAATAAAAATGCATTGTTCACTATTTAATGGCTTAAAGTTTAATTTGAGAATGAAATTTAAAATTTTTACATACCATTTACGAGGTGACTGCTTAAGTCCGTATAAGCTTTTCTTTAACCGGCACTTCCTGCCACTATTATCATTATATCCTTCTGGTTGATCCATGTAAATAATTTCTTTTAATTCACCATTGAGAAATGCAGTTTTAACATCCAGTGAATAAACTTTTAAATTTTCTTAAAGAATAATAGTAAACACTATACGTAATGCAGGAATACTGATAACTGGTGAAAATGTTTTATCATAATCCACTCCTTCTCTTTGCATAAAACCACGAGCAACAAGTCAAGCCTTATATTTTCCATCTCGTTTTTCGCGTAGAACCCATATGCATGAAATTGCACGTTTCCCATGAGGTAATTCTTCAAGACACCAAACTTCGTTCTTTTCCATGGATTGCATTTCTTCATCCATTGCTTTCTTCCAAAGATTCTGTTCTTCCTCTGGCAGTGCAGATAAATCTTTAAACGACAACAAATCTTCAAAAATTACCATTGCTTCATAAACTTCTGGTTCAGGATATTTAACTGGTGGTTTCTTTTGCCTTTGTGGTCTTTCCAAAATTTCTTCTGCAGTAATTGTTTCAGTAATATTTTCTTCAACATCATCTTCAGTTTCCGAAATAATGGAATCCACATTCAGAATATTTTTATCTTCTAAATCCATTTTTCTTTCTTCGTCAAATACAACGTTCCTTGATATCACTATTCTCTTTGAATCTGGATCCATTAAACGATATCCCATAGAATATCCCACAAATATCATTCTGTTTGACTTCTTATCTAACTTCTTCCTTTGAGAAGGAGGAACCAACACGTATGCATCGCATCCAAATGCTCGAATGTTTTGAAGATCGGAATCTTTACCATACTTCAATTTATAAGGAGTACAGTTTTCTATGGATCTACTAGGAATTCTGTTTCTTAGGTATGCAGCAGTTAAAATTGCAAATCCCCAAAATTTCTTGCTAAGTTTTGCTTCAAATATTAAAGCTCGCCCTTTTTCTAACAATGTACGATTGGCACGCTCAGCAACTTCATTTAAAGGTGCTGTGTACGGAGGAACTGGATCTATTGTAACACCAAATTTAGTAGCACATTTGATGAGTTCACCACAAACATATTCTTTTGCATTGTCGCACTTAATTTTCCGTACTGAAGGATTTGCTTTTAAAAAGCATCTTAACTCATTCACAACATCACTTTTTCTTTTCAGCAAACGAACTTCTATAAAACGTGAATAATCATCAATTAATGTCATAAAATAGCGCTCACCTGTAGCCATAGGCGGATCAATAGGGCCACAAACATCTGTGTGAATCAATGTCATAGTTTCGGATGCCCTTCGTCTGGAAACTTTTCCTATAGGAGAAGCACTTTGTTTGGATAAAGTACACACTTCACAAAATTTATCAAAGGTGGGCAATCCAAGTTCTTTTAAGGCTATATTAGAGGAATGTCCAAGTCTTCTGAGCCATAAATCTAAGTCATTTTCTTTCGCAGTAAGGGAAATTTCACAATTTGGAACAAAATCACAAATATATTGTCCACTATCATCACGATAACCCAAACAAATGTTTTCTTTCTCATTTTCGATGAACACTTTTTTATTTCTAAAGATAACACTATATCCACTTAATTCAATATTCTTTACAGAAATTAATTCTCCATTGAGTTCAGGATCAAAAAGGACATTTTCTAAAGTTATATCAATTCCATTAGATGTTTTGCCTTTTACACTTCCAATACCTTTCACTTCCAGTGCAGTGGAGCGGGATGCACATCGAATAGTTCCTGATGACGGTTTAATGAATGAAAACCAATCTTTCAGAGAGCACATATGGGATGTTGCCCCGGAATCAATAATGAACTTTTTCGGACTTCCGAAAGTCAAATTGCCAGCAGCAAAAGATAGAACAGAAGAATATTTTTCATCAGTCTTAGATTCAAATTTCAATTTACATTCCTTTTTAAAATGACCAACACGACCACAATTATAGCACGTTTTCTTTTTACAGAATTTAGAAGTATGTCCTTTCTTTTTACAATGAAAACATGTGAGTTCTTTTCTCGCAGAAAAAGCCGCAGTATCCACAGTTTATTTCATAAAACGAATACTTGTTTTATTTCTCGAATCATTCAAAAGAGCTTCAGAGTCTATCAAACGCTGAGTTACAAAATCTAACGATAAATTCTCACTCGGTTGATTCTCTAATGCAACCTTAACAATTTCGAATTCTGGAGTGAGAGACATCAAAATATAGACGACAGTATCAATATCACTAACCTCCGCTCCAGACATTCGTAAATCGGCGACAAGTTTTGAAACTTCATCTATGTGCTGGCGCATTGGAACATCTCTGTTTTTCTTAAATGTAGCAAGACGTTTTCTGGTTAGTATTTGGTTTACCGCTCCTTTGCTTTCATAAACAGCATGAAGTTTCTCCCATAATTCCTTCGCCGTATTTTCACCACTCATTGATACGAGCACTTGATCACTTAAGAGTGACATGAGTAATGCGTAGGCTTTCTTTCCTTTAACGACTTCTGCTTCCTTATTCACATCGGGCTGCTTAACTAAGTATGTTTCCAGTTCTTTTGCAGACAAAACAGCTTCCACTCGTCGCCACCAAACAGGAAAGTTCTTCCCATCAAATGGATTTACTCCATACAAATCATGCGGCGAAGCCATTGCTTATTGATAAATTTATTCTATCAAGCAATAAATTAAAACTAGAAACTGCTTTCAATTTATGACAGTGAAAACCACGCTCTGCTGTTGAAATTCGTTAAACGAACAAGAGTCCATGAATCGCAAAAAGTATATTTAATGAAGCAAGTTACAAAGAAAGAAATTATACATATACTAAACTAATAGAACAGAACATGGTGTATTTATAGATTTTGGATGGCTTGAACACAACCACCAATCAGAAGGCAGCACAGCAGACGATTTGTAGCAGCAGACGATTGCAGACGTCTTAGAAGACTACAGTTTTACAGACGAAAAGAGACTTACTTTGTGTTTCTTTGCGATTACTTGCATTATATTATTTACAACATTATGTAAATATTTTCAAGATTCATCCATACATTTTTCTAGATTACATCCATAGTAAAATCATGATTAAAATTTTACATATTCATTGTGTTTAATATTCCTTTGCTAGAAGGGTGAGAAATAAGTGCTAAATAAAATCTCAGACTTTCCATAATTCTCTTAAACACGAAAGTAATTTGAAGGCATATAATGTTGAAAAGCCATAAACAACTACTTTTTACCTTCTGGTTTCTTTCCCAGCTGTTTTATGCATAAATCTTTTACGACGAAAAATATTGGCATATTATTAAATAATGCAGTGTACGTAGGCCACTTGCATGATGAATGCTACCAATGTTTACATGAACTGCACAACTAGTTTTTACATTCGTAGATTTTAAATCTCGTCGAATTAAGAATTAAGTGTTCAGAAATACCGCAAGGTTATTATTGCGTGTTTCTTAAGTAGAGTGCGAAGCAGGAAGCAAAAAATGTTAAGCACTTTGCATTTAAAAATCATTTCTTCAACTCCTAAAGGTGTTATGGAGAAGAATTATATGATCATATTATTTGCTTTTGAAATTTAAATTATTTATGTGCTTGGCTGAAAAAAACTGAGGTTGAGATTTCAGGTATCATAGGTTTTAAATGTAATGATCCTTTTTCCGGAAAACTTTATAATTTATATTTTTAAAACGTTTTCATTTACCATTCTTTCCTTTATTGCAAAACTTAAAAATGCTAAAGATAACCTAATTATTTTGTTTAAGTTGTTTAGTATCGAGTTCACATATAACGTGATATTAAAGTAGCAACTGTGCTGCAATTATTCGTCCTTCATTTCTGAATCATCTGCTCTTTCTTTACGTACTTTATTACATATTGATATTATAAGGCAGATTATAGCCTCATGATTTTTACCTATTAGAATAAAACCATTTTTAATTTTTGTAAATATGGAATTTCTTTTTCAATATCACAAAGAAAGTTGTGCATGTGTATAACAATACTCACTTTTTGATAAAAGTAACAATACCTAATTTCAAGAATTTTGAAAAAAGATTGAGAAAAATCATCTTTTTAAGCATCCTGAAATTGATATTGAATAGAATGTTTTTGATTAAGTTATTCCTTCCATTATTTCCATTTACACTATTATAAAAATTAAAAATTCAAATATGAAATAAAAGAATTTACTTGAAGAAAATCATTAGAAGAGATCGTTCATATAATAGTTACTCATGTAACTTAATTATGTTATTTCAGATATTGCTGAAAGTGAAAAATTAATAATGAAAGACCAGAATAGTTCTCATTATCATTTTAAATGCTGTCAGTAGATGTTATCATTTCATTGCTATTATAATTGAGTTTTATTCCAGTAAGTGAGTACTTTATCTTCATTTTAATTTAAAGCATAATTGTTGATAAATATTCATTATAAATATACATTTCGTTATCCCTTGAAAAACATTATTAATCATACATAATTTCAAGACATTTTTGTCCGTATCACATACATTTTCCGATGAGAAACTTGAGACTTTAATGTTTGTTGTGATTCAGAATTCACTTAAATTGTAGGTCCCAATCCAATTAGTTTTCCTGTGCAATAAATGACCAATGAGCGACAAAAGAACGTAAATTCAAAAAACAAAACAAGCGTTTTTTTATGCTGAACGTATTTCCTCTTATCAAATAATAAAATATTCGTTCTTCCCATATAAATTTAATTTTTGTAACTATTTTTGCTATAAGTTTTGAAAAATAACTGAGATAAACTGATCCTATAAATCTTTGAATATTTCATCTTTTTATACAGTATGTGATTATGATAATTTTACCAGAAATTCTCTGAATCATTCAGATTATAGAAAAAAACATTTATATTTTTTTTGCAAAGATCTATTTAAAATATATATTTTAATCCATATTTAAAATATATATTTTAAACCATTAAAATATATATTTTAATCCATTTAAAATATTTATTTAGATAGAAAATTGAGGTAGAAATAAATTGAAAATTTTTTCGTACAGTATAATACTGTTAAACTGTTACCGAAGTAAAATATTTATTTTAAAAAAAATATTTATCGTTCAAAGCACATAATTTAAGATACTTATTTATAAGACATTCTGAAATCGATTAAATGATAATAGTATTTTAGATAATATCGAGCGGGAAATGGTCTCAAAATATAATTTCTTCCTTTCTTGTTTAATCGATTCTTTCTTTACTTCTTTGTGTTGAAAATTTTCTCATAAAATGCTAATGCTCGTTTATTGCATTTTTAGTAAGATGCGATTCATTTTTTCTTACTTCTCTATACGACTGCATATTGTATAAAGGAAAGGGTTAGTTTTATTATTTTATATTCCAAGCTATTTTAAATGGAAGGCATTAAAGTTTTTCGGTGATCATAAAATCCTTTTTAAGTTCTCTTTTAAATTAGATTTGGCTTTGCGTGTAATCGATAGCATCCATTTTGCTCATAGATTGTATAGCTAAATATTATAAACAAAAAATATTATCACATAGTTGCAAATAACAGCATCATACAAAGAGGAGCAATTGAAGAAACGGAAGGTATGTGAGCGTCTAAAAAAGTAGAAATTTAAAAGTATTAAGATTCTCTAGTTGAGAGTGTTATTTGCTAAGTAGTCTAAAATTTATTTCTGTGAGAAATAAATTAAAAAATAATGTTAAGTTACTTAAGAAATTCATTTACTTTATAAATTTTAGTTTCTGTAAAATTTTAATTTAATAAATATATATTTTTAAAATTATTAACTTTTGAAAAATTGAATTTGTAATTCTAGCCCTCTATTAGATATATTATATTTTTTATACAGAATTTTAACAAAATAAAATTAAATTGTAGATTTTATAAGCAGTATAATTAAACAGGGTGCTCCGTGGCTGAGTGGTCAAAGTATCACTCAGCTAATCGCTTGAAAGCGTAGGTGTGTGGGTTAGATTCCCACCGTGGCCCTGGGTGTTTTCTTCGTTATCTTCCGTGGTTGTACACCTGTCATAGTGCTATTTGTCCTATTATCGACGGAGACTTACAAGCAGATCTCAAGAATCAAGCATACAAGTCTGAATATATGTAATGTAATAAATAAATAAATATAATTAAACAAAATATCGAACTAATACTGCCACCCAATTTGTCTAGTGGTCAGCGCGCCTGACTGCAGATAGGGAGGTCCTGGGTTAGAATCCCGGTTTGGGCATGGATGTACTTTCGCTCTCTATCTATCTTGTCTTTGTCCTTTCCTTTTATGAATGGGTTGTGAATGGTTGCCTATCCTATAAACGGGTACTTATAGCATGTGTGTACTGAGGAAGTCGTACTCCACACCTAATTATGGTTCAGTTTGAAAAGTGTAGCAGCGCACTCTATTATTCCAGCCTTGCTCGCACAAGACAACATTAACAACATCAAACTAATTTTATAAATCATAACGTGAATAATCTTGATGATTGTATAAATGTAGAAAATCAAAAATTTTAAGTAACTTATAATGATGATCTCTGAATATTCATACTCTCTTTCCATCTTTAAGCTTACCTTTGAAGTGATTTTTATTGAATCCGTTAAAATATTCATGAGGATGTCAATGAAGTAATGTCAGTGCACTAAGATAGCCTAAGCTTACTAACAAATGATTGGATTTTTTAAATTCAGTATGTGTGTGCATTTTCTTGATTATACAACTTTCCAGTTATGTTGCAAAGAAATGTGATCAAGAGCATATTTCTACATTTTGTACAAACTAAGCACTCTTCGAATATTGTGGCTGATTTCTAACTAAATTTTGTTGAATAAGCATAAACGCCAGTATTAGTGTATATACATTAAACATTATTGAACAGAAAGAATGTCTATGAAAAAATTTAACATTTAATGCATTTTTACTTTCCCACATGATAAATCACGCAGTTCAAACTTTGGCAAAAATGTAGTTATAAAGTTGCTCAATACTTCAAATATATAACTTTTATATTGTTTCCAAAAGAGTTCTCTAACCAAATGAGTTAGACAGTAACTTTCCCGTCATGCAGATTTAAAAACACCATTTTTCTGTTTAAATATGTTTTGATATTGAAATATATTTTAAAATATTAATTTTGATGCATACATGTTGTTACTTTTTGTTACACATAGCATTACGTTTTGTTATAAATCATTGTTAAAGTTGCATGTAATGTTAGTTGTTGTTAACTGAAATATTGATCGGGTACTTCAAATAATTTAACTGATTTAAAAGTAGATTTTTCCGGGAATATAATAAAATTTAAATAATAATCTAAAACCATTGACTATATACACTTGAGATAAAAGCTATTTATTTTCATTTGAGCATAAATCAATAGATGTTAGTTGTTTTTCAAGTTATTTGCTTTTTGAGAATTTTATTATCTGTTCATAAATAACAACTAAAATTAATAAAATTTATATGCATATAAACTCAAGATTTCAATAGAGTTATATAATTTCATAAAAAAAATTCAGAGATTTTTTTTTACTGTACAGATAATAAAAATTTTTATAACCTTGGGGAATGTAATAATTTACTTATTTTTAAAACTTGAAATAAATAAAAAACACAAAAAAATGTTACGAATTTATATAAATGCCTTATAAAACTTCAATCACTCTTTCGTAGTAAGAAATATGCAAAATAAGGTTGTTTAAATAATACATTTGATGTAGGGTTGCATGAATTCCGTATGTAAATGAAAGGAAATGAATTTTATCATTAGTATGATTTTTTCAAGATATTTATATAATAAAATTGAAAGATTTAATGACAAATGACGTATTATGAGACGTACAGATATTACAATCAATAATAAATGTTGCAGTTGTTCCTTGAGTTTATTAGTCCATCATAACAGGATTATAGAGAAAATTCTAAAATAGCCAAATAGTTACATGATTAATTGGCTAAAGTCTACGACTTTTGTGGATGGTTGGTATAATGAAGTTGTATCTGAGTGACATGGTTACATTTCCCTTACTTTAGACGTCTATCACTGTAGAGAACAATAATACGGTAATATTTGCAAAAGCAGTATATGAAGAATGTGTAATAATGCTCAATCACTATGTGTGAAAATATATTTTTCTATTCATATCATGTAATAGGTTTCTATTAAAATCATACTGCAAGAATATCTGTGATGCCATGTTTGATTAAGGGAAATATTTGCTGTTGTTACTAATATTACATGAAATAACAAGGGTGAGATCTAGTCTGCGAGTATTCTAGAAAAGTCAATCATTAGAAGTGGAGATAATATTAGGTCCTTTAAACTGAGGCCCAACCCAGCAAACACAAACTGCTGGCAAAAATCCGGGCCGCTGCTGACCAAGCCGGTTTCCTGTTGGCCACGGCAAGCTGCTGATGGTTGTTTGAATGCCCAGCTCCGGCCATTACGGCCACGGATGAGTGCTGGCCAAAATAAACCGGGCCGGTGCTGGATGATAAGTAGTGGGCCAACAGATTCTGGCAATTGTTGGCCCTGAAGCTGTTGGCCAGCAAAATTAAGACAATTAGTTGTAGCGCTACTTTTTATTTTATCGGCAAAGATTATTTTTTTCAAATAACTGTTTTTTTGAGATGTTAATTAATTTTTCCTTTAACTTCTTACTTTTTAAACCCCTTAAAAACAATTTTTCAGAAAGAAATCTAATTTTCACATTTATTGTGTATACCACGTGACAGTATGACGTCAGATACTGCGAAATGCTTGAGTCAGCGTCAGCCATTAATGTGAAATGGCGGAATATTCGATGTTGTGTCTGTGAAATATAAGGTAAGTACGCATTTGTTATTGTTTTTTATATCAGGATAGAATTGTTATAAATGATGCAAGAATAATATATTTTTTATGTTGAAATATTATTTAATTACTTGTTAAGAAAACTTCATAAACTGTTGATAGCATGACAACAAGAGAAAGACATAGGAAAATGTTTGTCATTGTATGTTTTAGAATAATTTCATTACCGTGTGAGGAATAGAAAAATTTATCATGGACAGAAGCATTTTTTCATTCCATATATTAGTTATATTTAATCAATTATTATAATAAATTATTCAATGCTCAATTTTTTTTAAATCGAATTCGATTGCTACAAGGCTTAAACGTATTTATTACATTTTTTCTTTTTTACGAAGCAAATTTATGAAATAAATGACACTCTAAAAATATTCTACTTGGAAGCCCTTAGATGTTTATTTTCAATAAATTAATATTGGATCTTGTAGCATTTATGATAAAAAAATTGTGTGTGAATTCCTTATAAACTTTAATTATTTTATTTGTAAAAGGCTTTCTTATTTACTATTATTTTTAAGTAAATTTTTACTGACCGAAATATTTTGTCTTATAAGAATTCGTGGTTTTAAATTTTGTATACTCTTCAAAGATCTGTTTTAAGGAAAGAAAAATTTTTTAATGCATAAATATTACAAAATATTTTATTGCATATATAACATGTATAATTATATAATTTCACATCTAGTTTTAAAATTACAGATAAAGTTGTTACTTTAAAATTCAAACCAATTTTTCTCAAACTTCATTAGTCTTTTACCACAAATATAAAAACTTATTAATAGTAAATAACAAAAAGTATACATAACTTAAGGCAGTTCAAAATTAGAGTTATATTAAACTCAATTAAATCAGAGAATAATTATGTCAGGAATATAAAATTTTGAGAATATAATTAAGTTTTTAGAGTAAAATTCAGAACGAAATCCTACTGATAACTGATAATAATATTTAATAATATACTGTTTGAAAGTAAAACTTAGGAATAAAAAGCAAATGGAAATTAAAAGCAGATTGGAAATTAAATACAGTTTTGAAGTGAAAAGCAAACATAAATTACCAGCATATTAAAGAACAAAATCTTGACTATCATATTTTATGTCAAAATTTTTACTTATACGTATTTACAATAGAAATGTATTACTTGGAAATTTTAATAGAATAAAAGGAAAAAAAATGTCACTATAACTTGAAATTTTATTGTTATAAATGCATTTCCTTTATTTGTTAAATAGAGTGATTTTAAGGATAGCGAAAATTAGAAAACTGACATTGAAGGTAAACTAATTTCTATGTAAACATGTTTGCCTAAATTTTCAATACTTCCTTTGCCATATAGCATCATTAGAACTAAAGATGAATTCATATACAACCTTAGGACTTAATTTGAATATTTTAATTAAAAAGTGATGATACTGAGCTATTTTTTGAGGTATTTCAAAAATTTTAAACCTTTTAAAAACAAATTTAATTTATATGTCTTACTAAATATTTACTTTAATAAAAATGATAAAAAAATAGCATGATATAAATAAATCTTAATAAACTTTTAAATTCAAATTTTACGTTTGAAATGAAAAGCTAAATGAAATGAAAACAGGATGAATTCTTATAAATTAAAATCTGCTGTCATTAGTGTTTCTGGAATATAAAAGCAAATCTTTAATTTTAAGTTCATTTATTCTCATTCGAAATTTTTAGGAAAATAAAATAGCTTTGAGAAATTTTTTTTATGATTGTTATTTTATTAAATAATTCTTTATAAATTATGCATAATTGCATCTTGAATATAATATTTCATTCACAATACTCGAATATGCTTCATCATGTATTGGGAAATCAGATATTATTATTATTATTATTAGATATTCTTTTCAAATATTTACTATATTCATTTTATGTATTGGATGGATAAGATATTAAATATTCGAATCAAACATCTTTTATTATCTCACTCAACAAATAGTCCACTTTCTCATTAAATGTGATTTGTGGTAACATTTCGTTTTGAAATATCTTTTAAGATTAAATTAACTACACATTATGTAATTATAATTTTATGTTACAAATAAAAAATAACTCATTGATCGTCTGATATTTGTTAAATAAAATAAACATTATCTGTCGTTCTCCATTTATTTATTGAAATGCGAATATTATTAGATAATTTTCGACAAATTTTATTATGCTTTTCTAGTTTCATATATTTTTAGGGAATGCATTAAAATAGTATTTATGAACGAAAATTTCTTTCACAATGAACAAAAATTTATTTCAAATAACATAAGGAATGTATTTGATTTTGAGTGTTTTTGCTCAATTCGTGTACCTTTTCATTTCTTAGTATACTATCGAAGCACAATATTTAGATTGACTTAAATTTAGTTTTTATAAAAACTAATGTTTACATGGGCATTTTTTATTGTAATAAATTCATGTTTCTTAACAGTATTTTAAGATCCTGTTTTTAGCTTTCTCTTAAAAATAGAAAAATAAGTAATGTTAATAAAAGCAGCAAAGAGAGGAATAATATGTGATATAACTAAAAAGTTTTCAATAACATATTTCCAATATTATTGGCTAATGTAATTGAAGGAAATCTATGATTGAGAGGGAGAAATATTTTATATTATGTATAAACTATAATGAATATATTTTATTCATAAATTTATTAATTCAGTGTATTTTAAAGCATGAACAAGTCGAATTTAATTGCCTCTTAATTTCTATTTTATTACAAAAATTACTATATTTGTCTAAGCTTAAGAGTTATGTTAGTTATTTTTACATCTTCTCTAATCTTCACTCAAATGTAAAGTGAGTCAATAAGTTTTATAACTAGATGTTGTATTAAATAAATATATAATCCAGTTTTTTCTTCTTAATTCGACTAACGACAAATATATTTTAATTAATTAGTCTAAGGTTCACGGTTATCATTCATAAAAAGATGCTAATTTCCACTAGTATAAAATTTTAGTTTCCATTAACGTAAAAATACTTTATCTAGTATAAAGATAACTGTGAATAAATACAGCCAAAAAGTCATATACTGACTATATTACATTTTTAGAAAATACTCTTATAAATAAGACTATAAAAATTAATTGTACAAAATAATCAAAACTGTTTGACCAAAAAAGATACCTTTTTATTAAACATTTATTAAATTAAAAAAAAGATTCTGTCTGCATTAATGAGTAAAAATGTTACAAAATGGGATGAAAAATTTGAAGAATACAAAAGTTTATTTCTCAATATTTTAAATTGTCAGTCTTGTTTACCCAGATTTATTTTCCGTTTTATATAGATTTCGAATAACATATATCATTTCTTTGAAAATATTTTTTTAAACAATTTCCACTAAGAAAATGTTTGCCTTATTTTCTGGAAACGTTCAGCGCTATGCCATACGAAGGACCAAAAGAGGCGTCAAGCGATCTATTTCAAGTCAGATGCAGCTGTCATAAACAAAGATCGCTACTGAGCAAGGGTGAAGAAGCAATTTGTCAGATTATACACCCTACTCCCACCCAGTGTTCAATAACACGATTCTCTGTTGTTATGGAACTCCAATTTCGGGGGCTCTGCAGATCCACAATGTCCTCTATGTCTGAGGAATTCCTTTCATTCTCCATGCCAGCACGAGAAAGAATGGTGCGGGGCTCCTATTTTGAGGCAGACATTTCCTCTAGTTGAGTGAAGTATGTGTCACTTTAGGGATGCGATGTCAGTGGTTTTTAGACGTTGGATCATTGAAAGAAGAATAAAAAATTAAGTTTATATCTCAAATTATTTTCCTAATAAACTAATATATTTAAAATATCATTAATTATAAACTAATATCGCAAACCTGTTTTACATTCTAATATTACTAGTTAATAATTATACTCAAGTTATGAATGGATCTTAGATTAAGGTTAAGGCAAAGATAATTTAGGAAAATTAAATTTCTATATTATAAAAAAAATGTAAAATATAATTGTATCGAATGCTTCTGATTTATTTAATGATAAATATGTTCTTATATAAAATACATGTTAATATTTAGATTAAATTACATATATGTCTGATTGAAACCATTTTTAATCAATCAAAAACATCAAAAATTTAAAATGATTATCAGCCGCATCGAACCTAGGAATGCAAAAGTAACATACACATTGAGATAGTGATTTTTTCTAAAATGTATTAAATGCATTTGTGTATCACAAAATATACAATTATGGTACTTAATCTATAATTTATCAAATTTATTATTAGTTATTACGAATTGTTTTTCATTGTTTAGTTATTTACAGTTTCGTTTATTTACACAAAAGCATTTTATATTTCATTAAATGACTACAAAAGATTTGACATGATTTTTACGACAAGTTTTAAATTATTTTCTTTCTATCATTGTATATTTTTTTATTGTTTAAATAGTGGATAATTCTTTTGATTGTAAGCATTTTTGCTGGAATTAGTCTATTAAAACTGAGTTTAATATATTATTTTTAAGCAATTTATTGGTTAACTTAATTGTTTTGTTTTTTTATCTTATGTTGGATAATGATGTTCACTAGCATAACAAAAAATAGTGCTGTACACTGTTTTATGGTATTATAAATAACTCCGTACTGTAAAATTATTTTTTATCATTTTAATATAAAAACACATAAACATTAAAAGATATGTTTATCCAAACAGAGAACATTGAAAAACACTTTCCTTCATCAGGTTTAAAGCAATGTCACAAAATCTGTCAGAAAAAGCAAATTGAAAGAGAAAAGTAAAATAAATAATAAAACAAAGCATATAGGAATAGTCTTTCAACGACAGGTAAAAAGCATTTCTGAAGAAAATATTTTTTGCAAAGTGCTTCAAAAAACTATTCCTCCTACATGTGCATACATCTTTCTTACATATTCAGTACTAATATTTTGATGCTGTCTTATGCCTAAAAGACATGTTACATATTTTTATTTACTCAACTTATTTTGCAAAGTATACTCTTCATACGTGTTCCTTTTTGCAAGAAAGTAAATTGAGATCATTGATGTTTTAGGCAAAACTTTCATATCCTGCATTTCAAACATTTCTTGAAGTTCCCAATAGTATATATTACGGAAGATTTGTTTATGTTGTTATAAAGTGTAAATGTAATTTTTATTAGTTACTTTTATATGAGAAATAATATTACGATAGATTAAATATGTAATTGGAATATAACTTGCAACAAAAAAGAAATAAATTACAGCGCTTTACTTACATTTATTCTTTTAAGTTACCACTTTAAAGAATACATTAACATTATTATCAAGATATTATAAGAGGCATTTTTTGAAGTAAGGTACATTATTTCTGATATCCATTTCATTTATAATATACTGTACTGATAAGTAGCGCGTAAACATACAAAATATTCACTTCGGTTTCTTTTTCCAGTCTCATTGATTGAATGGCTCATCTTTGATAAATTGTTGTAATTGGTTACCAGACCTTGAAATCCCCAAAAATGTTCACAGTTTTTCAGTCACCCAAAGTAAATATTTTAAGTGTTAACTATGACATGTTGTGCATAAAATTTCCATGCTTTGTAACATATTTTGGTGTGAGCAAAGATGTATATGTATGTCTGTATGTCATGTTTACCTTAAATATATATATATATATATATATATATATATATATATATATATATATATATATATATATATATATATATATATATATATATATATATATATATATTGTTAAAATTTATAAATAATGATTATATTTGTCTTAAAATATCTCAGACAGATCGGAAATTCTCACATTTTGGGCAAAAATTGCGGTATTTAGACGTGTTGTACTTTTAAAAGCGGATTTCCTAATAATTTGGCGACTTGGCGACAGTTGGCGAGATTCTTGGCGACTTGGCGACGGTTGGCGATATTTTTGGCGACTTGGCGAGAAATCGATACTTCTGGAAACATCCATCACCTAAGCTCTAGGACCAATACTTTTCGAGATAGCCTAGAAGCTTCCAGAACCTTGGCGAAATTGGTAGATTTCTCCGCCAAGTCAGGTATAAATACCGCAGCCCAACATGGAAGAGTTTAGTTTTGTGAAGACGATTAGTTGTGACTGCTAGTTGTTCTCTGTCTGAGGTATTTGAGACCTGTGATTGGAAGCTGTTTCTTATTATATCTGACGAATTGTAGCTGTATAATTGTGACTGTTACAGCGGGAATTTCGTTTATTTAGTGAGGTTCTTACGAATAAAAGTCTTGTGTTCATTAAGTGGTCGCTTTATTCAACTCTCAATCAACACGAACCCGTGGAGCTCGGTACAATATATATATATATATATATATATATATATATATATATATATATATATATATATATATATATATATATATATATATATAATATATATATATATATATATTTATATATATATATATATATATATATATATATATATATATATATATATATATATATATATATATATATATATATATATATATGTATATGTATATATATATATATATATATATATATATATATATTTATGTATATATATATATGTATATATATATATATATATATATATATATATATATATATATATATATATATTATTATATATAATTGATCACATTCAAAATCCTGTATTAACGAAAATATTCATAAATATGTTAAATTGATTTGGATGCCGTAACATTTATTATTATTATTACTTACTGAAAAAGACTATAATCAAAGAAATCTTTTAATCTTATTTACAAGGAAGAAATATTTCATAAAAATGTTTCAGGCGAAATTTAATTCATTTGATTTATCTGAAACTTCAATAATTTAGATTTATTTACGACTTTTTCTGCAAAGAAACTTATTTTAGAATTTATACGTTTACCCACATAAAAAAATTGTACGATATCATTAATACATTAATATTCATAAAACGTTTAACAATATTTTAATCGTATGTACTTGACTTTTATTTGTTACAGTATTATTTAAAACATTAACAGTTAAACCAATTTGTACATTAAAAACGCAGTAATATTTGTATACCTTTAAAGTTTTATATTTTTGCAGATTTTAAGCTTAATATTTTGACCTTTTTAATTTTATACTATGTAAATGTAGTGTCATATTATGAAGTTTCGGATAATAATAAGTTTTTTATCTAATAAAATTATCTAACCTATTTGTATCGCATATATTTAATTTGTTAGAACTACATACTAAGATATTTGTCAATATTATATATTCTTAGAATTCCTTACAGTATTTTACTATTATTATTTTGCAGTCAAATAAGTTTTCCCTTTAAAATGCATAAATTAAATAGCCAAGGAATTGCTTTGAAAATAAATGTATTAGCTTCAAAATGTATTCCAATGAATACCTTTTTAGATTGAATAAAAAATATTTGAATTAAGATAGCTTGAATGAATAAGTTTTTAGAATTTTAAATAAGAAAAACATAATTTGGTAGACATATATATGTCAATTTCAATGGCAATATTTATGATGAAAATATTAGATACTTTATAGAAGTCTACAGAACAAATTTACAAATATATATCATTTTTGAAAGATATATTTCTCATATTATTTTTAAGACTATATTTGATACCATTTGCCTACAGTTTTCAAACATTAGGCAGAAAATTAATTGGATCTGTTTCAATTTTATTCTTAAATGTACTAGATTATCTAAATATATCATCAGATAGTTCAACTATGAAGTGTTTAAGCATTTTGTACTGATACACTTAGTGTACATAGTCTTATATGCTAATAATTCTAATTCTCATGGTAATTAGTGTATATAATTACTCATGATTAAAATTATTTTTTGGCAAAGTTAATGTGTATTAAATTATAACAAAGTGGAAGAAAAAATAAAAAAATAAACAGTAAAAATTTATATTTTAATTAGAAATGAAATTCCTAGAGATATCAAAACATTCTGCCTTATGCTGCTTTTAAATTTTTAACATACGTACACATATCGAAAATATGTGTGTTTATATCGCAGAAGTAACAAATATCTTCTGTTGTAAGATATTTTTTGCAAACCATTTTGTATATTTGGGCTCCTCATTCAAAATTTGTTTTTCCAAGCATTTTTATTGTATAGTTTTCATTTTCAGAAAACAGGTTTTATATCATATCCCTATTATTGATATTAAATGGCTAATATTTGGATTTTTAGAGCAAAATATCATCGATGTAGATGCTCTAGGAAAAATAATGTAAATTAAATTACAGCAATTGAGAAATAGGAGGCATCTTGTTTTATAAAAAATTGTTATTCATGATTAAATTACTTTAAATTATAATTATATACTGATGCTTGTATTAAAAATTTTTGTGAAATATTTTTTTTCGTATCCTGGAATATATTTGCTGAAGCAAGCATTCACTTTAAAATAAGAAATTCCCTAATTCTTTGTAACCATTAATGTCAGTTGTATGAATGTATTTTTAAAGGCAATATGATTTTGCAAAAATTGTTCAACAAGTGTAAACTTACAGTTATCTAATGCTGCGAATGTAAAATACTCTCAATAAAATAGCAAAAACATACTATGCGCATATAATTGCAACTTAACAAGTGTAAAAACCATCTTAAGTGCGTAACATTATTTTTTTTATTAATAAACATTCTGCAGAATTTTCTCAAATGTAACTACAAACTTATATTTCAATCTGATATAGTGTATTTTTAAATTCAGTGAAGTTTTTACCAAATTTTCAGTAATAATGGGTTGTTGGGTAAGGGTCCTTACTATTTTAATCAGTTATGCAAGTGCTTCAGGGCGCAATTCTTGCAATTTTTTAAAATTGAAACTGTTCTTACTATTCTTTTTAAAATTTGCAAGCTTAAGGAAAAGCTATTTCAGAGATAAAAGTATTATTTTTAAGAGGAAATGAAGATACTTACAAACCACAAGAGGTACTTTCAAATAATAAAATAATATTTTTGCGTACCTGTTTTATAGGTACATGTATGCAAGTAGAAATACATGAATTAGCATCATGTACCTGCAATAATTTAAAATTGTAATAATATAATTTACTTATAAAGTAAAAGCTCATTCATCGTTCAACTATTTTTTGTAATTCTGAAATAAAATTTTAATTTTAAAAATTAAGAAATATGTATTTCGAAATCTGTTCAGATGAACACTTGTTTTACTTCCTATTTCAAAATGCCACTGTTATAATTAATTTAATTTTAATATCTTATTTTATTATATAAATAGAAAAAATCGATTTTTTAATTTAAAAAAATACTAAAATTTTAATTAAATTTTATAAAAACTGGTGCTTAATATTGTTATAATATTACCATTAATAGATTTTAATGATATATTCATTTATATGAAAATTGAAAACGTCAATGAATACAGCTTAATTTGCAATAAAAGTGAAGTTCAAATGACAAATTTATGTTCATAATTAATTTATTTTTCTGATTCAAAACAGTATTTCTATTGTTGTTGGTGATTGAGATATGATTCTGTTCCTTGGGAATATACCAGTTTTAATGACTTTGAGTTTTATCCATTTTTCATGCGGTTTGAAGTATGTTGCAATCCATTTAAAGTAGTTTTGGTTTCAGTTTAAATTTTTCATTGTGTGTGAAAAATAAGCACAATGCAATGAAACTAATCAAATTTAAATGTAACTTCAACATTAGATAATTAAATTAAAATATAAAAGAAATTATTTTGAAGTTTGGATCTGATAAAATTCATTAATATTCCTTTTACAAAAAGGGCATTTATAAATCCCGAAATAAATTTTATTCAATTTCATTTTTTTATAAAAGATAACCCTTTTTCATAAAATATTTAGAATTGAATATTGATAAGCTGTACTATAGTCAATTGTATAGAAAAGCTTGTTCTATAATAAAGAATAGAGTAAAGCGTGTTCTATATTCAATAGTATTATGTCTGCAACATATTTTATAATACTGAACAGAAAATATAGATTAAAATAGGAGAACAAAATGAAATGATTTTAAAATCCTAAAATCCAAGACATAAAAATTTTATGAAATGAATCAAGAAATAAATGCCCTGTAGTTTACATGATTTATTGGAATTTACAGGTTTGATATAGTTATATAAATAAATTAAATCAACTAACATTACTTCAATACTAACTTGTATCAATTATTAATAGCAAGAAAAAACGTGTATTATGTTTGAACTAGATTAAAATTATTAAAAACGACTAGCTGTATTAGATTGATTGAAAAAATTTCTATTGAAGCATCACTTATTATTCATTATTTTTGATTTCTTATTTGTTTCCCTCATTACTATACCTTTCATGAGGATTTTATTTAAATTTCTTTAGTATTTTTATTTATAGTTTTACACACAGTAATCAAACTGTAAATCGGAAAACTGTATAGTTTAATGTCTAAACTGCAGAACTGTAATTCACAGTGTGAAACATTTTTTGCTGTTTAATTATTCTGTAGTTAATTTCATCACATAGAAATATTTGCATTGATTTATTTTCCCTAAAATATTACAAAAATATTCATTATAAACTAAAGTATTTCGATCTAAAAATATATTTTAGTTTTTTAATTTTATATTTGAGATTTGTTTCTTTGTGTATTTATAATTTTTTTACGTTATTTGCTTCTCATTTTATAGGATTCAATGAATATTTTACAATTTTTTTATCTAATAATAGATTGAAAATTACAAAATATACATTGAACTGATACTGGGATAATTTTTATTTTCAAGGACTGATTATTACCTTAATAATAAAAGTTATATTCTGTTTCTTATATTATGTTTTTAACAGAATTTTCTTTTAAAAATTAAAATTTTAGTTCATTTTTATTATAATATTTGATTAGATTTCCAAAATTAATTAGCAAGTTGAGTAAATAGTAAATTCTAAAACAAAATTATTTATTTTGTAAATTACAAGTATTTTTTTTAAAATTTGCAAATTCTAAAATAGTTATAACATTGTAATGTTTTCACATCTTTACAAAATAAACATCTGAATGAGCCAACCTTATTAATCGAATCTCTGGAAGAGTTTTCATAGAAATTTTAAATTTTAATAAAATTGTGATGTAACTTTTCGAATTTAAAACAGAATTAAATTGATGACTTGCAGAATTTTGTCTTTCATTTTATTTAAATCATTCCATTTTTTTAAAATTATTTATGAATAAACACTCGATTTATCATCATTAATTTTTTTCTTAATGAATTAATAATGATTCTAATAAAGGAACTATTCTTTTCAAAATAGAAAAATGGAGGAAAAATAAATTGCCTGTAAATTTAACTGTCAACTGCCCCACGTCGTATTGGAAAGTGTTTATAACACTTTTTATTTACGTTTCCCCGAGCTGCTCTTGCGTTAGTAGCTACAGAAAAGAATTCCAATATCGAGGGATTAGATTTATGATCTGATTACTTCTTTTCTCGCCTTAATTACGGATCATGGAGGGAAATAGTGATTTCCCTGACTTATCGCTGTGATTATTTACGTGGACTGTATTTTTATTTCATGATCTAATAAATTATTTTAATTAAAAAGATTTTATCAATTCGTAGAAATCAATAAATCTTTTCAACACATTTCCTTTGGTTTCAAAAATCCAGACTATATTTTTCATTTAATTACTTCCTTTTCAGAAACCTTTTTAAAGAAATTGATAATATATATATTGGATATATATTACAAAAAATATTTTGAAATTATTCTGGTCTCAAAAAATTCAAAAGTTTATATAATATATATATATATATATATATATATATATATATATATATATATATATATATATATATATATATATATATATATATATATATATATATATATATATATATATATATATATATATATATATATATATATATATATATATATATATATATATATATATATATATATATATATATATATATATATATATATATATATATATATATATATATATATATATATATATATATATATATATATATATTATATTTTTCTTCCAACCCACACTTATATCTAGGCTTATACCTGCAAACTAATTTAATGTACCTTAAAAGATAATAATATGTACTATTTCAAATTTTTCTTTTAATAGAAAGCAAATTTAAAAATGTAATTAATAAAAGATGTGCTAAGCTACTATTATCACTAACTAATTAAGTACATTATAAAAATAAACTACACTGCATTAGTAAATATTTCCATATTTATTTATTTAATATTTTTGAAGTTATGAAAATATTTTCTTATTGAGAAAACTAATGCATATCAAATTAAATTCATGCAATTTTTTTAGTGAAACTTCTATAAAATAGTTAAGGATTTATTTATTTTTTGGAGATTTACAGAAATGTCATTAGAGGATATGCATATTTCACCCAGAATTTCCCTGAATTATTTTGAAAATTTGTTCAGATTTTCAGTAGTCACCAAAAACGAGAAAATACTCTGCTTTTACTATAATATGAATAAATTGCAAATGTTAGTCAATTTCCACATAAAATGTGTTAGATTGAAAGGAAATTCTTTTTTTGCTTCCGCTTATAGCTATGTGAAGAAGTGTGATATTTCCTACGCTTTTGTGTATCCATAACAAAATTGTATTTGAGATTTAGCAGCAATATATTTCTTACATAAGCACTTTGACTTTTTTTAAATTTGAATTTTTTTTACTTTTCAGTAGGTAAGGAAATTCTATCACTTTGTGAGAACGTTACATCATTTCTAAGAAGGAATCTGATTATTTTTAAAGCCATAAGGGAAAAGATGATAAGAATACTCGGAAAAAGTTTTACGGGATAAAATCAGCTTTATTTCTAGAAAAATATAACATTTTTTAAAAAATATATCGCCAACAACGATATTAAAGTATAACAGTATTTCAAAATTTTCATGAGGTATAAGGTACATTCGCCTTATATGATGTAATTTAACATAATATGATACTTATATATAAAAAGGCAGTAAATAACATAAATAATCATTTGAAAATTAAATACTTTATAATATTTTAGTGTATTGATCATTTCATGTAATTTCTGATATCTTTTTACATTATTGTGATTATATAATTTTCGCATTAGGGTACAATTAAATATGGTATTATAAGAGTTTTTGTAAGGTAACAGAATTTAAACAATACTTTCAATTCAAATCTTACAGTGTTTGCTTAATTCATCCCCAGATGCATTATTTCAGTTGGAACACAAATGCGACCACAACGAATTTAGCATGTCCTAACTTTTTTAGTAAGCATGACGAATATTCGGATTTGTCAGAATTAAATTCACTATTCCCTATAATCAGAACAACACCCTTATCGAACTGATATTCATAGCCTCACATTAAATAAAGAAATCAATTTGAAGACTCGAGCTACAACATTCAACAAAATAATATAGATTATTTTGTAAAGTTTTAAAAAACCTGCAATGAGAGAAAAATTATTAATTATTTTAGTTTTCAATGAATTTTTTGTATAACTTTGATTTTTAATATTTATTATAATTGAGTGTATTCATATAATGATATATTGCGTTTATTTGAATTTTTTCATCGGAAGGTAGGACTCTTTAAAAACGGTCTTAGTTCTTTTACAAATTATTTTTCCTCAGGAACTATATAAATTCAGAGTTAAAAATATATATGCACACATTTATTGGATAAATCTTAAATTTATATAAATTTAAAAAAATATGCATAAAAATTTGTAATAATGACAGAAACAATTGCCAAAATAGTTTCAACAGAAGCTCGGTTTTCGCTCAAACGAAAGAAAGTTTTATAAGAAAAGTCACCGGGTGAGAATTCTGATGGTCCGGAACACACTGTATATAAGATGTGTACTCTTTTCATCTATTTGTGTAAAAATAAGTATTCAACAAAATCACTCGCCGAGATTATTACTAATGTGCACTCACAACAACCCTTGCATCAGCATGTAGCATTGCGGAATGAATTATAGCGCTTTAAGGTAGATAAAATGCTTAGGATCAATCAATATTAAAAGAAATGAATAGTAAACGAGAGCTTTCAAATGCTCCCAAAGCCTCAAACCGGCTTGATATAAGTGTGGTGATCGCGCAATTCATGGTATTTTTGCAATCGCGACTCACCACTTTGTTTTGATTACAGGTTTGCTAAGAAATTCGTTCTAGTGAGTTGATGTAGTGTGACTGTTTACTATCTTGTATCCCTCCCGATGGTATCTTCGTCTTGTCGTGGTGGGTGGGCTTGGGTGCTCCAGCAACCCAGAGAGCTAAGCCAGCGGCAGCTAAGCTACTGGCAGGGTCTCCCTTGCAGGACAGGCTTTCGTTGGGTAGGAGCCATACCATAAAAGATACCTAATAGAAGGAAAACTCCGATCCAAACCCCAGAGTCAGTTCTGCATATTAGGAGTGGCTGGATTGTTGATTTGTAGACCGCAGACCTAGGAGCAAAGTCAGACTTCAACCCTGTGGTGCTCCAGGTATTTTGTACTAAGCCAAGTTGCTTATTTTCTCCTTGGCTATTAAAAGTTCGCTTATATTAAAATGGATCTGATCTGATTTCAAATCAGAGAGATTAGTAAGAAGAAGAAGAAGAGAAGACTATCTTGTATAAAGCCGATTGCAGATAACATAGTTTCTTGATTTCAAGTGGGCATTGAAAAGAGTGAGATAAAGATAACAGATTTTGGATATTGACATCATCATGTTGTGAAAGTTGCCCCTTAACAGTACACAAAACTTTAAAAAAATCACAGAGATGTGCTTTCAATTTTTGTAACACCTTATTTGGCAAATGATTTCTTCACCATAGCTTTGTCAACCTAATACAACTTCTACAGAGATTTCATTATCTAAAGAATAGAGGTGCATGATTCCATGGAAAAAACAATAATAATGCATGCAAATGTTTTCTTTTTATTATTTCAATTAAGTATTTTCATTATTCTTTTCCATGTTAACAAATATGTTTAATTTTTTCAATAAAATATATAGCTGAAACCAAATTGGCCATTAACATAAAGAATTTAACACAAAGAAAGACGTTTTAGTGATTACCAAAATAGGTGTACGTTAAATTATTTTTAAACATATTTATCTTTCTTTTTTTCAAAAAACTTTTTCTTGTAAATTCTTTGTATTTTATCTAAAAGAAAAAAATCAAAATTTTAGTTTTCAGGAATTGTAATCGTACACTCTGAACACATTTCTTTTAATTAATTTTATAAAACAACATAAAATTTTAATATTCAAAATGAATTCAAATTGTTGTTTATTAAAAGTTGTAATTACGATAATAAGGCATCAGTTTGAAACTCTTATTTTAAATTTAACTATTACACCAAAATTAAGTACTTTTACGTAAGTAAAAATTGTTAAGAACATAAATTGGTAATCAAAATTTGTTCAGATTAAATAATAATTTCAAAATTTTTGATGCATTCTTATGTTTAATTTGCTTTTTATGACATTCAAGTGCTTAATTATTTTATAATTGTTCTATTTTCATCTTGGCACTTACAAAATATATATTCTAATATATTTTCTTAATCATAAAAGACTATGTATGAAAATATTTATTGTTTAATATAACTAAAAACAATCTGTTATATATTTCGTAGGCAAAAAATGTTTTAGTATTCCAAAATATTTTTAAAGGCAAATAATGTATATTTGTACTGCTAATTATTTTTATTTCTTGTAGTGTCAGTGTTTCTAAGGAATTGTCTTTTATTAAAAGTTTAAATATAATAATTAAGCAATTCATTCGCATTTAATGAAGTATATTTAATTTGCTAATGAATGGATTTTATGAAATATTTTGTCGTCATTAATTTTTCTCAAAAACCGCTATGATTATGATTTGGATATTAGAGTGTATTTGATAAATTTGGATTGTAGTAACAAAAAATGTATTTTAAATGAAAAGTGAAAAAAATGAATTGCATGGTTCTACTTACATATTTCTTTAATTCAAGAAAGTTAATTATCAATCAAAGCTTAATTAGTATTAATTCTTAGTGGTTTGTAAAATTATATATATATATATATATATATATATATATATATATATATATATATATATATCATCTATATATATCTATATCTATATATATATCATCTATATCTATATATATATATATATATATATATATCATTAATAGTACACTTTATAAATTAATCAAAAACCAAATTGAGAATAATAATCAAATACTAGTTGGAGAATAATACATATCTATTCTTGTACTCTTCTGCTTGTACTCTACAGTATTTTTTCTGTTCTTGTATCTTTCAATTTTCTCCTATGATACTTCTAATCTTGCTTTTATGTATGTATATATATATATATATATATATATATATATACATATATATATATATATATATATATATATATATATATATATATATATATATATATATATATATATATATATATACTAAAATACTTCTTAAAGACAATAAATCATGAGTTTTTAGATTTTTAAGAAGAAATATATCCACAATTAAATAAGCAGACAGATGGCCAAAAGTTATCTAGGAATACAATTTTAATATTTCAATTTAAAAATTAATTTTAAGACATTGAAAATTTAATTTCAATTATAATGATTTGTAAGCAATGAAAATTTAAACTTTATACTTAATAAATTTTTCCTATATTTGGGATATTCACAAGTATAACTTTCTTAAATTTTAATTTTTTCTCAATAATTTATATTATTTATAGATTTTAATTTTGAAAGTTTAGACATGAAATATTTCATATTTATAAATAAGAATCCTGTTGTTTGAAAACAAATCTAAAGAAGCTGTACAACAAACAACTGTATAAATTTTGACATTCAACTCATTTCACGTAATATGAAAATATTATTAATCGATATACATTTTTTTATTTTCCATTGAAAGTATTTCAGCAGCTGGTTGACTACTCTTGTTTATAATAATATATATTTTTAAATATTTTATACTAACATTAGGGGAAAACCATTCCATTCTCTCTTATAATAATTATATTTTTTTATTACTTTTCTTCACGTCTCTAACTAGCAACTTGCTTAAAGCATATTGTTTTTTTTTTCTTGATGAAGTAAAATATTCAACAATTACCAAAGTTATCTCAGCTTTTCAACCAAATTTAATAGGAAATTTATCTTTCTATTTAATTTATGAAATTACCACATAATATTGACCTATTTTAAACAATAATTATGTGTGGAAGTATTAATAATAATTTAACATTGCAATAATGTAATTAAAATAAAAAGAATGATAATGAAACAATAGGGAATTATTATAATTGAAATTTACTCTTCATAGGTCTAAGTCTAAAATTCCTTAATCAATGAGCATTTTACCTCTTTGTATGAACTGTTCATTAGAAATACTTTTTAACAATAAGATATTTTTAATTTTTATAAGAATTAAACAATAAGATATATATGAATTTCATAGTAACTATTCTTCCACTCTGTTTTGAGCTCACTGTTTTGCATGTTTATGTAATTATGTGTTAGTTTTAAATTTTAATATAATTGTTCTTTTGAGTTATGTATTAATTGGTATTGGCAATTCCCAATAAATTGATGTCGTCAATTGTTATACAATAATATAAATTGTTTTGTGACTAAAAAGTTTACTTTTCTGTTGTAATTATTTGCTGATAATTAAAAAAAACAAGTCTATATTTAATATAAATTTCATATTTTTAATACATTTGCTTGGATTGTGTTTCAGTAATAATTGCAGAGTAACTTGACTGAAATTTAATAACATGTTTATTTACAAGAAAACTTTTTGTAATTAAAATTTATATTTTATATGTTTTTATTCTCAATTTTATTTATTTGTAACTGTATATATATAAACATGAGAATCTAACCTTTAAATATTAGTAAAATGTTGATTCCAAACTAAAAGTCGCGATTCATACTTTATTGCTTTTGTAAGCTATTAAATGTTTTATTTAATTTTTTCAGATAATATGTACATTAACTTTATAAAATTAAACTCTGGAAATAAACGTATGTATAAAAAACGTAATACGGTGTCATTTCATGATGTGAATCTTAAAAATATTGTAAATTATAACTTTTAAATTGAAATGGTCTTGGCTTTTCAATGAATTCAGCTTGGTGTATTTTCATTATAAAATGTTCATTTAAGTAAAAAGACTATTTTTCAAAAATTTTATTAAATTTATTTCCTTTGCTTTAAATGTTTATGACGCAAAATTAAATCTGTTTATTTATGCAATAATAATTCTGCTTTCAGAAAACATTTCCGAAAAAATTCCTCCTGATTTTTTGCATATTTTTTCTTACTATTCTACAGTTGTATATCTGATTTGTACAAATATGAAGTGAAAAGTTCGTATTATTTACTATTTAAACTTTTTATACTTTGATTTGAATGATGCATCAAACGTTAATTTATTTATTTTAATTAATACTTCAAAAACAAATTGTTTAACGAGTTAAGTTGGCCTTTTTAAATCATATATTAATAAATTATTTAAACATGTCTGTATTAAATTAAGGATTATCAGAATTGATGACCATCAGAAATATACAAAGTTGTTTTTCTCATTTCATGCACTATACATAGAAATAACAAAACTATCTATAGTTAAATTTAATAATTTGAAAATTATTGCAATTATGAAATTAAGAGTCAGTTTTGTATATCAAACTTAAACTATAAATGAAACAAACAATCGACTTTTATTTTTACCTTTATTTATGTTATTCTCAAAATAATTTTAAGTAAAATATTGCTCTAATTTAAGTTGAATATATTGAATTAAGATGTGAATATTGTTATTGAATGCCAATATGTCAGTATTTTCATTATTTGATAAAAATAGATATATAGAATATAAAACCAGTAATCAGCTTTAGTTTTAACGATACATTTTAATAGTAATCACTTTCATGTCAATTATTTCTATAGAAAATGATTGATGAGAATGAGATGAGATTATCTGAAGTGAAACATAGGAAAGAAAGCATCAAAAATATATGAAATCACCTGATTGTGATAGAAAATCATACTTGAGGACAGTAAAATGTATTTTTTTGTTTTAAGATTAACAATTGCTCATATGATTAAGTTATATGAATTTGTATAAAGTCATTGCAAATCTAACGATAATAATTGAAGAAAATAAACACAAAATGATCTGACTATGATTGTGTATATTTTAAAAAACAATATTAATTTATTAACTAAAATACCAAGTAAATCACACTATTCATTATGCTATGCATTGTGTTGTACATTGTTATGTACAAAAATTTAAGAATTTTAGTTCAACACAGTGCAAAGCAAACGGGTTTTGTAAATTTCATTTAAATTAATGATCTTATAATAACATATCTTATTTTGTCATTAAAAAATTAGCTTTTGCTGCTGACTACTCATTGGCTATACGGTTTAAATGAAAATATGAGAAATAAAAAATTCCTATAAATACAATGACTGATAAATAAAAAGTTTATACATCATATTTACAGTTATTTTAGCAAATACTTATTTGAATGAATGTTTTTAGTTCAGATGAAATCCGTAAAGAAAATTTAACATTTTCTCTGTGAATATTTACGACAAATCAATGTATTGCTCTGCAGAATATTATAAAACATTTTTATCGGTTGCAATTACTATCTAGTTATTATTACCTTTTCTAAATATTTTAGTAATTATTCAATTCTTTGCATTTTGAGTTGTAGATTTTGTTCAAAAAAAGAAAGTAGATTAGAAGAATGTTCTTCCAAAATATATTGAACCTAATTTTATTCTAATCATTTATAAAAATTAAAGGAAATATGTCAAAATATTAACATCTTAGATATGATGACCCAAAACGGATTGGTTAGGCACCCTAACTTTGAAACAGTAGGTCACGGGCTCAAACTTGGTTCGTGCATAGATTTTCCTTTCTCTCTCTCTTTGTGTTTCTTTATCCTTTCACTTTCAAGGCAAAGGAGGCTCACGTACTCGATGCCCCTTTGTATAAATTGCCTTCTTTTTAGCCACTTGTAGTGCAAAATAGAATGATCCAAAGCTCAGTAGAGAATTGAAAAAAAATTTTACAAATATATTAAATGTATTTACTTCTTCATAAATTTGCACGTAATTTAAATATAGATTTTATGATTTTCTATTTGACTTTATGCAGTAACTTAAAATATATTTAGATAAAAAAAACTTAAAGGAAAAGACAAAGAAATTAATTTCTATTATAAGCCCATATACAACTGATAATAAAATTTGGGATTATCGTTTGTTTCAAAAATTAGATTAGTAGTTATGCATTTTATAAAATTGGAAAATTGGCGTTTAGGAAAGAAAGATACTCCAGCAAATTTGTTGTCAATGAGATTTATCATGCACAAATTTGAATTGTTTTAACAAGAATAAAAGGGAAAAATGCATTAATATAATGAAAAATAACTTTTATTGATTATGGTTTTATTCATTTAAGTAATAAATTGTCCTTATTAATATGATTATTTTATGAGCCATTAATTAAAGATTAAAATATAATTATATACTTCTTAAGATTTTTAAACGAAAAATACGTATTTTATATACTTATTTCTCAATTTTCTTAAATATGCTCAACATTTGAAAAATAAGCTTGCAATATAGAATTTATTTTTTCCATTAAATATTTGAAATGAAAAAAATTGTGATTAAGTTAAACTTAAACCTGCTTTTTTGTAGAGAAAGGTCATTTAATCAAATTTAATTTGAGAATGATGAGAAATTTCTTATTAAATTGCTTACAAATACTGTTTACTGTAACAGGCATGAGATTATCTTATTTTAAAAAAAAGAAGTTATTAAAATATATCCTTAAAATTGTAACAAAAAATCACTTTGAGGAGCTTTTTACAATTTTCAAGTTCATTTTGAATAAATAAGATTTAAATTTTGAGCGGTATATTCTTTTATTTGCATCAAATGTTGAAATTCGATTACTATTTCTATGTATATTATGGTTAATATCCATTTGAATAAAATGCTTATGAATTGAGCCTTGCGTATTTATCAAATGCAACATATATCAAATTTTATTAACTTATATATTTTTTATTTTTATGTATAAATTTCATGTAATTTCTTATTTTCAAACATTTATGAAATGAATATATGTTTAAGAAATTATTATTTCTTTTTGAAGACTTTAATTTTTTATTCTAAATTATTACGTAAAAAGTCTATAAATAGTGTAGGTTAAAACTACTAAAAAAAGTCAAGTAATAAGTTTCATTTATAAACAAAACCATAGTGAATTTTAAATTTTTAAGCAAATTTATTATTAAAAGAAAAACTATTTACAATGGCAGCAAAACTATCCTATAAAGCATTATTTTTTATTTTCTTTTAAATTACTGATAAGTATATTCTTGCACTTTATACTACTATGAAACCTTCGTGAATAAATATGCGAAGTATGAATCTTTTACATAAAGTACTGCAGTAAATTACAGTCTTCACTGTTGAAAATATTTTACAGCTACATTTAAATTAATATAATAAAAGAGAATTAACAAGCATTTTTTTAAATTATTGGGTTGATAATTTAAACATTTTTGCCCTATTCATTTAATTTTATTATTGTTTTCTTAATCATATTTTTTAATATTTTTATACGCAAAATATATGGTGTGTTATTAATATTTTTGTGGTTGGAGAAATAGATATAAATGCATGAGCAATTTTTATAGCTTTTATATTAATCGTAAAAGCGAATTTACCGTTCGGGTATGAAAGCAATCATCTGGAAAACGAGACTCTCAATCATGTGGAATCTGTTCATCCATATTCCACGAAGAGTCAATTAATTTATGACCATATCACATAATTAGTGTTCTCCAAGCATGATAACAACCTTTATCAATCATCCGAGAAACGTTTATTCAGATATCTTTTTGACAATGTTTCATTTTCTTCTTATGAAGAGGTAATGTAATTAAATAACTCAAACAGTAAAATCTAACTGATAGATATTAGATTGGAAACATTGATTCGTCATGGTCTCATACTGTATAATGGAACGTGGATAATTATGAAACCCATATTTATTGATCAAAATAATTATATGGATGAATTAAATTTTAAGTATTCTTGAATATCCAATGCAAAATATTCATTAATGTATAATACTCAGGAAATATATTTCTCGATTCTTTGCTAAGCAATTTGAAATAAAATACGATGCTGTTATTTTAAATATTTTGGAATTAACTAATTGCTTCGGAATGTATTAATAACAGTAGCAACGTATTGAATATTTGTTTCATGAAGATAAGCATTACTGTCAAAATTAAAACTAGAAACTCAGTCAAATAACACTGAATAACTATTTTTAATGTGGGTTTAACTAACGTCAAAACTGCTTTCACTTGACATTGATAGAACAATTGTGAGGGTAAAATGTGTAACTTTAATGTATTTTAGAAACCATAAATGTTATATTTAGAATTAACTTTCACAGACATACATATGTAAATAAAATATTTATATTAAATTATTACTAAAAATTTAAACTCCGTATTCTAAAATGTTAAATTAAAGATTAGAATTATATATCATATAGATTAATATGAAATAACTATAACATTATTCAACAATACATTATATATATATATATATATATATATATATATATATATATATATATATATATATATATATATATATATATATATATATATATATATATATATATATATATATATATATATACACACCTTTTTACCTTTTTTTTTTTACTGTGCACTTGCTACACGACAACAACACAGCATCCGAATTTTATACTTATATTTAAAGACAGAAATAAAACTTTATATTAGATTTAACGTTTAAAATGAATGAAAAATATTAAAAATATGTAATGAGCGACTACACAATATTAAAAAGAATTAGTTTATTTACTAAAGGATAAAGCTGTAATTTAAATGAAATAAATTATTGTAAATGAATGGTCAACCAAAGCTATTTCATGAGATATCAAAAAAAAATTATTATTTGATTTTGATGCAATGAATACTCCATAATGGAAGGAAATAGTTTAATATAAATATTTAATTTGATTTCAATAAATCACAAAAAGTATATATAATATTTAGAAAGCAAAAAATAATGTAAAATTGTATGTGCATTTATATGCATAAAGATTAAATGAAATTTTGTTTTAAAAATTCAATGCAGAACAAATAAAATAAGTCACAGGAGATATTTTTATTATGATTCAAATTTTCATGATGCTACTTTTTACTAATATTAAATATATTTGCAAGAAATCTGAATTTTTGAAATATGTACTTAGCTTGAAATAATTTTAAATGGTTTTATTGTTGAATTGTTTTGGAGGTTTGTCTGTTTTATACTAGTTCAAGTATTTTGTAAAAATATCAAAATGCACTAATGTAAATAAATTTTAGTTTATTATAGCATATAATAGAGTTATCATGAAGAAAAATATAAGTGAATTCGTATTATTGTTTTTTTAAATAGGCAGATGAAATATATTATAACCATACTAATTGAAACGTAGTTTGCTGATATGCCTTAAGAATGTGTGTCGCAATTTTTATTCTTTATTCTTATCATAAGCACTTGGTTAATAACTGAACTTTTAACTATTAGATAATCATCTCTCCAGTTGTGCATGAATATAATAATTCTTAAAATTTATATACATTTCATGTAAACTACAACAAATCACAAAAAATTCAATGCATACTAAATTATAATAGTTATATTTTATAGAAATATTGGATATGCGCAAAATTAACGAAGCGTATTTTTGAATGGAAAAAATATGATAAATACTTCCAGGTGTTCTAAATTTAATGTCAAAAATCATTGTTTCAATTTTGCAATCAAAATTTCAATCAATCAATTTTGCAATCAATCATTGCAATCAAAAATCAAAAATCATTAATATGTCAAAAATCATAGTATATTACAAAACTATCGACTCGCATGTCTGTATACATTAATGAAAATAAATCTTAAAAAAGATGATTAAGAAAAAATTAAAACTATAATAGAGCATTCAAACTTTAAGAAATTAAACATGGTAGATAAATAACTTTTTTAATCATACCATTAATAAAAGGATAATTAGTTACATTTAATAAAACATATATTTATGTTGATTGATGAAACATTAGAAACCCCTTCAATAATTAAAATGATCCTTATTTAAACCTATAAATTTTTAAAATGAACATATGAAGTTTAGTTGCTTATGTAACTGGTCACTAATTAATGTCTTGTAAATTGTTAAAATAATGGTTATGTTAGATTTATACTATACTAAAAAACAAATATAAAATGTATATACATGCATTATTTAAATGTGCCTAATATTTAATGTTTCTAGATTAAGCGTCTTATAAAAATCATAATCTTGGTTCCTTAAAATGAAAATGTGTTATTAACTAAACAAATTATTAAATACGATCGATTATGTGTTCATGTTCTATACATAAGCATGGGCACATATGATAAAAAAGTTAATTATATATTAAAAATAAGTATTCTATTCCCAAGCTATTCTTTTATTCATATCAGTAACATTACGATAATAATCAATATTGTAATCTCATATTAAATAGGGTCATCATTAGGAAAAAAATAAATGAGTATTCCATTGTCTTTTTCTTTGGTACATTATTCTCATATAATAATTTGCTAAAATAAGAAATATGCTATAATTTCTTTCATGTTTTAATATTTCCTTACAGCTATTTTCAGAAAGCAATAATTCTTTTTAGACTTTAATTTGAAACTACACTTTAATTTTAAAAATTAAAGTGTAGTAACATAATACTAGAGTAATCTCTAGGAATCTAATCATAAAACGTTTATTAAGAAATGTTGTAATTCATTCTGCCGCAGAATGTTATATCAACATTTTTGACAAGAGAGATTAATGAGGATTGCAAATTTCTGAGACCGGAAATCTTTGAACTTTGCTTTATTTTCTAGAAAGGAATATCCTTTTACTTTTTCTTTTATACATTATTAAGGAATTTGATGCAAAGTCTGTCAGTAAAATTATGTTCTTTAAGAAACTAGATTAAACTGAAAATTACCTCCAAAATAAATTATTTCCGTTAAAAACCAAATAGCTCACAATGTTTGGATCATGAAAGAATAGAAATATGTAATTTGTAGTTTGAAAATTAAGTTTCTTTTATTAAGATAAAGACTGTGTAATTATTTCTTTCTTTTAAAATGTGTTGTTTAAAGAATGGCATTTATTCTATACAATGAAATAAGAGAGGATTGTTATTGTTCACTATGTACTAGTTCCTTGGAAGAAATTCTTTCAAGAATTCATGTGAACATTGAAGCTTTCATTTTAAGGTTATCCTTGAAACCCTGGAACATAGAATCCTTTTGATAATAGCTTTTTTTCCAAAATAAATTGATTCAAATACTTACAGAACTGTCTACATAGATTTCATATAAATGATAAATAATGTCAGATACCATCTAGCATCACTTTGTAAGGGGATGTCGCAGTCTTGACGTTAGTTCCTGTATCCTTTACATAAAATGATAATTTTATTATCTTGGATATAAAATAGCAATAACATTTATTTATTTATACTTAAAAAACATGAGAAAAATTTTCTGGAAAAATTCATTTATTTGAATTTTGCCTAGAAAGGATGAAAATAAATGCAGGATTTTATGAGTACAGTACTCATACGGTTTCAGTCAGTAGCATTACAAGTAAAATTCATCGAAGTATTTATTATGCATTATGGAACTAAAGGGATACTTGTGACAAGGTTTAAGAAAAAAAATTTTTATAACAAACAAAAATAGCGTATTTGGTAATTTTGATTTTTTAATTTGTTCTTATATTTTGCAAAATAGTACCCAATCGACTTTTTAGTAATGTATTTTTTTTATTATTTCTTATAATCCGTAAACTTAGATTTCTTGTAGAATTTTTGATTTTCACTTTTCAGGATTACTAGTAAAAGTAATCTGAGATATATTTCATATTTATGTTTCAATTTTTTCAATTCTACAGCATGGGGTGGAATTACAGTATTTTTCATCATTTTAAAGTATCCATTACACGTCTTTTCTCTTGCGATAATCCATCACAGAAAATATTTCTATTCAAGCATAGTTATTTAGAACAGAATTTTAAAGTTTCTTTGAAAGTTTTTATTTGTATAAACACATTTAAGTTAATTGATGTTTTACTTTACATAGCTATTCAATCTATTTAAAAATATTTTATAGCTCAGCTTTGCTTTTGAAAATATTATAAAAATGCATGAAATAAAATGATAGTTTAGGAAAGAAAACCATTGCTAAAGTAAATTTTGTAATGCTGTTTTGAAGTGTATCATCCAATAATGTTAACATTCTGTTAAGAAGGGGTAAATTAATAATATGGAAAATAGCATTCATTCTAACTAAATATTTTTCTTTTCTTTAGGAGATATTGTATTACATTCAACTTATATTTGAAATGTCTACATAAAAATTTTAGGACTGTGAAAGAATTGCTATGAAAGTTAAAGATTCTGAATCGGTAGAGTATTAAAGGCAGTTGTAACATCCAACATTATTATAAATATTTATACAAAAATTATATTTATTTTATATTAAACTTTCAATTTTTAATCCTTCATTTTGTTAACATTTTGTACCACAATGGATCCCTTTTTTAGTTATTCGTAGAATAAATATATTTTTAAGAAATTTTCGGAATTAAAAAATTCTTTCTAAAAATGAAATTTGCACAGATTTTTTTAACTAAATTCCTGAATATTCGATAATATTATTAGAAAAAATTATAAGATAAAATTAATCATTTTTTCATCCATTTGCCTATTTTATATAAATCAATGAATCACCTATATTTTCCATGTAAAATACAAGTATAAAAATCTGACTCTAATGTTGTGTTGCTATTAACTATATATATATATATATATATATATATATATATATATATATATATATATATATATATATATATATATATATATATATATATATATATATATATATATATATATATATATATTTACCAAGCAGCTTTCATGCGTTGTCAAAGTTGATTTGATGTGGCACCGGGAGATGTAATCTGGACCCAATCGTTGAGTAACCATGGACCACGCGTTTTATATCAGCAAAATATCTTGAGAGCGATCCGGACAGGGAAGCAATTCAATCGGACGACTGTTGAAGAACCCTTGGACAATGCATAGCATGCGTGATTACGCATTATCCTGTTGAAATATGGCTACTAGCAAGTCTTGAAGGTAAAGAAAACATGTAAAAACTCCAACAGGCTCCAACACCTCGAAGATGTAGCACTGGCTGTTTAAAGTACTGGCAATGAGTATTAGAGGATTGCGAAAGTGATATCCATTACCACTACATGACATAATACTCTTTGCAGGACCTGTATACCATTGCATAACGCAGCTGTTTAGCATCCTCTCTCCACGATGTCGCCAGAGTCGAATGCGATCATTATGGTGATGCAGACAGAAACGTTACTTGTTAGTAAAGGCGATTTCATTCCATTCTGCCATCCACATCCTTCTTTCATCGAACCATTGGTGACGGAGACGTCTGTGGTTCTGCATCAAAGGTAGACGATGCAATCGACGATTTGCGGACTGACTACTCTGCTGTAAACTTTGTCGGGTGTTACTCGATGATTTTGGATGATGCGTTATGGACTGAATGTTCTGTGCTGTGACTGGTGATAGGTTTGAGTGATCTGTCACTGCCATGCGTACAATTTGCTTATCAACACGTGAAATGGTGCATTCAGGTGGAAGCGATTGAACACGTTGGTCCGTCGCACCATCCTGCATCCAACGATCACATATCCACATTACAGTTGTTTTCTTCGTCCAATACGACTACCGATTTCCCTGAAAGTTAATCCAATTTCGGTTTTCCATTATTCTTCATATGTCGAACTCGGAAACTTGATCAAAAATGATAGCTGTTTTCTACGAAGTTTAATTGATCGTTGTTTTTTTAAAAGAACCACAAGTAAAACCCAATTGCCGAACTTGAAATCTTTGAAATCTCCAAACATTAAATAACACTTTAAATTGGCACCACAGGCACGCGTGATGTGCGTCTGCGCTGAAACTTAAATCATTTGCAAATCTCATCTCCGTTAATGCCTGTTGTAAATTTAATGTTCTTTGCATTATTCCTTCAAGATGTTGCATTTTCGGAGACCAGCAGTGTATATATGTATATATATATATATATATGTATATATATATATATATATATATATATATATATATATATATACTCAAAAGTGTCCTATATTTAAGATTTATTGAAACTTAATAACAGAGCATTGATTTGCTTGCAAAATATAATTTTAAGAAGTCTTACATTACTAATGAAATATTATTTGTCTTATAAGAATTTGTTACACATACGCAAAATCATTTTGATATTTTCTTCTTTTAGTTAAGTCCTTAACTATTACCTGATAAATTGCGAAATGCTTAAATTTTTTAACTAAATTATACAAACAAATCCTTACGTTTTAAAAAAATATTATTATATTATTCTATTTTATATGTAATTATAATCACCTTATGAGAAAATTCGTTATCATCAAAAAGTTGTTTTGATATATAAAGTTACTTCATGAAAAAGCATTATTTGAAGTATAAAGATTACACACACTACACAAACAGAAAAGGTACAATTCCTTTGTATACCCAAATAATTAACAGTCCTTTTACTCATTAAAAATAACGGATTTAGCAGAACTTATATGCAGTACCATAATTGTCATGCAAAAAAGAAAAAATTGCACAGCTGTATCTCAGTGAAAATAAATTTCATATTTTTTTAGTATTCGATACTGATATATTTGTATAACAACATTTAGTGCACATTTAATTGATGGGAAAAGTAAGAAAAATCCCATAAGAACTTGTTGAAAGTCACAATTACATAAATATTATTTTCTCTGCGGAATTTATTTGATTTTTCATGATATAACATGTGATCTTGAATGGAATATTACAGCAAATATCTCCATGGGGAAACAATGAATATAAGTGAGCTGTATAGTTGAAAAATGAAATCATCAAACATGTAAAGTTCAAGATAATAGACCTGATATTTTTGTTTCGTTATTACAGTACATCGAAATAACTTCACCTAAAACGTGTACATATGAAATTATATTTCTGATTTTAAATGGTCAAAGCAAGTTGTATTTAAATTTAAATCAAATTTTACTGAATTTTAATAAAAAAGTGGTATTTAATTTTCATCAGTAGAATTTATCTGAATTTATTTAAGCCGTTGAAAATGCTTCGTAGATATTAAAATATACGTATAGCCACCTTTTTTTTTTGAAAAAAGAAATGTACATATTATCGATATATGAGGTATATTTATTTAAATTTTGAAAGCATTGGATATTTTTCAAAATTTCGGATATTTCAGATTTTCAAAGAGGCCAAATTGTAGGAACCCATCTAACTGAGGAAGTATAAGCGGAACTCCTAACTTCCTTGCGTTTCTAGAGTGACATGGGGTCTATCAGTCATATGACGCAGTGTTACACAGCAAGAAACAAGAGGAAACCATGGATCAGTATAAGGGACCAATGACTATTCAAGAGGATTGTAATATATAAAAATCAAACTGTAGTAAAATAGACCGTAGAGCTTCAATCAAACATGTTTTTCTCCAATATCAATGAATACAGTTTAAAGACACTTTTATTAACGAAGCATTCTAATCAGAACAGCAATTCACAAGCCATTTGTCACAGATATTAATGATAATGCTGCCTTTAGAGGAGTCATACTCCTGGAATTCGGTCATTTTATAAGTGGCATATAATGTAATATGTTCGGTGGAATAATTTTTCTTTAGTTTTCCTGAAACAGGGCAGGCGGAAGTTTGGATAATACCCACACAAGGATATGATCATTATTATTGCTTTCCAGCTGTCGTGGTTTTGCTTCTGTTTAATCCTAACACTGAAAGGTTATATCCCTTGGAGGAAGTATAGAAACATTTTAGCTGACCCGGTATATTATACAATGCTATTCGTTATTTGTAAAGTATTTGGAGGATTATTGCACTATTTTTCATTTATAAGTCAATTCCTAAAAGAACCGAAGATATATTACATGCAAAAAAGATGTTCCTACTCTATAATAATAAATGAGTCGTTATACATCTATAAAGTTCTTTTATTATTGCATTTATATAAATCTATATTACTGTTGAAGTAGTATGAAATTCATTATTTCATATAATAAGTAGGGATTTCAGGAAATGACTAGAAGAGTCTATTAAAGTGCATAGAATTATTAAAGTTCTTTTAATGTCCTGGTTGATTTTAGTCAGTTTTGAACGTCTTAAATCTGTTTTGCAATGACTTCGAGCGTGCATTTCATTCCATTGCTTTTAGCAGTAAAATGTAAATGTTATATATTTATTAGCGTTATGTATTTTGTAATAATGGTAACAAACATTTTCGCAACCCATTTATCAATTAATCATTTAAAACAGGGCTAAAATGTATTTTTAAAATATAATGTCGATTCACAGCCAATGAATTTATAAAATATTTTTAAAATTTTCTGTTTTTCACCTTAATGGTTTATCATTGTTTCATAGAATAACTAGATAAAGTAGGAAATGTTACGCTTATATACTATAAATGATTTTTTCTAGTTAGTTCATGAAATAGCTAGTTATATTCTGTGAAAAATAACTGAATTATATATGCTTTAATATTAATACATTCATACATGTGTGTATATGTGTGTATTAATATTTAAGTGCATTAATATTCTCCATAAACATTTAATAAAATTTAAATTTAAAACTTTTATTTATGGAAATTTAAAAAAATGGATACCACATAAATTACTTGATTAAAAGCTCTATTACTGATTTCAGGTTTTCAGTAATAAAAATAACGAATGAACAATTTGACAACCAATGAAAACAATTGAGGTTTGGTATCATTTTTCAAGTTGGAACTTGCTTGACTTTGATGGCGCATATTTTATAAAGTGACTTTATCAGTTGAATAATCAACGGAGAGTTAAATTTGGATTTTTAACTAATAGAAATGTTTCAATTAATTGGTGATGCTTTCACTAAAGAAAATTCAAAATATATTTACATAAAATTTTATTTAATATAGTTAAATATAAATTAAAGCGTATGATTTATGGAATTTATTATAATATTGATCATAAAACATTATATTAAGTTAAATATACATAATATTATAACTTCCAATAATAATTTTTAATTAAATAAACATATCATTATTAATGTTACATCAGGTTTTCATTATACCTATGATTGAATACATTTTTGTTGGTGTCAGTTAGAATTGTGTTGCCTATTTTTTCAAAAAAGTTCATGTAATGTTTCATTGAATACATTTTCAAACTTATTTTATACGTTAATATGTTGGGGAAATTTTCAAATGAAACAAGAGAATTTTTTGATTCAAAAATACAGGTAATGGAATGATAAATAGTTTTATCACAGAAATAAATTGTATTTATTTAAAAAAAATTAAAAGTTCAAAATACGTAGTTTTTAAAATTAGAAAGAATCTTCATTTTTTTAAAATTACTATGTATAAAACTAAATTACGCTTTTTTTATGAAAATAAAAATGTAACATTTTGCTTTCCAAATTTGATTTTCATATTTACAGATTTTGTATATTAAGCATCAAAGACATGGAGTACATTTAGTGTTACCAATTTTACAGAGTGATGTTAGTATATCAAGCATTTTCACTAATATTAAATGTATATTGCAGTGTCCTTGGCTAAATATAGAAAATAACTGTCGTTCATATTTTTTACAATTAAGAGAAGGAAAGCTCAATTTGCTCTTAGATACGTGATTTCTGAAAACCTTAAAATAATCATGCTAAACGATACAAACTACAAAAGTTTTTGAAGGAAAATTCATAAACGCTGTTCTCGTTGCTTCAATTTTGTACAGGAAAAAATAAAGAACTGAAGAACAAAAACCAATACAAAATCATGATATAAGTAAAGAAAAGAGAAGATAAAATACAGGAAGACACCAAATGCTTTGTTTACATAAAAAACTTGTTACTATACAGTGATGTTTTTTGCAGCCATTTATAAAATATTCAGATATTTGAGATAAAGAAAGAAACATACAATGGAGCATTTACTTGCTAAATTATAGGTTTCGGCTTACACATATAAATCTAATGACTTCTAAAAAACACGGATATTCTTCCATTAGCTGGATGCAAAACAATAAATAGATAAACATCCTTAGAAAAACTGACTTGATTTTAACAAGTGTAACTTTAAATTCTTCATTAATAAATTCTCAGTGTACGAAATGCATTCTTTCTTCACTAAACATAGTTTGATGACCAAGTATTTATCCAAGTCTGATAATAAAAGTTTTTATTCACAATTAAATCTGCTTTTAATTTGCGAAGCAATACCGATCCTTAATTTTAATAATAGCATTCTTTTATGATATTATTATCAATGTGTCGTTCTTCCGGAAAAGAAGGCAGAAGTTTACAAAGGACCTTTAACACGCTCAAGATCCAAATAGCAGCGAGACGCTGTCTTTTTGAGAGAGGAGCAATGTCGCATAGAGAAAGCTTTCCAACGAGCTCAGTGGCCGAGTGGTCAAAGCACGCGATCCAAACCCGGAGGTTGCGGGTTCGATACTAGCCACGGCTGTTGTATCGAAAGTATGGATTTTTTGTTTGTTTCTTTAATTATTGTTTCCTTATGTTCTCCAACATTCTAGACCTTTCTTTGTTATGTTAATTAGTTGTTTCTCGAATATTCTATTACTGTATAAAAGCTTATACCCACTAGTCGTGGGAAACTTCTCGACTTTGTAAGGTTACAAGTCGCTACTTTCCTTCAATAAACTTGTTTGTTTAAATCCAACGGTGTGTTCACTTAAATCTTCGTGACAATATTACAATTTGTAGTTTTATATTTTCTCTAAAATAGTTTCGCAACGTATTATTCTATTGGACAAATATTAAAGTGGCTTAATGAAGCCAATTTAGGTACAAAAGACTATAAATGAATAAAATAAGTGTGTTGCTTATGATAAGGTTAACAGAGACGAATTATAATAGTTAGCATTTGTTCATCAACTATAGTGGAAAATACTAATTCATTTTACCTTTATTAAATGTTTTCTCCTTCATAATGACATATTTGAATATTCTATATTTTATTTTTAATTTGCATTTTGACTTATAGTTTTGAATTTTAAGTAAATTTTTGAAAAATATATTCATGTAGCTAATAAAGTGGTGTATTGTTGTTATTGTTGTGTGAAAAGTGCAAAGAAAAGAAAAAAAGAGAAGGTAAAAAAAAGGGAAAGTCATATGGGACCAAAAGCATGGCCACATTTTTAGCTTTTTCGGTATAGAGGGTGTCATGGCGGCATTTGGGATCTATGCTGAAGAGGGTCGAGGCAAGAGAGATGCAGTTAAAAAGATGCCTTGGTTCCAGTGGAACTCCTGTGCAGTGCCTGCATTCTGCAATAGTTTCTAGTGGTGTATTAGTATTATTATTAAGATATCTCTCTGACGCGTGTATAGTAATTACATTTTTCAATATTATTCGTGAGCAATTATGAAATAAAATGTAAGTTTATATATATTGTGTGATATAGATGCTTGCGTGTGATAAGTATCGTGAAGTGAGGATTGTTGTGATGTTTTTTTTAAATCATTTTATTTAGTTTTCAGGCATTATAGTTATTCATCAGTTCAATGAGAAGTTCGAAGCAAAAACTTACAAGAAAATCAGTAATCCAAAGTATCTTAAGTAAAATACTACATTAATATCTTGAGAGAGATACAAATGTTGAAATCTGCAGAAAATTATTTAAAAATATAATACTTGTTTCATCTAAACTTACTCCTTTAAAAATGTTTTAATATATCAATTAATTCTTCCAAAATTTACCGAGAGTTGTTTTGATATATTTTCTATTAAATTCTCTACCAGAAGTACTATATTATTATTTTGAAACATAGACCCCTTTAATGAAAAATTTTAAATGAAATAAGGTAAATCTTTGAAAACTATTAAATCTAGATAAAAGTTATAAGTCTTATCTTTTAAAAGATAATATTTGTTAAAGAAAAATATGTAATTCGGAAAATTTATCTCAGAATAAGATAGGAATTGTCAACAATAACTGAAGCTTTCTTTTTCCGTAATTATCTCATGTTATATCTATTTGATTCTCATCATTTATTCATATGAATTTGTTTGCCAAAAGATTTCCAACATTCTTTTGTAGAAGCTCAAGAAATAATTTGCAAACTATTTTCGAAAGTGAAACATAAGCTTTTATTAATCAATAAATTAGATACTTTTAATCAAAATTATTGTTTTTACAATTCACAAAGATATATATAGTATCATTCTGTATTGCGAAAATACATTTTTAGAAATAAAAAAATTTTTATTGTTAAATTTTAAATTGAATGTGATTAAACAAATCAACAACTATGAAAAATATATCGTAATCATTCAAAATAAAAAAAAAATGGGATAATTTCATGTAATGGTAAGAGTTCAGAAGAAAATCTTCAGATGCCTAAGTCAAATTTCAAACTTTCAGTGCTCAGTTAAAAAAGAAAGAATAAGAATATGAAATTTTAATCTGTAAAGGCAAAAACACTAATTTATACGATTTAATATCTGTTTCCTTAAGCATCCAGTTTTTGTTTTAAAAATCAATGAGATTTAGAAATTTAAAAACAGAATTATATTATAAAACAGATAATGCAATTATAAATCTGATAATAATGCTATATTTAAACAATTACAATATTCCGAAAAATATTTAAGATAAACTTCAAATTTGATTAGACCAATTAAGTCAAGAGCAAGGAAAACATACTAATTAAATTTATAAAATTACAAATTTACCACAAATTTACAGCATTTAAGTGATTTAAAGCAAAAAATAACTGAAAAGATACAGATTTGACATTGAAAATATGTTTTTCGTGTTTCTTTTACAGAATAATAAAAGTTTCCTATTCTTAAATATCTTGAATAAAATTGAAACTAAAGAAAGTGCATCTGAGATTAATTCACTTGCTGTCAGAACTACAAAAGGTCATTTTGTAAATGAATAAATTCATGAATATTAATAAATTAAATGACTAAAATCAGAAATCCATTATCCCCCAATAGAAACATTGATTAATGGTTTCATCTCAGTAAATATATGAAATAGTTAATAAGCATAATATTCAATTAAAATCTAATTATCATATTTTACTGAATGGTATATCATTTTAGCATTTTCTATTTGTCAAATGTAATTTGGCAAATATATATTTACCAAATATATATTGGCTTTTTGTAAATATTTTGATGATTTTTATGTCTTCTAAATAATGTTCAAATAATTCTAATTGTGTAAATTGTTCCTATTCTAAACATGATTATAATGACTGCAATATAGAATGAAATAATTCAAACAAAAACAAACTAAATATTTCTCGAGTAAATCAGCATATTATAAGAAAAGATATTTGCATTAATATTTGTAACTTACCGTAATAGAACGTGTTGTTTTATAATAATTTGCATACTTTTTTAAAAAGTCCTTTGATATTAAAAAAAACTTCAATTTAAAAATATATTTGTTTCCTAGAAACGAAATATTGTCTGTATGAGTAAACAAAAATAGTGCTCTTGTGGTTTATCTCATTCCTGGTTGACAGTAACACCAAACAAGGTTCAGGAGCCCGAACGCTTTCAAACAATGGAGCACTGCCTCAGGGCTTGAAAATAGCAGACCTTTATTTAAACTGATGCAAGCAAAAATGTGGGCAAGAGCAGCTTGAGTCACATTGCAAATACAAGAAACCAACAAAGTTAATAAACAAGAAAAATAAAATGCATAACTTCCTAAATTGCATCATTTATCCTGTCTAATAATTTAACAATAATTATTCAAATACTAATATTATTTTAAATGTAGAAATCTCTTGGGATTATCTTTAATTTAAAAATTTATAAAAATACTATTTTATAACATTACATTGACATTAAAATTTATTGACATTGACATTAAAATACATTGACATTAAAATTTATTTACCAGAATATTTAAAATGATAATTATCCTTAACATCTCAAAATTACATGTTCAAAATGTATTTTTATTTCCTTTATTCATTCGTAAAAAAAGAAATCAAACACTTCAATATAAACTGACTGCTAAACAATTCAAAATAATATATAACTATTAATAAACGAAAATTTATAATTATAAACATGATAGAAACGTTATATAATTTTTTTAAAAGAAAAAATTCAATTAAAAAGGAAAAATAAAATAGTGAGGAAGGATATTATTACGAATAATCGAGTAAAAATATTAAATTAAAAATTTGTAAAAGATTATTTTTAATAATATTTTTGGACAAAAATAGAAATGTTAATTCCTGTGCAGTAAGTTTATGGATATGCTATTTAAAAATATTTGTGAATACTTGAAAATTTGACTTTATATAAAATAAAATAGTTCTTAAAAATTTCTGAATAATTTCCTTTCGATTTTTTTCGTAACTAATAAAATGAAAGGCCCAAAAAACTTGCATACCAAAAATATGAGAGAACAGAATGAAAAAGAAATATATATCATCATAAATATATATGCTCAAAGAATATCAAATTACAAAACAAGAAATGTACATTTATTAAAATGTTTAAATAAAAATTCTATTGGTTGCCTACTAGGATTATGATTACTAAAATAGAAAAATAGTTATTTAAAAGCAACAAAAAGTATTCATATATATAGAAAGAGATTGATAGATAAAAATAGATAAGTAGAAATATATAAGGGCGTATATATTCATGATTATTTTTTCTCACCGTCAGTTTAATAACTTTTAATCCAAAATCCATATTAAAAAATTCTAAATTCTTTTAACTCACAAATGTTAAAACGTATGATATTTTAAAAGCTCATTTCAAAAAATATTGATGAATTTAAAATTATCAAAATGATTTTATGATGCAAAATTTATAAAAGTAGAAATCTAGTAACTGAATTATTTAAATATAATCTTAAATTTGGAGATTAGTAAAATAATAAATTCATTATTGATATTTTGTTAGCTATAATGTTTCCAAATTTTAGCTGAGTATAATTTATATTTCAATTTATTGCATATTTATAGCAAAAACATAATTAGGTTTTTAAATAAATATTTAAGTCATGGCTGTATGTTTGATGTTATTTTATGAAATTAATTGATTTGTAATGATGGAAGTTGTTATTTAATAAAATTTATATAAAAAATAAAAAGAGTAAAATATGTCATGTTAATACTGTCATATAAATATTAAATCCCTTTTGCCATACTGTCTTATATAACTTAATGTAACGATGCAATAATTACATTTTATTTTATTTGAAACTTAAAATGTGATTTATGCTAATCCTTTAAAAAATTGCCTATAGTGAAAATATCTCAAAACCCCATTTACTTTTTTTTAAAAAGGCCCAACATTAAATGGTTTTACTTATTTTACATAGCCAATTATACATTTAAAGTATATTAATGGCAATATGTATGTGCAATGTGGTGAAATAATAAGAATTGTTTGAAAAAATATTAAAATATTTTTTAAAAAATGTAAGCACTTTAAGGCTAAATATTTTATTCCAATTGTTTCAAAATACAAAACTTTTTGCAATGACACATTGTAACTCAGCCGGAAATTATTAATAATTCTTGGAGAAATAGAAATATGAAATGTATTGCTCTTTCATCAACATTTTCAAGTAAATATATTTATTTTTAATTGCAATTTTTACTAGTCAAAGTTCTAAACAAGCATTTTTGATCAATTTAAACTTATTGATATTAAATTATTATTAAAAATTTCACTGAGCCATTAGCTTTTTAACTAATTGTAACAATTTAAAATTTTATCTTATGTGTTAAAATTAAAATATATTACAGTTACCATTTGATATGCATGCTTTGTTAATAGAATATATATATATATAATATATATTATATTATATATATATATATATATATATATATATATATATATATATACTATATATATATGTGTGTGTGTGTGTGTACTGTATATTTCGATATATATATATATATATACATCACATATAGTGAGGCATAGACATCAATATATATATATATATATACTATACACACACACACTGCTGGACAATTGCTAAGGACGGATCACAAATTGCAATGTAGCATAACATTCAGCGAGACATGAGGCCTAGTAGGATAAAATATAGTTGCCACACTGTTCAGACATTAGAATAAAGAATATTTATTGTTCTGGGAAGTATAAAAGCTGTAAAACATCTGAAAGAAAAAAAATGTTCATTTGATGCTGCATACGGAAAAATGGAACAATGCATCTAAAAATCAGCAGGCACCTTGAAGAAAGGTATCAGTACGGGATATGTCCACCGTGGAGTGTGATCCAATATTCCACACGTCGTATCATACTTTGCACAACATTATCCAGCAGCTGTTGAGGCAATTTATCCCCATTCCTCTGGGAGTGCACGGATGAGGGTGTTATTGTTTGTCGGAGAATAGATAGTTTAGACCAGCAACCTGTCTCCCCAAATCATCCCACACATTTTCAATAGGGTTTAGATCTAGAGAACGAGATGGCCATACGAGGCGTTGAATACCCTCACTGTCTAGACAATCCTGAACAGCGAGTGTTCGATGACATATTGCATTGTCGTCCATAAAAACAAATTTATCACCGACAGCACCACGGAAAAGACGAACATGAGGAAGTAGAACTTCATTAATGTATCGTTGGCCCGTCATAGTCCCATTCGCAACCACATGTAGGGGTTTCGGCCATTGATCATGATGCCGGCCCACACCATGACACTGCATGTCGGATATTGGTCCCTTTCCTGGATATTTTCTGGACGATAAGCAGTACCACTCTCGCGCCAGATCATTTGGCGTCTATAATCCGATGACAGACTGAACCTACTCTCATCTGAGAATAATATGCATGCCCAGTCCTGTTCAGTCCAATTACGATGCTCACGACACCATAGCAAACGGGCAGTATGGTGCTGTCTGGTCAATGGGACACACACAACAGGTCTACGGGCGTATAGTCCTCCTCCCCTTAAACGTCTGGCGACAGTTTTTCGGGAGATCTGCTTTCTTGAGGCACCAAGACACTGATTTGGCACCTGCTGAGCTGTGGTGCGCCTGTTCCTTTTTGCTGATAGGACGATATATCTCTCTTCTGCATGCATCGTACTTCTAACACGACCTCCTCCGTGCCGCCTACTACACATTCCAGTAGTTTTGAATGACTTCCACAGCCGTGAAACAACTCTGTGAGCGTTGTTGAACTCCCTGGCAAAATCTGTTATTTTTCACCCTTCTTCGATATTTCCATAATTCACACACACACACACACACACACACACACACACACACACACACACACACACACACACACACACACACACACACACACACACACACACACACACACACACACACACACACATATATATATATATATATATATATATATATATATATCAAGAAAAATGCATTACAATATACAAAATCAAAAAATTCATTGGATTTTTCTGTTATGATTATTGTTTTCGTTTGAAAGCTTGTGAATATTATTTTCTAAGATCATTTAAAATTTTCTATCTTTCTTAAAATAATATTACCTTTTTTATATCTTAATTTCTGACACTTTTCTTAAAACATTCAAAGATTTTTTGAAATCGTCAATTTTAGTGATATAAATTTTAATAATAATGTATTCAAGAAAGTTTGAGAAAATAAAAATGAATTTTTCAACATTACCAAAGCATCTTTTTAGACATAGGGCTCATAAAATGTTAATAGATTTTTTTCATGCGGACTGATTTCCATTAAATTATCAGATTCATGACACTTAATGGATTGACTAACTTACATGAATTTGTTTGTCTTTAAATGAAGTTTAATATCTGTTATTACTATGTCTTATGTTTTAAGAATTTATGCTATAGAAATTTACTTGGTAATGATATTCCCCGTGTTTTCACAAAATGTTCATTGAGTTTTAGCGTTTGATTTTTCTAATAAAATAAGGAAGTTACTGTTATTTATATTAAAATACAAATCCTACGCCCATGTTATATGCATTTTATGTTTATACATTAAATTCATGTTTAAAACGATTGATTAAATAATAAAGGTTATCAAAACTATTTATTTCATGTTTGTCATTGCTAATAAAAGTAGATTCAAGACTCTGTTGAAGTATCTGTGTTGACTGTGTCTTACCATAAAGTTAAAAAGTTGTTCCTTGTTTTCGAATTTAATATCTGAAATTAATTTTTGTATAATTTGATATTTAATAAGTTTTTTACTAAGCAAAGCTTTTATATTTCGATATCTTTATGTTGTTAAATATTTTAGAACATCAATCCAAGTGTTTTATTTTATCCCATTAAGACACGAAATTTGAAACATATATGGATTATAAATTAGTTTAGTTCTATAAGAAACAAATAAAAATAATTAATTTAATTATTTAATATTACATTTAACTGAGAAAAGGAATAAGTAATTAGTTTTCATGCAAGAGAATTCGTTATCATGTGTTAAGTTTTCGATGAAGAAAATCGCTTTGCAGATAAATTAATTTTATGATACTCAGTAAAAGCATTTCCTTAACAGGTGACACGAGAAAACATGGGAATAAAAATCCATTTAAGCAATTAATTTGTACATATTAGTCTGCTTCATATATTTAAGATGTCTTATTGGCCACATAACAGCAAAGATCTTTTGACTTATCTTAAGAGTTAATAAATAAAACGAAAAAGTGATACTTCAAGTACTTAGTCTTTCTAAGAATTCTCTTAACGTAATTTCCCTAACCAGTTCTCCGGTGTGAGAGAAAGATTCGTCGCTCGTCCACTTATCAACTTCTCCTTTGTGATGCGTATTAAAGTTTCTTAATATTGCTTTCAAGAACGAGGAATCGTAACGGGGAATTCGGTAAAATCAGGAGCGGCAAAGGTAAGGGCAGGAATCAGGAGAAAATGAAAAGGGGCAGAAGAGAGGGCGCTGTGTGAAAGGAGGCAACAGTAACAAAAATTCCCCTGCTCCCGTGCCTGCCGGCTTGCTTAGTTAGATTCGAGCTGTTGCTCATGACCAGATCACAGTTGCCGAGACTTCCCAGTACCGGGTTGTGAAAAGGCCTAACTTATCTAGTAGTTTCAGAGCTCCTCTCCGAAAAGTTTCCGGAACTACGCTCGGACGCTTCTCCTTGGGGGTGAGTGGTTGCAACTTTTATCACATTAAAGAGCATTTGGCAACTTCTTCCGAAGCAAATAAATTATTCTGGAAGAGAAATATATTCATTGTTTCAAAACATGATGCAAAGTAGTTAGTTTCAATATTCAGGAGAATATTTGGATTTGGTTATATCACTTTAAAAATAGTAACAACTGCTTCAAAATATTTAAATTCATAAATCTAACAAAATATTTTAGTAATTATTGTTTAAATAATAACTCATAAAAGTTAAATTTCATTAAAAAACATAAACAATTTATTTATACAACAATCGCCAATATTATTTTAATTTATTAATTTATTTTTAAATTTTGAAACTGCTTATTTATATTTTATGTATTTTTATACAGTTTCTATATAGTGTATGTTGAAATAATCTTTAACATAGATTTTGTTTTAGTAACATTTTATAATTTTAATTTAAGGAAAAATAATTTAGTTCCATCAAATGATTCTTCCTATGTGTCTTATTTTTACCTAATTATTTAAAAAATTATTATAAAAAATAGTTTTAAACTTTTGAAGCTTCAAACTGTTTTTTATTTAATAATGAATTTTGATAATTCTATCTATTAAATTTGTAACTTAAAAAAATTTTATATTTGTCAATATTTTACTATTATATATACCTTTCCATCCTTAATTATAATTGAATTCTGTTACAAAATATTCAGAAATTTTAAATTTGTTCCTAAAAAAATATAATGTAATACATTTATGTAATATATATTATTACATTAAGTATAATTATGTACTACATTTATGTGTAATATATATTATAACATTAAGTATTATTATGTAATACATTTAGGTAATATATATTATTACAAGTATTACATTTATATATTAAAAAGCGTTTTCTTAGAATGACAAACTATATCTATATATTTATTATGATTCTTCTAAATTTTCACAGATGAAGAAGCTTAATTCACTTATTATAAATACTTTATTAAAAAAAATTTTAGAAAACATTTTTAAAAACTCAGTAAATAGCAATCTTAATTGCGCAAAATATAAACTTTCAAGAAAGTAAAATGCAAATTTTTAAATCAATTTTATTGATAGTCTTGTTAGTAATTAAATCTCATATTTACTATACTATTTATGTGCTTACAAATAATACATGTAGTATTATTATTCTTAAGTATGTATAATAATACTGGTTTGAAGTTCAATTCTGAAAATAAAAAATGAAAATAAGTTGCTTAAGATTTATAGCTAAATTATGTATATTACATAATAGATATATTAGAATTATTGATTTCAAAATTATTTAAAATGATAAACATTTACTGTCATTTAAAACTAAACTTATGAAAGAAAATTGCAGAAAAGACGGAAGTTAACAGTTTGAAACCTTAAATTTATATTTTTAAGATTTTATTAATATTATTACATTTTAATTGATAATTGTGAAAAGGATAAAATAATTTTTTAATAACATTGAGTTTTAAGCAATATTATTAACTTATATGCCTATGTTTACAGTTTCAAAATTTAAATTATAATTGATATACTTCTTGTAAACTATAGTTATACAAAAATATCAATTATTGGAAAAATAAGACATGGCTTGCGATTTTCTTTAGAAATGATTATTGTTTTAAATTTTACGTTAAATAAAGAAAATCAATAAATAATCATTTTTTAAAATATGGAATAAAATTTAAAATACAAAAAATGATGAAAAATTTGAATTTTACATTATTTAATTTAAATACATTTACATTTGATTATTTTTAATGTCAATATGAAGTTTTTAAAATGTAACCGATGTCTTAAAATGTCTTCAAACGATGTGAAATCTTAGTCATAAGCAATATATCAATTTTTTTTCAAAAATTAATACATGTCATATATAAATGTTATTAGATAACTAGCTTATTTTTAGGAAAAGCTAGTTTCATTATGAAACTTACATAAAATAACACTCTTGAAATTGTAAAAAATAATGTTAAAATGATAAATTGCATACAACATTTTCAATGCTCAAAGTACTATTTAAATTATTCTACAATTAGTTAACTGAAAAGTTAATTATATAATGAGATATTACTTGATAAGCGATGATGTAGTTTGGAAAAATAATATTATTTCACAAATATAATTAAATATAAATAAAATAAACTTATTATTATAAATATTTTATAATTTACATTTGTCTTTAGATTACTCTTTCATACCACAAGATATTATATATTAGGGAAATAAGTTTGAGTTTTGGTTTAGTCATGAAAAACAGTCCAAGCTTAAAAAAGCTTTTGGCTGTAGTACTTATTTCCGTTATAGTTCGGGCCTAAATCGCGGATTGCCATTTTCATGTCTTAACCAATTAGTGTTTACAATATTGCTAAGTTTTTATGTCAGCGACTCCTGTTGAAAAGATATATTCATAGTTAACTGTTTTAAAAATTGATAACTAATGAAACGTACTCTATATAAACATTAGAAACTCACAGTACTTCATTGAAATTGCACCACTATAAGGACAAACAAATAAAAGGATATTTATAATACGTAAAGAGTATTGTATGAAGTCAACGTTATGAAACTTCCAAGTTGATTGATTGTTAACAGGATTGCGAGTTTAGTAGAAACAGTGGCCATCCTTTGTAATTACGCTTTTTATCTGATTAGCAAATAATAAAACTGGGTTCGGATGATACAAATGGTCATTTCATTCCATGTTTCATCAAGTATGACATGGAGTGTAATAACGGATCAAACTTTCAACAATCCATGATCAGCTGTATTCTGTTGGTGAGATGTCTGGAGACCATAAAGAACATTTAAACAATCATATACTTGAAAGGATCAAGGAAAGACAAGACGTGGTGTGCAACGCATTCTACTAAATGAGATATGACATTTCCCGAATTTCGTAGATAGGGTGCAAACAATGGCCATAATGTATTAAAAGTGTATCGATTGATATTCAAATTATACCAATACTAATTAGAAATGTACTTGTCGTGTACTTAATGTCTCTTCACATCTACACGCAAAGAATAAGTCCCCTATGATGATATCAAGAACAACTGAGAAATAAACAAAATTCAATGTCTTCCATCAGTGAAAAAAAGCTGTGCGTGTAATGAAAAATAATAAATAATTCAATAAAGATCATGATTTGCAGTGTAATTCATTGATATAATCTAAACAAGGACTAAGAGTATTTATTCCAATTTTTGAAAACCTTTGATATGGTTGCTCGTGACAAAAAAATGAAATTTGTTGTCTTGAACTCGTGACCTCCACTTAACGTGCATCAACAGAAAAATTTTTTTAGTGGTGAAAAATTGCTCAAATTCTCATTTCAGTTCATTTATCGGGAAATGTACTCTCTTATCACTTATGCTTACATTCTAATGACGTACATATCAAGTCATACAAAAACCATTATACTTCATCCCTATCAGGTATTTAAAGGAAAATTTCAAATTTTTCTAATTCATTCGACAGTGAGCATGTATTTAATTGAAAATTTAAATAAATTGCTACTCAAACTTATAAATTAATCAATCATTTCCTTGGAAAGGAAATCTTATGGAATGACAAATATGAATCGCGAATGTTAACTTTTTTAAAAATTACAACATTATTGTTACTAATTAAAAACATAGCAATAATTCATTGTAAGATAGACTGTAGAAAGACAATGAAATTCAGTCACCGAAAATAACGTTTCACAAATTATTTTATATCTTCTGAAAATGATAAAAGAAGAAGCAATTGAAATATTTGTCGAGCCAGAGATGCTTGATTGAAATATATAAATGCTAAAGAAACAATCAAGAAATTTTTTTAAACTGTGACTTCGTATCAAAAATTGATAAGTTATGCCAATATGAAATCCAAAATACATTGGATGAATGCTGATCAAGCATTGACAATAGATACATAGACAGATAACGATTACATTGACATATAGCAATGAAAAGAAGCCTGGTCTTTACATGTTGGCTATCTGGCTTGATTTTTTTAACATCACTGGAGCAATTGATACCTTCTATGTGGTGTCACAGGTGCGTAGGACGAGAACATCATTTATGAATTATTCAAAAAATAATTTTTACAGTGGTGAGTTATAAAAGCCTACAGAATCCAATGCTATACTGCATCACAGTTCTTCAGGAGAATAAATTTTATATACACTTAATTGTATTAATACAGAAGTACACATTCAAAATGAAAACAGTAATAGATATTAAATTTTAAAATATGATAGCAGAAAGGAAAATTAAAACTAAGAATCTAATAACTATATACAAAATATACAACCTTGAAAAGGAAAGTCAAGATACAATCACTGAAGTTCATAATAAAACTTCAAATAATGAATGAATGTACCGATATTATTCATTCAATGTAAGACTATTCTGAATCTGTAGGAAAATTAAATACTTGATCCCGCTATGAATGTGTAGATTGCCTTTCTCCCGATTGCCTTTAGTCCCATTTGGGGAGAGGAGTTGTAGAGTAGAAATTATTTTGCTCCTTCAAACTGTATTTCTGATATAGAATCTAATGAAGGAAGCATCAGTGTGTGAGGAAAATGTCTTTTTATTTAGAAATATCTTGTTAAAATTCAATTCTCTATAATCTAATGAAGTTCGTGGTTGTCCACAGCAGCAGTTCGTGCTTATTCTATGAAAATATACGGGAAGTGATCCACGATTTGTTTGCGAGTAATTAACAAAGGAAATTTTAGATAAATACTCTGCGGACACAGTTTCAAAAAGATTATAGTTCCATCTCCCAATAGTTTGAATATCTTATGTATATTACCAAATATTGAGGAGCCTCTTGTTGACATATTTGAGGTGTGCAGAAGGTTATTTTAAATATGTTATTGGAAAGTTGTTATCTACAGGTGCCTCTTTTGCCTTGCAATCAGCAAACTCACTTCATATGGTGCCTACATGGGCATTGATCCAGGAAAGTAGGAAATTACTATTATGACATATTAAATATTGGAGGTTTTTTTTATAATTTGTGATTAATTCTGTAAATTGTGAGAAATGAAAGTAATACTGACGAAAATATTTTCTTTATTGCGAAAGAGCTTGGTTATATATTTAGTATGTTAGAAGGTGTCATTAACGTTCCATTTACTGTTACGATGAACAATATGACTTCCTAATGCCATAAGCAACGTTACTGCAATGTGAATAAAAAATGAAGAGAAAATTTCATTTATTGGAATTTTACATTTTTTTATAAATGAATATTGATATCATGTTTATCGTTGGATATCAAAATAGAAAATACATTTTCTAAATCATTTCATTCATTAGAAAAATAATTAAAGTACTTAAATTTGTTATCCCTGTACAAAATAGTAAGAAAACACAATATTTTTAATAAACAAATATCAATATGAATATTTTAAAATATGCATTATTTTTAATAAATAAATTAATCATAAATTATGGGAAATATAATTTTTTAAATTAAAAAAAATTGACGTAAAATTTTAGGAGATGTTCCAATTTTTTGTTTTGTGTCGAAAGATGCTGAATTAACACTGAAAATTGAAACTTTAAGAAAAAATTCATATATTTTATCTTCAAAATTTAAACAATCAAATGACATTTGTTATGTATGAACCAAAATTAGTTTGCTTATAGTAGTCCTCTGAATTTGTTTCTCTTTAAATCTAGAGAAAACATTTTTATTTAATAATTTCAAGTTATAAAGGGAACTTGTTATTATGATTATAAAATAATACTCTGAAGTTAATAAAACATAATTTATAAATAAGTAAACCAAAAAATTAACATTAAAATCATTTGGTGCAAAGATTATTTTATGATAAAAGTTGTCTTTTGTTTATTTTTGACAATATTTTGTTTAACAATTCTTTAACAGTTACATTTTGTTTAAATATTTTTTAAATCTAGTGTAAGCATTGTTTGTTTAATAATTTCAAGTTATAGGGAAATTATTATTATGATTAATAAACTATGAAATTCCGAAGCTAGTAAAGTAAAATTAATGAAGAAGTAAACCAGAAAATTAACGCGAAAGACATTTGATTTAAATGTTATTTTATAATAAAAACTTGAATTTTGTTTAGTTTTTATAATGTAAGCAATAATGATTTTAGTAACCATGAAGGAACTATTTTACATTAACATATATATCTGCATAGTAACAGAAATGTTTTGATATGTTATGTTTCTATTAATGCTTGAGTCAGAGGATATATAAAAAAATTTCAGAACAATATTTAGAAAATATGTGCGAATATAATTATAAATAAATTTTTCAGGTACCATTACTTATCTAAATTCGCAGTTTCCTTTATTAAGAAAGTTTTAAGTATTTCTTATGCAATCTGTGTCGTTCGGAATATTTTTACATTATTTGAGGACATTTATGAACGTTAGTATTTTCAAATTTACGGTAATATATTCCATCAAGAAAAAATCTATTGAATTGATATCGCGAATCCTCTTATGAAAATATATTTTATGAAATCGATCTTAGAAATACTAAAAATTTTTCAAAACAATTTAAAGTATAAAATATAATTTGATAAAGAAAAAGCATTTTAAAAGAAATGCTAGACGTTTTCAAATTATGAAATAGTTATCATAGAAAATAACAACTTTCAAAAAAATCACATCAACATGTATTGCTTCAACTTACACTAATCAAATGTTTATAAGTGGTTTTCAAACGCAAGCATTCTTATTAATAATATTGCAAACTTAGTAATGATTTATTTGCATACTTTTAAGAAAATTTTACTCTTTTTTGTAGTTTTTGAAATCTTTTTTTATCTTCATATTTGTAGAGTACTTGACAAATTCAAAAAATATTAACATAATTGAAAAAAATCTAGGTGTTAAGAATTGCTTGGAATTAATTTGCAATTATTTTATATTTCAATTTATTTTTTTAATTTTAGTTTTCTTTAAAAACATTTTAATGAATTAAGGTAATTTTTCCGGGTAATATTACAATTAATTTCTCTTACTGTATGAAAAAAAATATTTAATTTCAAGCTTTTTTCTGCCAAATATATAAAGTATTCATATAATTCCAATCCAAATTATTTCCAATAAAGGTATGATCAATTGAGGTTATGAACAAATGGGGATTAGATGAAATAAATGAAAAAAAAAATTCTATTCTGAGAGAGATATAAGTATGTCTAAATATAAACATGTAAATTCTTATTCATTAAATTCACATCAATAGAAAATGATGACATTTTACAGGAGTTCAAAATCCTTATTATCAAAGATGTTTTATTTGGCTTCTTAAATGAATTTTTTGTAGTATTCTTAAAATTGGTTTTGCCTACAAATTACGCTGTATACAACAGTTCTTTACACAAATATAATTTAAACAGCATTTTATTTTTGTTTTCTTTTTAATTATATACTTAAATCATTAAAACATTCTCATTTATTAAAAATTTGCTAGTGTATGCAGCAGAAATAAACAATGAAACACTGTTTCTTCTTCATTTGATAACATTTAGTTTTGCAGTATCAGTGAAAAATTATGGAAATATATTTTAAAAAAATGTTGTTGCTAATGTAGGTACGATCTAGCAGAGCTAGATAATCCCCATGAATCTGAAACTATACAAAAAGTTTTGGGAAAAAATTTTCGAATGGCAATTTAAAAAAAACTGTTAATATAGAAACATGAGATCTCTTAATATCTTTTATGTAAAGCATTCTTTGATGTTTTATCATTATGCAATAAATATTAGAGATTTGATAAATTAATTTTTACATCTAAACAGATTATTTATTCATTAATATTAACTAACAATATAGAAGTTAAAAGAATAAACTTGATTAATATGCTATAAATACTATAATAAAAATATTTTATAAAGTCACTATATAATAACCAGTTAATACATGGAATATTTAAACTCAATCAGTGTAATATTTCTTGTGTCTTTATGCTTAGTGATTCAATTACATTGTTAATAATATTTATGTTTTAAAATTCTAAACATATACTTACCTTTTTCTTTAAATCATAATAATATGTGCAATTAATTAAATAAATTAAAAATAGAAATTAAGTGTTAAAATATAAAAAGACACGTTTCAGTGATTTTTTATTGCTCATGTGTATCAGATTAATATAATATCACTTAGATCCAATCTGATTTGATTGGATTTAAGCGGTATTTTAATAGTTAAGTTTAAACATTTAGGTTTTAATGGATGAGGGTAGACAATAGAATTTCCCTCGGTAGTTTTAGGATGCATTTTAGGTTCATGTATATTTAAAAAATGTACATATCTCTCAAATTGTTTTCAATGTCCATAAATAATAAAACATAAAATATTGAGACATCTCAAGGCTTAAAGAAAAATGTTGTATTCTTTTTAACTTACCGTTTTGAATAATTTCGCACCTTAAAATTAAGTAGATATTTACCCACCTTCCATTTTATATTATAAATTTAATCAAGATTCATAAAAAAAGTTTACTAAAACTATTTTCTGTGAAATAAAAGGAAAATTGTATTGTACTTTATTAATTAAATATTTTTTATCTTTTCTTTTATAAAGTAGGAAATATAAAGTATTGAGAGTGAAAAATCACTTATTGGAACGATTTATGATGTGAAAAAATCAATAATACAATTCATTTTTAATTATAAGCAAACTTGTAAAGAATATTTTTAAGGAAAGAGAATAATGATATATATTTACAAAATATAAACTATTATATTTTACCACAATATTTACATAAATAATTGCTTTCTAACATTACTTTAATGTGTATATAAAATCATATAGATTCATTAATAAATAATTTACGTTAAAACTTTATTTGATGTATTTTTCTCAATATAACCTTTCGTATTTAAATGTAAGAAGTAGTTAAGCTGGTTACTTATGTGGATTTTTTTTAGCTGTGTTCGCAAATATAAATCTTCTTGGCTTTGGATGTAATCTCATAATCTTCTAGATTTCATTAGGCCATCTTTAATTTATCACTATAAATAGTTTTATATAGTTTATATATTTAGGATTCTTTTATTCTTAATAAAAAGATAGAAACATACTATATGAATACATTTTCAATGTATACATATTTTATTAAGACACAATTTCCCCCTTCATATAGTTTATTTTAAAAATTATCTATTGAACCATACGGTTATGCAATATAACAATATATTATAGGAAAAGGGCCTTGGTGGCCTAGTGGTTAGAGCGTCGGCCTTCCATCCGGAAGGGCGGGGTTCGATTCCCAATGCCGCCAAAGAAACACCGAATAAATGTGATATACTTGTTTGTTAAATCTGTGGAACCGAAATTACTGTGGTCGGTCATTGAGCAGTTACCATGAGTGTAATGGTCTGGAAAAAATTTCCTCCCCTTCAGATCAATGTCAAAATTGTGGGAGTGGATCCTCTGGTGGTTCCATCTATCAGAGGATTTAAAGAGCAAAGACGTACTTTCACCTTCGTGGTGCTCTGATTAAAACGAAAGCTGCTCCTTATTGACTTAAATTCGGATAGCCAAGGCATAAGCGAGCTTGGTTTGTCCAAGTGTCATAAGTAAAGACAACAACAACATAGAAAAATTTTTCATTTATTTGTAAAAACATGAAAATCACATTAAGAAACAAAAAATTTCCAAAGTTTCAATAATTAAAAAAATACTGCTAAATAAATTTTCTCATTTTTAACAGACAGTTGTATAGATAGTTAACATAGCAATAAAACGCATATTATTTTAAACAGTATTCTTTGATAAAAAGTTCCAGATAAATATTTTTCTTTAAAGGAGTAAGAAAAAATAAATGTTGAAACTTCAACATGTAAATATGACTACAGTTATTTTGAAAATGTAATCGAATTTTCAACGAACAAAGTAAATTTCTATTTTATCTCAAGTTTCATGGCGTTACATTATTTAGAAGTTATATTTATTATTAATGGTTTTTTAATGAACGATTAAAACACAGACACAGGAAATTGGATTAAAAAACAGAAAATTTAATTACTTTTTTGTTTCTATTAATAACGCCATTAATATATTTAAATTATTATTTCTGTCTGCAGAATTACAAGAAAAAAAAATGAGTCTGCATGAATATTTTGTTTTTCCTTTATATTTAGGAATTCCATTTTATTTCTTTAATTTTAATTCATATATGCATAGAACTGTGGAAATATAGTTTATAAACCTAATCTAGAATCTTTACTATATGATGAATTCTAGTTTAGTGGCTAATAATATTTACATCTTTTTTTATTTTTTTCTAATAATAAAGTATTAGGAGTTTACCCTAACAAATTAGATAATATTCGAGAATAAAATTTTCCAAAAACACATGAAGCATATTTTATTTACTAAATCAAACATTAAACATTTTCATATTATAATAATAATTATTGATTGAGTAATGAAATTACAAAATTACTTTTTAATTGAATTTTTTAATTTTAGTCATCAATTAATTCATTTTCCAGGCTTGAATTATAATTGATTATTTTATGAAACCATTTAAATTTTCATATATTTTGTTAATGATGGTTTTAATTTTTTATATCAATGCAGTTTTTTCACATGCAATATATGATAACTTTCAGAAAGAAATTATTATTTTTATTTTCATTTAATGTTTTTTATATCATTAATTTTTTCCTAGGTAAGCTTACCTTTTATCAACTAATATCATTTAATCATGTATTATTACAAAAAAATAAATTCTTAATTAATATATATTAACAGGCATTCACACACACACACAAATATAAAACCAGTATACATTTATAAATACTTTTTAGTATTTTGTCACACTTTGTAAAAGTTATTTTACTTTTTGAATTAATTTTAATAATGCGTTAGAGCACATATTTTATTTACTAACAAAGTAATGTTGATTATTTCTTATAAATCTAGGATTTTACAGTTGTTTTCTTTGTCCGCGTAATTTTAGTGAAATAAATATTAATAGCAATATAAAAAATGTTATATTACCATAATGGAATATTGTACCATATTCGATAACATGATAAAGTATTTGAAATATTTTTGTAATGATAACTAATATTAATATGAATTATTATGCTACACTCTATCAAGCTTTTTTAAATTATTTGACATATTTGTTATTGAAAAAGTTCTTTTATATATAGACATATGAATATAATTATAACTTAATAACTATTATCATTTGTTCCTAACAAGCATAATTTAAAAGTTTATCGTGTCATTTTATGCATACACAAGGTGGAGCATAATGCTCTTAAGTAATGATTTTTCTATTTAATAAATAATTGAATTGTTTTCATTTGAAAATCTTCATGATTAAATTTATAAACTATAGAATTTATTTAATTAATTTTACAACAATTAAAAAATTATACAAAAGCAAATGTATTTAATACAATCATATAATTTGGATTAAAATTACTTAAATTAAAAAAAATATTTCAATTCATACAAAGGACTATAATTATATAATGGCATAAACTTTTGCAATTCATCTCTTTTTCGATTCCTTCATTTAAAATTTAATAATAGTTTCAATTAAAAAGTCAAATAGCCTAATGTTTTCTTGTTATTTAAAATGTTTGTCAATGATTAAATACAAAGAAGATTAAATTTTTCAACAAAAGTTAACAATGAATCCACAGAAGGTATTTAAATATTAACTAAAATTATAATATTAGAAAAACAAAATATTCTAAATAATTTATATACTTTGATTTATTGTCTCAATCAGTTTTATTATCAGATTAGAAGCAGTTTAATTATTAAATTATTTTAATCCTCAAGGTAGAGTTTCAGTTACGTAAACATTTCAAAATGATTTATGTACCATAAATGATGTCTCTAGTTATATATATTTATCCAAATAGAAGGGAAATCAGTTATTTGCAAAGTATTTGCATTACATCCAAAGGCGATACAACTTTAAGCTTTAAAACCTGGAAACTTTAAAGCGTATGCATTTTTTTTTCAATTGTTTACAATGAATTCTTTCGTTTAAGTTAAATCGGACTGCTTTGACTTAAATGAAAACCTCCTTAGGGTTGCTGGTGTATTTAATTTTGCCTCTTTAAGACGATTTAAATCACTGTATTAGCTGAACAAAACAAACACACAGAAACTACTTCTCCGTTTAGAAGACATTTTATTTAAATTAAATTGCAAGAGAGAAAAATATTTTTTTTAATTTAAAATTATAATGGAAGATTAACTTTTGGATAACTATAAAATCATCAAAATGGAAACAATTAAAATTGCTATTGTATTAAAAGTTTGTTTAATTTAAAATAAATGGAATTTTTAAATTAAAATGAATTGAAATTAAATTAGTTGATTGTATATTCTTGCATATATAGTAGCTATGTTTATTTTAAATATGTTTTATTTAAAAAAAATGCATGTTTATTAAAACTTATGTACATAACGTATGTGACTTAAAACTCAAAACATAATAGTTTTTGAGTGAATCAACTAAGACTTTTACAATTGTCATTGGACTAATTGAAGATTAACTAGTTTAATATTTTGAAATATTAAAACTATGTGTTTAATAAAAAAATTTAATGAGGGAAATTTGAATTTAATTTTTAAATTTTATTTAAACTGTCAAAATAATATATAAACTTTGAAAAATGATTTGTAATTTTAGCAAGAAACAATTAGAAACGTATATTAGTTGGTAATTAACTAATTCTTAAGTTTCCAAGCTCCAATCTAATAATTGATTTCATTTCCCCTGAATGTTTTTTATTGTTCCTTCTGTGAATTGATACACAAAATAATTTGTATTTTAAATATTAACCATACATATTGATCACCGTTTAATAAAAACAGGATCCATTATATGTTTGAACAATTTTTTGATTATACGTTTTAGAAGTATCAAAATTATTGTTTAATTCAATTACACGTAGAAGAAAATAAAGAACTTCTTATTCGAGGTATCCTTATGAATCCCAAGTTTCTTGGAATTGCTGGTTTATTCAGATTAATAAATGTTGGTTAGCATTATGAAACATTTATTTATTACATTAAAAACCAAAAAAGTATTGTTAAACTCAATAGTTTTTATTTAAATCTGATTTATAGCTCTCATTAGAAATCTTATAAGAAATGCGAAAATATTTGATATTTTAATGATCTACTTTTTATTTTGAAATTGTACAACTTCTGCCTAAAGTATTGCACACACATTCTAGAGATACAATATTCCCATAAAATGTTAAATTAAGGTTTTTTAATAATAAAATTGAATATATTCTAACGATAATATTTATAAAGATAATATTAAGGTGACAAACACTTAAGTACTTGATATTGAAATTAATTTTTGCAGCATTTTATTTGCATATTTATGTTAATTTTTATGATAGAAAAGACATTTTCATTTTTCCTTGATTCTCTGTGCAAATTATTGCTTACATGTAATGTAATATATAAGTATTGAAACAAAAAAACATAATATTTATAAAGTCTTATTATATTTGTAGATTAATAGATAAAGCAAATGAATAATCAAATTATATATACAATGCATTGGAAAAATAAAGTTTCGCATTAATTTTTACTTCTTTAATTTTAATTAATTGTATTAATTATCACATAAATTTTTATTTCGTTTCATAGTTTAGTTAAATAAATGACTTTTAATAAAATCTACTTAAAAAACTCAAAACAAAAGTGAATATTATGCATTTTTATTGATATTAATTATATATATGTATGTATATATGTATGCTCAGGTATTTTTATAAGATATTTAATGTATTTTCACAACTGACTGTTAACTTAATAAATAAAAAACATTTAGACACGTGCTGATATTTATTTGAACGGATTTTTTAAAAGTTAAATAGTTAGATTAACACAACACCAAAGAAGAAATCTAAAAGACGTCCATTTCAAAGACATATGCTACCAAAAAGGCAAAAATGTAGAAATCATATTTTTTTCTTTTCTTTAACCAGTGGAAGTTAAGAATACACGTTTCCATACGCAGATATGTATGGAAAGTATTAATTTCAACGAATTTATTGTATGTTCTAAACATCTGAGGTAATTTCTATGTATTATATATATTATTTTGTATACATTTCTTGTATATTAATTTATTAATCCCTGCGTGTTTCTGTCTCAAGCTTTGAATTACCAGATTTCCACAGTTATTTCAGTAGTGTTATAAAATTAAGTCTTATATAATTTATATCTGTTGCTTTTATAATAGACGTAATATGATTTAAATTCATAATTATTAAATTCTCTGATGTGAGCATTCACATGCTTAATGAAAGCAAATCAAAAGTGGGATATGTTAGTTTTTTATTTGGTATTAATATTAAAGCCAATAAAAATAGGGGTGTAAATAATGTCCTCACCATGTAGAACAAGGCTACTGTCTTGATTGAAAATGGTAAAAAATGAAAATCCTCAATTCCTTGATTGGATATGTAAAGATAAATACACTTTTATTTTAGTTCATAAAATTTACTTTCATAAAATTTTTGATCCTTAAATTATTTATGTAAAAGTTATTTATAAAAAAGCGTGACTGGGAAAATTTTTAAGCAAAGAAAAAAATCTTTTAATTTTACTCTTGGAATTATTGAGACTCGCTGAAAGAAATCTGCATCTTTACGGCTTTACCGCCTATACTACTTTAATTTCTCGGAGAACGGCGAATATAATAGCTCTTTCACAAAGTACACACACAATAGAAGTAAAAAGTTTAATTAGATGAGCCGGAATAAGAAAGTTTAAGAAGTTTTTAGAAAAAGTGCATATTAATCCAGCAGAAGGCCAGGGGAAAACTAACACATACTCTTCATTTTATTATGCAAACTTTTTTTAATTTAACGCTTTAAGCATTTTTTTGTAATTACACATGTTTCGGTAATCGATATTTTTTCTGTATGTTACTTTATTGAAGTATATTATAATAGGAAAATAATATTTGAGAATTAAATATAATGGTAAGGATAAATTGATACTTTATTAACATTTTCAATAATAAAAAACAAGAAAAAATTTATTGAAGATTTTTTACAATGATCTTTTATTCAAGAAATCACATTTTTATTTAAAATAGCTGTTTAAATTGTAAAAAGTATAATGTGTTACTACTAGCTACATAATTACGTCAATAACTCTTAATACAATTATTGAATTAAATGTATTTAAATTGGATTTTTTTTAAATTTACATCCAATTATAAATCATTGAAATTGAAAAAAACTGAGCCATGAAAATTATTTTTATGTTACTATAAGGTTAATTATTAGTGTGCGCAAAATTATGTTTGCTTAATATTTATGCATGCAGTTTGTTTTTATTAGTGAAAATTATAAAAAAATAGTCTACATTCATTTATTTCAATAAATATATGAGCCACTATTGATGTTTTTATGAAATTATTCTTAATTTTTTATATTTTAAACTGTGCACACCTTTAATTTTTATTACTGAAAACATGAACATGCAAAACTACACTTATTATGAAAGTTGTCTTGATTTTTTCCAAATTATTCTGCTTGTACCTTTTTTTTTATCAATGAATGGAAACATTAAATTTTACGTATGGTCTACATATTTCAAGAATTTTATTTATAAAACTATAAACTTAATCAGAGTAATTTTAATTTTTTTGCATTCAATTTCCCTCTAGAATTTAATACTGGAAAAATTTTATTTCTTAAAAAGCTACATTCTTCGTCAATATAATGTAATAAATTAATATTAATTGATTGAATATATTTTGAGATACATTTAAAATATTCACGAGAATAATGCGTACATAAGTTTAGCAAGATTTTTTAAAGTAATTTTTATCTTTTTGGGTTGAAAAAAGTATATTATATGCACATTAATGAATTAATGAATATTCATAAAAATTCTCATTTTAACTTTTATAAAAATATTGTAGACTAAATGCAAACGACTAAATGTAGCAATAATTTTGTTTAAATTCACTGTACACGGTATAAATATATTTTTCAAATTACTTCATATTTTTCTTAGCTCTCAATATTTTAGGCGTTCTCATTATTTATAATTAACTGTTATCATCCTTTATAATAAAAGTATAACTTATCATTTGAATTATCTATATCGGTATTACATTAGAAATTTTCCAATGTATTTAACTTATTCATATAGATATTTTTTACTTAAGATACATTTTTTCCACTCTTAGAATAAAATGTATTCAAAGAATTTATAAATTTGCCATAATTTAAATGGTGTTATGTAAAAATCCATAAAAATTACTTATTTTATTTCTTCTTCATGAAACAATTTATTTAATATAAAATAAAAAATACATTATTTACATAATAAATAAATACAGAGTTTTATATATTTTAAAAATATTTTTGTTTTAAAAATCATCTTAAATTAAAACTTTACAATGATAAACATTTCTGATAAAATGTTAATGTCTTTATTTATTACACTAATCAAGAACAATTTTAGTTTACTAACACGCTTAATTATTTCAAAATTATTTTTAGTTATACTTTGTAATAATATTTCTTACTACATTGTTATTAAAAATATTATGAAAAATATTAAAATAATTTATAAAAAAAATCTATTATTTCATAAATTATTTAATGAGTAAATTGATCAATTTATGCAATGATTATGTATTGAAATAAAAAAATATTTAAGAGAAATAATATCATTCAATTAGTAGAACGATATTACTTTTACAAAAACAAAATTATAAGAAATTCTTTAAATAATTACCTACTTTAAATATAAAATACAAAGCATAATTTTATTTTTATTTAAAATATTCTACTTTCATTTAAGAGATTTCGGAAATTTTATATTTAAATTAAAATTCAGCTTACATAAGACATAAATCAGATTAATAAAAGATAAACATTCATAGTTTTTCGTGCATAATATTATCTTAAAATATCTTGTAAGGGTTCTACCCTAAGCATTTTCAAAAACGGGTTGAAAGTAAAAATCTAAGATAAAAATAAGCGTAGAATATTACTGAAACTCTACTGTTTTGATATTTTTATTTTCTTCCATTTCATTTCAACGGGAAAAGACGGAATTGCAAAAGTACTGGCTGTTTCTAATGTAAACAAATTTTATGAAGTAAAGTGCATCTATTTCTCCCACGTTCTAACTTTAAACTACGTCTTAAATTTAGTTGGTGCTTTCATACAACAGTGCTCTAAAAATATTTCTAGTTCATATAAAGTCATAACATACAAAACCTCAATTTACGAAAATATGACTTTCTTTGTTTGTTGATAATCATATTTCAAACTAAATATTTTTTTATTGAGACGAGGTTGTATTTATAAGGATAGTTATTAATAAATTGCTTCTATTGAGCGCTAATTGATCTGAATTACTAAGTGCAATTGTTTCACCGAAACATGCATAATTTTAATTTATTAAAATAGTATATAAATGTTATATATTATTGTTTATATATGGATACTCGAGTCTATATATATGCAAACAAAAATATATATTTGTTATTAACAATATATTGACTCTATAATTATCATGCATTATAAACTAGGTTCATTTTGTCCAATAAAATAAGCAATAACAAAAAGGAAAATAAAATAAAAGCAATTTATTGATAAGCAGTGGAATTTTCAAAGATTTTTGAGCAGAGGAAAAGACAATGCTGCTCAAAATAACAAAAGAAGACAAAGATAATTTTTAAATAAATAGCATAAGAGTAATATCGCTAACTTGGGCCGCAAAATGTTTAGTTGTAAGACTCATGATTAGGGCACATCATTACCTCTACTGGAGACTCAAGCTTGAATGCAACAATTTATAATTTATACTTGCAAAAAAAATCATCAATAATACTTTGAAGGATCTGTGTTTATTCTCAATAAATGCATTTTTCCTCAACGAATGTTATATCACAACAAGCAAACCTTATACATAGCTATTACTAAAATGAAAAAGTTTTAGATAACATGGCATAACATAACCATGTGTGGTTATGGAAATAGTTTAATGCATAGCTGTGCGTTACATATGAATATTTCATTGCTGTAATCTTATTTCTTCACACTTTATACTAATTTGATTGTATATTATTTATTTTGACAAAGAGAGTAGTGCCTATTTTATATTAAGAAATGCAGTTGTTCAGAATAATTAACAGCAATGTTAATTTTATCTTTTTTAATAAGGTAAAACTAATACCTAATCCAATGAACTTGGATATATTGCTATGTAAGTAACTGAATTTGTTTAGTTTTATGTATTTCTTAAACATCGCTTCTTCTTAATTGAAAGGTTGCATTTCTAAATTGTGTTTGGTAAAAAGTAAATAGTATAACGACAGTAAATTGCTTTTATGTCCAATTATAGCAAAAACTGGTCATTTAAATATATTAATGCAAGCCTCGAGGTGATTTTTTTAAATATTTATTTCTTTTCCTTCGAAAAATTTAGAAACATCGATGATGATACTCTACATGCTCACAATATTTTTTGGTAAATTTTTGCATCTCTCTTACGATTGATAAGATTTCTGACTTTTTTCTTAAATTGACGACAAAAAATATTCTTTTGGTCCCCATTTCTAAGAGCTCTTATCATCATTTCAACACAAAAAAATTTATCATTAGAGTTCCGTCCAAAAAGTATTCCTTTTCTGACGTCTCATTTTCTTTGAGCCGTTTGCCTCAGACATTTCTTCGAGTATTTCTTATCCATTTCTATTAAGGCTAAAAATGATAGATTTCAGCAGATCGTAGGTCTATATTCTTAATGATGCTGTTTTAAACAATGAACGACACTCATCATTTAAACATACGAATATTTATTTTTATTATGTTGCGGTTGCAGATAGAATTACCACGAATTCAACCAGATTATTATCCCAGTCTGTTACAAAAGATAAAATTGTTATTTATTAATTTTGATTACATTTTTATATATATTTGTTGCCATAGATTCAGTTTCTTAAAGCATACTAAAATTTATCGTAAAACAGTTGTTTTATAATTACATTAAAATTAACAAATTGATAGACATTATATTGACAAAAATAATATTTTAAGTATTATTAGTAATAATATTAGCACTCTAATATTTTATTTTTTTCTTTAAATATCCTGAAATGTATAAAATTTAAGGAAATTCAAGAGCATTTTTTTTAACAAATTTTTGAAAAAGAATTTGAAAGTATTATAAAATAGAAGTATTCAAAAGCATTTTTATCAAATTTGCTTTACGTAAAAATTATGTATTAAATGGCTTATTTTAGTTATTAAGACTATTATATTAAATTTCTGAAGATACAACTTAAAATTTTCTGCTTACAAATACGAAATGCTCATGATGTTGTCAATACATTTAAATATATATAGTCAAAATTTTCTATTGGATCAAATACTACATAAAAAGGAGTGACCTTATGTCGGCAGAATTAATAAAAAATAATATAATGGAAGAATTTTAAAACATTTTTATTAAATTGGTTACATATGAATGAAACTCTATGCGAGTAACATTAGAAATGTGTCACGAGGAAAATTCTTTTATTATAGTTTCAGAAGATGAAATAAATTGATATCCATGAATTTTAAGCTGAACCATAACTGTTTTAATTAAACTTTCAAAAAAGATGCATAAGATAAGTATATTAGTCAATTTAGAATTCAAGTCATCATTTACTAAATATAATAATAATTAAATTTTATCCGAGAAGATTACTTACAAATAATCTTAGTTAGAATGTCTGTAGTTGTTAGCGTACTATTAATGTAATTAAAAGAATATTAATTCATTTATATAATATTTTCAGTCAGTTACATGAACACTTATTGCAAATATTTCAATTGAATTTATGTGAGTTCCACATCGGATTTGCCGAACTCAAGAATTTTATTTGAGATTAACTCGAAGATAGGTATATAGCAATTTTGAATTTTCTACTTTAGTAATAAATATGAAATGAAAAATGCTTTCAAAGTAGGTAAATTTGGAAGTATTACTAACTCAGACAATAAATTTCAATCAAGTCAAAATAATTTTGAAGTAATGCGTTGGGCCTCTATCATCATGATATAGGGAATTCAAGTAACGGATTCAAGTGGAATAGGGAATTCAAGTAACGTATGTGAAAAAATTATCGCTACGCAAGTAAAAAGTTTTAAATATGTCTGCTCAAAAAGTTTTGAATAATTTTTATCTGTAAATAAATCATGTACAAAAATTTTATTTTGTAAATTAGCAATTTGTGTAGTATCCAAATTTTGATTTATTGTGAATTTGTATACATTTAAAAACACATATCTTGAGTATACTTTGCTTTATTATAATTTGACCTCTCTTCTAAATACATTAATTTCCTAATTAATTATCTCTTCAGAAACTGATAAATTTTCCTTTATTTTCAACAATCTGAAAAACTTTAATCTTTTTGTACATGACTTTAACTTTTTAAAAATAACTTTAACACATTATAGTTATTTAAAAATAATAACTTATAAATAAATCATTATTTAGGTATTTACATAACATACCGATTAATGTTGATACAAATATTTTTTTAATTTTGTCTATTTATATGATAATTATTTTAAATAAAATAATAATTTCCGAAACTATACCACTAATAAAAGAAACAATGAATTTGAAAAAATATCATTAATTTATTTAATTTAACCATTTTGTAAATATTTTTAATAGTTACATATATATTTTAGTTTTCATTTATTTTTGAGCAATATAAACTAATTTATTTTTTTATAATTCAACTAGAAAAAATATATTTTTTTAATTTACAAACATGTGGAAATTCATTGAGATTATGTTTACTAATATTTGAAAAATGCTGTTAACGAAGTAGTAAATATGAATAGAGAGAGATATCTTTAAAAAAAATGTATCTGTATATTTTAAAATTTATTGCTTTCATGTAATATTCGTTAAAAAAAACAATCATAAAATTGATTACAAATGAAAAACATAAATTAAAAAAAATCGAATCGAAATAAGAAAAAAGAATCGAAAAACATAAATAATGATTTTTTGTTTTCATTTTTTAAATATGTAAACAATAAAATACAAACGCTCTAAAATGCTTGCATAGTATTAGTACTTACCTTCGGGTGGGACGGTGCTCTTTGGTAATGTTATTACCAAAGTTATTATTATTATAATATTAGTAGCAATTAAAATATAATTTGTAAATATATGTTAGACATTTCATCTAACAACTTTTGTCTCGGATTTAGTGGTATTTATCGTATATTTACAAAATAATTGAAAGCATAACCATTTAGTTTCGATGTTCAGTCAATAGAAGGTTGTGAACAACTCTGTGTTTACAGCGAACTAACTGTTTTCCTCAACTTTAATCACATCGAAAAGGTTATGTCACTCAGATACTCACTCGCGTCTGTTTCCATCCGTTCCGCTGGCATTCGGGAAATGGAACGTTTTCACCTTCAATTCTCCTGCCATGCACATTTCAGATAGTGGAATTCTCTACCATGGAGCAGGACATCGCGGAATTCGTATCGCCGCATTATTTGGCCTTTGATGCAAGACCAATCAAATTTGCGCTTCGTTAGGCAAACAATGGTGTCACTTTCGACATTCTCCAAGTGATGTCTAACTTATTGGTTTTCCTAGACGAACAGCTTGCTTTCAATATAGATTTGGAATGAAATTTCGTGGTACCTAAGGTAAAACAGGAAACGTGTATAAACTTATATTTCTAGCACCCAATAAAAAATGAAGATATTTTTATTAAATTTTTACTGTACACAGAGAAAACTTAAGACAAATAAAAGCTCTGATTTTCTTGTAATCAACCATGGATTATCTAAAATAAAAAGTTTTTCTTACTTTCAACATTTTTTTAATTATTTTTATTTTTCAAAAATTGTGGATGGTGGTAATTTAATCTCAAATGCTCATTTTTATATATTTATTCTTGTCAGATTTTTGTGTAAGTTCAATACTGAAGAATAAATTTTTCTATAAAATGTATCATAGAATGTACTCTCATTTTCAAAACTAAATGAATAAAAAATCTATAAAGTAACAAAATTCCGTTAGATGTCAGTCAATTTATATATAATTCATCAGTTTATAATATATATACATTATATATATGTGTGTGTGTATGTATATATATTTGTTTTCAAAACAAAAGTGTAAAAACATAATAAGAAAAAGGAAAAAAATGTCCAGTATTTTTTCATAGAGAGCTGATTTGCAATATTTTCTGTACTCAGAAATATTATTATAATTTCATTTTTCGCAAGATAAAATGCGACGATTACGAAAAAAATAAGATAATTTAGGAATAATGGTTTGATTTAGAAAATAATTTATTATTACCAATAAAAATAAAACTGATAGTACGGGACAGGAATTTGAGACATTTTTCACTTGTCAATGTTCTTGTTCTATGTATTTTATTTCAACTTTATTTAAATCAATTTCTTGCTCTCTATACAAACAAGCATTCTCTATAAATCGCAAAACTGTTGATAAAACTAAAGACTGCTTTTAAGATCACTTTTGTCAAAAGATTTTCTGCTATTATCCTAAAGAATTCCATAATAAACGCACTAAAATGTAGGTCTTTTAAAGTACATTTAATATGCTCGTGATTGCTATTTATTTCAGTCACAAGTACAAAAAGCAAACAAGATATTTTTTGTTTGCTTTATGTGTAAAAGGTGCCTGTAAAATTTAAAAAACGCAAATGATTTTTATTTGCTTATATAATGAAATTTTGAAAATTATCATTTATGCTGATAATTAACAATTATCTCGTACCAAACGTTAGTAATTAATGCCTGCTGTTAATCTATTCTGATTTATTTCAGATATACAAGCACCTTATACAAGGTATTTATTAAAATTCTTCAAAATAATGTATTTTTTTATAAAAAAAAACATAAATTTACAGCGAATATCTTAATCAAATGTGAGTTCAATATAGATGTAAGGAATTTAACTTCTTTCTAATTAAAAATCACTAATATTTTTAATACATTCATCGAATATATTTATCTCTAAAAAGAAAATATATCCAAAATGAAATATGAATGTTCCAAAAATATTCTTTAAAACTTTTGTATTTTTGTAATTATTTAATGAAATATAACTGCAATTTTATTGAAAATAATTTCTCATAATTAAATGATTTTATTTTTTTCTGAAATACATTATTGGTTTTTATTTTGCTGATACACATTTTCAATGATTAGGAGTAGTTTAAAATTTCCAAATATATTAAAGAGATTTTTCTATTATATTAAAAATTAAAGAGAGTAAAATGAATAAGTTAAGGATTTCTTCGTTTAATAAATTAATAATCATCTTATTAATTACCTTATGAATTTTGAAAATTTTAAATTTTCAAAATCACCGTTCTTAAGGTAAATAATTTAATACATTGTGAAGGATTTTTCTTGGGTACAGAAGTATAACAAATAAATTTAAATTTACAATTTTGTCTTATAAAATGACATAGTTTTCATAAAATGTGAAGAATATATTCTAAATTTACGTTCATAACCATAGCATGCCTCTATAAATAGAAACTGGCATTAAAATTTCACATTTTGAGAAACTTATATGATGCAATAAGAATATATAAGAAAGATAGGTGGGAAAATATTTACTTTTCCTCTGAAAACTAAGCAAGAATGAGTATACCTTGTTCATGAGTTCAATTAAGTAACTTATCCTTTTTGAAGCATACAAACTGTAAATTTTATTTTGCTTAAAATTTCTTCTCCATTATGGATTATTTACTGATGAGAAATAATTAAAATACAATGCAACTAAAACTACACTAATTATCTTTTTACTATAAAAATGTTAAAAATATGCTAGACATATTTGTTTATAAAAGTTTGTTTTCTACTATCTCCAGAATTTCGTATCAAATACAAGTAAAATATTGTGCATTTCAGATAATTAACATAATAATTCAATATATATATATATATATATATATATATATATACTAAATACCAATTTAAATTAATGTGCTCAGAAGCATTTTAACTCTATAATCCTTAGATATTAATTTATATAATTTTGAAATATATGAAAATTTTAAAACACTGTCTATGTTAATACAACTACTAAATAGACAATACTATGTTTTGTGAGCGCATCGCTATAAATGCTTTATATGTACTCACTGATGGATCCATAAATATTTTGATTAGCCATATATTGTGTCGTAATGTAGTTTGACGCATCTTCATTTTATGTAGTATGCAGTGGTAATTACTTCATTGTAATGGCCAATAATACATGTTCTCAGAGAAGTGACATGTATACCTATCGAACAATAGTGAAGCTCATAGGGTTTCAAGTAGTTATCCTTCTCTCATCTATGATCATTAAACAAGATGAATTTAAAGGTTATTGATTCATCTAGGAGTTTTCTACGAATTAATTTGACATCATGTGGAAATAATTATGCACAGTTTCTTATAATTGTAATTATTCAGGTAAATGTATTTCCTTAACATCTAATTCAATATAAATACAATCATTTAAAATATTGTGAATACATTTTTTAAACTAATTTTTTGTGTAACTAGCTATTCTCAGATATTTAAATTATGAAATTTATTAGATGCTTCAGAATGATATAAATAACGTGTACAAATTTTCTTTAAACTATTATCATGTATTAAGTCAAATTTGTGAATTGGTTTTGCTTCACAATGAAGTGTTTTATTATAAGTTGCTAAAATAAATATTACAAAAACATATATTTCACATCCTTGATGAAGTCATTCATTATTTTCTGCTAAAAAAATGCAAAAATTGTAGTAGCTACTTAGTTACTAATTGAATAAAGATGCTTAGGTCATTTTTTAAGTGGAATGCACTATATACTATTGCTAAATACTCACGGATACTTGGATTTTCAAATTTCAGTTACACTATTGACAGAAATGATATCATACTATATAGTGGGGAACCCATTTAGTGTGCCGTTATGACCCTCTAAATGGTCTTCGTAATTTAGAAACAGGGACTTAGCAGAAAACTCCCACACCTAGTTTGACACCCCCGGAAAAATCAATTTACTTGGATGACATTGCAACCATGAAGTGGTTCACTTGCTCTAGCTGCTAATTTCAAACACGACAGATCTTTGATTGGGTCGGGATTAGAACTTACCACCTTCTGGTCATAAGAAGAATACCCAAACCTATCAGGCCACCGTGGTCTATGTTATAAGAGTAACGAGATATATCTTATCAAGGAGGAGAAATCAGTTTAAAAAACTACACGTAATACAAATTTATCTCAAATTTTCAGTAAATTAATTTTATTATAAATTTTATTGTTTGTATCCAAATCTCTCTCATCATTTCGTTATAAAACTACTTTATTGATATTCTTGAAAATGAAATAGTTATCATTTTTATTTTAAGAATATTTTAACTAAATAGAAATTTCTCATGAATATGCTTCTAAAGTAATAAATTTTGTACCAATATGTTCTGAAATAGAATTGATTTATTTAAGAATATTTGATAATTATGTACTAGCTACATTAAATTTCAAACTTATTTGACAATAATTGAATAATAATGTATAGTAACAAAAATCATATTATTATTGCCATTTAAAAATATTATTTTAATATATTTTGCTTTACATTTTAATAATTTATTAATAATTGAAAGTTAACATTATTCAAATATAATTAAATGTAATTACTAACTCATAAGTACATTCAGTTTTTCTTGATTTAATTAACATAATTACTTTCACTGAGTACAAAAAAGTTATTTCTTATTAACAAATATTATTTTTACTACTCTTAAAATCTTGAATAATTCTTTAAAAATGTTGATTAGAATTATTTTTATTTATTTCTTAATTTAATTTTTTTTATTATTCAATTCTTCATTTATCAATTCTTAATTCTTGTTTTTCTCTTTATCAATCTAAGTAATTATATATATGAAGTTTATATAAAAGAGAGAGAGAGAGAGCACATGAAAACGATATTTTATAGAAGTTTTGTGAGTGACAAAAATTTACAAGGTTATAAGGAGTTTGCTAAAACTATCTATAGTATTCCATGTCTTTTAATATTAACTGATTGGAAATCAATTCTCTCGTTCTTAACTATTCATCAATCAATAACTTAGGAATGGAAACAAGAAGATTGCATTAGTGCAAATTAGATATACTTTCTTCAAATGCTCGTGTAAGATAAGAATATAAACAACGGAAAAATTCTACTCTCAGTTTCTAAAATTACGGAGAAATAAAGGCCTTTTACAATAGAAATGCTCCAAGTCAACTTGGTGTTGAAGAATCTTAGTACAAATGGAAAGAAAAAAAGAAGTGCACATAACAAATTGCAAAAAAATTTGTAACTATTTGGAATTGTCCGCCTCTTTCAGGCAACATACTTTACGGCAAGGAAGAACTTTAGATGAGATGCTCCAAATTGGTGGAGGACATTTTCGCTAAGTGAATTATTCCATTTAGTTGAACTTCTGGAAATGTCTCTCGGACGCTTCCTTGTCAATCGATTAGATTCTCAGTTTCTACAAGTTAATTGAATCAGTTCTTATTACTAAACATGTATATCCCTCTTTTCAAACTTATGTGGGCAAACATTCAATATTCTGACGCATGTGTTTACATACATGATGTTTATCTAATATATTCTTAAAATGTACAACAATATATTTTAATCAAAGTAAGCAGCACTTAAGATTTTATTTTGGAAACTTATCTTATTTTACATTTCATTCCAAAAGTTATATGTTATAACACTTTGAGTAGAATAGAATTGTTTATCAGGTGTACATATTAGTTGTTACTGAAATAATACTATTTGGACTTTCTTTCTTTAAATATATAAAGTAGTTTATAAGTTTCAAACATTTAAAATTCGTTGAAATTATCAAATATAAATCAATGCTTATTTTTGAATGCTTTGGACTTTTTGGATACCTTTGTCTCTGCTGACAATATAAATATCATTCTTGTTGCTAACATCATAAAGTATATTATTTCATCAATTATTCTCTAACTAAACTAAATTTATTAATAAAATTTTATTTTAAAAACTAAACTGCATTGGTGAAATATAGTAGTTGAATGCAGTAAAACTGTAAATAAATAACTTTACTTAATTTTCTAAAAATGGAATATTATAATTTGAAACTATAGTGCTATGGTCACTTCCACATACTGATATGCATATCAATACACACAATAATGTACAGTTTGCATATCAATATACAAGACTATGTACAGTATGCACGATAATATTAGAATATGTACAGTATCATTATACATTTTCAAAAGACAATCACACATTTTGTATTTCTTTGTAATAGATAAATATTTTGTGTTTGCATGTATTTCTGATACCGTTTCTTTCAGAAAATAAAATTGTACTTTATGTTATTTGATTCAATATATGTATATAAGCAAATTTGTACATCAATTATCATGATAGAGATTCAAATAATGGTTGGGATTTGTAAAAAGGTTTTCTGATCCAGGACTTATTTTCATGCAATGTGCAGCACATAAACATTTTAGATTATAGAAAAACTTCATAAATCCTTAGATCTGACTTGTTAGTAAATATCTGATCAATGAAAGTATTTGTGAGCGTACGGTTTTTATAAAATTTCTCCCATAATGGTATATATATATTTTGTTGAAAAACGTAAGTAATCTAGAAAGTGACCAGTATGTTCTACATCTTTCTGAGAATTAATATTTCTTTCTTTGGATACTACATACACATCTGATCATAATATTGATGAGTGTTCTCTTATTAATAAATGGAAGGTGATAAAATAGTTATAATTATTGTTGTTACTGGTGATATATAATATCTACGGGCACAAATACATATAATAATGAATGATTATGATCAATTTAAAACTGTAAGCACATTCATCATTCGTTATTCTATAAATAAATTCTTTTAAACAATGTTGCTTTGATAATTATTAATCTGGTATATTTTATTACTAGAAAACCAAAAAACATTTTATAAAAAAATGTTAAAATTTGCAAAATTATATAAATATTCCATTGTTTATGGGGAAAAAATTCTGCAACAATTTTATGCTGTACAAAAATGAATAAAATAAATGACAGTAAAATATCAATGACTGGTGATGTACCTGAAGGAACCAGGGTAAAATTCAATCCATTAATTTCTTATGACAACGAATCTTTATGTATATTTGTACAACCAATTAAAACCCAAGAAATGTGGAAAAGTATTATTCATTTAAAAATGTATTATTCATTTAACATTCTAATGAATTAATTTTTTAAAAAAATATCAGCAACTCTTAGTTAATTACTTCATTGTTATAAATATTATGTTATTGATTTTATCTGAAATTCAATGTTTTAAAATTAGTGATTTAAAAAACATTTAATAAGAATATCTGATTTAAAGTAGTTTGCTTGTTTAATGTAGAACGAGTGAAATTCTGTTGTATAATATAACGAACAACATAAAAGGTGAAAAGGCAGTGTAATATGTTTTCTTCATTTAGTAGTAAATCAAACACTAAATTATACATTAACAGCAATACTGGAGAAAATGACTTTATTTTGTGTAAAAAAAATTATTAAACCTTAATAATCGTACCAGTTATACTTTTTTAATTCCAAGTACAATCAATTTTTTTTAACATTTTGCTTAATATTTCCTTATCTTACATAGGTGGTTGAAAAGAGAAAAAGAGAAAATATAGTTTTCGGAGCATGTTATTAACTTTAATACTTTCTCTACGATATAAAAGTAAATTAGGAAAAAAATATTAAATTATCAGGAACAGCACCGCATTTACTGATACTCTTGTAATTAGAGTAATTATTTCCTATTAAACCTCTCAAAATTACATGACATTTTAGACCCTACTTGGTTGAGAACGGCTGACATTATTGTCATTTTTGTGAGAAAATGTATGTACCGCTGTGAAAGAAAAATATTACCAAATAATTTTATGAAGAAGTGCCTGAAAAGAAGTAATTAAGGCTTGTTTCTAGGTAATTATATATCATTTTTGATAAGGTGTTTAAAATAATGAAATATATATTTTTAGTCTTCTTTATAAATTTATTTAGTGATTTATGAACACTGGTTTTGATTTATTAATAAAAATAGTTTTATATTATATTAAAATTGTTTTTACTCTAATTTTGTATTAAACGCATTTTTGAAATATATGAATGTAAATTATTTTATATTTAGTATTACTGAATATGTATATTCATTTTTAGAATTGTCTCAACATCACATATTTCAATTTAGATAGCTCATTTTTTACAGAAATTAGAGAATTCAAACTAAGACACCTGCATGCCACATACACTAATATCAACATAATGTACAGTACACTTTTCTAAAATGTAATTAGTTGAGAAATTAATTAAATCCATTTGCAATTCTGTCGCAAAAGCAAGAAATGCTAAAGATTGAATAGTTGTGAAAAAGTAATCAAAAGTTTAATAGACAAATGATACTATAAGTGATAGTTTCCACTTCCAATAAGTAAACATATCAAACTATGTAGAAATTTAAAAATATCAAGAAATAACTAAATATCAAGGAAAGAGCATTCTTTAAACTATGGGAAAATGGCTCATGCTGTACTGAATCATAAAAAATGACCGGATTACTTGGAATAGATAAAATTTTACACTGAATTTCCAAGTACTATAATATTTCTAATATACCAAGTACTATAATATATACACTATAATATTTATAATATTAATAATTTATTAATTAAATTTAAAAATATAATTACTTGACATAAGTAAAATTCATAAATATAGAGTAAATATATATTGCGTTAACATAGAATTAAGGAGAATGAAGCAAAATTCAGTATATTCTAAAATTATTCGCCAAACATTCTTCCAACCAAGCCATATAAAACTGCATTTCTCTGCATTGGGTTACAGAGAATATATATCATAACTTCATAATAAGAATAAATGCATGTTACTGAATAGATACAGTACATTGAAATAAAAAAATAAACTTAAATACATTTTAATTTGAGGCACATGAAGGAAGAATTTAAGGCTAGAATTTGAGAAAATAATATAGTTGCGTTGTTCCATCATCCAGAATAATCTTCTAACAAATTATTTTTTCTTTAACCTTGTGAGAAGTATAATGAGTGATATATGTGAGAATACAAGAAGAGTCAAAAATCGTGATACTTCTAGAAAACAGAGGAATGCACCAGGTATCTCGTAGATTGACGAAAAGTCCAATTTCAACAGGCAGACGTATATTTAAATATACATTCTGATTAGACTGTTGAGTGTAGGTTGGTCGATGCACACAATCGTTGCAGAATGATTCCTCTTCTTCAACACATTTTTGTCCAAAATAATTAAAAGAAGGAATGTAAACTGCCCTAAAGATGAAAAGCTGTGAAAGTAATATCAGCCCGAGTTGAATGAGGAATCTGCAGGCTTGTGATGTTCTTCCTGCTCACAAATTGCGTCAAAGTTTTGGGAAGATTTCAAATGGTCTTCATAAAAAAAAGTGTGGAGAGCAATACAAGTATTAACTGAGCAGCATTCCAAGACTTAGATATGTGACTTTCATTAAGAATGTTGTCATTGAGTCAAAAGCGGCCACTGTAAATTCAAACCACTGAAGAAAGCATGTTGTTGTTGTTGCTTATCCTCCATGTCTGACGGAGTCAGACTAGATTCACGAGTTCGTTGACTGTAAGAAAGTCGAAGATTAAATGAGGATTGCTAAAGAGATCCTCCCTAGAGAGACCCATGCAATCCAAAAGATGCTCAGGAGAAGCCTGGTGATTTTGGCACTTGGTGCAGGTGACGAAAGTTTTCCTGCCCTCGTTGAAAGTGAGGCACTTAATATGACCGCTAGCAAGTCTTGAGAGAACAGTCCGGGTACGTCTGTCACACGGGAGGTCAAGGGACAAACCCGGTTTTGATCCCTTGTACCAATTATGGGTGGGGGTGTTTTCCACTCCTCCGAGATTTTTGATTTTTCCCGGGAGTATAACTCCAGAAAAGTAAGTGTGGAAGAGGGAGTTTTGAAATCCTGCAGCCCTCCTTAGCAAGAGTATCGGCCTTTTCATTCCCGTGGAGATTCACATGTGAAGGTATCCATTGCAAGTGAACATCATGATTAAATGAAATGAGTTTTAATTTAAGCAGGATAGAGTTGCTGATCTTGTCGCCTACAAGAAGCCAATTAATAAGATGGTGGAGAGAACTACGGCTGTCTAAAGAAGCATAAAAAAGAAGAAAGCATAAAAATAACAAGAAAAAAACAGCATGCATTAGCGGAGGCGAAATATGCATATGATTTGAATTTCAGGGCAGAATCACGTCACGCGTGCCTGTGGTGCAACTTCAATTGTGCTTTCATGTAGTCTTTTCTAAAGTAATATTAATTATGTCTCGTAAAGAACAGTGATCATTTTTTGATCAAGTATTCGATTTCGATAGAAGAAGGATAGTTTACTAGCCAGATTGTGGATAATCTTTCAGGAAAATTGGTAGTCGTGTTAGACGAAACAAAACAACTGTAATACGGATTTCTGATAGTTGGATGTAGAAGGCTAACGAAGGATTGACATGTTCAATCGCATCCAACTCAGTGCACCATTTCACGTGATGAGATTCAAATTGTGCGCATAGCAGTGATGGATCCATAGCCACATCACGAAACTTAGCACAGCTCATTCAAACTGTAATACATAATCCAGTGTCTGCGTGTACCAGTCGACGCCGTTTACATCAGAGTGGTCTGTCCGCAAGACGTCCATTGTAATTCCTGTCCTGGGATTCTACCGTTAACGCAGAACACCAGGCGTCTCCGCCACCAATGGTGCGAGTAAAGAAGGATGTAAACATCAGAACGGAATGAAATTGTCTTTACTGATGAATCGCCCACCAACTACACTTCAAGCAGCTCCTTCCTCTTAAAGAATTCAGGAAAGGTGCTAAGGAAATTCTGCAGGCTGAACTCCTCCTTCAGCTCACTGACTAACCTCCACCTATTTCTATCCTTTGTACATATGTAAATACGCTCTGTAAACTTGCCTGTATCTGTATATATATGTTTTGTGCTGTATCTTTCTCAATTAAGGCCATCCGGCCCTCTTCCAGCCACAGTGAGTCCCAACAGAACCCCTTTTGTCCCTTCGGTTTGGACAGTCCACAAGAGCTCTACTCACATGCCCTGGCCAAGTGCTGAGCCTGGTTTACCTCCATGATTACTGTCCGACGACGTTCTCCACCGTATACCTTCGGGTGGGACGGTGCTCTTTGGTAATGTTATTACCAAAGTTATTACTGATGAATCGCGATTCTCTCTGCAACACCACGAGGGTTGGATTCGAGACTGGAGACACCGGGGAGAGAGGATGCGGAACAACTGCGCTATGCACCACCATACTTGTCTTGCACTGGATATTACGGTATGTGGCGGAATGGATGACACTCTATCATTACTTTTGCCGGCATTGCCGGCCATTTTAACAACCAGCATCCAAGGTCTCCTTGAGTCAATGTCGAACCGTTTGGCAACGGTGATCACCAACAATGACTTCTGATTTTGGCAGGAACCACAATTCACAAAAGTCAATAAATTTATTCATTAGATACTTGGTTATATACAAAATAAATTTTTCTGTGATATCTCTTGTTTTTCTTGGTGTTATAATTTTGGAGGTCAGCAGTGTTTTTTGCACTTTTGTTTATTCTCTAAAAGAGGGCAAATAAGTAAGATATTTCAATGTGAGGAATGAAAATCGTGTAACACTTTAAATCAATACTTCTACACTTTAGTCCATAAATTAATAAGAATCACACAGAAATTGAACTATAAAATAGAAATTTCACATGCAGAATTATTACACACATCTTAAAGAATAATGTGCAAGTTACAAGAAACTACCAGATGGCGCCTATACTACGTCACAATGACGATAGTGTAAAAGAGGGGTATGTAACGAATGATTGCAAGAAATAAAATTGTTCACAAGCGCTTTAAAAACCTTTCAATACAGTCACTGCATAATTATGGCACAAAGGTAGCATTTGGATGAAGTTTTATGTGGTAGAAATATCGGCCATCCGGAATGTGGACGTACCCAGGTGGAAGTAAGCAAATAACTGGAATCACTCATAGAGTCATTTCAAGGCTTTAGCAACGGTTCAGAGATGTAATAATGCGAGTAGACGTTACATCACAGGTCACCCCCGAGTTACAACGCCAAATGAGGACCGGTATTTGGCAGTTACTGCCTAAAAAAAGACGGAGCACAGCATCAGACCTGTCTCGTCAGATCTCTTCAGCTACCGGTACGACAGTTCCAAGGCAGACAATGTACAGACGCTTAGGGCACATTGATCGATATGCTTGTAGACCTGTCAGATGTGTTCCACTTGCCGAAACTCACTGTCAACTGCGGTTAGCCTGGGGAAAAGAGCATGCATTGTGGACACCGCAACACTGGTCTTGTGTGATGTTATCCAACCAATCCAGGTTTAGCTTTCAGTCTGATTCTCGCCGGACTTTCATGTGGTGAGGGTCAGGTACCCGTTACCACTAAGAAAACACCATTGAACGACACCGTTACGGTGGTGCAGGATTGCTCGTTTGGGGAGGAATCATTCTGGGTTCTAGAACTAACCTGCATGCTCACAATATAACAATGACAGGCCACATCTATCTGGATGTAATTCTGTAAGAACATGCACGGTTGTTTCGGAGCGCCATGGGTGTAGAATTTTTGTTTATGGATGACAACGCCTGTCCTCACCGTGCAAACCTTGTAGACGAAAGCCTTCAATCGGAAGATATGCATGTTGACATTGACACCAGCGAACTCCCAATAGAGCATGTGTGGGACATGCTTGGCCAACAAATTGCAGCCCGTCAACTTCCTCTCACATGTCTACTGAAACTTTGACGAGCATTGCTTGATGAGCGGTTTGATATTCTCCAAGATCACATCGATAAATTGATACTCGGCATGCCTGGGCGTTGCGTGGCCTGTATTGCATCGTGTGGGGGGCATACTGTGCATTAAACATCATAGAAAATATGTTACATTGTTTTTTGTAAATAGGTTCTTTTTTGAAATTTGTTCCAGTGAGTAAAAATTTTAATAACGATGTCAAACATATAGCATCTTTTTTTGCTTTTTATCTTTTATTCAATAAATAGACTTTACAAATAAGTCACAATTGTTTTGCTTCTGTCTCTTTCTTTGCCTGAACTTGCATCATCCTTAATTTATGGACACGAGTGTATTGAAAAAATTTCATTTCGACTTTTATCGACGACCTCTTAATTGATTTATTCACAATTATATTCCTAGACCTAATGAAATTCAAAATTCATTTTAGGCTTTAGGCTTTTTATTAATCACATGTAATTTATTTAAAATAAAGAGTATCATTTCAACACTTCATACGTGCGAAATTTTCTTGTGTTTTTATCAAAAATTGAGTGGATGCGATTAGTTAATTATTTGGTCACAACACGTTCTTTCAATAAATGAATACATCCAAATATGGATTAATCTCTTTAAAGTAAACGCGTTTAAAATATTTCACTTTTAAATTTTTTAGAAAGCAAATTATTGTGAAATATCACTAATATTTATTAAGTGAAATATTACTTAGTTAAATTCTTTGTTGCAACGGGCGTGTTTGTAATAATTAAATAGAATATAATGTGGATTGAATCTAGTCAAGTAACTGTCGCAATTTATTTTTATATTCCAATTAACAATTGACTCGTAAATAACTATTTCCATAACAAAAATTTAAAAATCAGTTTCTGGTTTAAATGTTTGAAATTTTCGTTATAAAATTTTAATAAATTAATTACATGAATTAATATTATTATGTATAAGTTATAAATAATTTACACTAAATTATTAAATTAAAATTAATTTTTTTAGTTCATTAAAATAATATTTAATAAGTATAACAATCAATATAAAAAATTTACCTTTACTTCATTAATACTATATAAATATTTAAAAACACGAAATTTTAATTTATTTTTATCACTTTTCTTTTTTCATATCAGCTTATCTTATGTCCCAAGTAATTTTCTCTTGGAAAATAAATGCAGTTTTAAAACTAAATTCTATCTGCCAACATTTTCTATATAAAGTCTGAGAAACTTTTTAATGATAATTTAAAAATATGTAATATGCTTTATTGAGCGTTAGTTTTTGAACACGGGTTGAAAAGATGTTATAAACTAAAAATGGATATTAACATACTGCGTTAAAAATAAATTTAAAACGCTGCTTAGTTACTAATAGATATTTAAATAAAAATTCTTGATCTTGCTTAGAGAGAAGTATAAAGAAGAGTTTTAAAATGTAAGAAAATATTCTGTCAAAAAATAAAACTGCAAAATTTTCTCAATCTACGCTGTCCAAAGCAAATCCTTTCAATAAAAGCAAGTAACATGTTCGGCGAATAAGAGATAGTAGGAAACATTCACTTCGAACTTTTCCCTAAAAAATACAGGCTTATATGCAAGAAATACTTCTCTAACCCACAACCCACAATAACGTTGTTTTTTTTTTTATTTATTTTTTTATTTTGAGACATGAACACAGAGGAGCTAGTTCTTATTTTGTTTAATGAAATTTTTTTTTCAATTTTATATACCAGACTTTCTATTTCTCTATTTATAATTTTTTCAAAGTGAACACATTTTGCATTAAAAATGATTTGGAAAAATGTTTAAAATTTCAAAGAAAAATGTAAAATGGAATGAAGTACCAACATGACCAGCTTCGTCAGGGGGGGAGGTTGACCACATTGGCACAAAGAATGTCTTTTCTGAACTGGCCCAAGACATAATCTTAAAAAAGCCAGTACACCCCAAAGCCATACCAAATATATATATATATATATATATATATATATATATATATATATATATATATATATATATATATATATATATATATATATATATATATATATATATATATATATATATATATATATATATATATATATATATATATATATATATATATATATATATATAAATATAATTCTCTTTCTTTCTTTCTTTCTTAAGAAAAATGTTTAACATTTTAAAGGTACTTAAAACACTTATTTTATTTGATATTGAGATAAAAGTCAAAGTTGACTAAGGCTATTGATTTCACCTTTATATATATCAGATTGTTATATATATATATAGTTAAAAAATATTATTAGGTACCTAAATACAAAATTAAAGTATAATTGTCTTGTCAAATTTTGTATGATATAATATTTTATTGAATACAGTGATCTCCATTATATGTAATATAAATTATAATCATAATAAAATGATGATACGCACTCACATATTATTATTACATAATTATACTAATATATTTTAAACTGTAAATAAAATTCTGCTAACATTTTAGCAATGTTTTCCTCAAATTAATTACAATTTTATAGAAATCAGTTTTTAAACTATAATAAAACTTCTATTGAATATTTATAAAATCTTAGCACTGATATTTGAATGCTAATGTTAGAAAATAATATTTAATGTAAAATGCATCAACAAAATATATTTGTAACACTACACGTAAAAAGTTACTTATCTAGGTATTGGTTACATTTTAAAACTTTCTTGTTATTTAATTTATAATGAAGTTTACCTGTTGCTTTCATATCTGAATACCATAAATCCAAATTTAGTAATTATAAATCTACACAAGTTATTCTAATCTTCTTACTACTTTACAAATATACATTTATTTTCAATTTTATTTTATTTTCCAATCCGCAATTTTTGAGGAGCGTAGCTCCGTTTTCGGATATTGCCCTATCCTTATTCTGAATTAGTAATGCAAGTATCTTGAGCTTTCCTGAATGCTTAGTATCCAACACCTGTGTCTCAGAATACCAAATATAGACAGTGAAGGATGTTCTATGACTAGAGGGCGGAATATTTCGGTGCACATATGACTGCATAATTAAGAGAGAATCCATAAATCTTTACATACTTGCTTTAGGGATCATAGGATTTGCTTTCTAAATTCGTGTTACTGAATTGAAGAAAACTTGGCAAATCCCGTCTTTGACTTTTTTATTTCTATCTGCTTTAAGGATATTATAAAATTTTTAAAATATATTGAGAATAAACGAAAACTAATAAACTTGTTTGAGAGTGAAAAAATAAAATTTTATAATTATTCAATTTAGATGTTTACAATTTTAAAATTATTAAAACTTTTCACGTGGATATTACTTTGTGTTTCTATGCGGAAATGCATCGTATTCATGAAATTGTCAATTTGGCTGAAAAAAAAGGAAAATATTCCTTTCTTACTTCTTCTGCTTTTTGTATTATAACTGTTAATATTTACATATTTTTGTGATATGATAATTGAAATAATTATTTATGTAGTTAATTTGACAAATCATTCACAACCTTCAAAATTTATTAAGATCAAACTTATAAGCAAATTGATATTAGGTCTATTTTTCAAAAATGAAGTATATACGGTACGACAGTGAAATTTCGTAATAGTTTCAAATTTCTGCATCAGATAAAAACGTGAAAAAATAATTACAGACAAATAAATAACATATATAATCACAGTTTGATATCAGGTTTATGTCAAAAGTTGTAATTTTACATGGTCACTAACATTAAAATTAAATTTAACAATGAAAAAGAATTGATCCAATTAAAAATATTATTGGTGCAACAAAAATTTAAACAGGTAAATTTCATACTTTGAGAAAAATATGTATGCATTTTAATAATACATACTACACATAATGATCAAATTTATTGTAAATTTTTAAAAAATTAAAGAATTAGCAATAAATTTCTAAATTTTTCAGTTCTTAATAAAATAAATGTTTTTAGCTCTATTATTCTTTTCAAAAGGAATAAGCAGCTAATACTGATCAAAATTTAACTTTGTCATGGTTTAAAAATATTGATGAAAGTCTTGATCGTCATATCTCTATTTTAAATGTAGAGTTTATGTTTATCATTATATCTATATCATTAAATGAATCTTATTATTTTTTTATGAATTTTATAGTAATTATTTGAACTGATATAAAGATAAAGAAATATATCTTTTACAATAAATCTACTCTAATAAATGCTTTTGATTAGTATTAGTTAATATTTTAGTTTAGTATTATTTGTACATAGGAAAATATTTTTTTCTCCAAAGTAAACCATTAATCAGACAGTTTAATTTTTTGTCAATTTCTCAAATTTGTACCATATATATTCCCTTTAAAAATTATATATTGGATATTGATTCATACTTTTACCTTAATAAATTTTACTAGAAATATCCATTTTTAGCTTTATATACCTGACTACAAATTTTTACCTAAAATTTTTGTGATTTAAATCTGGTTTCTTCAAATAAACCATGTAAATTTTATTGAAGCGAATTAATATTTTCTTTTAAAGATAATATTTTACGAATGTCTGATTCTGATAAGAATATGGTTCCTTCAAATAGTTAAATTCAATCAAATCGATAATAATACTAAATCAGTGTTTAAAGGAATTTTATGGACTTAAGCACTTAAAAGCTCACATGACTGTTACGTCGTAAGAGAATTTATGACATTTCTAATGATCTGAGGCTTTTGTCTCAGACCAATTTACCAAACGAACTTGAGAAATGGAAAGAAGAATTAAATAGAAAGTCTCTTGGGAAAACTTGGGAACTCATATTACTACATTAGATTATATATTACTGTAGCCATTGCCCAAGTAGAAATATTTATACATGCTGCTAGCTTATATATTACTTTGAAAGTTTTCCTTAAGCAAAGACACTTATCCTCAGTTAAATTTAAGCACATTAAGTTATCTTACTGCAATATGAATTATTTTAAAGAAACTACCTATTCATTTAACATTTTCATGTATTTTCGTTATTTTAAAATAATTGCATTTATTTGAGAAGTTCATTTATATCTATAACGTCTTAAAATTTTATGTTACAGTATAGTATTCTTTAAAAATAACTACTAAGACAAAGAATTGATTCATAAATATGGTTAAGATTAAAATTATAACTATAACTTGCGCAAGTATTATGGTTTTAAACAAAATAGTTCTACTTAAATAAAAATCAGTTTATTTTTTATACAGTGTTATAAAAGTTATAAGTGAATTTAATATATCTTGTAAGCAATAATTGCTTAAGTTATTTTAAATGAATATTATCAAGTGAGTTTTTTTTTTAAAAAAAACATGCATTTGTAGTTTATCAACTTGTCACTGTAAATTGCACAGCAAAAGTTATTATCAAACCGCACTTGATGTCAAGCATCAGTAAAACATCTAAGTCTTTTCAGCGCCCAGTAATGGGTGTGTAGGCTTTTGTACATGCTATTTCATGAAAAGCTTGCCTAATCCATAGACACTACATCTGCAAAGAATGCTGGCTGGTTCAGATTCCTTATGATTTTGTACGAAGAATACCGTAGTTTAACATTCTCATTTAATAAAACCCTGCTGAAGAAATGGTCGGTAAGGATCACCTGGTTTTTGTCGGATTTTCCAAACCCGATCTTTTGACAGGAAACTGAGTACACTGATCTGTCTTATGCTGCATTTCGGGTAAACGAGAATGTCTGCTAAAACCTCATCTAGTTAAACATGTCATCTTACCTTTCCTGGTGTGCCAGATCGGCTCGACTAGTCATGCAACCTATCTCCCTAAAACGTTTTAAAATAGATAGGATGGTTTGATAAGAAGGATGGGGGTTTTCAGCGAAACTGTTCCTATTACAACCTTGCTGCTGATCGTGCCTTGAGTCTACATTCACCATCCAGTAAAACCATCTCACAATACTCATCTTTGGAAAATCACTCTTTGGTCATTACCTTCAACATAGTAGAAAGTCAACAAGATGTCTCTTTTATACTCGTGGTCTTAAGTTAACACATATGATATTTCTTACGTATTTGCACTATGTAACAGTTTCCAGCATTAAGTACAAATTTCGTTGAGTTGGAGTTGAGAATAGTGCATCTTTGCAATTCTTGGGGCTGAACCAGAATTCTTTGGTATAGGAATCACAATCGATATCACTGTGCTACATTGCGGTGTCATTTTTAGCTAGAAAGGTAATATTTTCTTATTTTGTTCACTTCGTGAGGCAACGGTGTAGGTTTTAACTATTCTATTTTTTACATCCATGTCCATGAGATGTCTTTTCGTACGAAATCAATAACGCTCTACAATCTTGTAACTCACTTTTTCCTCTTATCTCGTTCCCTATCTACGAAAGCTAACTCCGCAGTTTTACACCAGATGCCGCTATTAGTGTTCTGACTTGGCAGTCTATATCTGATTTACTATACCTAGACACCACTCTTATAAAAATAACATCAGCCGTTTTGAAATTAAGAGGGTGACACGGGACTTTATTGGGCGTACTTTATAATCCTTACTTGTTAATCTCTTATTGTTTCATTTTTCATTTACGACATTATTGAAAAATATTACTTAATAACATTCCCTTTTTTGAAAACTCAAGGAGCTTATTAAATTTTACATTTTTGAGGGACATTAAAATTATTAAAAAATGCTTAGTAATAGTTATTCATTGTATTCATAGATTTTTAGTTCATTGCAAAATACTTTTGTAAGTTACAAGTTTCTAATTACTTTTTTTCTGAAAAAATAAGATAATAATACACTTGGGAATTTTCAACTGATTACATGAAAACTAATTAATAATTTATGAATATGATGTGCTTTGAAACCTAAAATATTCTCTTTAATTTATTTTATGAAGCAGAATAACTAGGATTATTTAGAATCTAAATTTAAATTTCTTCAAAATATCCAAGTTATGTATGAGAATATTATTTACGTTATTCAGAGTGAAGAAATTTTAATAAATATCATATAGACAGTAGTAATAAAGGAGTTTTAAAGGAGTAAGTAATAAAGGAGTTTTTTTTTGTAATTATGTGATATCTACTTTTTAATATAATAACATTCTATTACTAATCAGAGGAAATTTAATAGAAGCGTTACCTATTTTGGCAAATTCGTTAATATTAAAAAATTATTAGTAGTTTCTCAGAAAAATGTTTTAAATTTATTATATGGAACTCGACATAAATAAACATTTCTTTTTGGGATGAGCCTGAATAAGATTCTTAATGAGAAAACGTAATTAAATTTCCATTGAAATTCACATTGCAATCAAAAGCTAAGGGTCTATAGCATACCACTTTTAAGTTCAATTTAATAATATATCTCTAATATACTATATTTTAAAATTAGAATGAAATTCATTTAAATCTATTTTGCGAATAGATAATGTGTTAAAAAATAAAGATTAATATTTTAAATATACTTTTAATAGCAAAATTGCTTCAGAAAAATAATTTATTTGATTTTCATCTCCTCATTCTATTCCTTTCATTGTCTTCTTAATCTCTCGAAAATATATTTGAGTTTGTTGCTAAAGACAACATGCAAATTGTAACCCCAACAAAGCACAATTATTGAAGTCATTTTAATAGAACTTATAAAGTAAGAATTCCCGTTTCAAGAAGCGATTGTGTCTTGTTCGGGGTTATTGCAATATAATCATTATTCTTCCTTACATTGGACATTTTGTGATGAAATTAATTGGAATACTTTGCGAAGTCATAATTTCCTCCCTGAAACTGCTTTAAAGATTTCGATATCCTAGAATCTATGCATCGGGATTATTCTCTCTTAACTAAAATCAAAGTTATTTTTGAATACTTTAATAAAGTAATCTTAGTCAACTCTTATATTCTTCTAAGAGTGATTATTAAATTAAAGCTTTGCTTAAAAGTGCGGATTTAAGAGAGAAATATATTTTACTCAATTGCATATTCAAAACTATGTAATATTTCATGAGAAGTTCTTTATTGCAAAAAATTACTTTATTTCATAATGTAACAGAAATTTGTTGATATTAATAACTATCGATTGAATTTGGTAATTTAATTTTATTAACTCAAGTAATAATTTTTTGAATAATTGATCATTTGGTAAAATGTTTATAAATTTAAAATTAATCAAAAATAATTTGTGTGTGGGTTGCATTGAAATAATTTATTTTTTAAATATATATTGAATTCCGTATAATTATCTTGATACACAATAGCAATTTTTAAGAATAATCTTAAATTATTTTCCAAAATATTGTAACAATATATTTTGCGTTATCAAATTGACTACATAGTATTACAAATTATTTAAATTTAATTGATTTGAAAAAATTAATTACAATTCATCTTATTAATCTGTTTTTAAAATAAATTCTTTTCATTCATTTCCTTTATACTTTTAATATTGAAAGCTTTAAAACATGAGTTATTATAATTTAATTTAAAAACGAAAAGTTATAAGAAAAATCTTAACAAAATATGTGAATAATAATTGAAAAAAGTAACATTATGTATCCTAAAATTACCAATGATAAAACATTTAAAAGCAAATAAAGATTTTTTAAATTAAATCATTGTAATAATTTCTGATATCAAGAGATAGTACATTTTTCTCTACATAATTTTGTTTCACAAGTTAATAACAATTTGTAAAACATAAATTTGGAGAATATTGAAAAATGCTAATGAACTGTGTGTGTGTGTATTTGAATGATCATACAGATCGTAAGCATAAGCTACATTCCTTAAAACCTGATAGAGAGATTAATGAAAGTAGCTTCAACTGATTATTAAATTAGCATAATTCATATTTCTATAAAACGGTTTATTTCAGTAAATGTTTAAAATTGATGACTTTATAAAGAAAACAATTCTTTTATTGATAATTTTAGTGTGAGGAAAAAAATTCTTCCTTGCATAACATTCGTATATTGTGTTAAATTATTTATTATTGATGTTTGGCATCATATATATATATATATATATATATATATATTATATATATATATATATATATATATATATATATATATATATATATATATATATATATATATATATATATATATATATATATATATATATATATATATATATATATATATATATATATATATATATATATATATATATATATATATATATATATATATATATATATATATATATATATATTATGTATCTTTTAATTAATGTAAAAACTTTTTCTATATAAATGTATTTTATCATTTCTTAAGGTTACATTTCTCATCATGTAAATTTCTACGTTTCTTTAGAAAAAATTTTAAAAATTGGTAAGTGAAATTGGGAATGAAACATGCATTGAATGTTTTACTGAATAAATTAGAATTTTTTAATATTTCATAATTTTCTAGTTGAATCCTCTAATTTTTAATCCTATATATGTAATTCTGGTTTTTTATTCAATTAAAATGTTTTAAGGAGTCAATTTAAAAAAACATAAGATTAGTATTCGATGAATTCGTTAATTTATTTGATGTTTGTTTTTAAATAATATCTTCTACTCATTAAACTTACAAAAAATTAATTAAAATTGTTTGGTGAGCTGATAATGCTGATGAATTGTAAATGGAAGACATCAATAAAATATTAATAACAGTTTCCATTACGTTTATATAAAATATTTTCATGTAAATATATTTGTTAGTCTAAGAATGACATAACAGCTTCTTGCAATAACATGTTGTAAGAATGAAATGAAGATACGCCCTTGTTTAATTTTGTAGATTCAGATAAAGTTAATTGCAGAATTCAGATAATGTTAATTTAAATTGTATAAAAATATTTAACATAACTACTATCCAAATCTAATTAACAAAATTGTTGCAACACCAACACCAAACTATTTACGCCTAGAAATACTATAATTCGGTTTTTAGTTAATAGATGCAAATTATTTATGCAATAAACACTAAAATAATTTACGAGGGAAAAGTTATTTTCACATGAAGCATGGTATTTACTATAAAAGAGTTGCTTCATTTAAAAGATGTATGTCAACAATAAATCTTGAAGTCCATCGTATAATTATTTCTCAGAAAAAATATTTTTGTATACATTTTATATCTCTTCTAAGCAAAACAAAATGTATATGTTTTACTCTAAATAAAAGTTACTGGAGCTATTTTTGATTTCTAAACAAGCGTAGCTATTTGCTATTTTTAAGTGAGTATTTGTGTTAAAGTTTAAATAATAACTCATCAATTTCTTCTCAGAGTTTTCTCATTTTTTTAATGTTTTCTCATAGTATCTCTGAATTTTTTAATTGACTAACTTTTACCAAATATTGTGAAAGACATTGAATTGTGTTTTTTCACAGGCATGATTTTGCTTATAATAATGTAACTATGAGTTTTTTTCGTGGATGCATTCATTTTTTTGTGGAAGTATAATTTTGCTTCATTAGCAAGTAGAAATATTTAATTTGCTTCATAGTGTTTTTCTTTCCTAAATTAATTTACTGTTTATAAAATATTTTAAATTTAAGTTCCTCCCAATTATTTATAACAGCAAAATGTTTTATTTGTTTTAGATTAATATATTCTTTATCAAGAGAAATACTTTTTAACTTTTATTATTTTTTTCCAATTTAGTAGAAATCATTATTGTCAAAGTTAAGTAAATCATTTTTTTTAGAAGGAAACAAATTTTTTAGGCTTTAAAGCAGAATATAATGGGGTAAACATTTAACGCTCGTAATTTTCTCCAGTCTTAAAATCTAATAAATCCCATCTTAACTCTAATTAGATAATTTTCCTCCAAATCATATACATATGAGTGTATATACATATGTATGTGGACAATGCAAATAATTGAAATGTTAATGTTGTGTTATTTGATTTTTCTAAATACCATAGTATACTCATAACATTACATAATTAAAATGCTACACTGGATTGATGTTATTTAGTGAGAAAATTGCAAAATGAACAAGAATGTCATTATTAATAGACTGAAAAGGACAAATTGTTATTGTTATTGTTATGAGTGTTTTTTTAAGATAAGTAAATGATGATAAAATAAATAACATTCAAGAAATAAAAAAATATTTCTTGACGTTCTATATGATTTAAAATTACCAAATGTTCCATAATATATGGTAAATATTTATTTCCCTATTTGATCTCCTTTTGGCTTTAACATATACTAATCACTACTTAATATTCGTATGCAGTTGTGATGTGGAAGAAAGCAATGTGTGTATTTTTATATCGATATTTAATCTTGTGTTATATTTTGGTCAGTATTTGCGTTCTGCAATTTTAGAGTCAGAAAATTAACTGAAAAACTTTTATTTATTTCCTAAAATGCTTTTATTTTCATGCTGCTGTAAGTTTATTCTAAAAAAAACTAAAAACATTAATTGATACGTGATATTGATACGTGACTGCTCTAACATTGATATTGACACGTTCAATGACACGTATATTGACACGTGATATTGATACGTGACTGCTGTAACAAATTACTGTATGTGTTCCAGTGAACATTTCTGTGCAATCTAAAATCAATTAATAAAAATTCATTGTGCACACTTAGTTCAGTATGATGTGTGATATTAATTAATAATTTTGCAAAACTCACAAGACATTATTATATCGTCGTCATGACAGTTAATAAATGATGCTTGAAAAATATAACTATAACTATTATTTTTTGTACTTTACTATTATATTATAGGTTCTTTATGATAAAATGTGAACAGTTAAATATAATATGTATTTCAAACAGTAATATATTTAAATATTACCAACTACAATCATAAATTTTCGATTTAAAATTTTCATTGCTATAATAGATATTAATAAATACGTTAACAAATATTTCATATGGTATAATTTTTATTACATTTTCCATTATTAAATTATAATCATTTATTAAAGTACATGATATGAAAGATAAAATAATTGTAATTTATACTTAATTGATAATCTGTGTTGAGTTTCCAATCTATACTTAATGTTTTAAAATGTTCAAACAGTATCAGTGGCAGATAAAAGCAAAATTTCATTGAGGAGAAAATAAATTCTAACAGCATATATCTCAAGTTCTCCAGAACTGTCAAGAGTCTAACTTCTATATCTCAACTTTCAGAAAAAAGTTCCAACAATAGGAAACATAATAAAATTTCATAGCTGAAGAAACAACCGTTATCGAAAAGATATTTTTGAGCAAAAACCTCTTCGAAAGAGTTACTTGAACAGAAATCATCTTCCTCTCGCTTACAAATCTGCTCATCGTAACCTGTATTTACACTCCTATGTAAACATGAATAGTTGCTGATGCAAAAAGTTATATCAAGATATAAAAAAGCGAGAAAATCCACTTAATCTTGAAACTCTTATAATAGGACCAATGGTAACATTAAATATGAAATGCAATATGTATATATCTACTTCAGAAATGTAACGTCGTTAAAATATTTTACTCTAACGTTTTGGTCAGTATTTGCGTTCTGCAATTTTAGAGTCAGAAAATCAACCGAAAAACTTTTATTTATTTCCTAAAATGCTTTTATTTTCATGCTGCTGTAAATTTATTCTAAAAAAACTAAAAACACTAATTTGAAATTGAAAAGCTGAGAAATAATATAAGTGTTTTTTAACAGTTGATAATTATTTTACTCCAATAATTTCTTTCCGGAAAATACATCAATAACTGTTTTATATTTGAAATATGTAATTCCACATCCAATATTTTTAAACTTCTCCTCATACTAATTATATTATAAAAAATATTTAATTTAAAATTTTATGGAAAACTCTACGAAGATTTTAACTAAATTTTTCCTAAATACTCTTGAGGATTTATCATAGAACTGTATAGTATGTGAGAGGGAACTAAGGTATTTTCGTTGAATAAATTATTCTGGATGTAATTTGTAAATACGAATTTTAATGAATAAAAACTGAATGTAATACTATAGCTGAAAAATCTTATTAATGTTTAAATTATGAATATTGTGAACTATATTTTTAATCACATTAATGTCTGGTTTTCTAATTTTAAAATATCATTGTACAATGCTGACTACCCTAAATGCAACACTGTGAAGGAAGCATGTAAATAACTTGAAATTTACAACACGCATTAGTGTAAGGGAGATATGTAAATGATTAGAGTTTTAGCGTGGACACACACCACTTCAAAGCACTATTCAAGGCTTGGAAATTTCTACGATCTCAAGTTCAGCAATTGTGTATTTCTTATGGTTTTTTCAAAAAAAAAATCAATTATGACTCCTAGAAAAAAGCAATCAATTTTTGATCAAGTATCCGAGTTTGACGGAGGAAGGATAGTGGCCTACCGAGAATGTGGATTAGCTTTCGAAGAAATTGGTAGTCATGTTGGGCGAAACCGTAATGCGGCTATGTGATCGTTGGATGCAGGAGGGTATGACTGACCGATGTGTGTGTGTTCGATCACATCCACCTCAGTGCACCACTTCACATGATGACAGGCAAATTGTGGGCATGGCAGTGATGGATCGCTTAGCCCCCATCACGAATCATAGCACAGCACATTCAGTCTGTAACACATCATCCAGTGTCTGCGCGTACCATTCGACGTCGTTTAAGTACAGCAGAGTAATATGCCCGCAAGACGTCAATTGCTTCGTCTACCCTTGACGCAAAACCACAGATGTCTCCGCACCCAATGGTGCGATGAAAGTAGGATGCGGACTTCAGAATGGAATGAAACTGTCTTCACTATTGAGTCACGCTTCTGTCTGCAACACCACGATGTTCGCATTCGAGTCTGGAGAAACCGTGTAGAGACGATGCTGAACAGCTGCATTATGCGTTATCTGAGTGGGCACACGAGAGGAATCCCCTTTCAGCAGGGGCAAAGGACATTTCAAGACTATCATTGGTGTTCCGTCAATATGGCCTCCCCTGGACATATCTTAACCTGCCTAAATTTTGAAAAAGACGATGTCCTTCGGGACCTATCACATTTTTTAGAGATTTTAAACATTTTTGATTTTTATGGGGGTTGTCTAGCCTAGCTAGACAACCAGAGATAAGTAACAAAAACAACAACAACTGCATCGGGTATTACCGTTTGGGGCAGTATTAGATATCACACTCTCGCACTCCTCTAGTACGCATTGCCGGTACTTTAAGCATTCAGCGATACATCTCAGAGGTGTTGGATACAGTTATCCTTGCTTACCTTCAGGGCTTGTCTTTAGCCTTAGTTCAACAAGATATTGCACGACCACATGTGGCACACATTGTTCAAGGGTTCTTTGTCAATTTCCAGATTGAATTGCTTCCCTGGCTGGCTCGCTCTCCGGATCTATAGCCGATAGAAAACATGTGGTCCATTGTTGCTCAACTGTTGACTCATATTATATCAACAGTTGCCACACCAGATCAACTTTGGTAACGTGTGGAAGCTACTGGATCTGCTGTACTCCAAGAGCATATCCAAGGTCTCTTTGAACCAATGCCAAGGTGTCTGGCAGTGGTGATCTCCAACAATAGCGGCTACTCTGACTGCTGTTTTTGGCAGGAACCCCACTTCACAGAACTCTATAAATTTAATCATTTGATACTTGGTCAATATATTACGTACGAGAAATTTTTTGCAGTGATATCGCTTGTCTTTCTTGATGTTGAAATTTGGGTGGTCAACTGCTTAGTTTACACACTGAATTTAGTTTTCTTAAGAAGCTGTATAGAAATGATTATATACGTTATTGTGACACTTCACTCTCTCTCTCTCTCTCTTCCTTTCCGAGAGCGCCCCTGGCGGGGAGAAGGAAAGACAATCAGTTAGGCTATTGTTTTCGAACTCGCAACATGTGCATTACTCATCCTTTTCATTTTGTGTTTCTGTTTGTATTGTGTGTAACTAAACTTTGAATGATTAAATTATTGTTACACTAAAGGCTGTTTTGATTATACCCACAACCACCGGACACATTGGCGCCCAACCGCTTTTCAAAATTTTAGCCTTTATTACAAACAGAGACCTATTCTAAGTTATCGAAAACAAAAGCTTGGCTCATATTTTATTTCAGGCGAATCGAATCAAAACTACTCTGAGTATATGATCGAATAGTAAGTCCTGCATTTCCTGTGTTACTTGAATAGTATTTTCATCCTGAAAAACTGATTTCAAGGTATAGTTGGTTTTCATCCCGAAAACAAAAGTCATTAAAAGGTACTGTGATGTTAATATTTTTTCCTAAATTTGAAAGTGTTATTATAAAATAATTTAACTTGTGTGATCAATTTTAAAAGGAATCATAACTACTATTGAAATTGCTGATCACAGTTTAATAAAAAAAAAAAAAAAAAAAAACTAAATTTAATTGTTTAGTTTGATACTCGCTTTCTTTTCTAAAGTTAGTGATAGACATAAACAAAAGAAAGAGATAGCTTACTCATCGTTTTCTGAATGAACAGTGTCCTTGAAAATAAAATATTGTTCTAAAATGTTATTTTTCTTTCTTCATTTCGAATAGCATTTGAAATAAATCATTTTAATATTATTGTGTTGAAATTGTATTTTAGAAGCCTTCCCGGCAAACCAGAAATTGTTAATTTATGGTGTGTGTTCTAAATTAGAAAAAATATTCTATTTGATATCAAACAGTATTTGCCAAATCCTTGGTAATGTTTATATTTGTGTTTTCGTTCACTCTAAAATACATAAATAAATTAAAATTTTGAAAATAGCATTAGCTTAAGATGTGTATTTTTTTCCTATTTCACATGGAATTAAGAATTGTTTGATTTTTTTCTTTTTATTTGAAAGGATAGATTTTTTGTCATCACGATTTGAAATATATAAATGTATATTATTTTATTTCTGAAAGAATATTAAAAAGGTTTTACGAAACACAAATATATTGTATGTATGATTGATTGTTTCATGAAAGTAATGTAGTTTTCAATGTATTCACATACATTCTAATTATTGAATTTTAATTGATAAATTAAATATTGCTAGAACTTGTGAATATTGAATATATTTTAAGTGTTTATTTAGAATGATTTCGTGTTATTGATCAAAATATAAATCTATATAGTGTTATTTTTACATGATTCATTTTAGAATAATTGAAGTTACTTTCGATTATAGAAAACAATACTCATAGGTGTTATTTGTTGTTTGAATACTTATATAAATTGAGTTTAAATTATATTTTATTGATTGCTATATGCTGTATCAGAATAAATAGTACAAGAGTTTTAAACTATGGTAAATTGTTTTGCAATTTAAAAATGAAATCGAAAGTGTTCACTAAGTTTACTGAATATACGTACACGTATAAAATTATGTTATCATAAGTAATATTTGTCATAAGTAATTATTGTTTTTTCAATAATCAAATAAGATTTTTACATTGTTATTTATTTTAGCGATTGAAATTTGATTTCTGGGTAAATTTTCATAATTGATGTGTAAGACTGTGAATTTGATTTTCACTTATTAATTATTCTATTTACAATTGTTATCACAAAAGTTGGTTTAAGGGTGTTTTGCATTAAATATTTCTAGTGACTTTTACAATTTTAAAAATGTGTCAGTGATTAATATGTTAAAATTACTTTGAACTATAGTTTTATTCTGTAGTGAAAATAACCTAGGTAAAATTATTTCAATCAATTTAAGTACAGAGAGTTTAAATTTTGCTAGAAATTGTAAGATATTTACAAGAACCATTATGTTTTCATTTATCCTCAAACTTTAATAGACATTTAAGACTTTCGAAATTGGAAACTTTCTACGATAGACTTAAGATGGCATATCTCGCAAAAGGTCGAAAAGAAGATTTGATATTGTTGGCCGAGGAATTGGGCTTGGTTATTGGGAACAACATGAAAATAATCCAGCTAAAGGATTTAATCGTCAAATCTGACAAGTATGATGAGGAATTAACGAAAAACTTATTATCCAGTATTATTGAAGAAAGAGTATCAAAAGAAGAGCAGGAGAGATTAGCAAGTGAACGTATAACACAAGAAAAACAAATAGAGGAAGCCAGAATAGAAAAAGAAAGAGCCCATGAACTTGAAGTTCTCAAGCTACAACTTGAAGTCCAAAAGTTGTCTTCGCTATCGCCGGTATTACCCATTCAATCAAATGATCTACCAAAACTTGAGTTAAAAAAGTTAATTCCTAACTTTAATGCAAAAGAAGACGACATCTCTTTATTTCTCAATCTTTTTGAGAGACAGTTAAAGTTTCTAAAGATTCCTGAAAATCAATGGATCGCTTACCTAGTTGGAGTTCTTCCAAGTGATGTGACAAAAATAATCGCCCGCGAGCCAGAAGAAAAAGCTGAAAATTACAAACTATGTTAAAAATTGCCTTGATTGTAATAGGTTCAAACCATCAAATCAAAAACCTGCAGGCTTATTGAGAACTCCAATCTACTCACAACGTTTTGAAACTTTGGCAATCGACTTGTTTGGTCCCTTGCCTGAGTCCCCAGAAGGGAAAAAATGGATTTTCATTGTGGAAGATACTGCAACAAAATGGGTAGAACTTTTCGCACTGAAAAACGCTACCGCGAGAGAGTGTGCTACTGTGTTGATGGAAGAAGTATTCCTGCGTTTCGGAATTCCAAGAAGACTGATAAGTGACAATGGTTCACAGTTTGTCAGTGCAGTTCTTCAACAGGTTTGTCATCTTCTTGACATAAAACAAATACTTACTCCAGTTTATTGCCCACAAGCTAATCCTGTTGAGCGGAAGAATAGAGATCTCAAACCGAGATTGGCAATTTTGGTTGGAGACAAGCACACTGAATGGGTACAAAAACTTCCGACAATACGTTTTGCATTGAACACAGCTGTATGTGACTCGACAGAACACACGGCTGCGTTTCTACAATTCGGAAGAGAACTTAGAACCCTTGATGATATCCAACATGATTTGCGCACAGTGATTCACAATGACAACTTCGTAGCGGAAATAACTCCATATTTGAGAAAATTTGCAAATATTTTAAAAGAGATTAAAGACATTGTTGAACAAAAACAAGATCAAAGGAAGAAATATGCTGATCAGGATAGAAGAAAAGGTCACCAGTTCAAAACTGGAGATCAAGTATGGGTAACCTTACATCCTCATAGCAACAAAGCAAAAAAGATAACAGCCAAATTTGCACCTCGTCGAGATGGACCGTATATTATATTTGCACAACGTTCCCCAACAAGCTACGAAATTGCCAGCCTGGACCAACCCAATATTTCTCTTGGAGCCTATCACACATCTGCTCTACGTCCATGCCTAGAAGCCCACAAAACCTCAAATGTGCCAACAAATCCTATTAAGAGAAGGGGTCGACCTCCTAAGACACCTGAAACAAACAACTTGCCAAGAAGTAAGCAATCGTCAAACTTTTCGCCTGGCTACTCGTCGAGACGACTTCGCAGCCAGAGGGGGAGCCTGTGACACTTCACTCTCTCTCTCTCTCTTCCTTTCCGAGAGCGCCCCTGGCGGGAGAAGGAAAGACAATCAGTTAGGCTATTGTTTTCGAACTCGCAACATGTGAATTACTCATCCTTTTCATTTTGTGTTTCTGTTTGTATTGTGTGTAACTAAACTTTGAATGATTAAATTATTGTTACACTAAAGGCTGTTTTGATTATACCCACAACCACCGGACACATTATCTTATAGAGCTGGACTGAGAGAAAGTTGTTGGAAAATTAAACATGTTTTAACGTGTCATGTGTAACGTAAATTAAACATGTGTAACGTGTGAAACATGTCTTATTTAACTATTTAAAACATTAAATATAGACAATTCAGTTAAAAAGTCAAACAAACTTTTCTTTCAAAATACAAAAGTTTTTAAGCAAAAAACATAACAAAAACAACATTTTTAGGTAGACAAAGTGGTTTAGTATGTGACAAATAATATTTACTCTTTGAAACGAACATCGTTATTTAAATAATTTTCTTTTAACATAATTACTGTTTAATAATATTTTTATAAAGAAAGTTCTAGTCTTTGTTAAATAAATTGATCAAAAATTTATTTTCTTCAGCTTTATAGAGTAATCTCTTTTACGTGTGATTGCTCAGATTATCGCTTAGATAAGAGTTAATTATAAAATTTTGCTTTATAATCTTGATTTTCATAATGGAATATTTTATGTAGATTTGCATTCACTGTTCAATAATTATAATAAGCAAAAAATATTTTTGAATTCTACACATACATCTAATTAGTGGGTTTTCTCGAGTTTTTAGATTTTCTCATTTCCATGCGAATCAAACCAAAAAATTTTTAAAAAATCCTCCAGAAAAAAAGGATGAAATGGATTTAAAAGAATCTTTCCACAGCTTAAGATAATTATTTAGCAAACATATGACGTGACTTCATGAGCTGAGAGAATAAAATAAAATGTTTAATATGTTATAGTGTTGTCACAAATATTCCATATATATAAACGGGAAATAATTTAACATAAATAAACAATCGTAATTTAACACATGAAAAACTGTCAAGAATATTTTAATATCTCAATGAGTTTTTACTTTTTTTATCATATGATGCATTGTTTTAACGCTTAGAAAAGAAATCATTGTAGGCCAAATGAATCTTGCATTTATAATGTGCTGAATTTTCCGACCCAAAGATGTGGTATGTTATGCAAGGAAACAAATACTGTAAAAGAAGACTGGATTGAAAGGAATTACCTCACCATTAATATATTACACCAGAAATCAGTATTTGACTCTTTGACAATAAATTTTATAAACTGCAGAAATATATCTGGTTTCAATAAGGTATTAAGGTCATCATATGTTCGTAACGACCATGTAAGATGTTTACAGGCTACTGATGAATTTCTCTTTCAGGAAAATCTCTATTATGATAAAATTTTACATATTGGCACGGCCATGATTTTATCACATGGAATTATTTGAGTTGACTTCAAATGGACACGACACCAAACAAAACAAAACCATATGTCCTTTACTCAAAAGCAATTTCTGAAGTGATGTTAAAGGCCACTGTGTGAAACAAAAGATTTGCAGAAATATTCTAAATTTTTTATATGTTCTGTATAGGAATTGTAAAGTTGAATATTAAATATAATTTTCTTATCAACGTGTGAAATAGTCACCATTATTTTTCAGAAAGCTTAGATTAGTGGCATGTGGCTGATATAAATGTAGAATTATCATGCCATCAATAAATGCTTGAGATGCCGAGTGAATGTATTCCAAGCAAGAGCTTCTTTATCAATATTGTACTGTTTCAATTTTTTGTATCATTCAGCTTCCATGAGTAAAAGTCACAAAAGGTAAAATTTTAAACTTCAGTATGATGCAATGCGTCACCAGTTACATGAGCTGAGCATTTATATGTAATACAAGTGGAGCGTATAGGATGAATGAGCAAGTGTGATAGCATTTGCTAATGCCTGATTACACATTTTATAAGATTCGTTTGCAGGAAGTGTTCAAATATATTTAAATTCTTCCTTGACCAAACATTCAAAAACTAATTTACAGTAGCATCATCTGAATGGGGAAGGAACTTGTGATAAAAATCTTGCAATCCTAAGATTTTCCAAAAGGTACCGACAAATTGAGCCATTTAAAGATCAAGAACGCATTTTTGCTGGAGCCTAAGACTTTTTGGAGAAATAAGATAAGCAAGAAATGCAAACTGTATGACAATGAAGGCATATTTTCCCATTTAGCATAAAATTATAAGCACTAAAGTGCTTATATAAAGTATGCAATTATTATCTATAAATTGAGACATTTGTAAATCTCAGCAAACCATCTGGATAAACATAGCAAATAGGAAGCTATTGCTGTGAAAAATGCATTAAATTCTTAAATATTTGTGTTTGCCATTATTGTGTAAAGAATATCAGCCTCATAAATTGGAATTAGATAAACATTTTAAAGATGCCTATTTTTGAGAAGGTATATTCACTATAAAGTGCATGGGCAAGATACAGTAATTAAAATATTAGGTAATTGTTCGATTTTATAATGGAGGAGTTTTTCTAAGAAAAACTACAGATGAATCTAGTTTTGGGAGAATGTATAGTGGCAAGTTCTTTCATTTTTTGAAAAGACAAATCATTCTTTTTGAAAAAGGAAATTCAAATTCATCTTTCATTACTTTGTATAGTGTAGGATGCAACTGACAAGGCTAATGTTATCTGGGAATTCAGGATAACCAGGGAATTATAATACAAATCTCATACGATAGTTGATTTACACAAGAGATATTACCAAAGGTAAATAATAAATTCTGCTCTAAAGAAGCTCTGAAATACTATCCTTTTAAGTCAACATTAAAATACTGCAAGAAGCAATGAAAAAGTCCATTCTCAGGTTTTCTGAGATTTAAATACAGCTGCCGATTCATAAATATGATATTTTAAATTTGTTAGCTACTAATAGAGAAGATTTTGCGCATGCATTTCTTTCATCCTGAATAGAAAATGGTAATATTGAAATTTCACTATCAGAATCAATTAAAAATTCTTGACTATTCTTACAAACAAGAATGAAACATCTGGGCATTTTACATGCCTCTGTTATCTAAGCCATGATAGAAACAGATAATTATTTTGCTGATAAGAGAGTTAATGTCTTACATTTCGGTCCACTTATGATGAAAACAGTAACTGTCTTTGTTTCAAGAACTGTATCTTCAATGAAACTTTAAATCATGGAAATACTGATGCTACTTGATGCGAAAAGTCACAGTTGTTGGCAAAAGGACAATATTACACTTGAATTAGTATTAATAGTTTATTGAATAAATAGAGATAGTTTATAACTGCTATTGCTTTTTGAGAGTGGGATCAACAAAACTTTGAACATTGACAGCATGACTACGAGATGAGAAAATTCCTCTAGTTGTTGGGGAAAGGATTGCAGTAACTTTCAGTTGATATAAGAATAATTTACAAAAAAAATTTATAAAAATGTGTTGAAAGGGTATCATCTGTCACTTTGTCAGCTATAATGGAATAATTGTCAAGATACTCCAAAGATGCTTACAGAACCATTCGGATATGCTTAGACATTATTTGTGCCCTCATGCTCTAGAAACACTTATTGCTTATTTTATTATAGGAATTTCTTTTTTTTTCTTTTTCCGAAGAAGATGATCCGAATGATCATCACTGAATCGGACATTAATTGATAACTTCTTTGCATTTTGTTGTTTTGAATCCTCTTACTTGGAAATCAGCTGATGCTTTGTGCTTATCTTTAATTGGTGGTTTCATAATAATTTCAGAAACAAATCCAAGTATTCCAGTGTATGTGTGTGCTACAAGTGGGGAATATTTTAAGATACCATTGAAAGGGAATTTATTATTCCCTTTCAATGGTATCATAAAATAATGTCAGGCATGTTGTGTTAACAGGGATTTCAGTGAAACTCATTTTACCTGGTTTGTGTTATAATTGCCAATCATCAGTATGTAAAATGTGAACAAAAGAGATTGTCACTAACACGCATCATTTAAGATGAAAAGTTACCAAAATATAGTTATCTTTAAATCATTATATGAGTTTTCATACTTGATAATACTCAGTGATTGCTACTTGAAGAATACGTGGAAAATATGCGTCCTAAATAAAAATGTTCAACGCTCACCAGTTGTTGCAATTTTGCTACTGTTTAGTAATGTTCTTTAATTGAAATTGACTTAAAATATATACATTACTTTATTTAATGAACAACAACCATGTAAAATCAAATCGAAGAATGAAACCTCAAATCTGCAAAATTAATATTAATATGAAAATATATTTCTGTTCAAATAAGAGTTGAAGCTCTACTTTCATTTCATACAATTATCACATTATAAATTTCTCGAATAACACTGTGAGCTCATCACTCCAAATGCTACTAGAACCATATTCGTTATGTGTAACAATATTTTTTCCATCTAAGAAGAGAAATGTTATTCTATCAAATTACGCACACACAATCCTTTTCTAACATAAACAGCATTTAACAGTTTATGTCATAGTCATGTATTTGCAGTTAATATCATAATGCCTATCATATTATTCTTCGAAATGCTATGAATTTTGTTAGCATAATCTTATAATAAATTCTTCAAAGATTACTCAGCGGCATTTTTGCAATAATGTTTATGTGATTTATCAGCGAATCCCTTCCTAATATTCTGCACATTTCTATATGCTTCAATAAAATTTATGCCCAATTTAATACTTTTACAAAATACGCCGTGGCTTAGAAGTCAGACGACAACGCACTTTGAAATAAAAATATTTTGCTCTCAATTTTAAATTTGAACAATGGAAGATGGTTGTTTTGTTTCACACAGACACAGACACACACACACACACACACACACACACACACACATACACACACACACACACACACACACACACACACACACACACACACACACACACACACACACACACACACACACACACACACACATATATACATATATATATATATATATATATATATATATATATATATAGTGATATTTTCTGAGAGCAGTAGAAGTAACATTAAACATTATATAAATACAAATTATTTGATGTAGAACAAATGCCACTTTTAGAAATTTCTCAGCTACCACTGCAATTAGACGTTTGAAAATATGTATAGTTACAAATTAAATTGTCCTCACTGTTACTGTAAATCAAATAGTATTTAAATGTTTCAAATCTTCCTCAAATGGACAACCAGGTGTATATTCATTCATGCATACTGATTTCAAATTAAATTCTCTAATCTTGAAAATGCATCCTTTAGAGAATTTACTTGGCTAAACAGTAATCCTCAATCCAATTAAGAAATGATAGACATAACGCCATCTTTGTCTCCAAAAGTGATAGATAAAGTGGATGGACCAATTAGAAGAGACTGCGTTTATGGAAAGACGCCTTGTCTATGCGCCATATCGAACCTGAATTTGAAGGGTGATTTAATGTATTCTAAATGGACAAACACAGATTTTGAGATGTGATAGCATTCTCTGAATAATTTACATATTTCTTTGAAATAAAGGTAATTAGAACTGTTCTATTTTTATGAATTGTTATCAGCATTAAATTCTTTAATGCTTCTATAAGCATATTTCAAAATTATAGTATGCAAACAATATATCATGATTTAAATTGTGTGAGCGATTGTTTCAAATCTTAAATTTTTATCTGGTTGACATAAAATGTTCCTTGTGAAATTAATAAAATATCAGTATAAATCGGAACTTTTTTTACAGTATTATTTTATTAGTTTCATATTAATCTTTACAACTGAAAAAAAATTAAGTTAAAAACTGGATTTAAGTATTTATTGTAATAGAAAAATTATTTTCTGTAAGTTTAATGAGAATATTTAATAAATTAAATTATTTGCAACGTACTATATTTGATATAATTAACATTATAAAGCAAAAGTTTCTAAGTCATAATTATTATTTTTTCTTTTTATAAATTTGAAACTTTTGTTTTGCCCATCATATTATTAAAGCACGAATCAATGTTTACAAACGAAATATGAAAATAAGTTATAAATTACAATCTATAATTCATGTATTTATTTTCTGAAGGTTTGAAAAGAATCCATTATGAATTAATTGATTTGACATCATCAACATTATATAACATTTTTATGTTAAAATTTATTTTACAAGAAGATTGCAAGCTAATACCACCAAGATATAATCATAAATTTGAGTAATATGCTCAAAAATTAAATTAATATGGTTAATTTATTTTTTATTTAATTAACTTTTTGCTCATAACTAAATATACTCATAAATTAATGAAATATAAAAAACCGTCTAATTTAAACTTACTTTCTTAAAAGTTATCAGATTCTTTCATAAACTTTTTTATTTTATAACATTCCAAATTGAGACTTTTTAAGCTCAGAACATAAATATTTTTAAAGATAGCTATGCATACATTAATAATCCATTCCACTTTAAACATCATAAAAGTGTTTCTCATAAAATTTTCACAAAAACGCAAATAATAATTATCTCACTTTTTATTATTATATGTTCTTCTAATTAAAGTAAATAAAAGAACAAAATAATAATTAATAAATTTAATTAGATTTCATTTTAGCCAGAATTTTTTAAACATGCATACATATTAACTGAAATATTAAATTTAAATAAAGATTATATTTATACGTTGTAAAAAGTAACAAAATTAAAGTATATATATTTTCAGATATTATTAAAAAAATCTTCCCAATAAAATTTATGGATAATTTAAAAGAGTGATAATTGATTTTCTCAAATATTTTTTTTAAAAAAATGGTCATTTCATTAAACACTTTTATCTATTTTGTAATTTTATTAATATTGCTTCTGAGCAAACAATTTCCAAAAAATAAATAGATATTATTTATAATATGAGTCAAATTAATTTTATTGTATGAGTAAAAATATTCAGTAAAGTAAATTGTTTTACATTTTTCTGTCTAAAGGAATGTTCTTATAAAATTCTGCTTATGTAGAAAAACAATAATATCTGCTTTATTTCTTTGGGTTCGTTTCACCTTTTGGGTAATACAAATAGCAGATATTATACTGTTAAAGGGTTGGTTATTATTATTGATACAATCTTTTCAAAAATAATAAAATTCAATATGAAGTTCATAACTGTTTTCATAGATAATATGTCGAATAACCTGAAGTCATATGAAAACATAGAACTTTTAATAATGACCCCTTAAATTCAACATTTTTTATGTCCAAAAATGTACTTTATATTTTTACAAATTTCAACAATTGCATTACTTACATAGATTTGTGACTTTTTTAATATTGTAAAAAATTTCTTATGTATCTTTTTCTTTCTCATTTCCCGGTTCGGGCATTGATGTTTTAAATCGTTCGAAATCTATTTTAAACTGTAGGGCCTATTCTGTCTAACCCTCAGGTTCGAGAAATGATCATTGAACAATAAACCAATCAAACTAAAGCAAGCATCCTTTGGCGTGACAAGAAACCAACCGAAAAGTTTTTCCCCAAAATTACTTTTGCTTATAGCGCTTACATAGTCGCTATACCTTAAATAATATAAGATTTTATTATAAGAAGGAAGTTTCTCTTGCGTAAAATCATAAATCTATGATACCAATAAAATTTAAAAATAGGATTTTTAACAAACAGTGCAATTGAGATATTTGATAGAAAACACATTTACTTTTCAAAATCTCTTTTTAGAAATTATTTCTTTTTTACCGTGATTTGAAGCATTCAGCACTCAAGAAACATCAATTGACACGTAAACCTTTTAAATACTTCAATGCAATAAAACTAACCTCCTTTAAAATGCATATATTTTAAACTTACTTTATTTGTATCAATTTCTAAAAGTTGGCATCTAATTTTTATATCTGTATAGTTTAAAATCTTTCATCTGTTAATAAGTTGCGCATCAGTTATTAACTATTTTATGAAATTTACTAGCAATTTTCTCTGAAAATATAAAATTTAAATTTATGCTGTCATTGAAATTATACTTAATTATTCACTTCCAATTTTTTTTAATCATGGTAATGAATGTATCAAATAAGTCTCTAATAACCTCAAGAATAATTCTTTAATTAAAGAATTTCATTGTTAATAGACAACAGGAACCAATTGTTGATTACAAGAGCGTCCCAACTAAAACTTTTGGTCTGTAGCTAGCTGGGAAGAGCACTTTGGGGCCAATCGATCATTTTATTCGCGGGCCAGAAGTTTAATAAACTTCTATATTAACTCCGGATTTCAGAAGGATTAATCAATATCATTTCGTGAGAGTACGAAAGCGCGAGGATGGAAAGGGGCAGATACAGTAGGAGCACCTGTATGACGAGAAGTGAGCATTGCATTGAAAATTCTTTTATAGTTCGCTGTTTGGGAGAGACGGTTTCTAAATTTGGGCTAATGGTGTAACGGAGGGTTGTTCTGGAGAAGGGATGGTTCGTCGGGAGCAAAGTAAGCGCATTAATCACTCGAAATTAAAACGTCACTGAAATCTGCTGGAAACGAGAGAAATGTTGCTGTGTTTACGTAGTTTCACACGAGGTGAAAGAAGTCGAATGTTCTGAAGATATGTATTTGTGCTGTAAATTTGATAGAGGATGACACGTTTCTAGTTAAAAGTTGGTTTTTGAGTTAGAGATCTTGTTTCGCGTGACTTACCATAAAACATAGGTTTGTTGAATACTTCTAATCACTTCATTTTGAGAATAATTTTCTGGAAAAATATAAGCTTTTAACTTCAAATATAAGTTCTCCGTGCTATGTTTTTACAGATTAATTTAAAAAAAAACGTATCGTAAAATTTGAATTAATTTTTGTTGATCCGTTTATAGAATTTGCAAATAAAAATAAGTATAAAATGTGTTATAAATTTTTTGTTTACAATAAGCGGTTTATGAGCAGATTTAGATTAAAATAATAACGTCAGTAAAGAGTTCATTGACCACCTGCTTTATTCTATAAAATTTGTAGAATTTAATAACCTTTGAACCACAAAATTACAAATTCCTTATAAGTTATTAAAGTGTGTAATATTTTATTTGATACATAAAGAAGATTTACAAAGTTCGAATAACTTTAGAAACTCATATCTTTAAAAAGTTCGAATTATTTTAAACGATCAATATTTTTTGTTATAGTGAAAGTGCAATAAAATAATTATCTAAAGCTATGATCTATGTTTAGGAATTTTGAATAATACTTTTCAAACAACAATTTTTTAATTTAGTAAATAAATGCTAAATGTTTACTGTTTTTTTCCCAAATCATTGCATTCATGACATAAAGTCATCAGCAATTTTCTCAATTACTATATATTGTAAATTTCTTGAATTATAAATATTTAAATTTTAAATAACAAAATTTAATAAAACTTGTTATAAATTTAAAGATTTAGGAATACTTTACTGCGAATAAATTATATATTTTACAGTATACAGGGTTAGCGAAATTAAACTTTCGCTACTCAAAGGACCCTGGAGGCCGTTCTACTAGTCGAACAGAAAAGTATTTGGTCAATAGACATTTCGGACAATGCGCTCAAAATTTCTGAAATAAAAAAATAGTTCAAAATATCTCTACTAGATGGCGATGCGGACCATCATCTTACAGCAACATATGCAAATGTCATGCAAAAAAAAGGAAGATGCTATTCATGCTACAATCAGATGAGTATTGCAGAATGCCGGGAGAGAGCACTTCTAGTCCAACTTTACTACTACAACGGTGTGAATGCAGCAGCAGCTGTCACAGGGTTCCGCCGTCTAAAGAAAAACGTGGAAGACCGAGGTCGGATCAAGCTGTCAGAGACATAATGGTTTAATTTGAGCATACAGGACAGCTAGGCGTTTCGCCGGTAAGAGGAAGAAAAAGCGTTAACAGCGCCGTTGTAGAGGATGCTGCAACAGCGGTCGTGGAAAACAGCAGTGAATCGCTTCACGGAAGTGTCGGTGTACTGACGATCTCACGTACCGTTGATATGCCCTACTCGAATGCACATCATATCATGCGTAGAGTTCTAAAATTTTACCCGTTTAAGATTCAAGTGGTTCATCAATTAGAACGTCACGATCCAGAGATTCGCAAAAGATTAGCTCTACAATTCCTCTCGAGAACGGCAGTTGATGAGTCCTGGCCATGGGAACATTCTGTGGTCGGACGAGACACACTTCTATCTTTATGGGCATGTGAATACCTATAACTGACGCATCTGGGTGATTGAAAATCCCCACGCGGTGCACGCTAAGCCCTTGCATTATATGAAAGTGACCGTATGGTGCGGGTTCACTGCTCCATTCATTATCGGACCATATTTTTTGAACAAGTGACCCCTCAAGGACCTACCACCTGTTCTGTAAATGGGCATACAGTATCGTATCATTTTGGAGACCTACGTAATTCCTACTCTACAGCAAAGAGGCTGCCTACAAGAAACCATATTCATTCAAGATGGAGCCTCACCTCACAGCAAAACCCAAGTCCAGCAATTGTTGAGGCTGACATTTAGGATACATGGGTGATCAGCCAATGCTTCCCAACAACAAAGCCTCCACGATCGCTCGATCTCACGTCTTGTAGACTTCTATCTATGGGGATTTTTAAAAAACAGCATTTACATAGAATCTTTGACAACCATGTCCGATTTGAAGAACAATATTCACCGTCATGTTCAGAGCATTCATGTTGACTCTCTTCGGTCAGCGGTAGAAAGCGTGATTTTCAGAATGGAGTAACTTGTTGAACAGGATGGTTCTCATATTGAACACGTTTTAAAACACTGACTTGCGTGTTTAGCAATGTCAGTTAGAGAAGTTCTTAAAGTTTAATAAATTGCAAGTGCAATATTGTAATTGCATATCATCCTGATTGCGTTCTTTTTCTGTATGCCCACTGGTCTTTCATTGTATTTTGATCTCAGCTTGTCCTTTTTACAAACTATAATTCATTCTAGTGGTGATATTATAAACTATTTTTTTTATTTTAGACTGTTTGAAGTGTCTGTTTTCTAATTATTTTTCCGTTTCGAGTAGTATAGCGGCATCTAAGGTCCCTTGAGTAGTGGAAGTTTAATTTTGCTAACGCTGTATTTCTTTTACTTAAAGCATTTCCACAAGAATACTCAATTTACAATACAAATGAAATATTTCATATCATATAGATAATTTATTTCTTGCCTCTATGATTTGAAGTACAATTTCAAACATTTATGGACATTTACTAATTTCCCACAATACCTCTTCTGGATTTTATATTAATATTTTGAACAATTTGTTCATGAAAAATACAGATACTGTAAATTGAAACTTTTAAAGTTTTGTCTCCGGAATTGGGACGATACATTTTAAGTTAATTGAAATAATCACAATCTTCAGTTCATGCCTTAAAACAGCCACACGTCTGAATGTTTTTTATGGTTATTAAAACCTGATTAGTTAAAATTAATCCTATTATGTCAAATTATAACTCAAAGTATTACTACTTTTTTACATATATGAAAGAAGTATGCTATGATATATTCCTGTAAATGGCTTCTAAATTACTGATAAGAATTTCTAAACACATATGTTTTGCTCTTTAATTACTTTATGTTTAAAATTTTTAAAATGCCTATAAATATATATCTTTCAAAACAAACCGTTTCCATATGAAAAGTATTCTTTAATTGTTTTGTATTGTTTCTGTTAGTGTGTTGTTTTTGATGTGGAAATGATATTGAAACATGCATTATATATATATATTATTATATACATTTTATTTATTATTAGGAGAGACTTTGATTTTGCATTTTTATGTATAAAGTCATGTGAATCAATTTGTTGCCTATCTTGACATTAAAAAAGTCACAAAAAATCTAGGAGTACCCGTAAACTTTTACAGAATTATTTAAATTAATAGCAATTTGTCTCTAAATTTTTATCTTTTAATTAAAGGCCTTTGGACTTTAGTTCTCAAACTCGAATTATTATTTTATTGAACCTATATATATAACTTTTATAGGACTTGATATTTAAATATAACAATATTTTGAATTCTGCTCGGATATCAATATATAATACTTAGAAAACCTTTCATCTCTTCTTTAAAAATTCGAATGAATATTGCAACTAACATTAAAAAGAGAATACTTTATGTTTTTTTATTTTACCAATAATAAAGAGTTCATGCAGTTTACCAGTAATATGATTATCATTTTAGTTAAATAAAAGAAACAATATGGTAGGTAAATTTAGCATTACATTAAAAGTTTATTTTTTTTTTCATTCAACTGATATTTTTTCTTTATATCAATTATATGAATCAGAGATACTTTATTAATTTATGTTTAAAATTCTTTCAAATCCACATAAAAATTTATTTTATAAATTAAATTTAATGTATTTAAAATATGCAGGTGTTATATGTGTGTGGAGTAATTTTAGCATGACTCTATTATTTTAAAATGTACAACGACATAATAATAATATTTAACTAATTTAACTGTAAAACAATATAATATTTAATAGAAGTAATGTTGAATTAGGTATTTAATAGTTCTATGATATTATTCATCATAAATAATGAAATTAGTTAATGTCATGAAAATATAAATTATAAACTAAACAGGGATAATTATAAATTATATAAAATAAATATTCTAGAAAATGTAATAAATTTTTACTAGCTTTATATATAACACATTTCATCACATTTTACAATTTCATTTAACGTTTTAACTGAGATTACTTCATTGAAAAAGAGCATATATATATTCAGTTAATACTATAAGCAAATGATTTATATTCATTATAAATTGACATATAATTTATTTTTTGTTAGATTAAATTTTCACTGCCATAAGAATACAAAAAAGTAACCCTGGGGGAATAAACATAAACAAAGTGCCTCATTAGTCACATTATCTTTTTTTAGAATCACAGCATTTTTCACTTGAAGCAATACTGGCTGCAAATAATGAAAAAGAAAGATAATTTCGAGTTTTCCTTATCAGAAAAGAAGTAAAGGAAATAACAAAAATAAACTAAGTGGGAAGTATACTCTTCACTTACAGTTTTGCTGTCATGTCCCAAGTTCTCGATCGATGCTTAGCCTTGATCGAATGGCATCTATAGAAGTTGACTCCAGAGGGGACAACAGGCTTCGTTGATTTTCAGTCTTCATTTTTTTCTTTTCCTCTTTTCCGGATAGACTGGAGAGTACCACAATAGCTTAATAGAGGCTAAAAATAACTCCGTAGGTCATACTATTCCTGATAGTAAATAACGAGGCTAAGAAATTCATGGGAAAAGATTTACCAATTTATACGTAAATTATATATATATACATATATATATATATATATATATATATATATATATATATATATATATATATATATATATATATATATATATATATATATATATATATATATATATATATATATATATATACAGTATGTCCACTAAAGTCCCTTGCCACCCTCTTAACTTCAGAACGGCTGCTGCTATATTCATAAAAGTGGTGTCTAGGTATAGTAAAGTAGCCATGTGCTATAGAATAAAACATCCTACCACGCCACCTGGTGGAAAACTGTGGAGTTAACATTCGTATCTCGAAAACGGAACGATATAGGTAAAAAAAAGTGATTTACAAAGTTGTTGAGCACCCTCGATTTAGTAGGAAAAGATACTTTGTGGGCATTAATGTGAAGAATACAACGGTTAAAAAGCGCATTTGTTGTTTTGTGCTGTGAAGTCACAAAATGATATGAGAAAGAAAAAAAAATAAATAGTTATAACAATATACTTTATTACAGATGTCCAAACTTCTCACCGTCAGCTGCAATGCCCATTTGGATCCTCCCTTGAAGATAACGTTGCACACGTTGGAACACGTGACCGTAATGCGTCGTTTAATGTCCTGTAATTTTTGTGGAGGGGTCGCATACACTTGCTGTTTCAAGTATCCCCACAGAAAAACATCCAGTGGAGTCATATCAGGAGAATCTAGAGACTACTTTTCGAAACCGCCATACCTTAGTATTTAGTTGCCAAATTCTTTGACGAGATATTGCTTCACTGGAGATGTCTTGTAAGCAGTCTTGTTGAAACTATAGATTCTTAAAATTAAACAACGGCAGGTTCTCCACAAAATCGGGTGTTAACTTCTGTAGCAATTGTAAATATCGTGCACCCGTTAATGTGCCGTGGTAAAATGTTGGGCCTATTAGCTTGTTATTGTAAATTGCGCACCAAACGTTAATAGCATACCGCATTTGATGTCGAACGTCGACTAAACATTTAGGATCTTTCAGTGCCCAGTAATAGGTGCTTTGCCTATTGTACATGCCATTCTGTGAAAAGTATGCCTCATCCGTCCACATTATATCTGCCAAGAATGTTGGTTGGACCTGTATCTGATTAAAGGCGAAGTTGCACCGTGCATAGCGTCGCTCGGCATCCATGTCCACTAAAACCTATTCAGGCGTTGGTCGGTATGGATGAGCATCTGATTAGCTTTGGATTTTCCAAATCTTACTTTTGGAGAGACCACAATGTTGACTGATCTCTCTTATGTTGCATTTCAAATATGCGTGGGCATATGCTAATACCTCATCCGGTTGAACTTGCTGTCCTACCTTAGCTGGTCTCCCAGATCGAGGTCGATTAGTAACGCAACCTGTCTACCTTAAACGTTTTACAACAGTTAGGATGGTTTGATGAGAAGGATGCGGGCCTGCAGGGAAACGTTGGTGGTACAAACTTGCTGTTGATCGTGCCTTGCGTCGACATTCACCGTACAGTAAAACCATCTCACAATACTCAACCATGACCATGAGATTCAACATACTGCAGCCCCAAGAAGAAGTCTCTTTTACAGCTGTCTCAAGTGAACAGACATGACGTTTCTTACAGTTTTGCATACTGCATACAAATTGTTGGAATTATTTTTAATACTTCCGTTTTTCTCATTTCGAAATAAAAATGAAAAATGTAATCACGAAAATGATTTTTTGTTTTTTCAAATATGCACATATACGATGTGCCCCGTCACAACACGAAACAACAAATGCGCGTTTTAACCGTTGTATTCTTACATTAATGCCTACAAGGTATCTTTTCCAACTAAATCGAGGATGCTCTACAACTTTGTAAATCACTTTTTTTACCTATGTCGTTCCGTTTCCGAGATACGAAAGCTAACTCCACAGTTTTTCACCAGGTGGCGCGGTAGGATGTTTTATTCTGTAGCGCATGGCTACTTTACTATACTTAGACACCACTTTTATGAATGTAGCAGCAGCCGTTCCGAAGTTAAAAGGGTGGCAAGGGACTTTAGTGGACATACTGTATATAAAATAGATTTCAACTCATTTGTCTTTAATTTCTTGCAAAATGTAAATTCTGTACATGGAATTAAAAATAATATATTATTCTAATAATGTTTTTAGGCATTTCCTCGTACAATTATTTTCAAAATTTAATTAATAAATTAAAATATATCTTAAAACTATCTGTTAGAGAGGAATCACTGTTCAATGTATGAACATTCAAAAAGCAATATTTGATGATCTAAAATGTGAAGGAGAGATCAATGTTGACAACATAAATGAATGTATGTATTTCGTTAGAATAATTTTATTTCGCTAACACATTTATTTAGAAATTACTAAATGTTTTTGATGCAGTTATTTGGCTTCATGTTAAACGTTCCATGTTAAATACATTGCGCAAAGTATCATTGGACCATGTTTGAGGCTTTCTAAGATTTACAAAACATAGGTTAAGAATTATCTAAGGTGTTGATACTTGATAGATCAGTCAGAAAAATCACAATAGGACTGCAACGACTCTTTAAATTGTTAGTTCTTATACTTCTGATAAAAGATACTATTCTGCCATATATTTAAGCGGAAGGCACAATATGAGTATCTATATCAGGTTGAAAATTAATGGTTATCTATATACTATTATTGTCTTCTTTTCTGAACAGATTATATTTCCCCCATATTGTTTTTAATCCATCAATATCTTGAATAAAAACAAAATTGAAAAGTTTAAGTGGTATGAGAAACCCATTCATTTGATTATGTTCAGATTGTCTCGAAAATCATATAAATTGCTATAAGTCATCTTCCTAAAATGTCCTAAAATGTGGTGTCTAAAAGTAATTCTATATATTCTTAGGACAGTTTTTCTGGAGTGTGATTTCTATCTATCTTGTTCATTTACAACACTTAAAAGACCGTTAAAAAAGTTGTCACTATTCACGATAACCATACTATTAATTGATAAATATTTGTTTGTCCAAAGATTTAAGATTTATAAGGTTTTATCTTCTATTGTTTGTTAGAAATTACAAATGTTCAATAAAAAGTTTTCTTGTGGTTAAACTTGAATAAGGGATGTAAAATATCATTACCACAATTTATCCAATTAACTTTGAATTCTTTTTAATTTATGACTGGCAATTTCTTTGTAGCTTAACTGTTTCAAACCTGTAATTTTATGTTTTATTTAAAAAATTTAAAGGCATGCATTAAATTCATAATTTATAGATAAATCATCAAATAATTATTTAATTTACTCAAAATTTTAATTATTAATATTAATAAAATAATTTTTAAAAATAAATTTTTTATTATTATTAAATAAAAAGTAATATTGTTTCTTTCACTTTATATGAACTTTGAGTTTTAAAGTGTTTTTATACATAAATATAAATTTTTTATTAATTCCAGCTTCATATTTTTTGTCTTAAATTTATTGGCTTCTTTTCTACAATTAAAAAAGCAGCGAGTTTTTAAGTCAACTTCAAATAGAAATGTTGGGATATATTTTGATAACGTGTAATTTTTTAAAATCGAGGCAAATGAATTAAGAATTATTGTAATATTGCAGCAAATACTACCGTTAAGCTCATGATCATTGATGTTTTGCTCGAAGAAGCAGTATTTTCTTTGTCAATCTAAAATAAAATTATTCTTGCTGATTTCACAATACAAAATATTTATATTAAGGTTGTTATTTACATATAACACTCCAAATATTAAAGTTTATTTATATAAATTTAATTGCTAGAATATTTGATTAAATTTGATTCTTTACTTGAATATATAATTAACATATAAAAAAATCTAAGAATGGGAAATCGAAACACATTTGATTTGAGAAATAAATGTATTTAATTTTTTGTGCAATATTTGTATTTACAAGAATTTTTCCGTACGTATATGAATAATTTATAAATTACTTTTCGACAATATATAAATTAACTCTTAATGGAAATTACACAATAAGAACTCAATCCAAAATAAGAAGGATCTGTGAGATATTAAGGATGTCGCTAGTTAATTTTGTCATTTTTTGAATGTAAGTAAATGAAATAAACCATTAGATTTTGAAATACTTATAGTTCTTATTAAAACTTCTTTACTTCTTTATTCTATGAATTCAAATTTAAATAAAATAGAGAGCGAATAAAAACAAATACCCAGAAATTTGACGATTACACCATTATTCCTTGGAATACAATTGTACACATTTGTTTAGTAAACATTGAATCGACATTTCTTAAAATGATCATTTATAATGTATATATATGCTTAACAATAATATATTGCTTTCTTTAAAGTTTACTCATTGTGATATTTTACTTTATTTAAATAAACTATAAAATTAAGTTTTCAAAACTTTTAAAATTTATTTTAATTTCTTACTGAAAAACTAATATTTTTATTATATTTTTGTGTTATATCCTACCAAGATATAAAGCAATTAACCTAGTAATTATAATCATGATTCAAAAAGACGTTATTTTGATTTTCTCTGCAGAGCTCTGAAAATTTTGATTAAATCGGCTGCAGTTTAGAGGATTTTAATCAAACGGAACAGGAATACTTGACATTGCGTGAAATTGTAAAGTTTTGTACTGCAGCAAAATATAATAAATATTTGGAGAATTGTAATTTATATAAAAATGTGACTATAGATAGAAACTGTATTTCTGCATTGATAATTTTTCACAGATTTCTGTAACTTCTTATTATCGTATATGTGTATGAAAATATTATGATTAATCTGTTGATATGTTGCTTATATTTAGAAATTCTTACCAAAATTAATTTGAAATTATAATTAAAGTAACTGTTTACACTCATGATTTAAGGCTTGGTACAGTATATTATAATACGCATGGATTTCTACTTCGTATGATGACTTTTAATTTTAGATTATCCACAAGCGTCTTTTTTAAGATAATATTTAGCTTGTTTTATTAAATGATTCACTGTATTCCACTTGCAATATGATATTTCTTTATTTTTTGTTAAATTAAATCTTATGAGCATTTTATCAAAAGAATTTATGGTATAATTTATGCTAAAATATGTAATTTGCATAAACCATTCTGAGAAAAATAGTTTTAAAATTTAAACAGTATTGGGATTTTTTTTTTCAAATTTGGTACAAAATAATTCCAATTAATCTACACAGTATTTATATTTCAATAAAAAATTTAATATTTAATTTCTAGTTTTACTTAACATTCTGCAAAATGTTATAATTTTTTCCTGAAAAAATGATTATCAAGATGTTAAAGAGAAAAATCTTTATATACATAAAATGTTGTTCTTTAGAGATGAAAAACTTTGCAAATCTAGTTTCAAACAAAAGTAGTTGGAGAGTTATTCTTAAGAAACTTGTGAAAAAATTGTCACGCTTAGCATATAAAGTACTTCATGGGTAAAGAGATTTTTCTTCGGGATAGAAGGTGAAACATCGTTGCATTATGTATGAGTGAAAAGTAAACATTTTTACACAAATATTTTTATTTTAAAACATTTTTATTTTAAAACAGCAAATAATATTACCCTTCTTGAACTATTTTATTTATTGATAAGTTGATTTGCTTCCCATTATGCAAATTCTAGTAAAATATAGAATTTCGTTTTACTTTTGAATATACCTAAATTATGATTTCATGAACATTTTAATATATGAATTTTAGAAAATTTATTTTCAAGTATATAAATATGATTTCTTATAAATGTGTTAGCTTCATAATATAAACAGAAATAAAAATATAATTAAAAGAAATCAAAATAAATTTCAGTAGTAATTTTCCTTTTATTTTGATTATATCGTAAATATTTATGATTCAATAAGTCTTTAATCATCTAAATACATAATTTAGTGCCTACATTCTATTTATGGGAAATGTTCTGCGAAGTACAAAAAAATATATGAGTGAAATATAAAATTATTTTAAGCAAATTATATACATATATATATATATATATATATATATATATATATATATATATATATATATATATATATATATATATATATATATATATATATATATATATATATATATATATATATATATATATATATACATACATATATTTATAATTCAGAAATTTCGTACTTTTACTGAAATAATCTAATGAAATAAGGAAAAAGTTTACGAAATTTACTCAATAGTATCTATGGGGAAAAGTACTTATGTAATTTTTATAATTGTTCCTTTTATTAGCTAATTATTATTTAATATACTGCAAGATACCTATAGTTAAGAATGAAATTCTTAAGAATTAAGTGAAAATTTAAAAACAATTTCTTTTATAGGCACATCTAAATTTCTATTATATTTCTATTATATTCTTATCATTTAAAAATCTGTAAAAAATTAAAAAAGTAACATCTTTTTTTAACTTTGATAGTTATTTGAGTTAAGCCATTTACTCAGTTTTTATAATGAAAATCTATGTTATTGTTTCGGAAAAGGTATACCATTAGGTAAATCAAGGTTATACAGAAAGTGTACTAGAAAATGTTGCCGTTCTTTCTTCAGGAGATCTTGAATTTAAAATGTGCATGTTAAAAGTGCAAACCAAGAACGGACTTTGTTCCCTAAAAAATAGCAGAAAACTCTATGATGTTGAGGTGAAGAGAAAGGAAATACCACGAGAGTTTTATTACGTTTAATCATAATCATCACCTAACCATATATGAACATGGCGATCCGTGCATGTAGGAGCATAAGGATTTTGGATAGATTTTCTATTATTCTAAAGTAAATCAGAAAATTTCAGTTTTTTTGGTTCTCCAGGAATTAAAATCTGACTCATAAACAAAATTATCTAATTTATTGGAATATAATCTTAATAAATATAGAATTGGAATATTTATTGGAATTATTAAATAAAATTTAAATACTAATGTGTTTACTCCCATAAGTCTACTTAATAGGAATTATTATGCATAAAAACCATATTTGATGCATAGAAATAAAAAAAATGTTTTATAATTAAATTTAATATTATAATTTCTATTTGAAAATTTATATTCATAAATTCCTGATTTTAATCAAATATTGTTTTAGAATAATTTTGTATCATTACAAGAAACACATCAAAGTGTTTTTAAATACTTTTATGCATGGAAGTTGGACTATAAATTTATTGTAAAATAAAATGTAAATGCACATGTAAATGCAAATGCAAAAACAGATGAACTTGAATTTAACTTTAATTTAAGTATAAAAAATTATATAGTCTAAAAATTATAGCAACTGCATAGACAACAAATACAAGGAAGTAAAGATAACATACGTTTATATATGAACAATATTTTCTTGTAAAATTAATGTTGTTAATTCAGCTGAGATGAAACAATAATGAAACTTTCAATGTAAAATAGCATCTTGAAGCTATTAAATATCAAGTTAAAGTGTTGGAAGGAAGTGCATTTTTAGTTCATTTTTCTCATTAATCATGTTAGAATAGAATCAGGTCAAGTTTCTTTCATCCAGTAGAATTTTATTGATAAAATGGCTGAAAACATTGATCTCTGTCATAGTTTTAAGAAATATTCTCTTTTCATTTATTCATTTCTTTAAGAAATTGGTTTAATACAGAAACTTTTCTTTGGATACTTGCCAATTTGTAAAGATGAAAAGACTCAAAAGAATCTGGTTCAGTGATACATTAAAATGATAAGCAGAAGTTACGTGATTCTTTTATTCAAAATATTTAGAATATTTCCTAATTTTTCATGTTTGTAACAATAAGTTCTTCTAATTACATTATATCTCTCCTACATTAAATCTTATAAAGGAAATTATTAAAAGTATTTAATAATTACCTTTATAAGTATACTACGTATAACAAAAATCGAAAATCATTCATTTTCTTCTCCAATTATGTTTTCTTTATAATGTTAACACGGCCTCTAATAATACATCAATAATTTTTTTAAAAAAAATATGAAATGCCACGTTTTATTTTTTTAATTCATTAGGAATTTAAATACATTAAACATCCATAAATCAATACATTTTAAAACGTTCAGTATAAAATATAAGATACGCAAGTCTAATGTAAAAATGCTCATTTCGAAAACCATAAATTATTTGGAATGATTAATATATTTAAATATAGATCCGAAATCTGGTTAATGAAATTGTAACAAACTAAAACAATCTCTTATACAAAATAAGTAAATACTTTTAAAGTATTTTACCATTTCCCTTTGATTAAGTTATGTATATCTAATTGCTAAATATGTTTTTTATATATTATTAAAGTTTAAATTAATTGAAATAAGATTATAGTTTAGTTTTTTAATTCAAAATCAGTTTTAGAAATGCACTTTTCAGAAACCAATTTTTTAAAGTAGGTTTCTTCTGCTATTGCAAATATAAGGTTATTATGTATCAAAAATTATAAAGTGTGACATATTTTTATATTAAATCACAAAACATATGAAATTGAAGCAATGTATTTTAAATGCTAACCTGAGGATTTCGTTTGTAAATTAAAAATTTCTTTATTGTTATAATTTTAACCAAACATTTCAACATAATTGTAAGCCCCTGAATAGTAATATTAATACATTTTACATTGTATTTTAATAAATATTTGTCAAAAAGGATACTAGCTCTGGTTAAACTAATTAGTACTTATTTACAAGTTAAAGATTTTCCTAACACGTTTAATTACAATTTCCTTATCTTACACAATGGTAAATCAAATATATCTGTACTCTGTCTACGAAATATTGTGATGAATTGACATTTAAATTCGCACTTCATAACTTTAAATTATTCATATTATATCTGAACAATTCTCTAAATTTTAATTAGATATATGTCTGATGTTTCATATTTCTGATTATAATTATAGCAAGATAAATTCAAGATTTAGAGAAGTGTTTATTTTCCATTATATGCTGCTAGTACAAATGTAATTAAAAGTCAACAAAAGTCATTTTCTTCAAAATAAATGAAGTTTTCGATTCTAAATGCATTTCCCGAGGGTGCATTTATGTTATCTTCTTCCACGTCTATGCCACAACCAATAAAATGTAATTAAATTTCACAAGCATAATACTGACGTATGTTTAAATTAAACATTTTTGCGCTTTACAAAATTAACAAGTTTTTCCGAAATATGTCTTGATAATAATTTAAACTACTTTTCTACGTTTGAGTAATTATAAAATAAACATGGTGAAGTAATTCATTACTTTTTTGCGTGAATTTATTTTTTAAGTTAAAACAGCATGGAAAATGCTTCTATGCTTTTCATTTTACATCGTATTATCAGATGAAATACGCAGTTTAATTATGTGGGATTAAAATGATCAACATATGTTATAAAATGCGTATGCCACAATTGAATGCGGAAGCATTATATTTTGTTTTAAAATTATTTGTAGATAAAAATATAATAACTGACTTTTGATTTGACTTAATTTTACTCTGTCATATATTCCTATTCAATATTTGAGCATAAATTTAATAAATTATAATTTTTGCAAATCAAAACATTATAAAACTTTAATTATCATTAAATTTAAATAATTAAATTTAAAAGTATTTGCTTCTGAAATAATAATTAGTAAGAGTTAAATGGTGACAGAAAAGTATTAGTGTTTACATATAAAAACATTTTTTAAATCAAATTGACAAAAATCGTTTCAATCTCTTATTTTCGATATAAACTAAATATACGATAACTTATTTTTAATACTAAATATTTATAATACTAAATATACAATAACTTATTATTATAACTAAAGATTTACACTATCGTTTAAAAATGGCAATTTATGGAATATTTTGTTTCAAAAGCTTTATGATAATTAAACATTATAGAATTTCATATCTTATGATTTTTAATTATGATTTTTTGCATATCATAAATTTCAAAATATTAAAGTTAAAATAATTTGTTGAGCTTAACGACACAAGAGCAAAATACAATACAATAGGAAGTGCAGAATAATGTATGTTCATTTTTCGTAAGTAAATTTATTTTATGTACACTGATCAACCTCTATGTGTATTCATCATTTATATGATTTAAAACTTTATTGATATTTATTCAGAACATTAAAAACTCTATCACATAATATATTAAATACTGATAAATATTTATATCTATGCAACATATTTGAAAAATAAATTTACTTTAAAAAATAAAATGTGGAAAAGATATTGGATTTCCTTATTGTATATAGACAAAGAAAATGCGTGATGGATCTTTTTCTTGTAGAATTTCGGAAAAAAAAACTTTCCATCTAAGTCATATAGAGCATGCGGAAATGTATTTTTTTTTTGCAATAAAGAAAAATAGTTCACATTTTGACCATTTAATCATAACTGAGAAGAGTTTCACTATTAGAAAGTTATTCTGTGTGCTGTTAATTAACCTCTCAAAGAAGTAATTGAGCTTTACTGTTTATCAGAATGCCAGTTATTACTTTGCAGCTTCATATAACTCCTTGCTCATTAAAAAGCAATAGAGAGAGAGAGGGAGGCTTGCTCATTTAAAGAGATTGTGAGAAGATCCATGCCGATGAATGGTTATAAGAAGATGATCATGATATTTAAAAAGAGATTGCAAATAAGAATGGGCTGTTAAAATGAAGGTGGAGAGTGAGCCCTATCCCAGGTATCTTACAGCTCTCATTAGTATACAGAAAATGCGGGCGAATTTACGATTCCTTTAACAATGAGACAAAAACAATAACCTTTTAAGGCTAACATGCAAATGCTGTGAAAATTCAGGACGACCAAATGCTTATCAATTTTACATTTGAAGCTTTGACAAGAATGATTGTTTATGACGCTCGGCATGGAAAATTTCCATGGTCAGATGTGGCAAATTTTTATTTAGTTGGATTTGTGAATAATCAAAATTGACATATGATTAGTATTTCACCTTCTAATAGCCTGCATCAACAAAGAGTACCTGGTATGGGTTTACTGATGATTTTATCTACAGAACATTTTTTCTTTGAAATGCTTACTTTTTAGTGTCCTAAACTTGAGCTATCATGAATCCATGGTACATTAAATTCTTTTAATGACACGTAATTCCAAATTTACTGAAATGACAATATTTGCAAACCACTGTCTCCAAACAAATGGAAAGAAATCCCTATACTGGGTACAAATCAGGAAATTGTTTCCTGTTAATTCTTGCGAGAGTCGTGTAATATCTGAAGCTTAACAGAATGCTTGGCTTCTTCGTTCGCTCAATTCAAGTAATTAACATTACTGGTGGTAGGGATTTTTAGAAGATGATGAGGAACCAGGAATTTACTTGAGTTAAAAGCAAACCTTATACATCATTTTGTTGAAATACTTCAAGAGAGTCTTTGCACTATCTTTAAACACATTAAAATACTAATATAATTTATATCAATCAAGACTTGATTGATGCATATTTTGTAACTGAACAACCTCTAGTGATTTCGACAAATTAGAGATAGGCCATTTGTCACTAATAGTCAAATTTGAACTATCATTTTATTGATGAAATACTTTTCCTATCTCCTTTATAACATATATCCCACTTTCATCAAAACCCAAGAGGAGAACTAATTACACATAAATCTGATAGTATTGTCACTTCAATTATAAGCTCTCTTTAATGGAATAAAGGAAATTATTAATTTAGAATATAATATTTCACATTAAAATACATTTAAAAATATATTCTCAACAAAAATAAGTTATTTCGTATGCTAATATATAAGAATATCTAGTTTGTTAATTTCATTAATTTTAATGTGCATTATAAAACTATTATAAATTAGTATCACTCAATATTTATTTTTAAATTTAAAAGTCTCATTTCCCAAATTTTTATTTTCTAAATTAAATTTTATCCATTAAAATTTTAGTCATAAAAATTATTAGAAATAAAATATTACTATACTTATTCGAATTTTAAAAATATTTTTAGTTTATATATAAATTTACACTTTTATCTAGTATAAAATCTCGATATTAATTTCTAAATGACATATGTAGTATAACACTTAATTTAAAAATAATTTTCTTTTCTATACTTTTCCAATATCTTCAAGCGATTTAATGCTATCATAGAATAAAAAATGCTATTAAAAATTTGGGGAAATTTCCTTCCCCCGAAGAAAATATATTATAATTCTTATCTTTCATTGCATTATGTAAATAATTTAATTATAAATGTTTCAAAAATTAATTTTACTTCGTGATTAAATTTGCAAATGTTTAATTTATTTTTAAAAGTAAGTGGGACAAAAAATTTATTGTTTCATATATTACATTTTGAAAAGATTTTGTTTTCATTTTATCTTGGAATTTTTAATGGGATTTCAATGAAAATGATGATTGAAGATCATTTTGAAAATATATTTTATGAAATTCACTTAAAAATTATTACAAAATAAAAATATAACTTTATATGTATAACTTAATACACATAAACATTACTATGTATTCTCAAAAATATTAGAGACAAATTTCGTTTTACAATTTATGATAATTAACTTAGTGATTTACTAAAATAGGTAATACATTTTTTGATTCCAATAAAATTATTTTAGTTTATTAAAAATAAAAATTTATTTACTGTAAAATAAAAACTATATTAGAAAAAATATTTACTTTATCTGGTCAGAAATACAAGGTTGTAAAATACTTCTAAAGTGTAAATATATATTCTTTACACTTCAGAAGAGAGGTAATAATATTTGTTTTATAGAAATATTTCTTTATATGAAAAGGCAAAATAAAATTTTCAATTATACATTAAGCAATTATTCATTTCATTTAAGTAATTTATAAAATAAAAATTAGTAATTTTCGATATTTGGATGGAATAATTTATTATATTTGTAATTTCTGCAGTAAGGAAAATATAGTGTCAGACAAAGTATTATCAGAAATTTACTTTTAATTTCTTCCAAACATATGTAACTGGGATTCACTTTTATGTAGCGTGAAGAATTACGGTAATACGGGTTGTGTGAAAAAGTTTCATTTGAGGATTACAAGAGTATCATTTCTTTTAATGCTAAAAGAAATTAGAACAAAATCAATGGTAGAAAAAACATCCTTAATATCAGAAATAAGTTTCTTTCTCCTTATCTTTCGAAAAGGAGCAAAAAATGATCATTTAAAGTTGTCCTTCATGACGGGAATATTGAACGGTAGTTTTTTTACGAGTATTTTTTTTTCTTTGCAAGTGGGAAACAATTACCAGAAATTCATTTCTTATGATACAAAAAATGAACATTTATTTTTTCATATTTTTTATAATATTAATTATTCTATGCAACACCATTTTCATTATTAAAATGATCAAAAAGAAATTGAATATTATTATTTTTTAAGTTAGACAATTTCCACTTACATTTAAATGCATAAGCAATTACAAGTATTTTATTCATTATTTTATTTGGAAGACAACAGAAAATTATGCTAATATATGATAAACATGAATAAACATTTTACCAAATGACGATAATGTTTTTTTCCAGAAAAATATGGTACGTCAAGAAAACAAATCGCTGAAATTAACACGTTTAAACTAAGTTTAAAATATAAAATTTCATAAAATAAATTGTGACGCACATAAAGCACATAAATAAAATTCGGAAGATAACCATAGATAATTTGCTTATTAATGTGTGTGTGTGAGTGTGTGTGGGAAGCATAAGTCCCGATTAGGGTGTCAGCCTAACGCGAAATCCCCAGTGTTTAATTCCTAAGCATGCTGAAATTTTAGTCATAACACTGAGAATTCATACAGATCATGATTTAAAAATAATAGATTCAATGGTTTTGATTACATTTATTGCATAAAATTTGTGCTTCCATTTGAAATAATAATGTTATTCTAAAGTCTTAAAGAAATTGATTTTTAGTTTAAGTAATTTTTAATCAAAGAAAATCTATGCTATTCGATCTAAATTATAAATATTTGATTATTTGAAATAAATAATTATTTGCTCTTTTTTCATTATATATATATATATATATATATATATATATATATATATATATATATATATATATATATATATATATATATATATATATATATATATATATATATTACAGTTATTTACTTTAAAGTTAATTATTTTTAAACTACTGAAATACCAAAAGATGTAAGAAAATTATTTTATAAGGGATTAAAATTTTTATATCGAAATTGTAAATATTCAGACAATTATTTGAGTTCAATATACTGATGAGAAAGATTTCAATATAATTATTTTTATGATGTTATTTTGAAGCTTACATTCAAAAATTTACATTCATTATTTTTTAACTTACATTCATTTGGAGCTATTAAAAAATTAAGTTATACCATTTTTAAAAAAAAACAATTTTAGTAAGTAGTTTTATAATTTTATTGCGAGAACATAAGCAGAAAATTTTAATTAAATAAAAACATGGTACATTGAAATATTCTATGCCTGGCAGACAACACATCATTCTAGCTTAAATGTCTTGAAATCTTTAAAAGAAATAAAAATTATGTAAACAAAACACTTTTTAACAGAAAGTTATTAATTCCTTCTTGTATGTTAATGTAATTTCACATTATATAATTTTTAATTAAAACATTTGCATATTCCAACAGAATGCTTGGAATGTCTTAAAAGTTTACAAGCATATGAAGTATTGATAGAAAACATTTATTTGATGTAAGAAAGAAAATATACGTAAAAAATTATAATAGGTAATAAATATTTTATAAGAAAGGTATCAGTTAATTACTTAGTATACTGATATGTTACACACTGTTATTAAAATATTATGTTATTTGTGTTCACGTTTAGTACAATAAAGAAATTAAATAATCAATACAATTTCCAAATTGAAATAATTTTATATTTTCCTTTTAAATCATAAAAATAATTATTTTTTAAATATTTACAATTTTTAAATATTTAAATATTTACAATTAATATTTCCCAATAAGATACTTAAATAATGTTATAAATTTCAAACAAATCAATATTTAATTATCATGACATATATATATATATATATATATATATATATATATATATATATATATATATATATATATATATATATATATATATATATATATATATATATATATATATATATGCTTATCACATTATATTGTTATTTTAAAAAAGACACATATCCATGTTTACAAAGTGATTTATGTTACTTTTATGAACTCATAAGAGATTAGCTATTTCTTTGTGGAATTCATTAATCTGTTAATAGCTTTACATACTTCATTAATTAGAAGTTATCAATATACAAAATTTACTCTGAGACGCACCTGTAACTATTTAATTTTCTGTCAGTGTTTTGCAAAAGAAAGAAAATGTATTTTTAATTGAGAACAAGAGAAAGAATGAGTGTTTTATCGTAAGAGTTTCATTTATGAAGGCACTTCTTCACTTGATAATTCAGAAGTTGATTGAAATCTTCAACAATGCTTTGCAACCACTAACGACTAAATTTGGAATTAAAATATTTAATCCAAGCAAAAATATTTCCCTTTCGTGTGAATTAGTTTGGTGGTATCAGTATTCTCAGATTTCGATATATATATGTAATCAATACTTTCCATATTCTAAATTTGCTAATTTAGAATTGTAAATTATTTTTAACGCAATTAAACGTAGAAATATTTCCGGTAATTGTTGAACTTAAAATATACACATTACGTATGCTATAATTTCCATTAATTCTCTCAAGAAGTTTGATTTAACATAATTTATACTTGACTAAAAGTTGAATAATACTTTTAACGACTTCAAAGTTATACAATTAAACATTTGTCAAACAGTTTCCGTGATATATAGGATCCCAATGGAGTCAATTTTAGAAATAGTCGTTTAGCTTCTTCTACTTCCGTTTCCTCTTATCATACGACCCTTTATTATTATTTCAATAGTTTGAATCAGAGAACCAAAAGTTGAGCTTTCAATATGTATAATGAATCCGATAAAGATAGAAAATAAATTTCCCAGATCTCTTCATTTCACTAATTTTAAATGATATTCTGATTTATTTTTCTTTTTAATTTTGCTTTCTCTGGGGAAATATTATTTAAAAATGGAGTAAAGGAAGATGGAGTAGAATATTTTTTCTTTTTAAAGTATTAATCTTAATTAAAGTACTTTCATCTTTAAATTATTGTCGGCTCTTATAAATATATTTTCCTTAATGCGCAAAATGTAATTTGGAATTTAAATGTTCAATTTTCTTATTTTATTTTTCATTTTTAAAACTTTTCGATTTTATTCCTTCTTTATTTATTCCAAATAAATTTATTTAACTTTTACTTACCCACACATGCATATTAAAGAGGGAAAATTTTATCATATTTTTTTTTTATTTCGGAAATGTTTTGCATACCGTTATCAATAAATAGTATGTTGTTTTTATAAGTGTAAAAATAGGTAAAAACAAAAACTTATTATTATGTATATTTTAAAGAAACCATGAAAACTGAAGACTAGTTAAAACCCTTATCATTATACGTTAATGACTGCTTACATAATTTATTACTACATGTTTTCTTGTTTAATTGGATTTTTATTTGAAAATGAAGAGAAAATACTTTACAACATCATAGATAAAGCCATCAATCATGTTACAAAAGTGGCAGAATTTCAACATATAATCTGTGTCTCCAGACGAAAATTTTATAGTTCTAAAAGAGATGAAATATACTGGTCGAGGTCAATTACTTTAAATTTTTGCATTCTCTGTTTCGTATTTCGTGTGTTGTCAATGCTTCTTTGTATGACATTCTATTTTTAAGTTTGATCAACTTTATTCATATTCGTCAGAAATTTTCAAATATGATTGTTAAAATTTAAAGCTCAAATTACAGTTTATTATAAAGCGTTTTAAAACAAGATTCTTCTTAACTGCTTTCTGTAAAAAAAGTGCACGAATTTCTTTAACAAATCCTATATTATTTGAATTGACATACACTTTTTATTTTACTGTCTAGATAATAGTACATATTTTTCATTGATTACTATAAAAACAGTTAGATGAAGCGCATAATTAAAATTATACTTTATTAAGAAAGTTCTACTTAATGTGCTATAAAAATGAAGTAAAATTTTCATTAGCTTTTAATTATTAACTTATAATATATCTTGAAAATGTTTACCCAAATGAAATATAAATGAAGCATTTTCCTATAAATATCTAATAACACTTCACTTTTCCTGCATTTAAACTTCAAAATTCATTCTTTTAAAATCATGCTTCATTTAAAAAATACATGAATGTTCTATTGAAATATTAGTTTGATCTAAATTACTTAATAATTTACATTACTTTTAGGAAATTCTTCACTTTATCTTGAGTTTTAAAAAGTTTGATTTATAAGAAAAATAACAGCAATAAAAATCAAATTTTTCAATAAAAGATATTTGCATATATTAATTTGTAAGCATGTAAATTTATTTTTGCTTATAAAGGAAAATGCAAATTAAAATTTCTTTCAAAAACATATTTCCATAGCAAAAATATGATTTTTAATTTAACATAAAAAAGGTATTAAATATAAAGAATAAATTTTTCATAAAAATAATTTAATTCTGTATTTATAACCAAAATATTTTACTCCTTTAAAATTTATTTTGACCTCATTTTCTTTTACATAGATCTTTGAAAAATTATTTTTGAATGAACTTTTTATGTGGCTCAATATGTATTATTAATATGTATATTTCTATTCATATTATTATTCAATGAATCTAATAAATTAAATATATATTCTTCCGAACTTTAAGATAAGTCATTAGCTCACATAATATTAAAAGTTATTTCGAATCGCTTTAATTATTTAAAAATGAGAACTAAATTAAAAGTAATAATACCATAATTCCTTAAAAATTAATTTCTACCCAAGTAGTTTCCTCAGTAACGAAAATGTGTCTAAGTATTTAGAAACTTTCTCAAATGAACATTCTCTTCTGACTAGATGTCAAAGCAAAGTGGAGAAATAAAACAGTTGTTCGTATAACGTTACGCTTATTCCATCAATAGGATTGAAAAATTTAATCATTTTAATCGCATTTCATTGCGCTTTATTTGCTACACACCAATATCTTAAGAAATTTAAAAAGCATTATAATTAATAATATGAGGAAATACAAACAGCATTCCACAAGAAGGTGCATTAATTTTGGTCAAATGAGAGACATATTGTTTAAGAAATTATTGCAGGTAGGATTTTTAATTTTGTTTTTTTATTGAAATATTATTTTTGAATCATCAAAATTACTTCACCGAGATTCAATGCATTCTGAATTTTATATGTGGCATTTTGTTTGCATGTAATTTTTATTAATATGATGCAATTTTTATTTTCATTGAATTCTTGAGGTTAATTTAATGAGAATGGTATTTCTTACGTTTTTCTAAATTATATAACTGGTACATTTATTTCTTAATCAAAAATCATAAAATTAATTTAAAAACTTTTTAATTACCGTTCTTAAAAATTATGTGAATTAAGAGTATATTGATATTTCTCAAAAAACTTAATATAAGAGTAAAATTTTTATAAATCACTACTTGAATATAAAATTAAGATTCATTACTAATATAAAATTATATAATGATCTTTTTTATATCCATTAATAATTAAATTGATTTATTCAAATTGAATTTAAAATGAAATTATCATCAGTTAATATATAATTGTGTCATATTTATATTTCACATTTAAAGTGTACAATACACATTTGCAAACAATATGTTGAACGAAAAGGATAAAAATATGTTTGACATGAATATTAATTATACTGACATCAAGAAAATATATAGCAAAATTAGAAAACAGTTTGTGAGATTAACAAAACTCACCTGACCATATAACCGTTTCTCAGTTCTAATAATGGTTGTTCATCAAAAATGTCCAAGAACTTTACACTCTTTATACAAAACTCTAAAACTTCATCAGTAAGATATGAATATTCCTGAAAAAAGATGTATGGAGAATTTCTCTGATATCAATAAAAAATCAAACCGAGTGGATTGTATTGACTCAACAATATTTTTTGTTTACATCTGATACTTATATTCATCAATTACGTTACATGGTTTTCTTAAGGACTGTTATTTTTATGTAAGGTGATCAAAAATGTCCAGTTAAGGAAAATATGTTATATGTCTTATTACCATAGAATAAGTAATTTCGCATGTTTTAACCACAGTTAAAATTCAGTATGAAAAAAAATTTAGTAATGTTAGGAGAAAATATTTGTTAGGGTGTCCCTTGGCAAAAAAATAGCGATCTTTTTTGTCGTGAAGCGTCTTTTGGTGCATGTTTGAAAAAGCAAGATTGTGCCAAAAGTTTTAAGGTTGCCAGAAATCAGCCAACAATACTGACAATATGGATTCAAATTAGTGAGAAATCGTGGGGTACCTTAAAGTATAGCTACTCTTAAAATTGTGAAAATGAAACATTATTATGGGGTTATTTTCTGTTTTAGTGTTAAAATGTATTAATAAAAGGCATTCTGTTAGAGCATGCTAAAAGCATTCAAGTGATAAAAGCACGATATGACATTGTATTGCTTATGAAACTTAAGAATTTCCTAATTTTAAGAAAAGAAACACTGCCTTATGAATAAATATATGCTTCAGAGTCAATGAAAAATGTAGTTTCCTAAAAATAAACAACTTACAACTATAAACCAACAACTGAAAATGACATGCTAAATCCAAATTAATTGAATTAAATTGGACTTAGCAGGTTCTTTTATTAGCCGTGTCATTAAATTAAATTGTAATCCAAATTAATTTAAGCAGCATCGTGTATGTCAATGCATCTTATGTTTTTTTGAATTTATAAAATGTTGAATAATATTTTATAATTTTTGCCATGAAACTAATTATTTATTTACAAGTTGACTAAACTTAAAATATGTGAATATTCCCTTAATTATTTCGGAGCATAAATAAAATCTTGAATGGGCCGAGCAATATTATCTTCATAAAAAATTGCAAACATGTTTTTGTCTAAAAAGAATATCAGTGACTTACTGCAATCAGACTTTTACAAAATAGGATGTTATAAAGTAAAAAAACGGAAGTAAATAGATTTTAATTTAGCAGAACCGAGTAACAATCTTGAATATTTAGAAATACATTAATTATCTGACAAAATCACCAAGAAACCAAATTTTTCAATGTTTCAAATTTTGTCATGTTTAAAATATTTAAAAAACATTCCTGTGATAAAATATGAATGAAAGTTTATATAATTATAAAATAATTAACAAAATGTTGATAAATATAGGCTGAAAAGTGAGTACGTGGTGACTTTTAACTTCTAAAAATAATTAATATTTTAATTTTTATTATTTATTATAATAATTTCAGCAAGCTCAAACACGACTGTTTGTATCATTACCTAAATCCTTATTGAAGAAAGAAATATAACTTGATATGTTTTGAATTTTTTTGCTTATAAAAATGCTTAATTACCTGCTAAGACGTGATTATATTCAAATAATCATCAGTAATTGACAAAAAAAAGTCGAATAAAATTTTTTGTATAATGTTCTGCATAAGTATGTAGTATTATTATAATATGTAAATTTATAAAGTATATAATAATTATATACTCTTTATAAATTTATCTTATTCAATCGAAATCTACTATTTAAAATTAGACAATTATATCATGTAAGAGATTAAATGTTTATATTATAAAATTGTATATATTTGCTATGTTACAAAAAATTATTATGAGCTGCTATGATTAGATTTTGCAATATAATTTTTATAGAATAATTTATTTCAGTCTGACTGATTAAATTTTGTATATAATTTAATTAAGTTGCGATAAAAGACTTATGTACCGCGACTACTAATTTAGACTCGAATACAGTTCTATTTATATGTAAGTTTTAAAGTTACGAAATTAAATCCTTTGCCTATTTTTCCTGCTTATAAAGTATGGTACATGTAACAGATCAAAGGGCGAATACTATATGTAACAGATCAAAGGATGATGCATAACTCAGATATTAATTTTTCAGAAAATATTGCTTTTAATTGATCAACCTAAGAAAATTCAAATTTTTCTTATGCAATAAGTTATAAAATGAAGCCAAAATATGTATCTTGCAGTTACATTTAAATTGTATTTTACCATTAAAACTTTATTTGTAGCAAATCTATCGGATATTTTATTTGAATAATGATTTTAAAATATTTCAAGGAAATAGATTTATAAAGTTTCATCGTTTTTCTATTTTAATTGCTTTATTAGGAAATTTACATGTTCATTTCCAATCTATAAGAAGTTAAATTTTAATATAACTAGCATAGATAATTTTCAAACATTAAAATTCGCATATACCAAAGAAATAAAAAAGTATGTATAGAAAATTGTATATACTAATTATATATATATATATATATATATATATATATATATATATATATATATATATATATATATATATATATATATATATATATATATATATATATATATATATATATATATATATATATATACATACATATGACATATATATATATGGACAATTTTTAAGGACGGATAACACTATCATTCATAGCAACCACAAAATGAAAGGAGGCAAAATGTGGAAAATTAGAATAAGTGCAGGATATAACAAGAAGTATGCGTATGCAAATTTTTTTCCACGGGTGTTCATCACGTGATAGCGTTCATGAGATCTTTAAAGGTTTTTACGCGTGTGGACAGTTATTGTTTCACGTCAAAGTTTTACAAGAAATATTTAATAGACGATCTTGAAATTTTTGGCATGTCTTCCCGACATCACTTAGATGATTTTATGCGTGGCCGAATTATTGGAAAGATCGAAGGAGGGCGAAAAATAACAGATGTTGCCAGGGAGTTCGACATCGCTCACAGTGCTTTTTCACGGCTGAAGTCATTCAAAACTACTGGAATGTGTAGTAGGCGGCACGGGAAAGGTCGTGTTAGAAGTACGGCGCCTGCAGAAGACAGATATATCGTCCTATCAGCAAAAAGGAACAGACGCACCACAGCTCAGCAGGTGGCAAATCAGTTTCTTGCTGCCTCAGGAAAGCAGATCTCCGGAAAAACTGTTGCCAGACGCTTGAGGGGAGAAGGACTATATACCCGCAGACCTGTTGTGTGTGTCCCATTGACCAGACAGCACCGTACTGCCCGTTTGCAATGGTGTCGTGAGCATCGCAATTGGACTGAACTGGACTGGGAATGCATACTATTCTCAGATGAGAGTAGGTTCAGTCTGTCATCGGATTGTAGACGCCAACTGATCGGGCGCGAGAGTGATACTGCTTATCGTCCAGAAAATATCCAGGAAAGGGACCGATATCCAACATGCAGTGTCATGGTGAGAGCCGGCATCATGATCAATGGCCGCACGCCCCTACATGTGGTTGCGAATGGGACTATGACGGACCAACGATACATTAATGAAGTTCTATTTCCTCATGTTCATCTTTTCCGTGGTGCTGTCGGTGATAAATTTGTTTTTATGGATGACAACGCAACATGTCATCGAACACTAGCTGTTCAGGATTGTCTAGACAACGAGGGTATTCAACGCCTCGTGTGGCCATCACGTTCTCTTGATCTAAACACCATTGAAAATGTCTGGGATGCTTTGGGGAGGCAAGTTGCTGGTCAAAACTATCCTCCGACAAACAAGAATACCCTCATCCATGCACTCCCAGAGGAATGGGATAAATTGCCTCAACAGCTGCTGGATAATGTTGTGCAAAGTATGATACGACGTTTCGAATATTGCATCACACTCCACGGTAGACATATCCCGTACTGATACTTTTCTTCAAGGTGCCTGCTGATTCTTAGATGCATTTTAATTATTTTCCGTATGCAGCATCAAATGAACATTTTTTTCTTTCAGATGTTTCACAGCTTTTGTACATTCCAGAACAATAAATATTCTTTATTCTAATGTCTGAATAGTGTGGCAACTATATTTTATCCTACTAGGCCTCATGTCTCGCTTAATGTTATGCAAGGGCGCTCCGTGGCTGAGTGGTCTAAAGCATCACCGCTAATCGCTTGAGAGCGTAGGAGTGTGGGTTCGATTCCCACCGTGGCCCTGGGTGTTTTACTCGTTATTCTTCTGTGGTTGTACATCTGTCATTGTGCTATTTGTCCTATTATCGACGAAGACTTACAAGCGGATCTCAAGAATCAAGCATACAAGTCTGAATATATGTAATGTTATAAAATAAATAAATAAATAAATGTTATGCTACATTGCAATTTGTAATCCGTCCTTAGCAATTGTCCAGCAGTGTATATACTGGTTAATTGTAATGTGAATGTTAATTTTTAAAAAAAATTGATGATTTTCTTAATTATGTACTTTATTTTATTACACTCAAACTATTTTGACCAACTACTCATTTCTTAATATAATGAAATCTCGATAACATTTATTAATAACAATCATTAGCTTTGTTGTTCTGAATATATAGTACCAAAACTAATTGAAAATATTCCATGAAAACTAAGAAAATATTTCTAAAATTTATTAAACTATAATTATTAAAATTTGTTAGTTAGAATTATTTAATGCTCATAAAAATAGTTTTAAGCAAAAGATTTTTGCAATTATGTTAATCATAATATTGAAGTAGACCCAAATTCTTTTATTTCAAAAATATAACACCATTATTGATAAAATCAGAAGGTTATATTTTCCCTTCCTATATACCTAACATTTCAGTTATAAATATGTAAAATTACTACAAATTAAATTGTTGTTTTTTAAACGTAGAAATTATTTTAAAAACTGATTGTATTTATTAGGTTTTGCTTGGCTGAATCAATTTATAAAAATACATTTTGCAAATAATCTGTCAAAGGATTTTTTTATTTAAATTTTGGAATAAATTTAAAGTAAATTGAATTCTAAGGATGAGTACGGCTTTCTAAACAATGATGATGATTTCCAGACAGGATTCTTCACACTATGAGTTTCGTATAGAATACAAATACTGAATAAACATTATTTGCATTTGTGCTTTAAACCGTAAGCCGTGAAGGGCAAATATGACAAGCAAGCATTACCTATGAAAGCAGACTGGAACAGATGTCTCTGACTCAAAACTTTTCTATGAATATATGGAAACGAAGATAGTCGTAGATAATGAAAGCACATAGGTTTACATTATTTCGCTAAGTAAACTGTCAACTATATTTGATTAAAAAGTAATGTGGGTGGCATTTAAAATACGTTATAGCTTATTTAAAAATTATAAAGAAATCAAACAACACACATATTTATTCCAAGATAAGTTTTCTTAAAGAAGCCAAATAAAATATTTTTGCTTTTTCTTTGTGTGTTTGTGTCGTGAAAATTCTACTGAATTATTTTTCAAAAGAAAAAATAAAATTTTAAATAATCTTAATAATTCAGATGACCTTATTTAGTTGCAAAAAAAGATAAAAAAATCAATATTTTTAAATTTAAAACTTATAATGCACTATATTTGTGTAAATAAATTAAAAATAGAAAAAAGTATTATTGAATATTACATTAATTTATAGTAAAAGGTAAATCTTAAATGCCATGTTAATTTAATTAACTTCTTTAATTTCTATTTTGTAAATAAAATTTTTATTTTAATTTCATTCTATTTTAATTTTTTATTTTCATTTCATTCTATTTTAATTAATTTTCATTCTATTCTCAAAACTTATCTTAATATATTTCATTTTATTTTTAAAGTTATTTAAGTTGTGTAAGGAAACGAATAATTATACAAAATCAAAGAAAAAATTATTTTCCTCTATTGAAAATATTTTATATTTGAAAATCAATTCGTGCATAGAAGAATATTTTGAGACAAAATCTGAGAATCGGATAGCTCCTGTGTTTTTTTTCTTCACTGTAAATTTACTCAAACCAGACATAAAAAAAGTCAAAGTCGGTTTTAGAATTAAATTTCGTCAAATAAATTTTCAGTTATCTTAAGCTTGTTTCTATACACAGAATATCTTTAAAGTCGCAGAAATAAGCGAACAAATTTACCTATCACAAATCCATAAAGCAACAACCTTACATAAAGTGAATTTTATATCCCATAACTTTGCTTTTTCCAATGAAAAGAAGCCACAAAACCACCCTAAACTTCTCGGAATGCTTTATATAGGAGTTTTTGCTTCCGTAATGGAATCGTAAGAAATGGATGCTGAGTTATATATCTTACAAGGAAATAACAGTTTAAATTCTAATGCGAAATAAAATGTACCCTATAAATAAAATGAAAATATTTTCTTTCGGTTTTACACAAGAAAATTATACATTTTAACGTAAAAATAGTTCTTGAAAAGGAATATACGCTTTTCTTTGAGTTATTTCACTCAATTTAAATTCTTTTGGGCAATATGAAAATACAGTTGTAAGCAACTGTCTTATACATGAGATGAAATTAAATTTCCCTTTTAATGTAATTCAAAGGTATAAGACCCTAAGCAGGCTAAAACGTTAATATGTTTCATAGAATGAACAAAAGTTTGAAAAGTAAATTCTACAATATTTTAAAATATGTATCTCAATAAATGACAAAGTGTTATATTTAGGTTAGAATATATATATCTCTATTTTGCGTCAACACTTATTTTAATCATTTATGCATAATCTTAATAGAGTACTTCATCAGCGATAGGCAGTGAAAATAAAACTGCTAGTTTGTACAAAATGATTCCTTCAGCAAAATATTGTTGAGCACAGGGTAACGAACATCTTTACACATATATAACGTTACTCATGATATTTCATTGATGCAATTATGGAATAACCGAATTCTGCAACTTTGATACCTATCACTAGTAACATCACGGCATTTCACACTAGTGATAGTGATATCTTCGTAGAAGTGTGGATTGAGGGTAAATGTTCTAGAATCTAGAAAAAAATTACTTTTATATACTTTGGTTAAGGGCTCTAATGTTACACAATCAGTATTTTCGTCAATTCTGTGACAAGTGAATGCAATTCTCGATGTTAATTTTCAAATTAAAGAGGATAATACAATAATAACCCTTAATATAGGTAAAGTTAATATGTTATCTTCATCATATGTAATGATAATATAAATCTTCGAAGTCCACAAGCAGTTACTCAAATCCAAGTAGTAAATTCTAAATAGGAATTATTCTCTGGATATGAATCTAAAATCTTAAGATTGCATACACTTCATTCTTATTAAATGTTTTGCATATTATTTTGTGTTTGTTCTGATTTTGCTGATTGATGATTATTGTATACTTGAGTTGCAAGATATGTTTAATTTGAATAATTATATGCAAATTTCATCCTCTATATTCATTATGCACCATAATCCTTTTGAATTTTTCTTTGTATTTCTAGATGCAGCCATACTTTTCAAAGTTATATTATTTTATGAGAAAAAATTGGATCTGATAAAAAAAAATTTAATAAATACAAAAAAAATTATCATTTGATCTTAATCAGAATTCATGTTATAAATCAAACTATTTAATTCAGTATTGAAAGGAATATAGAATTTATTATTTTATATTTGAATAAAATATTTATTATTTTCTGTTTCCTTATTTTATATTTGAAAAACATCTTTTTTATAACATGTCATTTTCTGAAATATTCGGTAATTTACAAGCAATTTGTGTATTAGGATTAATTGATTGATTTTCTTTGGATCATTATCTTTTGTTGAAACGGGTAAATTGCTTATCGTTGTGCTAAGGACACAGAGTAAATTCACTTAAGTTATTGTAAATTACAATAGTTCAATATATGTATGTGTGTGTATATATATGATATATATATATATATATATATATATATATATATATATGTATTTATATAAATATATGTATATGTATATATATATATATATATATATATATATATATGTATATATATATATATAATATTTATTGTCAGGTAGGAATTCCTCTTTTCAGCCTCTCAGAGTGGAATGCGACCCTATGTTCCTATGTAATTATTGCTTGTATGGATGGGTACAATCACCCCTCTTAATATGTAAAAATAATTTAGAATCACCCAGTATTTCTTTAACATACCATTTATTTTCACTTATGAGACGTAATTTTTTATTCAGTGTAATAAGCGAATGAAAATATACATTTATAAATATTATTCATCATGTTTCATGTTTTACGAAGGAAACCACTAGATCAATTTTGATATTTTATCCCTACACTTTTTAATTTTTATTCAATTAACAAATAAATAATTTTTGTATCATTATTGTCTTTAAATCATCACTTTACTTAGCATTTATATGTTATATGATTGTTTTTTTGCACGATATTGCTTCAACTTACTTTTAAATGCTTTTCACTAAAGGTTTAATTTTTCATTAAAATTTGCATAAAAATGCTGTAATAAATAGAATCCACATTAATTATTTATTTCTTAAATGCGTTTCAGTGCATAAAATATGCATACTTTTCCTAATTTAACTGGTCATAGAAATTTGCATAGTGACTATAACTAATTTTGGTGAAAACTTGCTATATTTGATTTTCTTATTTCCATCAACACTTAGTCAATACGAGAGTTACTCTGAAAATTTTGAGATACGCGGAGATGAAAATTTACAAAATAAAAATAACGGTTTAATTTTAAAGTACAAAGTATTTTAACACAGAAGACGATTTTTTACTGACTTACTTCAACTTGTTTACCGTGGAATAAGTTTTAAACAAAAGAGAAAATGGAGTTGACGGGAGAACATTTTCGCGCTATGATTTTCTACGATTTCAAAGCAGGATTAAATCAAGAAGAATGCTTTCAACAGCTGCAATTAGCATTTGGTGATGAATCTCCAGCTCGTGCTACTGTATTCAGATGGTTTAGAGAATTTAGAAGAGGTCGCTATTTTCTTCAGAATGAAGAACACACAGGAAGACCGTCGTCGGCAGTAATCCCGGATAATGTGTCTGCCATACGAAAAATGTTAATGGATGATAATCTCTGTACCTATCAAATGATACAGAAGGAACTTAACATTGGATCCGCAGCCATACACAAAATCATTCATGAAGAATTACATATGGAAAAAGTAGTTTGCCGTTGGGTTCCCCATAATCTAACTGAGCATCAAAAAGAGGAGCGTGTCAGAATCAGTAAAGAAACTCTTAATATGCTGAATGATGGTAGCCACCGCATCATTTCTAAAATTGTAACAGGTGATGAAACGTACATACCGTTTTTTGACGTTCCAATATGTCAAGAAAGCAAAGTATGGGTCTTTGAAGGTGATCCCACGCCGACAATGGTGAAAAAACAACGCGCATTGAAAAAAGTGATGTATGCCGTTTTCTTCAGAAATACGGGATTGGTCAAAGTCATCAAGTTGGAAGGAGAGAAGACAGTAACAACAAACTGGAAGTATACCACTAAGAAACTATACCACTAAATATCTTTCAGAAATTCTACAAGAACTGAATGTTAGGGGACTAATGCTTCACCATGACAGTGCATCTTCACATACAGCCGGATTAACAGTTGAGTTTCTTAAACAAAAACAAATTAAAGTAATTGAACATCCGCCGTATTCACCTAATCTAGCTATGTGCTACTTTTGGTTGTTCTTTAATCTAAAAAAGAACTTACGTGAACGTTATTTTCATTCAGAAGAAGAGATTGATGTGGTTATAAATGCATTTTTTTCATCTATTCCAAGAAATGAATGGCTTGAGGCATTTAATCTGTGGAAAATTCGTCTGAAAACGTGCATTAATGTTGTAGGAGACAACTTTGAACACACCTAAAATTTTGTAAGTATAACTTACAAAATTTTAATTGTAACCTAATTGTTAAAAAATCTAATTGTATCTCAAAAATGACAGAGTGACCCTCGTATTTCATCTTTATATGCAGTTACTATCACTTAAACATAATGTGAGTATTTTAATGCGGAATTTATCTAGATCTTAATACATATAGAGTCAGGTGTGATCACATGCACATTAATGTTACGCACGCATAAGTGTAGTTTTTAAATAACGGTGTCATGTAATTTATTTATTATCTTCATGTATGTTTTTCAGTAAAATAGATATTAAATCTTCAATAATTTGTAAATAAATATTACAATTTAAGGATCATCTAAATAAAAATTACATTCTTTGAAAAATAGTTAAATTAAAAATTTTTGTTATATAAATAAAATCATTTTAGTATTTTCTTTCTTTGAATTTTTCAATTTGGTCAATATCAATTAATCTAGAAAATCATTTCATGGTTTCAATCGATTATTATAAACAGTGTACTGAAATAATAATAACATTTAAGGTACCCGAACATATTTGGTGTGTTTTTTTGAGATGCACTGCATATATACATTGTAACCATTTTTTCTTATTTAGATTTAGGAAACATTAATATTGAGCTACTAATATTTGATATTTGCCAATATTATTTTTCAGAAATGATAAATACGTATACAATTCTAAGCATTTTTAAAAAATCATTTAAATAATGCTACATTAAATCTATTAAACATATTTAAAAAAATTAATACCAAATAATCTATATGTTATTATCTAGAGCTTGTACTAAAATTTTAAATTTTTTTAAAAATAAAAAAAATTAAGGCCACAGTTGAACATTTATACTGAAATTTTAGCGAAATTTTATATGCTATTGTTCGATAACAGGCCATAAGTTTGGAAATATTTAAGAGATTAGAATTTTTTTTAATGTGCACTCTCTAGAAAACAATATACAGATTAAGTTCATCAAATTTCATAGCGATATTATGAAAATATTTTGAGTTATTATTTTTAAGTGAGCAAATTTTAAGCAAAAATCAGTTTTGAGAAAATCTCATTTAAAGATTAAAGTATTGTGTCTTTATAAGAAATTGTCATTTTTGCTGATTAATTTCTGATTTGATTTGCTGATTGATTTTCGGAAAAGTGATAATTTTATGCATATTTCAAAAGCTTACTAAATTTATATTAGAAAATTAAATACTATTTAAGCTAATTTTTAATATCTGGCCCTTTAAACATTCACTTCCAGTGCTTTAATTGAGAATCGACTTTTTTATTTTTTTGTTATTATTTTTGAACATCTCATAAAGGAAATAATTGTTTAAAACACTGTAAATAGTAATTTTCTATTTATAAAACCATAATTTTTTCCTTATAAAATCTTTTGTTGTTACTATTGACATATGAACAAGCCAAGCTCGCTATGCCTTGGCTATGCGAATTTAAGCCAATTGGGGGCGTCTTTCGTTTTTAATCAGACCACCATGAAATTTAAAGTACGACTTTGCTCTACACACATGCTATAGATACCCGTTTATAGGGTAGGCAACCATTCACACCTCATTCATACAAAGAAAGGACAAAGACAGGATAGATAGAGAGAGAAAGTACATCAATGCCCGAACCGGGATTCGAACACAGGACTTCCTTATCTGCAGTCAGGCACGCTGACCACTAGACAAGTTGGGCTGCTTATAAAATCTACATTATGTTAAGTGAATACTGGCACAGAATTAAGAAAAAATAAAAATTAATTTTAATGGATTTTTGTCAAAAAAGTCTTATTTTTTCTACAGTTGTAAATTTAAAAAAAATATTTTTCCAAAAGACTGTCAATAAGATATAACGATATGCATTTCTAATTAATAATTTTTTTGATTATTTACCAAATATAAAGTTCTATTATTGTGAACCAATATGTTACACAAAAAATATTTAGTATCGCAACTACTTTATTGATATCATGCAGTGCTCCAAAGCACGAAAGCGAAAATGTTTTCAAAACATATGATTCTATTGGGAACAAATGGCGTGATTGCGTGATATTTACATTCGTTTGAAGCACCTCATTTCTTATTTTGTTTTTCAGAAAATCTTCATTTACTAATCTAAAAAACGCAATCTGGTAGTGCTTTCATACACATTGTATTGATTGTTGAACCATTTACAGAAAAGAAATATTGCCTGTATTTACTCAAATGCTAATGATCAAATAATAAATAAAATATAGAAGCTTACTAATATATAAGCTCAGGCAGGATTTTTTAATCAGTATAACACTGTATCAGCGTGATCAAGCCAAATAATTTACTTATACAATAAAAAATGCAAATAACCGTAAAATGCATAACTATAATAAAATTTCAATGAATTCTTTTTTATCATATTTTCAAGAATGTAAGTGCTAAATTATAAAATTCAATCAATATGAATGCAACAGAAACTTTCAAGGAGATTATTTAAAGTAAACTTTATGTGAAGAAACATTTTAAATAATCTCAAAATTAGTAATTTTTTTATTGCAAGCAAATTGTTAAAATTTTGAAGTCTTCACATAAATATTTCGTAGTTATTTAGACAGTTTACTAATGGATTTAAATATATGAATCATTTTCTTGTTTCATTTTGGATCCTTTTTATTCAAGAAAATTTAAATAGAAATATTTTTATAGAAATTTAAGCACATGAAAAATTTGGTTTGCAACTACGGCAATTATATAAAGCTCAATTATTTTTGAAATATTAAATATAGCTTTTAAAAAATAAAAAATATATATACATACATCTATATACCTGAACGAAGTTCAAAAATAAATTTTTATTTTCATTAAAATATTTCGAAAATATAATGCTGCTGAATCTATTATTATCAGAAAATACCAATCTTATATTAATTTCTAGCATTAAAAAGTTGCTATTTAAATGTATTACAAAAATTAAGATTAATAGATTTTAAAATCATTAGTTAGGACTATGCATAACACTGTTTAAAATGAGATTTTTTGCATCTGCAGAAATGTGGATCCACAGGGTTTTCTTAGTAACATAAAAATATATCATTTTGCCCAATTTACAATGACTATTATTTGTTTGAAACAAAAATCCTTTTAGCGCAGATGTCGTATAATCTTAAATGCCAAATTCTGTTTTTATATTTAAATTTTTGTTTATTTTTTTATTTATTTTTGTGACGAAGTTGCCCAGATGACGTATTGTTACGTCTCACGATGATGTAAAAATTAGGGTTGCCAAAATAGTATTTTCTACATAATTCTTATTGGCTTCCATCTTTTTTGTGTACAAAACTATGTATAAAGTTATATTTAGAGAAGAATAATATATTTACATTTATTCTATATTTCTTACTGATAGAAAATAAGTTCAATCCTGACTAACACTTTGAAAATTAATATTTAAAAAATAATATACTTTTTATTACTACTCGTAAAATGAATAAAAATAATCCCAATTCAATAAATTATAAAAACCAGTTATTTTATATTCATAAGCACACAATACAACTATGAGTGTAATTATTATGGATTATGTATTTAAAGTATATACATTTTTTAGTTCTATAATATAAAATATGCATTGCTGTTTTAAAGGAATGCAAAATATTTTTAAAATTTTTACAAACATGGATTCAAAAAATCTTAGAAAGATAAAATATATTGAAAACTAGTAAAATTGACAATATTAATATCAATTTTACAAGCTTTCGATTTATTAATAGAACTATGAAAGAAATAAATAGCACCCAATGATTAAGTGTTAAAATATTATTATGCATAAAAACGTTTAAATGAAACAAAATGGTACTAATATTCTTATAAGAAATGTTGATCATTTTATTCAATAAATTAAAATTTAACATTTATGTGATATAGAATTCAGCAATAATGTTATTTATCACGTGAGATCTGTGTCACATTAAAAAAACATTTAGAAAAAATGCCTTTTTTATTAACATTTATTAAATAATAATTGCACAAAAAGACATTTTTATAGAAATATTTATACATGGAAATATATTCTAGTTAATGAAATTAAAGATAGAAACAATAGCTGTGAATAGTGATCTTTAGAGATTCTTAAAATAATTAGGATTGTGCAATGCAATGTTAAATGAAGAAATATATGAGTATACATTATTGCAATAGAGCAAAAAGTATTATTTGTTCAAAACATCTTCCATGATGATGTTTGAATTTCAAAGATTTAGATATAGCATTCTAGATTCTTAGTCTCAGAATGTTATTCAATAATTAATAGTTGCTTTGTAAATATGTACCAAGTATTCATATAGATTCATCAATTTAGTTTCTGTAAAACACATGGAATTTTGCTTAATGTTAAAAAAAAAGAATTTATCGCAAATAAAACAAACAAGTGTAACCGCGTTTTCTCATTCAATACAAGAATATGCTGAATAATGTGTGAAGAAAACTTCAAAGGAAAAGTAAAAAGATATATATATATATTTATATTTATATATATATATTTATATATATATATGCATATATATATATATTTATATGCATTGATAATAACAATGAAGCAAAAAACATTGTTATTATCAATGCAAGCAAAATGTTAACGATTTAAAATAAGCTTTAAAAATCGGAAACTTCACATAATAAATATTATATATATACATACACATATATATATATATATATATATATATATATATATATATATATATATATATATATATATATATATATATATATATATATATATATATATATATATATATATATATATATATATATATATATATATATATATATATATATATATATATTTAACAAATATAATGCATTTTATTTTTATTAATTTTAACTATAGAAATAACAGATACCTGATTTTGCAGGATTATAATGCTATAAAATTGAAGAAATTAAAATATTTAATACTTAAATCAACTTTTTTTATTATAAACATGTTCTTTCAATTTTTAACATATTTAATCAAATTGTTTGAACTTAATTGAGATTTACAAAATGTATAAATACACATAGCAAAATACATAAGCCTCGTACTTAGTATATACTAAAGACAACATTTTTTAATTTGACTAGGGTCTTGTTTCACAGGTTAATTTATTCAAATGCTCATTGATGATTAAATGGTGCAGTAATTCAGTTTTTTAAAAAATCTAATGTATCTTATTTACCTTATTTGCCTTTGAAAATACTTACATTCGATTGACAATAAGGCTTCAAATGAGCCATATTTTTGACTAGTTCAAATAAAACGAAATTTATAATAACTTCAATATTTATCCCTATTTTTTAAAGTTATTCTTCATTGCTTGGTACTGATTTGAAAACAAAGATTTCTTACATATATTTCACTAATATTTCATAAAAATTAGTTCTTAAAACAATCCAAAAAAAAACTAATATAGAAAATATATGAAATGCACACAGTTATGAAGCATAAAAGCACGCCTAATACAATTTGATAAGTAATGTATAAATGTTTAACGCAAAATCTTGTTGAGAAAGTATCGTTAACAACAGAAAAACAGCTGCAACATAAAAATAAAAATCAATTCCTGCCTTAAATGAAGCCTAAAAGAGATGTGGTGGGACCACGTTCAGCTCCTAAAGGTTATAAGGTTAGCGAAGGAAGGTATAACAAGAGTTAGTAGTTCTAATTTCTTCTAGTTTTCTTTCAACCCACTTTGTTTAATGAAAAACGTAGGTCATGACGAAGTTCTATATCAATTACAGATTACCTGACTTTTTTTTATACCAGCTTAACTTTATATGATATTTATAATATGATTAGAGATATGAGATTTAATAATTTGAAGAAAATTTAAACTCATTATCCAAATTAAATAAACATTTGTATCTGACTTCCAGTAACATTTGAATTGTTGCATACCTCAACTTTACTTTTAAATGAATTTGCCCATACCTTTCAGGTTAACATATAATTGGGAAACATTTTAAAAAATATGAAGTTAATAAATTTAAACTTTTTAAAATACCAGTTCACATACAAGAAATATCTAAATTTTGATCACAGATTAAAATTTGAGAAAATGTTTCATACTTCAAAACTACTATTAAATATGATGTAAAATAATAATTCATATTGTATTTTTATTTTATCATGTTTTACTGAAGTGAGCTTTTGAAAATAAAATGTTATTATATTACTCATAATTTTATAACTTTCACATATAATAATAAACTCATTAAAAATCTTGCACTTTTGAAATAACTTAATATATTTTTGTAAATTAATTCCCATACATACAGTAATCTAATTAGATTAGCACCAACAAATCATTTTACCTTAAAATTTCAGGTTTGAAATTGTATCCATGAGGATGTGTGTTTATTGTCTTAAAAATTTACAGTATTTTTGATTTCTAGCATGCTGCAATAATGACTGAACAATAAACCCAGACTTCATTATAGAAAATAGAAACTTTTGTAAAGTGTTTTTTTTTCCGATCAGTTGTTTTTTGTTTGATTATATTAATTTGAAAATCGAGTGAAGAATATTATTTTGGATTAATTTTAAAATATCTGATATCATTTGATTATAGTCAATGCAATGAATCAGATAATTATAATTATCAGAAAAAATTTGGCAGAGTAAACTTTAAATTATTCTGTTATACAAGATATTTTATATAAAAAAATGACAGACATGTTAAAATGCAATTTTAAATAAAATCATTAGTATATTAATCTTTGTTCTAAAAGTAAAGTTGGCAGTAGCATAAAAAAAACGTGAATATTTTTTACTATTTACACTTAAAATATTTTTGCATGAAAATTTTAATATAAATGTTTTTTTCTGACCAAAAGTAACAGAAGAAAGGCTAAAAAAAACAGTTATTTTTTATTCCTGATACATTTTCTTGATAATGTATAACATTTAATGAGAAATTTAATCCTAATTATAAAAAATGTATGAAAATTAAATAAAAATTCATTAAGAAACATAGTTATAATTTGTAAGAATAGGAAAAAAATTCATTCTTTTTTGTTGTGAATGCAAAACTCCTTTATGAGGAAGAAATAAACTAATGTATTCAATTTTCTGTATAATACTACTTCATAATAGTATGAAATCTGTAAAAAATAATGATCTAGTTTGATTATTGAATTGTTAAAAATTGAAACTAAAATTTTTTTCCATTTTATAAATTAAAATATATTGCCTAATGTACATTTCTCTCTAAAGATCATTTCTAATTAAGTTAAAAACTTCTTTATATATTGGTTAATCTTGCTTATAAATATTGTGTAAATACTCCATAATTTGTTGAATAAAAAATGTTTTAAGTAAAATAAATTTCAAGACAAAGAAAAAGTTAAAAAAAATTATTTTAGAAAAATATTTATTTATATAATAAAGTAAATTTTGATTTGAATAAATTGCATTTTTCCGCTGCTATGTAAAAATTTTAAAAGAAAGGAACGCATTAACTTTATTTCTTATACAGAGAGAAAATGTTCTTCAAATAGAATATTTTCAGTGATCTTATAAGCCCGCATAGTCATGATAAAAAAATACTGTGTTCTGATATTAAATCTTTTCCGCATAAGACAACTTATCCAATTTCCAAGGAAATCAAATTTGTTGGCTCAAGGAATTGATAGAATCATCCCGAAATTTAATAATAAATCACTTTTGTCTAACTTCATATGAAATTTGGGATGAACTGATACATATATAATTTAATTATGATAAATTTATTGTACTTTTTTGACCAAATATTGTTACAACAACGAAGATAAGAGCGAAAATTCGGTTAACATATTTATAATATTTTTGAGGACTCTAATAAAATTTTATCTTTCAATAAACTAAAAAATAAAAAAAAATATTTGTAAATTTCATTAGACAATATGCAAATATAGCATTAAATAATCACGTAAAATATTAAATTAATTTTGAATTAAGCTATTGAAATTATTTTACAAAGTTAATATCCAGCGTCTTTTTCTTTGAATGTAAAGTTTCTGATAGTAAACGATTTCTGATTTTTTTTACAATTTATAAAAATTAATTTTACTTTGAAAAATTATTTAGGCATACTTCTGATATATGTCAAAAGAGTGATACTTTTGGATAGCATTTACACATTTATCCATTTCACTATAAATAGTTCGGTTGCAACAAGTTCACTTGAAATATATAGTAATTTTTATATATATATTTGATAGGAGAACTCATGACAGCAAAGTAAATATAAGTTTCACTCTTTAATATTCTATGCAAGATTGGATGGGCATAAAAGTATGAACACAATTCAATCTTAATCAAATATTCTATCTATAATAACGTTCTTGGCATTGTAGCGCTTCTGTTCATCAAGCAGTCAGTTGCTCCATCACTGCACGTCCATTCGCCCGAACGTAACTCCGCTTCCATAGTTCACTTCTGTCATTTGTGGTCCCACTGTGCACCATATTTGTCTCATACTAATTTTAGACAATCCCATTTTGCCAAGCATGATTTACTTTTACCACAGCAGCACACGAACAGTTAACAAATTTAGCCGTATCGGAAATGCTTCCCCCTCCTTGACCCAAAAAACCAATGATCATGCCCTTTTGTACTTCTTATATAAACTGCTCAGTTTCTGCATTATCTCAAAGATTGCAATATTTTTCGCAGTCCTAAACACCCTTTACAAATCCTCAACTGCAATGTGATGCCACATGTCCTCTGTGATTGATTATTTAAGTCGACGTCAAAAGTACGAGATCGTCACATTAATGTTATTGGACTGTATGTATGTATATATATGTAAAGACACGCCCTCAGAAAGAATATTAGATGAACGTAACGCAAGTAATGAATGAATAAAGGCAACATATATGCAATAAATAAGGTTATAATAAAGGTATTGTGATTAACAATAGTTAGAAATTATGTAGTAAAATGCAAAAGATGAAATTTTATCCGTGGTGTGGTTATATATATATATATATATATATATATATATATATATATATATATATATAATATATATAATATATATATATATATATATATATATATATATATATATATATATATATATATATATATATATATATATATATATATATATATATATATATATATATTCATAATTTTAATATTGAGTAATATGCCAGTGTTACCTAATTTTAAATTTTATAAATTTTATTATTGATATTATTTCATTCTTATAAATGTATCGAATGTAAATTTTATGCTATGCCACTTTATTCTTACTACGATATATTTTAATTTAATAATAATATAAGCAATAAAATTTGATGTTATGAAAATATGTTAGAAATAGCAGCTGCACAATACTATTTAGATAATGCATCAAAATAATATTTAGAATAAATAACAGTAATCATTAATAACATATTTGAATTAAAATGTTATAAAAAATTCTTTGATCTATTAATAATACTTAAGCAAGTTAAGATAAGTTATACAGATGTTGTAAATTGTTTTCCTCACTAAGCAGCAAATATATCAGTTTTATCTAAAAACAATTTTATAATGTCAACTTCTCTACCAGCTATGAGTAATTTTTGTATCAATATATTATAATAAAATACATAAAGAGAGGGTAATGCTCAAATATTTTAATACATCATTATTATATATGATTAAATTTCACATTAATCAAAAGAATGGTATATTATAAGCATAAATAAAATTGATGAACATAAGAGTATAAGTTTTGGCCTCCAATTAACTAATACGAAATGATCCCTTTGAATTTTTATTTCTTAAATGAAACAACTTATTTGACAACAAAGTAATTTTGAAATCAATGATTAAGTTTTTGTTGATAGTTTTACTGAAGAAAAGCAATAAGTAATTATACATTTTGGATTTCAAGAAATTTAAAAAAAGATATTTTTTATTACAAACCTGCACATAGACAATGACATTTTAATCCAGTTAAACACGCTAATAGTATACAGTTAAAGAAGTATAATTAGAAATTTTATATTTTTGGTCATATCTTTAATATTTTACTAGTATCAATAATGGATACTATTCAATAAATTCGATATCTTTCCTTAATTTCATTTGACACAATTCTAGATTTTTATAGAGTCACAGTCATTACGGATGTCAATTATGCTTGAAATTATGCACTATTTTAAATACATGTTTATATGAGTCATTGCAATTGTCATTTTAAAATATTGCATCATATAAATTTATGCCAATTTATAGACCATATTTTATAAACCTGCATAATAAATTTAATACTTAATTTCCTTTCTTTTACTTTTTTAAAAAGAAATAAATTTTTAATTCTTAAAATAAGAATAAACAATTCGTTGCGCAAATTTGGAATAAAAATGTACAAAAATATTTCCAGGAATGTAATTTGCTTATAAAAATACATAAAAGAGAACATAAGTTTCTAATTAGATATATTGGAAAATTTTATCGTTCATTATATTACATTAAAACCTTAACCTTCCAAGTGTTATTATTTTATTTCAGCTGTTAAATATAATTTATAAATTTTATAAAATTTCTGCAATTATCTCTCCATTAATAATTTAGTTTCTGAAAAACTGTTCTAGTACTGAATAAATGCACAACTTTGCACTTGTACATTTTTTCTTTTTAAAAAAAATAGACCACTTAATACAAGTGATCGAATTTATCTGTATTCAATGCTGAGTAATGTGGCATAGATATATATTTAGGTAAAAACCACTAGAATAGATTTTATTTTTTATATAAATCCTCAAATATTTTGACATACAAATTCGTTATATTTGAATTTAAATGCTTATATTTCATTCCAAGCCAAATTATTTTTAATTATTATTATAATTCCAAGCCAAATTCTACGATTTTCATACATTTTTAACTGTCTATATATTGAATACAAGTTTCAACATTGTGTGTGTGCAAATTTAAAATTTCATAATTCAAACATTGAAAGCAAAACTAGAAGTAAAGAGAAAACATAAATAGTTAAAAATTTAAGATAGGGGAAATACTTCCTTACTTAAAATATGTAAATGGAAAAATGGTTACTGTAATGAAATATTACAGCAATTAATTAATTATAATACGACTAAATTTCTAAGTATTTAAACTTAATAAAATTACTTTAACAATGATGCTAAATTACTGAGAGAATTACATGGATACAAAAATAAGTTTTATGTATCAATATTGATATTTCTTTCAAAGCTCCCTCGAATTGCTAAGATACCCTTATTTGTTTTCTCAAATAGCTGAATATTTGCAATGTCAGTTGAATATATTCCCTATACGAGTATTTTGGTATAAGTTCTAATCAAGCAATTAAAAAAAATTGTGAAGTAAATTGATAGTATCTATTCCTTGTAATAAAGTTTCATGTTAATGCAAAATGAGAACATTGCCTTTATTTTGCATTGCTAGTTTCAACATTATTTTTTTCTGTTCAATGAATCCAGACGTTTCTGAGAAGCAGTTTGACCAACATAAAATTTTATAAGCGTTCACTAAACAGAAGGTATGAATTTTCTGTAGAATAAATTCACTTTAATGAAATAATCATTTTCTTTGTGGGTGAACTTGTTGACTGATGTTGAATTTCCACCAAAAACCGCAATTTAAATATTGATTTTCAAAAGCTCTTATAAGAAATGGCTAGATGGAGTGACAAAAGAATGAAAATTCGTTTTTATAAAGACAATAATTGAAATTTCAATAATTGCTCCCAAAAATCATTCGAAGGTTTTCTGTATCGTGTAGGTTTAATTTCAGGGCTAATTTGACATTTCTATTCAAAAATTATACGAACATCTGAGTAATTATATATATTTTTTAAATATTGGGCAAAAATAATTTTATATTGTACACTTATAAAATTATTTTTGCCCACGCAGCAAAATTTATAATTTGTAAGCATTGAATGCTAAATAAAAACATAAAAATTTGTTCAAAAGGTATTTTGAATTCGTTTTTGAACATAATATTTTTGCTTCAAATTACAATCTTAATTGAAACATTTACATTAAGAAATATATCAGATACTTAAAAATATAATCAAATATCTTTAGCTTTGAAGAAATAAGCAGCCTTTAAAATTTGCTGAGGACTTAAATATTTTATTAAAAACATCAAATTTCACATCTTTTAAACAAAGATTACTTTTTAAAAGGTTCTTTATAAATTAATTTATGATTACACTGTTAAATCATTGTTCATTTTACTAATAAGGATAAATATCTTTATAATATTAATTGCACAATAGTGAGTAAATTAAATAATTAAGCTTCATTTAATTTTCAGAAAAAAATTAACTTTTTAAGAGTACAATAATTTGAAAATCTGAAACGGAGATTAAAGTATTAGAAAACATTATATTAGAAACTTTTAGATAAATCTATTAAATTTCAGATTCATAGATAATATTATTATTTTAAAAAAATAAAACAAATGAGTTTATTTTTATCTATTATCAGAAGATCAAAAAATCTTCCAAAATCTACCACCGATTTTCTGGAGTATTTCTCAATGGCATCAAATATTTATTTTATTAAGATGATTAAAAGTTTTCAAATGAAACACTGGGAACGATTCATTTAAATGATCATTTAAAATTAAATGCAAAATATAATAAATAAAGTAACTATTGAAATAAAAATACTAGTTTAGTCGGTGTAATAACGAAGGAAATTTTTGTTTTCAGTCTTCTGATATTTTAAGGACCTGCTTATTAATTTTCGCTAAAGGAAGTTTTAATAATTTATTTGACGAAAACCAATTATTTAATTTACATAACTGTTAGATAAATTTTCTTAATAAATGTATTTAAATTCTTAAAAAAACATGTGGGATTCTTTCAATTGAAAAAAATGTTCCACATAAATAGCAGCAAAATCTTAGTAGAATATGTATATATATATATATATATATATATATATATATATATATATATATATATATATATATATATATATATATATATATATATATATATATATATATATATATATATATATATATATATATATATATATATATATATATATATATATATATATATATATATATATATATATATATATATATATATATATATATATATATATATATATATATATATATATATATATATATATATATACAGTAAACTCTCGCTACAACGATACCCGATACAACAATAACTCCCTCTACTACAATAATGTTTTGTGGTCCCGGTGATTTTGCATATAAACTAATGTTAATCTCCCCTCAGTATTGCGATATTCTCTAGAACAATAAAACTCTGTAAAACGATTTTTTCAATCTAAATTTCAGTATTATTTGGACAAAAAATAAAAAGCTTTTACAACACACTAGTGAGTTCAAAGGTTATTTTGTAGTCTTTTTGGGATTCAATGGTGGTGTTCGGTGTGAAGAACAAAATCACAAGACCGAATGGTTTTTGAGATAAACTGAACGTTATCAATGATATTGATGAGGGAATGAAGCAGATTGATGCGGCTAAGAAACATGGATTATCGCAATCTACAGTTGCAACGTTCCTAAAGAAGAGAAAGCAAATCGAAGATGCAGTAACTTCAAATGAAATTAACCCAGAGCGAAAACGACTGAAAGTTGCGACAAATGAAAACATTAATGCTGCTGTTTTAAAATGGTTTCAAGAGATGAGAGCGACAAATGTCCCAATAAATGGACCTTTATTATGTGCAAAAGCACGGAAATTTGCAGCAATGCTAGGGGACGAAACTTTCAAAGCTAGCAATGGTTGGTTAATGCGTTTTCGAGATCGTCATGGAATAACTTTCCAAGAAGTTCACGGAGAGAAAAAGTCAGCCCCGATAAACGACGCAAATGAATGGCGGCAAAACAAGATGAAAGAAATCTTAGAAAAGTATGCTCCAGAAGACATCTATAATGCAGATGAAGCTGGGCTGTTTTTCCAACTCCTACCCGATCGAACATTGGCATGAAAAATGTTATGGAGGGAAGAAATCAAAGCAGAGACTCACTGTTCTTCTGTGTACAAATACCACAGGATCGCATAGAATACAACCTCTCGTCATTGGTAAATCATTGAAGCCAAGGTGCTTTAAGAACGTGAAAAGTCTTCCCGTGGAGTATAAAGCAAATAAGAAGGCTTGGATGACGTCTAAATTTTTTCCGAATGGTTACAGAAGTTAGACAATGAAATGAAGAAGAGAAAGAAAAAATCGTTTTGTTGATAGATAACTGCGGGGCTCACACGTCATTTCCAAAGCTACAAAATATCGAAATCGCTTTTTTCCCTGCTAATTGCACTTCAATTCTACAGTCTCTTAATATGGGCATAATTAAGTGCTTCAAAGGATATTACAGAAAACGGTTGGTGGACTCCATACTTGTAAACTTTGAAAATAAAGTAGAAGACCCTTTCAAAGCTGTAAATGTCAAGGAAGCGTGTGACAATATTGCTGGAAGTTGGTGGGAAGTAACAGAAAAAACCATTCGGAATTTCTGGAAAAAGGCCGGTCTTTGTGTTATGGAAAATAAGAAATCTGATAATGATGAAAATTACATAACCAATGATCTCTTAGATGATCAAGAATGTGTTTTGCACATCAAAAAATCCGTATACCAACTTGAGGAAACAAGCGGTAAAAAGTTTGGAATTAGTATAGAAGACTATTTAACAGCAAATGATGATCTTATGGTTTTCGCAGGAGTTACTGATGAAAATATTCTTTCTGAAATTACTGATGAGATAGGAAACAATGGTGAAGATGATGATGATATTGATGATGATGATAATACAAGTCCATCGCAGTCCTTATTGTCATCCCATGAATAAGGACTGCGAATCTGTGAATTCTCTACGGACATTTTTTTCAAGCCTTCCGTCGATAAATGAAGAACATTTTCGTGCACTAGACTCAATGCATACAGTATTGGTGAACTTAACAGTTAAAAAATGAATAAACAAACAAAAATGTTGGATTATTTTCAATAAAAAGTGTTTTCAGGTATGTGAATATTTCTGTGCTTATTTTCTGAATTTATCTTATTTATTTATTTTTTTAGTATTTAAATCACTATTATTAGTATTTTACAAATTAATTTCTTCTAAATATAGACTTAAAAGTAGTATGTTAGGCACCTTAAACTAATAATAATAAAAAAAACTCTTATTAAATGCTCAAAATATGTGGACCCTCGATATAACAATATGCCTCTCTACAACAATATATTTATTTGGTCCCTAAAATATTGTTGTAACGAAGTTTCACTGTATATATATATATATATATATATATATATATATATATATATATATATATATATATATATATATATATATATATATATATATATATATATATATATAAATATATATATATATAATATATATATATATAATATATATATATATATATATATATATATATATATATATATATATATATATATATATATATATATATATATATATATATATATATATATATATACATTAAAAGCAAAGAACATTCTTAAACAATTATTGAAATACATATTTATTTTTAGTTTCTTTTAGATTAATTGAAACATTTTCCTTTCATTTTTTTGTCTAAATTACCTTCAAGCTCTCAAGTATGAAGTTTTTATTATTAGACTTTTTCAAGTACAGTATTTGCTGAATTAATTTATTTGAATATTCTGGACAAGCAAATGTATTTTTATTCAAGATATAATAATACGAATGTAAACAAATTCATGCTAAAAATACCAAACAACCTATAAATTCTCGTAAATGCTACAGTTAATGTAAAGTAAGCAAAAACTAATAACAGATGACAATATACCATTGCACTTTAGAAATTTTTAATCATTGCACATTAAAAATTTACTATAAATATATCAGTTAAATATGTTTGTCAAGTTTTATTTTATATTATTTCGAAAGAATAGCAAATTTTAATTTTGTTTCCTTTCGATTTACTTCATCTTTCTTTCGAATTTGATTTAAACTTCCTGAGAAGGCATTCAAACATTACAAGGATAATTACACACACACTCTCACACAGAAAGATTCATTAGACGTCTTTAATTTAACCCTCTTCCAGAAGATTTCTCCCAAACCATGTGTATTTCTATTTAGATTTGTATAGAAAAGGATTTTTTAAGCCTTTCTTTTACTTCCTTCATCATTTAGCATTTCAGCATTTATTTTTTGACCAAAATGTTGTGTATATTAGGAAACTTAACTAAATACTGTTGTGTTTAAAAAAAACAATTTTCCAGTAGTGTCTACTTATTTCTTATTGAAAAACATCTCTTCTAAAATAAAATAAACTTTCAAAACCATTAGATTAGAGGGGAAACGACATTTCTAAAAGTTTTAAAGTACATAAAAAATATCTTATCAATGAAAGTAAGGTAAATTTAGATCCATGCTTATAACTTAGAAAACTAGCAATTGTGCTTTTAAAATCATTTTCATTGATGCAAAAGTATTATATTGATATGTTGCTTGAAAATGAGGAGATAGATTTCTAATATATATATATATATATATATATATATATATATATATATATATATATATATATATATATATATATATATATATATATATATATATATATATATATATATATATATATATATATATATATATATATATATATATATATACATATATATATATATACATATATATATATATGTATATATATATATATATATATGTGTGTGTGTGTGTGTGTGTGTGTGTGTGTGTGTGTGTGTGTGTGTGTGTGTGTGTGTGTGTGTGTGTGTGTGTGTGTGTGTGTGTGTGTGTGTGTGTGTGTGTGTGTGTGTGTGTGTGTTGGGTGTATACAATATATATTAAAACTGATTTAACCATATTGAGATTTTACCCACAGTTTTTAATTTTAATTTTAGATATAATTTGATAATGTAACTAGAATTCTCACACACATTATTATTAGACAAGAATTTCTCGATATTTGGATCCATGGTTTTTTTTCTGTTATAAACATCTAAAGTCAACATCTAAACTTAACAAGTTTCGTCAGTTTCTATTGACATTTGATATATTTCAACTAATCTAACACTATAATATCTTTAAATTGCGCAAATTGTGTTATTTTAAATTTCTTGATTCGTTTTTGGATTCATTAAAAAATTTGAGCATATTTTTTACCTGAAATCATTTTGAAGTCTTATGGCGTTTAAAAACAAATTGTCTTGGTTTTAATAATTTGACTTGAAACGTTAAGCAATATTTTCTTTAAGGTGATTTTACATGTGATCTCTGTTATGATTTTTGTTTCCTTTTCGAAGATAGACTTTCAAAAGAAATGTATTGCAGAATGTAATTCATTTTCACTTTCAAAATGTAATTAATTTTTATTTACATTGAAATTTATTAAATATAATCGAATTTCATTCTTTTTCCTGATCTTTGGAACATTTGCATTAACTGAATTTTCTGGTTCATTTATCGACACATTTTCTTGCGATTTCAAAACATTTAAAGAAACATTAAGGAATCCAAAATATATTATTTTTCTTTACTCTATTCTTTTTCCTTTTTTACGATTTTTTCCCCTAATTTTCTCCTTATTTTACAATTCTTCTTGCCTAATTACCTCATTTTATTCTTCTTTCTTTATTTTAACTCCTCCTTTGATTCCATTATCTAACATATTTTTTTACTTCATCCTCATTAGAGTTTCCAGTAGCTAAAGGTAATTTTATTATCTCTACTGCTTAAGAAGTAACTATAGCTACTTCACTTAATTCTGAAACAATTTCCATTAAATAGTTTTATTGTGTATTAAAAAGTCATTTTATTTACCTAACTAAGTAACTTATAAAATATTTGGACTGCAATTATTATTATTTAAATTTTCGTAAGAGATAACTTATTAATATTTACTGCAACTTAAATGATATTAATGTTGAATATTTTTAAAACAAATTTTTAAAACACAACACATCAAACTATTATATAAAATAATCCATATAATACAAAAACTTATTTACTAAATTAGAAACACATAAAGCTTTTACTTTCTATTTCTAAAATTGAATTATTTCATTTAGACAGTACCAAGTCAAAAGGAATGTATCCTCACATTTTATACTTTTGCATGTTTAAATATTATATATAAGGCAACATGCATAACAGATGTCTCATCCGAAACGACAAAATGCATCATACCAAAAACAAAATAAAGTTCTTCATTCTACATAGTGGACATTTGGAAGTTTACTAAGTCCATTTAATGACAGGCACAATTTTTGATAGATCGCCATCTATTTTAAAATCTCACTGCAGCGTCTATAACAATAATATCAAGGAAAATAATCTATAAATGGATAGATTAATATGTGTTTTGCACACTAAACCTAGTGATGTATGTTTTCCCCACACATTATCTAAGAGTTAAATATCTTGAAACATGAATACCACTCTTGGACGCATAAAACTTTGCGCCACATACCCTTCACTTATGTGTTGACATTAATCAAAGACAGTAATTCTGAGCGTTGACATCCAACTAACATCGGTGAATACCCATATCTTAATGGAATAGACATTCTTGACTGGGAAGATAGACATCAGACTGGACTGGCGTGCACCACTTTGTACCTTGTCTGCTGATATAACGGTTATATATATATATATATATATATATATATATATATATATATATATATATATATATATATATATATATATATATATATATATATATATATATATATATATATATATATATATATATATATATATACGGATATATATATATATATATATATATATATATACATATATATATATATATATATATATATATATATATATATATATATATATATATATATATATATATATATATATATATATATATATATATATATATATATATATATATATATATATATATATATATATATATATATATATATATATATATATATATATATATATATATATATACACAAACACACATATGTATAGTATATGCATTATATGCTATATCTGTAAATGATATGTGCACCTAGCATACTAAATTTTCTTTAAGGAAAATAAAATTTTAAGGGCATTATATAATCTTTATGAAGCTAACTTATCAGTTCTTTTATCTTCATGTTTACTAATGTGATCTGATGAAATCATGCAATCTGTTTTCAATCCAACTTCAGATTTAATGGTCTGACAAATGCATTTTTGTTTTTTGCATCCTAAATGTAGTATTTATTTCCGAAATTTCTCATTTTTTGTAAGCTAATTGTTTTTGAGAAATTCAGGAAGTGATTTTAGACTCGATTTATTATATAAGTTTCATTAGAATACCATATACTGATATAATTTCTGCATTTTTCTCTAAGCAATGCATTTGTTATATTCCCTAGATTTATTGAATTTTAATGTAGGTTTCATGTTTTAAAAAATTCATACAATATTTGTTGTGGACTTTGTATTAAAAAGATTAAAAAGACAGATCAGGTAAGTAAATAAAAAATTAAATAAGGTATTATAAAAAAACTAAAAATTACAACAAAATATTTTTATTAAATTTTGGCATTTTAAGAAATTTAGTACATTTTAAAATGAGCCAATTAAATTCATAAACCAATTAAATTAGTTCCTTTTTGAATGAAAATTAACGACTTATTTAAATAACAAATCCAATTTTACGTGAAACTAATTTAAACTACTAAATAGCAGAGTTCCAATTTTTTAATTAAATAATATAAATGTTAGTTAATTTCTAAGAGTACAATAATAGTAAGAAAAATGTTATTATTTTATTATGCAAAAGCGGGAATTTTCTAGTGATTACATAACATATATACACATGTATTTGAGCTTCAAATGAATACAATATAAGTGTATTTACAAATTCAGGGTGTTAAAATAAGAAAATAAAATATTAATGGTTTTTCATAAAATATAAAAAAAGTACAAAAAATGCCTTTTATGAAGATTTTTGTCAATAAAATTTAACATCATACGAATATTTGTAGAAGCAAAAAGCTGCTAAAATGCAAAAAAAAAAAAAAAAATCATTTTATTTTATTAACTTTAGGTGTTTTTGAATAAGCGAATTTATTTGTGTTTTTTTTTTACTTTTTATTTTTTTAATTTCGTATTATGCAAAATTCTAAGCTAATTTCGCGTAATCTATATGGACGACTGCTTCTAGAAGCTGCGCTAACCAAAGCATCGTATAATAAAGAAGGTATATTCAATTTGTAGACATATTTGCATGATTTTGTATATATAAACAAAGTAATTTTGTCAGCATCTTTATTAAAATACATTTAGAAACTTGCACAGCAAAGCATAAAAAATATTTTTCAAAATTACTAAAAACTCATTCTGAATGGATTTTTTTAGTATAAAATGTTTTATTGTTATAGTTTTAATTTTAAATATCACGTGTTTATTTGAATTGAAAAAGCCCATATGAAAATACGTGGAAGGCTTTTAACATTAGAATAAAATGTAATATATACAATACAATAAAAATTTAATATTAAACTACATTCATTTCCATACATATAGATGATATTAATTCTTGTGGTTTTTCATTAGGGAATACATTAGAAATAGATGTTTACATTATTCAACTAAATATTAAAAGGAATAATGTATTCACTTAATATGTTTTGGAAAGAGAGATTCTTTAGCAAATTTTATTTTTTACTTTCGTTAGCATAAATCACTATTAAATAACAATAAGCAAAACCAGGAATCAATATGAAAAGTAATTTTTAAGTAATAATTTTGCATATAATAATACTGATATTGTGACTATAGGGCTTATTACATATCTTATTCCCACTAAGAATGAAAATAATTTTAAGATCACGTCAATTTCTTCATATTATTGAAAACTTGAATTTAATGTGGTTTCACATTTTTGATAAAAGCAATGAGTTTTATTTCATCTCTTTGGTATTAAACATTTTTATGAAAACTGAAGCTTTGAGATATCCAAGAGATGCTATTTATCATTCTATTATTTTTTTAATTCTAGCTTAAAATATCACTTAAATTTACACCTTAAATTATCATATAAAAGATATTTTTCATATGATTAATTTTATGAAATATTCCTAAGTTACGAGAAATTTGTTTTCTATTATGAAATCCATAAAAAGTAAAATGACTGCTAAAATTCATTTATTTTTTATCCAAGTTTTTAAAAATATTTTAAATGAAAACTCAGATAATTCTAACACATATATTACAAATTCTTGCACTAAGAAACAGTAAATAATATTAATAATGTTTAATAATCCTTTTTCAAATATTTTTAAAACAGATAAACAAAAGTTTTTACATACAAATATTATTAAATTTTCTATAAATGAAAATTTAACAAAGTTTTACATTTCTTATACATAAATAATCAATTAGTACAGCCAAATGTATAGTTATTTTATTATTAAATGCAAAAAGTTCATTAAAATAATTTAGCGAGTGATTTAATAGAAATGATATTGCTATTTAAATTCTAAACTCTACTTCAATAAATAAAGCTGCCATTTAATAAAAACATTTATGCAATACGATTATGCTACATACAGAATATTTTTCAAAATTTTCCTTGATTGGTATCTGAAATAATTTTATGGTTTTAATTCTCGAAAAATGCTCTATCAGATAATGATTTGAATTATAGAATGTGTTTCCATGTTTTGCAGATCATTGCTACATATGCGTACATAAATATTTGTAAATGATAATACATTTATTAGGTGAGAGAGACCGAATATTAACAGCTTATGGAATGAACTTTATCCCAAGATACATCAGTATGTTTTCAAATAATGTGATAAATTCGTTAAACACAAATAAATTTTAGAAAATCTAAATTATACAAGAGTAAGATTTATACACTGAAAAACAATACAATTCATTAAAACTGAAGCACTAAATGGGCTAAGCAACCCAAATGATTTCAGTCCAGACACTAACTGAAAATTAATAATAATAATGTATCACATCAGTGAGTATTAAATATAGTTATCAGGTGATAATTTTCTTTATCACTGAATATTTTCGTAGAGCAAACTTCACTGAATTTCTCTCCAATATTTAGAATTGAAAAATTAGAAAAGCCTTACAAAATTGAAAAGTTTTTTGACTGTGTGATTCAAGTCAAAACTTAAATATGCTTCTTTTAAAAGAATGTTAGGCGTTCTTAAATAATAGACGCTGTTAAATATTACATGTGCATATTTAAAAACGCGCGCGCGCGCGAGAAATATATAAATTAAACATTGTAAATGATAACAAAGAATAGTTTTTATTTATTATTTGATACAAATCAATCAGTGTGATTAAAACTGAAATATTTTATACTTGCATTCATTATATAGATTAAATATATTTAATTTAGAAGAAATGTCCTTCAATTAGGATTTCAGTTTGAAATGCATGCATTGCATCTCATATTTAGATATTAGATAGATATAGGATTAGAATACGTTTAATACGAGGAAAAAGTTTGTTCTGATCTAATGTCACAGCTTATTTTACATGCTGAAATTTTTCAAATAATATTAATATCAATGATTTTTAATTAATTATACCGACAATTTAGGCAGATAATATTAAAAATACACTAATTGTTCTTACTAGAGATTTCATTATTTTTCTGCTTTTATTCAATAAATTCACAGTTAGCATGTTAGGTCTATTTTTGAAATTTAAAAAATATTTTCTTCCTCAAAATATATATACATAGAAATAATGAAAACATACTACATTAACACCGTATTAAATGGGAAAGAAAAACGAAATTTAATCAGTCACATTATAATGCTCCAACTATAAATCTCAGCTTAGTTTCAAGGGAAATAAATGAACGATGTAATTTATTGCGAAAGTTCCCGTTACATTCATTAGTTAGCTTTCAAAAATATATGTTGAATCACTTAAAATAATTGCTGAATTTATTAGAAAGAAACTTTAGGGCATTTTAGATGCTTTTTGTATTTTCAAGAAATCCATTATATGCACTTTAGATGCTGGAATTTGATTTTATGATGGCGATTTGTCTTACATTCAATATTTATGGGCCATTGAATCTTAGGGAGCTTACGCTATAACTGCCAGTAATATATCACACAAGTATGCAGAATGCATGTTATATCACTTTAATGTCATCCAGTCACATGAGTAACATGATCTTTGTTTCAGAAATTCCTTTTACTTGTTTATATTTATAAAAATTCTATAAAATAATCAGAAATATTTTTAAAACCATTATAAATTATATTTACTCACTATTTATATTTATGAGAACTTTATAAAAAATATCACAATTGATTTTACTATATTAAATTAATATATTACAATATCGTAAATATTTTTTTAAATTTTATAAATTTTTAAAAAAAATATAGTGAGAAACAATTAATATAGTTTTAATAAGAAAGGTAAGATTAAAAATTCAAGAAAAATTATATTGAATGAAATAAACCTCTTTCTCTACTACAATTATTTGCTGAAGCATATAAAAAGACTAATTTTATATACAAAATATGTTCCTATATTCATAAAATACATGAAAATGACATAAATTAAATAGATAACATCATATTTAAACATCTTAAATTTTAATGCATATTTAAATAACTAATTAAATTTTGAAACATTTTTACAGTCAAATTTTTTTCTTTGCAAAAAAGTTCTTTTTTACCATTTCTAAAAAATCAAATCTTACATATGAAATATTTTAGTATATTCAATATAATAAACAATTGTTTAAGTATTTTAGCTATTTTTAATAAAATTTAATTATTCTATACACTATATCCAAACGTTACACATGATCCGAAACTGAAAACTTATACTTAAAATAGTTCCTATCATATCAACGAAAATTTTACCTTTCCAATTTGTTTTCATTACCATTTACTACAAAAAAAGAGTTTTATTTTATTTTAACAAATGTTAAATTTATTCTAGATTTAGCAGTTAATATTAAGGATCATGGAAAAGGAATATATATATATATATATATATATATATATATATATATATATATATATATATATATATATATATATATATATATATATATATATATATATATATATATATGCATATGTATATATACTAGAGATATAAAGTATGATAGTGTAAGAAACAAAATCGTGTTTATATATATTATGTTGATATTTTTATAATTATATAAAATATGACTGTTGTTTAATTTTTTATGGAAAAATATTTTTAAAATATCAGTGAAATTGAACATGAGAGTTAGATAACTAAATAAATCATTTTGATATGTCTAAACAATAAATTATTGATATATCGATAAATACATTTCCTGCAAAAAAGCAAATCAATGAATTAAAAAGAAGTAAATTATATAACATTTAATTACTAAGTATAGTAAATCTAGCTTTAAAAAGTTTGTGTTAAAACAGTTTTGGTTTTAAAACAATTGACCTAATTCCATATTTAAGAAAAATCTCAAGAACGCAAATAAAACATTAAATTTTTATTTTTGCAGCATTATACTTAACACATGTTTTCATTACTTTTACAAACAAGCAATTAAGACTGTTAACAAATTTAAGAAAAAAGTTATGTATCAAAATATTTATTTGAGAAATGAAAAACTTGTGTACGTACAAGTATAGAATGTTGAAACTTTTTCGCGAAACAATTTAGCTGAAATATTTCAAAATATTTCTACAACCTTTTGATTATATCCCGTTTATGAAAATTCTGTTGGTCAACATTTGTAAATGTACCGAATTTCAGCAAATGATAAATAAAATGTCTTATTGTAATTGAATTTTATAATGTTTTGAATATCTACAAAAGAACTAAGAAAAATAAATTGGAATTTAACAAAAATGACTGGGTGTTTTGCCACAATGAAACATTAAGACAAAAAACCCTTAGAAATTAACATCATACATATTTCTTCGTGCCCATATACCCCATGTTCCATGCTTATAGAATCAATTTCAATATTTAATCAAGCTGTAAATTCCTTTAAAACTAATATAATAATGAAAATTAGGTAAACAATAATTAATAACAAATATAGGTAGTAAAATTAAGAAATAAATTAGCAATTATATTAGAGAATATATATATATATATATATATATATATATATATATATATATATATATATATATATATATATATATATATATATATATATATATATATATATATATATATATATATATATATATATATATATATATATGCACTATTCTTTTCCAATCAAATAGTTGTTCGGTTACAGTTAGAACTTCATCTTTAACGAGGCAACTTCCTCCCCTTTACATGAGCTTCATGATTTTAATATTATCAATATTTGCATCGATATTATGAAACTCACTTTCAGTGTACTGCTTATTGTAAAAAATTATGAAAATTTAATTGGATTTATAATTTTGTTACTATAATTCTAAGTCTAACCTGAGAAGAGTTTAATTCAAAAATGCTATAGTACCCGGTACTTCATATAGCTTTCTGGAGTAAGTAGAAGGAAATATGCTGAGGCTGTAACGATGGAAAAATCTATCAATTAGTTATTTCTACTACAACTAATATCTTATGTTCACAAATTATGTATATCTGAATATTACTGGGATCATGCAGCTATATAAATATATAGTATAATTATTTTTTTTCAATTATGTGTCAAAATGACATATTTTTATTTTTAATTAAAAAGTAACTCATGCATGATGCACTATGAGATATAAACATCTCTAGGTAAAGGCATGTTTTCTGAGTTATTAAGTCCCTTGTATCCCAAGTAAAGTAATCGAGAATTTATGGGATGAAGCTCCAAATAGTACTACGTCAGATAAAGACGTCTATAAGAAATTTAGATTTAAAGTTTCTATTAAATAATCTATAAATATCTAATGTTTGTAATACAAAATATTTTTCCCTGTTTATTAGTTTTATAAAATTGTTGTTAACTATTTTTTAAAAAAAATTTTTAGTGTTTACAGTAAACACTTCGATAATTTCTAAAGATGATGCTGTAGGCATTGTTTCCCACAAGATCATAATTGAGGAATAACATTTCTTATTTTTGCTTCAACAAGTATTGGTAAAAGAACTCGATGATATAAAAAGTATTTTAGGTGCACTTTTAATTGTTTGTATGGAACAGCTTTATGGAAAAATGTACTTAGACAAAGAATTTGAGATCTACAAAATATCAATTCACAGGAATAACATGAAACAGGAGAAATTATTGCGGCATATTCTTTTTTATGCTTCACTTGACTTTGGTTAATCGTATTTTAGATTTGTCACTGTGTGAACACAATAACTATAATAAATTTTCATGGCTAATATTTCTTATTATTTTAAGGAGCTACTTTGTCTAAAAAGTAAGAACACGCTATATTATATAGATATTTAATTAAATTCTTCATGAAACATCGGTATATTCCTTACTTATAAACGCTATAAAAGGTATAACAACCCTCTAGTTCCAATATATTATCTATATACCCACAATATTATCGATTCGTTATAGTTTTTATTTAGACTATAACGCACTACCTACATAATGAGGTAAATATTTCAAAATAATTTTATCATAAACATTTCCACTAAACATAAATTTGAATATGCATTTATGATTCGTTAATGAATTCAATATTTATGACTCATAAAATAAATTTAATAAATAATATATATATATATATATATATATATATATATATATATATATATATATATATATATATATATATATATATATATATATATATTAACAATATATAAAAAAATGCATGTCTGCCAAACCAACCCGCACTAAAGCAGTTAAGATATTGAGAGACGTACCAAGAATATAAATTAGATAATTCTATTTGTAGACACTCTTAGGGGAATTGTACGAAGATTTTTAGATCTCGCCTTTCGTGCATGTTAAAAAAGAGTGTCTTATTTGCATAGTTGACCTATCTTCTCTGATGAACAGATGGTCCCTAAACATATATTTTTGATTTGCAATGTCCTTTTTTTACACAAGTTATTTCCAAATTTTTGTCATTTTTATATTATTGATTTTCAAATTATTTCATTATTTCTTATCTATATATGCTTATACGTATATATATATATATACATATCTATACTATATATATATATATATATATATATATATATATATATATATATATATATATATATATATATATATATATATATATATATATATTAAACGGTTTTTTAAAAAGTAAATATTTAATATTTAAGTTTTCAAACTTGAAGCAATTTTTTCATAGCAATTGAATCTGTGTTTACTCACTGATATTAAAATAATATCATGCCGATGTTACATGATGTATTCCAAATATTCATGAATGAAATGGAAAAACATTGACTTTGAAAATAAAGTTATCAATTATGAAATACTATACATAAAATAAACATTGAAATAAAAAATAAAATACTAAAGAAACACAAGAAATAAAGTAGTAATAGGAGAACCAAATTTTGCCAGTGTAAAGAGAGAACAAGATTTGGAAAAAGCATCAGAGAATCATGAATGTATTACCTCACTCTTCGTATATTTTATAAGAAACATTTTTGTTTTATTTTTTAGAAATTTACTTTTTGTTCTTGAAACACTTCGAATGACTCGAATTTTTTCAAGGCAGAGTGGAATGGATTTAGTGAAAGAGGAATAGTCTCTAAAGAGTACTTCTTTGTAGATGTACTTTTATTGCCTGCAGACCAAGTTCAAATTTGTTCACAACTACTTTGAAGGAGAAATGCCATGGAAAGAATAGCTTTAATATTTTGGTTTTATTTTCTTTCTGTTTTATTCGCATAACTACTTTTCTTAAAATTCATTTTCGCAACGTTATATTCGGGTTTATTTTTTTTCTTTTTAGACATTTATTGACTTTTTAGATTTGTAGAGAGATAGAGTTGCTATAAATTATTTGGATATCATTTCGAAACTCACGATTTCTGATTTCGTTTTGCCTTGGTTCACCATTATTTTCAGAGTAACGATTTATTTCAGGTTATCAGGCATTTGCATTTATCTATAAATGCATTTTTTCACATAGTTATGTATATTTTGACTTTAAAGAGAGGAGAATATTACACTATTTAAAAAACTTAACAGTGAAAATTGTATGAATTAACTTCATTTAATAGAACAAAACATTTTTTTTCAAAATTACAGAAACACTGCTCCTATCTTTTGAAATTTGAACATTCTATATTCAAAATTGATTTTTATTTAGAAAATTTTCGGCAAAATGCAATACACGCGTTATTCTTAGATTTATCTCAGTTAAAATCTGCAGCACAATTTATTGAGTTCAGATTTTAACTGATAATATGCTTAATAATTCATCATATTTATAAGGAGAAATTACTCCAAATTCATGTTAAAGTGTATTTCATATGTAATTAAAATGTACTAAAAATTTATAATGAAAACATATTCTATTGATAATGTTTGAGAGTTATTAAGCTCGTTAAGTTCATACACATTATCAATTTTCTATTCTATGATAATATAATACCAAGAATGATGCTAAATGTATTAACTATTAACATGACTCTAAATATAAACATTTTCTTTACAGTTACTTGAGTACAAATAACTGAAATAGAACTTTAAATAGATCCTATGTAATTCGGTAAGCTTTTAAATTCTTGTGAACCATTTATCGGCAGATACCATTACGATTTCATTTGCCTCAACAAATTATTTCTACCCAATAACAATTTCATATTTGTTGAATTTGATTATTATGTGATATATAGTTTATTCTTTGGTAATTTTGAAACAATATTTATGCTTGATCAACTAGATTTTTTTAAATAGCAATGATTATTATTTGCATGCAAAAAACATGACCAAAGCATCTAGTTTCTCAGTTCCAGTTGAACTTCGGTAGATAAATTTTGAATTTCCTACTTTCAATCTTGCCAATGAAGATTCTTGGAAACTTTCCAAGTTTTCTCTCTTGTGGCAATTAAGTACGCCCCACTTTGTAAGTTCTTCCTGAAAGTTAGTAATTTGAATGGATGCTGTAAGTCAATTCTCAGTTGCTAAGCTGTTTTCTAAATAGTGCCAAAATTTCAGTACATAAGTCTGTTTTGACATTTGTGAGTAGGAATGTGTTCTTAAGAAATTTATACTCCGAGTGCATATCGTGTTCTTGCTTTTTATATGCATGTTGCCAAATTCATAATCAGATGAGGTATTATAAATTTTCTTGGGTTTTAATTAAGACATAAAAACACAGATTACAATCAATGAAAACCTCCCGTAAGGAAAGAAATATTCAATACATAAATAGTATATACGACTTTTAACTTTTAATCTAATCAAAATAAAAAAAAGCTGGTTTTGATTACGTTTCTTTTCCCTTTCAAATCTGAAAAAATGTTAAAATAAAATCTTAGGGATTCTTGTGAAAAACATACTCACTATATATTTTATATTTTACCTGTTTCTAGTTTCGATTTTACCAATATGTTGTATAGTCTTTTTCAAAAATATATAAATATAACCATCAATATATCTAAAGATATCTATTCAAATAATTTATTTTTTCTACAAACTATTTTCATTTAATGTGTTCTAAGTTTTCAGTATCTTTCTTAGCTTGTCAATTACTGACATTTAAATGTACACTTTTAAAATGGGACTCAAACGTACACATACTCTCATGGGAATATCTCATAATTTTAAGTAATGAGGGTATTCATGTTAAAGCAAGTTTAAGATTCAAGTTTGTGTTGTTACTCATAGAACGTACAAATGACCGTGAAATGAAAATATTAATAGCTTGATGCCGTTGATTTAATCTATATAAATAATTTTAGTGTCTGCGTCTTTGCTAAGAAAATTGATTGAACCTTATATTTAAATTTAATAATAAACAAATAACTAAATGTACCTTAACTAAAAAATATGAGAAATAATGTGACTTGTAACTGCTCTGGCAATTAAATTTTAAATAATTTATATGTCAACAACTAGGATTTGTAGAAACGAAAGAATTGTATTGAAATTTCAATTTGCACCTGTATCCAAATTGCCTTTGTATATTATTTAGTCATGAAATGTTTTACTAACTCGTATAAAATTGAGAAATATTTACTACCATATTTCTAACTGTGGTCGTTCATCTTAATTCTAATTAGGAAAGTGTACCTCACAATTATTGAGATGGCGCAGTTTATCTTGTTTATGAGATCTCATGACTCTCTGCAGGGTATGGAATCGATGAATGCAGAATTATTATGCAAAATGACGACCTAGATATAAATGTACAAACTCACTCGAAGTCAAGAGGACTGATATTACCTGTATGGTCCTACTGAAAATTGCATCACAAGAATTGGGTACAGAAATGAGATCCAAGACAACACTACAAATGTTTGCATAAACATTACAATAACAATTGTAGCAGCGTGCACATTTAGCTTAGTGACCATATCCTCGAATGAGCTTGATATTACATCCTAGAAAAGAGGGGTTTCTGTGTTGAAAGCAATGACGAACTTAGCTCAAAAATAGAAGCATTTTCCGATGAATTCGGTTTTAATGCAAAGCATAACTTTAGTTGTCAGTGATCATTCAAAATCACCATACACACTCCACAGCTCCAGACGAGATTGTAGGTATCACTTGGTTATATATATCGGTCAAGTATTACTCACCTTAGAAGCATTTTAAATAGTTGCCTTTCATTTCTTTTGACGAAAGTCCTATGATTTTACATTTAGTTTTATATCTATATTCCAACAACATCATGAGCAGCAGATTATTACTGATAATGCACAAATCTTCCTTAACAGAGAAAATAAGATTTTTGTGATAACCAGTACATTTTCCATATATTTGGTCAAAAAAATATCTAGTCATTAGTTACTAAGTAAGTGACTTGTCCTAAGCCAACTTCGACAGTTAATGAACTGTGTCATCATATTGAAACTGAATAGACATTTGCATCTTTATATGTCAATCAATCTCTTTCCATTCAGTTATCAAAAGTATAACTGTTATCACCATAAGGAAGTTTTGTTTAGGATACTAGTTTACATAAGTCTGTATTTTTGAATTTCTTGAATGTTTAATATCTTGCTTTTTTAATATAATATATTTGTTTGATGAATACAACTTTGTTATTTGCTTGTAATTATTGTATCATTTGTAATTCCGTATAGCATAGATTTTTAAGATAATATGAAACGCATACCAGAAAATGCATGAATTTAACTTTAAAATATAAATGACAAATTAAGATTTAATTTTCAGATATCAAATATAAACTGAATATTTAAAAAACTAGCTTGAAAAAATACAAAATAAATAGAAATTTAGTTTATTTGAAATATAAAAAAATTTGTGCGCGTAATTGCTTTAACACTTGTTAAATTTTTCATGTTAATCAAAGTATTGATAAATTTGAATATGATAAAAAATTGCTAAATAAATAAAACTTATTAAATATAGGAAGTTAACTTTTGCGGTAAGACAATATGCTGTTATTTCTTGAACAGCGTCAATAAAAAATTAACTCAGCAATAGCTATTGTTATATTAAAACATTTTTAAATCCTAATTTTCTATTCTCTAATTTTATCATGTATAAAGCTTAAAAATTTGGAAGAAATGACATTTCTTTCATTAGAAAAGTGTTTAATTTTAAGCTGATGAGGTTTTGTTATTTTGCCATTTAACATATCAGTTCATACGGACCTTTTTTTTGCCAATATGACCGCATAAATGTTATGACCACATAAGCATCTGTCCCTGTTTACAGTACAACACAGAAAGTTTAGAAGCAAATACTAGAGTTAATAATTAAATTAGGTTCTATATTTCGTCTAGAATTCTCCCCTAGAAACCATATTCTAATAATCTATCTGTAACCTTCTACAAGTTAAATGTAAGTAACTAGATCCTAATTAATGTCATACATTGAGCATCATTCATTATTCTTACGTCATAGTTGAACAAAATCATTTTATTTATTGACGTCATACATTTGAGCAAAATGTGTTCTGTTTTCTTAAGACAACATAAATTTAGACAATTGAAGAAATTTTCCGGTTTTCAAAACAAATTTCAAGAATAAATAATTATTATATTTGCAATTATGAAATTAAATAAATATAAATCTAACCTTATCAATGATGTTAGACAAGTTTTATCCATAGCATGTTAAAAATCTTTAAGTAGGAATTTACATGTTACATTCAGAATTAACAATAACATTTATTTCATTACTTAAATCTTAAATTTAAATTAACTCCCAAATGTATACTTAATTTTATGAAATACGTTAATCGACATGATGCTCTATGAAATCATTTAATAATTTTAAATAAGGTAACACAGAATTATGAAAATATAAGGATAGTTTACTAATTATTTAATTTTTAGTATAATTTTTAAGATAGAGTGGGTTTTCAAGTTATTATTTCACTAAATAAATACTATTACTGGTGCTTTTCCGGCAAAAAAATTGCTTTAAAGTTTATTTTACATAATGTAAAGATTGCATTAAAAGGCTCCTTGTGAATAAAATTCATAAGAATTTTAACTGTTGTTATATAAAAAGTAAAATTTTTAAATGAATTCCGTTACAAATGCAAAGTAATAACCACATTATAATAAATTATAAAAAAGTAATAACCACATTATAATCAATTATTATGTACATAATAATTGATGTATAGTTTAACACTGAATACATTATTTGCTTTAGTTTGAATTGTAAGAATACTGGAAGGGAATAGTATGATTTTAACTAATTGTTTATTTAACATTCATTATTTACACATTTATATTATAAAAATAATTTATTACTGCCCTAAAGTAACTTTCCCAAATGAAAATTTAAATTTCCTTGACTCAAGAAAAGAAAACTGTGTTTAAATTGCATGAAACTATTAAATTTTAGTGTTTGGTGAGTAAATATTTAATTAGATTAAGATATATACTAAAATATTTAATAAGTATTTCGAAGCAAATAATGTTTGACAAAGATAAATAATTGTAAATGACAGTTACAAAATATCTTACTTTCTTTCAATTTATGTTTATTCAAATAAAATGCAAATTTTATTTTCATTTATACAAATGGAAAGCTTTTATTGATTTTATTTCTGTTCTTCAATGTGTAGGATTTTTATATGCTCTTAAATTAACTATTAGCTACGTTATTCAACAAATGTCTCAATTCTTTACGTTCTAAGCTACTTTACTAAAAATCTAATTTAATCATTCTTAGCTCGTTAAACTATGGCCTATTTTAAATGTATAATTAAATTTAAAAGAGCTATATTTGATTTATACATAACATGTTGTAAATTTAACCATGCCTTAGGTTGATTTTGCTATCACACACTTCCAAGCAACATCTGAAAGTAAGTTGTTGGTTTGACTGTTAATACATTGTATACCTCCTGTACGAGGAAATAGCAGCCGCTATAATGTAAAAGAATTGTGAGGAGCACCTCATCGAGCAGCATTTGGGGTAGAGAACTCTAGTCAACAATGAATATTCTTCAAAGGTCCAGTACAGATGTAGGAGGTGATTAATGGCCTCAAATTCATCGGTCAAGCATGTTCTTCACCTGCTCTATGTGATTAATGTCCAGTAAGAATGCTGGTCATACCATAGTGTAATATCATCTCATTGAAGGTGGTCATTGATAAAGTTCAAACATAGAGCACAGGCATTGTCATTCAAAAATACAAATTCTGAAAAATAAGAGGAAATGTAATTATTATTTGTAAATAAATAAGGAAGCGGCTAAGCCTGATAACCTATAGGTAGAGACCAGGGCCTCTCCTTCTTATTGGGGAAATGGACACACAGAAGCCCCAGAGAAGCCCGACATAGCAAAGGAGTCCAGGATTGAGGACTGGGTCCTCATTGAGCATAATGAGAAGCTAAAAAGATGTTAGTTGTAAACGGAGTATAACTTCCCTGTCCAGTAGGGGCCCTGTTTCGACTTTCCTGAATGGAGCTGCAGTTGTCCGACAAATATGAGGATAAGGAGAGACGATAAAGTCTGAAAAGAAATAACAGAGAGATGCTGAGCAGTAAGCCAAGTGAGATGCGGAGATATCAGTGGAGGGAAATGCAAAGCGAATATGCCGAGTAGAGTATGGGAAGTGGATAAGAAAGAGAATCATCGACACCGGAAAGCGGCGAAGTCTATGACGATAGGAGACACCACACTGCTATTTATAAAAGGACTGAGTCTGATCTCTCGTTCCGTGTCCGTCGGTCACACTCAGTTATGATATATTAATGAGTAATTGTCATAAAACAAATAATAATGTTAAAATTTCAATTATTTAATCGAGAATGTTCTAATTGTAAATGTAAATTCCTCTTGTAATTAAGTTACTAAAATAAATTATTAAGTTTTGTTGTATTTTTGTTTTGAATTCATCTCTGTCATTCAATTATTTAAAAAACGAATCTGGGTTTTCTCGGAATTTTCCTAACATTGCCGAATATCACAACACAATCACACCCACTTCGTTACACCACTTCACGTGGGTACGGACTTATTTTGCGCAAGATAATGAGAAATAACCATATCATGAAACATATCGCAAATGATTCGGTTTCTTATGCAGCATTCATTGCCTGAAATCACCAATCGATTTCATTTAAAGTTGATTTGAGTTTTAGCAAAGCCTTCATCGTTTTGATTACCGTTGACTCAAAACCATAGTCGTTTACGCTACTGATGATGGGATCTACCAAGGACATTGAGAACGGAATCAAACAACATTGTTTTTCTGAAGAATTCCACTTCTGACTACAAAGCCAGTATAGCAGAATTCGGGTCTGCAGACAGCGTAATGAAACGATTGAACTCTTGCATCATGTATCTTTTCATACTTTGACCGAGTATTATGGTTTGGAATGGTAGTTAATTTTAATCCTAGATCCCTTTAGCACATATTATCAGTATACTGAACAGCCAGTGCTGCATCGCTGAGGTGTTAACGGCACACTCATATTTTGGCACTTGTCATCAGTCAATTTAAACCAAGATAAAACTTGACTAAACATGATAAATGATGTAAAAAAGTTATTTAAATTGAACTGCTCCCTTAGCAAATTTGTTATACCGGTCTATTGCATATCAAAAATGTGTGATTAATGCTTACACAACGATTAAACTGAGGTGCACCACTCTATCAGATCAATTGTGAGAATTTGTGAGAGCTACGTTGTCTTCTGTAGGCAGAGATACATTCATAATATCTTTGATTACATGACAAGGTGTGTGGCAGTGGTTATTACAAAAAACGTCTACACTATTACTCTGATTTTATCTTCCTTTACTCTTAACAATAATTTGCAATCTGAATCATTTTATTTTTGTATTATGTGTTATCTGCTGAACAAAGTTTGCAGTGATAACCCTGATATTTTTATTGTTGCACTTTAAGTGTCAACTAATGAATACATTGATACATCACTCATTGCCCAAATTTTCCATTCGAATCGTTATGAACAAAAAATCGTTTTATAACTGAAAATGCTGTAAGTGACAAAGATGGATTCTATTGTTATTTAGAATCTTTCACAATTTGCTGCAGAAACTTCAGACTTAATCACAATAACTCATATAATATTACTTTCTATCAGACCAAGGTAATCTTACGGAAACAACCGATATCATTTATCAACTAACATAAGAGCGAAAAGATGGTACAGATGAGAATTCGTTTACACAAGTACTTTCAGCCGTAAATCTATTGAGCTATTCGAATAATACAATCTGCAGCCGCGTGAGACAGAAGCATATTCCATTACTCTGAATTTGTATTTATTTGCCCTCTATGAATTCTATGCTTAGTAGCGAAATGAGGCTTTTATTGATATGTAAAAACTTATGCCTCATAACTCTTTATTAAAATACAGAATTATCTGCAGAATACAAGAACAAGAATTGCATAAATCTATCGTGACCGTTTGTTTTTGAGAGCCACTATGTGTTATTGCTGTCCAGAGATTGCTTCTTATTAGCGAATTTCTCTGAAAACTTAATCATATTTCAATAAAAAAGCCGAAACAATACTATATGAGCACTATGTCAAGAAACTTGGTGTAACGAACCATAAATCTTATCTCATCTATAAAAAATACTTTTTTTGACTCTGGTATCCCCAAACATTAAACTGTAAATACTTAAAACATAGACCTTTTTAATTGTACACCTAGAATTCCAATATATCATCCTATGTTTCTTAAGATCCTCTAAAAATGCTTTTATCTTTCGTAGAAGTCAATAAGTATTCTACTGCGACACCCTTTATAACATATAATTTTATTAATGTGCATACACACTATGCTTCATAAATGTTTCAGACTATGCAATAATACCACGTATGAATTGAACTTGATGAAAAGTGCTAAAATTATTTGGTTTGCTTCAGCACTAGAGAATTCTTTTTGACTTTTAATACATTTCTTCTATTTATAGCTCCACATATCTTATACTGAAAAAAAATTATTGAATTAATATTTATATCCTGAGTAAAACTGGAATTATTGAGTACACTAAAGAAGTGAAAAGTGTTAAAATCATTGAGAATTACACGAAGTTTACGAATGAAAATGTGTCATTGGTTTAAATCTTCTTTTAAAATTGCTTGTACTTACATTATTACACATGAGTCTATAATTATAATTTGTAATAAATGTATGTTTTTTCAAAATATTTAGAAAAAGTTATTACATGGAAAAAAATTTGCAAGACAAAGCTCTTCCATTCTTTAACATTATTTGAAAAATTTCATACAATGCCAAGTTTTATTAAATACTAGATTAAAAAATAATTTTTTTATTTTTTGAAGAAATTACAATTTTTAAATGCAATATTTTGTGTTAATTTTTAAAATATGCAGAACATTTATCTTGTAATTTCATAAATCTATTTTAAATAAAAAATAGTATTAGATCTTTATAAAGTAGTTAAATGTTTTTGATATATTTACTAATCATTTATATCTGTTTGTGGTAACAAGATTTAATTTATAGAAATTAATGATACTACAGAATATTTTTCAATAACAAATGCTAGTATCAAAATAGTAAAATTATACTGTATAAAATAAGAAAAGTCTCATAAGGGCAATAGATTTTTGAAGCTATTATTATTTTTACGAAATATATGGTGCATCGTAATTTACTACAAATTTTAAAAGTATAAAAATGCTTTTATTAATTACTTGTTAAATATATTTGTTACTACGAAACAAAAAATGGGTATAAAGTAGTTAAAATGAATTGACTTAATCTATTCAAATATTGTGATTTTAAAGCTTAAATCAATTTTACAAAAATTACCTATGTTCTTATATAAATTATATTTTAAGTGAACCAAACAGAAGGAAAACGATATTTTTCATCTATGTTCCAGGCATTTTAAATTGCCAATAAGTTTTCTTCAACCTCCAAGCTATAAAAGTTTTTATTAGCTTATTTATTTTTTACATGTTATATTCTATACGTGATTTAAGAATAAGTTTTTTGAGGATAAAAATAAATACTGGAATATTTAAATTTTTTAATATTTACTTTGACATCTTATAATTTTATATTTAAAAAGAGAATAAAATGTCATAAATCAGTTAAGATTAATTCATTATTCTTGGCTCATGTAAATTTTTATTTCTTTTCAAACAAACATATTACAGTTATGTTTCCTATATTCTGTTTCCATGGTTTCAAGAAGACGTATTACAATTGTTTGATATTTTATTCAGATCTTCTTATTTAAAATAATTGCTTAAGTCACACTTTAAAATTTAATTTCTAATCACATTAAAGCCAAAATTTTAATGAAGGAATCAATACTTTCAAATATTTTTTGAATATATCAAGTAACGTTTCTCAGATTTATAATTAACTAAAGTTTATTGAAAAAGTGCATTATAAAATATGTTTAAATGCGATGTTTGGAATAGCATTTTAAATACTACTAAGTGTTTTCTAAAATAAAACTGAGCTCCTGATTTTGTTGAGTAAACAGTATAATAAAATGGAGCTTTTTAGTCTAACTAGTTTCAGTTTATTACTTCACATAGAGATTCAATGGAGAACTGAAGAACTAATGATAATTGATATCGAAAATGCTATCCACTTCTTGGAAAATTTTAATAAAATAAGCAATAAATTGAAAAATTAAACTGAGTATTGGATATATTTTCTTTCGATTGCCAAAAATTACATCATGATTTTACGGATCAATTAATCAATTGATATCAATCAGTTAAATCAAAAGAATGCCAAGAACAATTTAAATTCTTGCTATTACGTTAATTGCAATGAACACTTTATTCTCTTATATATGATCATTCATTTTTTATAGTACTGTATCTTAATCACTGAAATGCTGATGATTAGGACAGTAACATTTGATATTTTGTTGATAATTTATAGATCTGTAGCATTTTGTGAATAATATTTTTGGCTTTGACTGATAATAATTTAAATTTATCAAATCAGGTTAACTTTATATCGAAATTACATAATTTACAAAAATAGAAGTTTTATCTATCTATCTATTGAAATTTTATATATATATATATATATATATATATATATATATATATATATATATATATATATATATATATATATATATATATATATATATATATATATATATATATATATATATATATATATATATATATATATGAAATAACGTAAATATTTACTAATATTGATGATGAAAATGCAATCATACCTCTTTAAATTATTAATTAAATAAATATATTTGATATAATAATAAACTTAAGGAATTGTGATATATATATATTGATTTAATTACATAGGCGAGTGATAAACATTTCTAACCTGAAATAAACACCAATTGATATGAGCAGGTCTTCCTTTGTCAAATATATAATTAAATTGTTTCATTCATTGTTATGTTATTAATTATTATATATTGCTATATTCCATACTGTTTGTTCTTATTAATGGTGAAGTGACGTGTTTTGTCATTTACTTTGCTATATTATAATAGGCAGATGAAGGAACATTTGCCAAATTTATTACAATATTAATCTGTTATGAATAATCATCAACAAATGTTGTCATAGCTACAGTTTCACAATATTTAAATTTGGAGAATAATGATTAACAAACATTGCTATAAATATAGTTTAGTTAAGTAGTTGAATAATTAAAACATTAAATGTTGTATATTTTAAAGTTATTTTAAATAACTATTCTTGTTTATCTTATAAAATATAGTTTATGACTGTTGCGATTATTAAGAGAATAATTGATATGTTTCAGATTACACATTTAATTCATGAATACTTTTGATCAGATAATAAAAGATTAATATCTTGGATATATTCCTAATTTATAAATGTCATTGCATTATTGACAACTTAAATTCAGTGTAATTCTATTCTATCTAAATATTTTTTTAATATTCTATTATACTAAAGTCTATATATTAGAAGATTAACTAATTTCTAAAATAAAATTGCAATATGTAAAATTTACTTCATTTTTATAATGAAGTTTATAATTTTATTCAAATAAAATATTTTAGATTTCAATTAGACCTTATGCAAATCAAATGAATTAATAATAATTAATTGTTTTTCGACTTTAAACCATGCAAATAATTTATTGTGAATTCAAGTTTTCTTATATCAAATAGAATACTTTGTAAATTGCGAATTTCGATTTAAGAGACCTTCAACTGATCAATTGAATCAGAATTTAATCATAAAATTATAAATAAAATGTATTTTGCTTACGAAATTCTCACTTAAGATTTCAAATATTTTTAATAATAAATGAATTATCAGAAGTTTCTTGTTAAATTCAAGAAATATAATTATTTTAGAGTTCTTTTTATATTATATACACTAAAATAATTTTAAAAACAAACCAATAACTTGAGTTGTTTTAGAAATTTATAAGCGTATAGTAAATTATTTTAATTTAAATCTTTAATCTAAGTGTCATACAAAATTTATATGAAATCTTAGTATTTTCTATGAATAATATCAAGTATTTAACAACAGAGAATACGTTTCCAAAATTCATGCAAAGTTTTTGCACTGAAAAATAAAAATAAAAAAATCACGCTTTTATTTTCGTATTGTGTAAAAAGGTTTACTATTGATTTGAATGTAACAAAAGATTCAAGAGAAAATAATTTCTTGCCTTGTTATTTTTATTTTAAATTACTGCAATAATATTTTATTTTAATTGTCTGTTTATTTTTAGTAGAAATAACTCAAATTTGCTTAACAAGTATGAATTTAAATAATTAATTATAAGGCAAAATAATATTATCACAGACACAATTATTATTTTTGCAAAAACACATACATTTAGTATTATAATATAATACTTAGTGAAATATATTAATTTATATTTTAAGCAGTAAAATTACTCAGTTAAATTTTAAAAAAATAATTGACAAAAAGTACAGTAAATATTGAAAATAATTACATCACTATTAGCTGATTTGAAAATTTAAGTGATTAGAAATGATAACTACGTTGATACAAATTGTAAATATTATGGTAAACATTTTATGACATATGAGATTAATTCCAACAAAAATGATATAGTAAAAACTGTTCATAAGATGCATCAAATCTTTCATTAAATAGTTATAAGGTAATGCAATGAATTGATTAGAAATTTATAAACAGCGTACTTAAAGAATATTTTTTTCATCTTACTGCTGGTAGCTACTGTAATTAGTTTATAATAAAATAATATTTTAAAAATATTATTTAATGTAGTATAAACATATAAGTAATTTTTTAACAATTACAGCCATTTTTATTAACTGTAACTTAATTTGAAAATGCTACAAAATAAATTATTTTGTTTGGATAAGAAATCTAATAGAAAAGTCTCATAAATTGGCATAAAAGTTTTTGTTACTGTTTATCCAATAAATAAAAAATTTAGATTTTCTTTGCTATTTCAAGAGATAGATATTATTTTAACAGCTTAAAATTATTTACTTAACTTAGAATAGCTTACAAGCAATTTCCTCTGAATACGCTATACCAAAGAGCCGCAGTGGACTCTTTGCTTAAGGTGTCGTTCTCACTATCGGAAGATACTGAATTCGAATCCCGGCTTAACTGAAGATTCATCATGTTCACTAAAATTTGTTAAAACTAGGCGTGGTTGCAATGCTCTCAAAGTGAAATAATACCTCTGGGGTTGGCCGGCCAAGTATTGAGAGTTTTTTACAAGGTCCTTGTTTCAAAATCAGAAAGAATCTACCCTGCTGTTTCTGTCAAACAGGTAGAGCCCATCTCCGTGTTAGGAACAGAGAAGCATGATGGCACAATAACAACGTCTATTTCCAATGGCTTCAATAGAATTTAGAAATATTTTCTTCCCACTAAAGGGTATTTTAAATTAGCTTTTCTATTGGTAACTTCCTTTCCACAGACATTCTTTTAAGGTGAACTATAATGTTTCATATTTATTTACTCATTTTTATACTTGAATTATCATATAAATTACCATTATCAGCATGAAAAGATTAATTTATAAAAAATTATAAAATTAATTATTTTCATGTTGTTTCTAAACTATGTTTAATAACATGCGTAATACTATAACTGAAATATTCTAAAGTTCCACTTAAAATACATTTTTAGTAGAAATAATTATCTAAAATAATTCACTCAACAAAATTATTTTTTGTGATTAATTGTATTAAACGTCGATGATAAATTGAGCAAACATTTTTTGAAAACTTAGAGCAGTCTTATAAATGCATAATAAATTTTATAATGATTCTGAGTATATTAAAGACCGTAATTTATTACATTTCTTATACTTATCTATTATGCTTTTAGGGAATCAGTGCGAATTCTTTATACAATAAAGTAATTACACTTTATATTTACAAAATAGACACTATGAAATATATATGCGTAAAAGTTAATATTAACTGAAAATTAGGGCAAATGTGTTTTCCGTAATTTATATTTTCTTTTGTTTCATTCAGAAAGTAAGTCATACAACGATTAAACTATTCAATTCTATATATTTCAAATACCATATATTTTAACGATTAATCGAAATTCTTATGAAATTTTTAATAAAGTTCAATGCTAATATTATTAAAATATTTATATGTTTTCATAGTTAATTATTCTTGTAATTTTCATTTCTTTACCATTTTATTATTTTACTAACTATATAATTTTTTACAATAATTATTTTATTGGGTACATAAAAGCAGCAAAATATTAATTAGTCATGCATATTTCTCTAAAGCTTAATTAATATCATGTCGAGCACACAATATTCATCTATTCTATGATTAAAATTATAAAAAAGTTATTCTGGAAGTGAGACATTATTAATTTCAAAGTGTATTTAGAAAAAAGTAAGCCAAGTAATGCTAAGCCTTTTTAGTTAAGATTAATTTATAATATTTTCAAGCGCGTAACATAATTCCGTTAAAAAAACGAGTGGGTTTTTATGATATTTTTCATTTTCAAGCGAAAATATATGACTAATGAACCAATGTCTTAATCTCTGCTTTAGCATTTAAAATTATCCGAAATTTCTTACTATTTTAATTTAAAAGAACATCGTGCAAAATCCATATATTACATATTCCTGCAATATTTTTTTATTTTTTAATAATTTAAGCAATGTAAAATGAATATGATAAAAATATTTCATTGAATGGAATTAAAATTTATTTAATCATTTTAGTTTATATACTGCACATAAAAATTATTTCATTGATTTAATATAAATTATATACACACAAGATTGATAAAACACAGCAGAAATATAAATACTTTTATTAGGAATAAAGGTAAATAATAAAATATTGTTTTTTGAATTAATATACATTATCCTGGCAATTAATGTGAACATTGAAATTTATATTATATTGTTAATAATAAATGATTTAATTTTGGAAATTAAATATATTGAGAAATCAGTGTCATAGATAACTCTCTCTACTTCTATTTTTAATAAATAGAATTTTCTGTTACTGAAAGATCTGAGGTACATGATAACCATTACGATATCCAGACATTTTCAGTATAAAAGAAAATAACAGCAACACACATGATAAAGCATTATCCAGCTAAAACTATCAAAATTGAGATTAAGAGTAGAAAAAGGTGCTTCAACACAGCAGATATATAATAATCATTGCTGGATATACCGTCAATTTGAACAAGAATTAAATTAGATTGTTGCGTATTGACATACTATAGCATTATTTTTCCTCATAAGCCAGAGTAATGATGCCAAATTCATACTAGTATTGTATGATCTTCACGATGCTGGCAAACATAATAGGATTTCTATTATATTCTGGAGGAGGGATTCTCAAACTGTGAGGTACGCCTCCTTAGAGGGGAATAAGAACACTAAAGGGGATGAGCATATCCAAGAGAATATATTATTAAAATAAAATTAATTTATTGACTAAAAGGAAATCACTAACACATGTAAAACAAAATACAATTTTGCATAATACTAAATAATTAACTTATTAAATTCTCATTAACTTATTGATTTTCAATATTGAGAACGTAATAATCAGGTGGCTTTTTGCCACAAGATTCTTGCTTTTTCATTACTGAAAATCTGCATTACCAAAGTAAAAATTCAGTTTTATTGCTAATTTGTAAGGTTTAAAATGAATGTCATAGTGTAGATTTAGCTCCAAATTATTCAAATTGCATTATTATTGTATTTTTATAGTATATGGGGCGTGTGATCAAAATTATGATTGAAAATTGGGCCATGAATACTGAAAGGTTGAGAAACGCTGCTCTCGAATGATCCGGGATTCATCCGAAAATACAGCGTCACACTATTTATGCACACAAGCTCTTATATATTACTGTATTGAAGACATTCCTGACTGAGAAGTAGCTTTAAAGGAAAGTGTTCATCAAACAAAGAACGTCAAAAAACTGGTTTAGACATCCACTTGTCTTACAAATGACTTTATTCTTTTGATACCCCTAATGGAATGTTAAAAGACTGAAGGTCATTAAAAGGCATTTGAATATCCATTACTTAAATTGACTTTCGGAAGTATTTTTCATTGATATCGCTTATTATTCTTATGTCGTAGGACAGGGGAGGCCCAGAAAATCTCTAAGCTTTCAATAGACAGGTATGCATTCAAAAGCTCGCTCACTTGAAATGGCTCAATGGGCTCAGGATGCAGCATGGTATTAAGTATAATTTCTTGCTGATTCTCAGTGGCGTATTATCACCAGCAGCTGTGAAAAAAGATATGTTGACTCAATGTTTTAATGGATAAAAGAGCCCTACGTCCGAAATAGATCCTAGTGGCAGTTGAAAAACGAGAGATGGATATTCCTGCGGCTCCTTTATCCATTAAAACAATGATACAACCTATCTTTTTTCACAGCTGTTGGTGATAATAAGCCACTGAAATTCACCATGATATTACACTAATTACTATGCAGCATTCTTGGTCCATCGAGTTATTTCACATTCGGCTGCCAATTATGCGCTTTCGACAACTTCTAAATCTTGTTGGACAACAGCTGGATATATATCAAACTCAAAAATGCTCTTTCAAGCATTTATTTTAATAAGATAAATTAAAAGAATGTCTTATGCCACTGCAACACTCGATTGCACTTCATGTAATAAAATTTTGCAATATATTTTCATGTAAACATGTTATGGATATTACTAATTCCACTTACTTTACAAGTATGTGATTAAAAATATTACAATATATGTCTGCACATTATTACAAAGTAATATTTAGTTTTTAAATTTTTTCTATATATTTACATAGCTGATAAAACAGGTCAGCAAATGTGATCCATAAGCATAAAAATAAAGAGTCAAATTTCTGCATTCACAGATTATTCGATCGAATGTAATGAATGCACAAAATATATTTCATAGTAAATTTTTATCAGTTACTCTGACATCACGTAGAATTCCTTGGCAATCAATAACTGTAACCTTAGTGCTTTGCTTTTCACTTAATATATAAATAATTCAGGAGTTTTAAGTATAAAATACTTTTATAATCATCTATTTGAAATGTTGTTAAATATTAGTTTGTTCATCCATATTTTTTTACATCATGTTGGTTGTAATTGTAAACGTACAAAACAAATCACTTTGAACTATCTTAAATATTGGAAAATTCAAAAAATATATAGAACAGGAAAAGTCAATATATTTCTGAACACAAAATAGTTACTAATTTTCTATCTTATTGTGTTATCTAGAAAAATATTCTTTTAGGATATCGAAAAATCATACATTTTTATTTCTGAAAATATGGATTTCATTCTTTTAATATTGTGATCATTTAAATTTTATAAACTTATATTCATTCATATCAAAATAGAATAGAACTTTTAACCTCCGAATTGCATTATATGTAGCAGAGGTTTTTTAACTTATTAATAATCAGATCTTAAATTTATAAAACTTCTGTTGTGATTTTCGTGTGTATTTGTGTTTCTATATATAAAAATATTTTTTAAACTCTTACACTTAGTAACTATTAACCAGTTTCTTTTATTTACAAACTAGAGTTTTATTTATCGTCTTTAAATACATAACTGAATTATAACTGTTGAAATGACGAAGAGACATTTTAAGCCATTCACACAAAAGCAAATTTTTTAATTTGTATTCAATATTGTATTTAATTAATAAATGATTATTTATTAATTTTATTTTATTTATAGAATACACATTATAGACTTCAGTAAACATGTCGATTTGACACTCCAAGCAGTTCTTATTGTTTAAAAGGCAGTTACTAATTTCCTGTACCACTGGAAAGAAAAAGAAAAGGTAATGCTTACTCTTTAAATTTCCCCTTCCAATATTTTTTTAAATTTAAAATTTCAGATAATTTCTTTTAAATTCAAACTTTGTAAATTAATATTATCTTAATTAATTTGATTGAATATATACATATTATATATGTCAATAATGAATAAAAATGAAATGTAATACTTTGTTTATTATAAAAATATCAATGATGGTAACTTCTTAAGCACGATTAGATAATATTATATGTAAGTTATTTTGGCTGTGTCCATGACATCAAGATAATTCTATACCCGAAATGTTTGACTGTGCAGAAGAAATTCTGATAATCATGGAGAAATAGAATGGAAATCAAGCAAATTCTGTTTTGCTGAAAATATCAGGTGGAACAATCAACGTCAAATGAAGTTAATAATCTTGACTTCATTTGACGACAAAATGTCTTGGAAGTCTTAACTTCATTAAAAAAACATGTTTGTAAGTTAAGAAATGGGTATTTGTATTTTACTTATATCACAATTGAAGCAATAAGCATACCTATCGAATGACTGAGTTGTGAGCAGTACTTTTTTTATTATTTAATTTTTGACTATAAGAAGTTATCTGAGTTTAATCAGAAAGTAGTAGCTGAAATAATTTAAATTGGTGAAAAATTCTTGCCATACTTATTTTTGATACTGTACAATGAAAAGTAAATTATACAAATATGTCAGTGTATGCGCTTAAAATTTATAGTGAAATTTCAATTATATGAATAATAATTGTACGTGTCTCCATTCTTACACTTACATGAAATCGATTCTGCTTACATACAAAATGATTCATTCATATTGAATTAGTACTTTTAAGAAATATAGGAAGAAAATCATCAGCAAATGTAATTTACATAATATGAATATAAAATTCTTAAAATAGAGAGAATTCTTGAAATATCTATTTAACTTTTTATGAAATTGTCCATATGCTCTCAGTCTTTCTCCTGAGAATTGTTATCTGCCGTTCAGCAAATAGTAAATTAAATAACTTTCTAACCACTCAACTTGTCTAGTGGTCAGCGTGCCTGTCTGCGGGTAGGAAGATCCTGGGTTCGAATCCCAGTTCGGGCATGAATGTACTTTTTCTCTCTATTTATCCTGTCTTTGGGCTTTCCTTGTATGAAAGGCTTGTATATAGTTGTCTATCCTATAAACGGGTACCTATGGCATGGTTTAGTTGGAAAAGTGGGATCATCGCTACCCATAATGCCATTCTAGCTTTCACACAACAACAGTAAAATTTCTAACTTTAAGAATTTAATTAATTTTAAATTTTGTCTTTTTTAATTTCCCAAAAATTTCATTTACTGTTTTTGAACTTTTTTTAATGTACATCATTTCATTTTTTTTTTTACATTTTTAGCAAATTCATATAAAATGTTATTTGTATTTCATTTATTTTGTAAAAGCAAAATTCTCACTTGCTTTGAAAAATTATTGAGATTACACAAATAATTCTCAAGGTTTTAAATAAAGTATTATTTTGTTTTTAGAGAATTCACAAATATTATATATATTGATGAAATTTAAAATTAATTTACCTTAAGTTTAATATAAAAACAGATATTATTTTATTTAAATTTTGTAACCTTGTTTATCTGCCTTAGTTGTTTCTATATTTGATTTGTCTCAATGCATTTTTGCACTAATGGATATCTTTTAACTGCCTTAATTGAAATTTTCCTTTAAGTCCTAAATAATAAGGGAAAGAAAACCTATTATTAATGATGGGAAAAGACTGCCAAAAAGAATTAGTTTGTCTGTTGACTGACTTTTAGCTGACGTCACCTTCAACCTCCAATCAAAGGATCGCTTGGAATTCTCTTACTTAACCCTCACCTGGTAGAAAACATTAACGAAATAGATTCTCTGCAGGATTAAGAGACAAAATATATAGAAAATTGAGATATGAAGAGGATTTTAGATAAACAATTGCAAAATTATCAGGGCCTCTTAAACTTCAATGAATTATTCTTCTTACAAAAAAGATTTTAAAAAAATTGTATAAATTTATCTATCCCTTTTTTTGAAAATATTATTGGGAAAATTATATTCACAAAAATGGGATGGGGCCACAGTCATTGCTTTGGTTTTAAAATCTTTAAATATCCATTAGGAAATTATATTTTAATCATTTAATTCTTGATAAATTTGAAATCACATAACCAAACAAGGCAAACCTTATGAAATATTTTTTTATATTTGTATTTATATAGTATATGGGATTCTAATTTTTTTTAATCCGCTTTACCATGCTTGTTTATCTGTTATTGGAAATTAGTGATTCAAAATTTTACTATTTTATTTACTCCAAAATAAATTAAGCAAATTTATATTACATTAAGAAAGCCTATGTCTGTAAGTAATTAAAATAAATGTTGTTCTTCAGGGATTTAATTTAATAATGTTATAAGGTCTGTAATAATATTTTTAAGTTAAAATAATGAGTTTTTAATTTAAGTCCAAATTTAAATGTCTCATTATGAATATTCAATAACTATATAACTCAAATTAGTTTATTTATATTATCATTTATATTAAAAATGTAAGTAATATTTATTATAATTCTCCAGATTCCTTGTTAAAATAAAATCAAACGTGGCATATTAAAATATGGTACTATAAGCTAGCCTATAATAACTAAGAGAGTATTTAAGAATATAAATAGAAAATATATAATAATTTCTAGAGTGATGTGAATTCTGTTTTAAAGACAATGTTTTTTTCATTCACGAGTATATATTCCACAAATATTAATCTTTAAAGTTCTAATATAATAAATAGATTATAATACGTTTCTTACTACTTTAAATTTTATTGTGTTTGGTACATTCTGTGTCCAATTTCAAACACTTTGATGAAATATTTTTGTACAAATAATTATTTTACTCCATTTATTAGAAAAACACTTATGCTTGAGACTGAGATCACATAAGTGTGTATGTTTACTGGTAAATATGGATATGTGTGACCTGTATGTTACTGGTGAACACGGAAAGTAGTGAAAGAATTAAATATAGTTTAATTTTTATATAGTGCTTATAATATATATTGTTCTATATACACTGAGGAATTCCTTAAAAAAGATTAAAATATTAAGAAACAACCTATGTTAAAAATCCTTATGTGTGTGAAACACTATATTATAAGAAATTCTAAAACGTAACATTGCTATGAATAAAAATGAAATAATATTAAATAATTATTTCAACTACAAAAATGTCAACAAAAATCACAAATGTGAGAAATAATTTGGCAAAGTATGATTATTTCTATATCAATAGCATCATTTATTGAGAAACTATGTTATGTAAAAATAAATAAGCTTTTTAAAATCAATATCAGTTTTATAAGACATAGGGAGAAAACAGGGTTTTAATAATTGTATAAAAATAAATGATAAAATAGTTTTGATTCTTTTAAAGATATGAAACTGAATCAATAAAAATAAAATTTCTTGAGTTTGAACATGCAGGATGGAAAGTAGTTTTATTTTTCAGGAGAAATTTTGCTAAATTTAATAAATCCATCAAAAAATATTTATTTATTGACTAAAGCATTTTCTTAATATCTAAAACACACGTTTGTCTAATGCTATTCATAAATTATCAAGGCACTGATAATTAATAAATACATAATAATACAATGAATTATATCTTCGGATAAAAACTAAAATCTCTTGAAATATTGGATGGAAGTTCTGAGACAAAATCAACTGACTCTTTTAATTTCTCTAACTTTATTAAAATAATCATTTCAGATGGGGCTATAAGTCAAGCAGTTATACTTTTAATGTGGATGTCAAAAAAAAAACAATTTTGAAACAAAATTTTAAAATAAGGAAAATATGTTGATAGATGAAATTACTCTAATAAATGATTATTTAGGATTATTTTTTATGTTTCTTGGCTCTATTGCCTAGAATTTTTCTCTTATTTTTACATTTCTAATCGGATTTATTGTGATCGCCTATAATATATACATCACTCTCATTCCTTTTTCTTCTTTCAATAATATTCGAGTAAGTATATAAGATATATATGCACAATCCTTATTTTTAATAAATTATGTCTAATGCATTTTTACTCTTAGATTATCACATTTAAATTTCTAAAACCTGCAGAAAAAGTTTGATTTTTTTAAACCATTTTTGAGAAATAAATTTCAGTATAGGGAACATTCAGAAATGCACAAAATAATTATGTAATTACTGATTGACACTCATCACGTGAATATATAATATATATAATATATATATATATATATATATATATATATATATATATATATATATATATATATATATATATATATATATATATATATATATATATATATATATATATATATATATATATATATATTTATTTATTTATTTATTTATTTATTTATATATATATATATCTGTGTGTATGTATATTATGAGTACGATCATTTTGTGAAAATATATTAATAAATTTATTTAAATGCATGTTTACAATTAAGGTGTAATAATTATGTATCATTTATTTTAATAAAATTATAGTTCTATTTAATTGTGTGAATTTTTTTCATCATAGGTCACATCTATAGACAGTATCTTAAAGACAGTTGCTGAATACCGGTTGAAATGGAAGTTGTACAGACATCTTACAAACTCCTTAATCATTATCATTTACAACATTCCAGCATAAAAGGAAAATACATGAATATATTAAATTTATTCTTTTTTAAAAAACAGAAATAAAATTTTATTAGTAAAAAGACTTTGAAGTTTATTTTTGAAGTAAGAACGAATTGATAATTATAAGTACTCGAAAATATCCTGAATTCATTAATTGTTAAAAATTTATTGAACTTTAATATGTGATTTCAGTTATTTGAAGAAAATAGTTAAAAGTTCAAGAAAAAGTACAGTAAATAAACCATGAGAGAAATGAATTTGATATTCATGGCCATTGTCAGCTTATATATATCTATAATTCTCCATCATTTTAAATTGTAGAACTCGTATATAAATGTGTAAGACACAATAAAACCATTCTGCATGTCCGAGTTATTTTCCATAAAATTTTAAAAAAGTGATTTCCAACAAGAGAGCCAATGTCGTATATAAATATGCTATGATCAATATTCACTGAATGGACTATTCATATTTACGAAACATTTGATAAGAAATTAATTTATTTTGTGTACATCATTATTGAAATTTCCAATGGAGATAAAAGAAGCTTCCTATTTTGATCAATTTAATTCTTCTAGTATAGAATTCAGTGACTCATTTCTCCTGACAGATAATCTCAATCTCAGTATTGTTTCGGAAAATGTTTCATCGAATGAAAGTTATCATGAAGATTATGCCTGGACGGATAAGACGTTTTGGGCATTGTTGCTCATTCCACTTCCCCTTGTAGCTGTATTTGGAAACATTTTGGTAATATTGAGTGTTATTAAGGAAAAAAGCCTACAGACGGTGACCAACTATTTCATTGTAAGTTTAGCAGTTGCTGATCTACTGGTGGCAGCAGTAGTAATGCCTTTTGCTGTGTATGTCTTGGTAAGTTTATAAGCATATTTATCTGAATTGCTTTTTAATAAAAGTAATGCATAATGTATAAGTTAATTATCATTTAATACATGATGAATATCTGCTATTAATTAATTCAGTATAAAATATACATATAAAATGTTTTAAAGTGATTTTATAAAAGAGTAATTTTATTTATTTCTAGTAATTATAAAAGAGTAATTTTATTTATTGAATTCCAATTCTTTAAAAAAAGGAACATTTCTAACAAAAATAGTTTTCTTAATAAATTTAGGAATTTATTCTAAATAAACCTTTTATTCTTTTAGTTAGAAATATGAATTATGAGAATGCAATATCATGAAATATCGTAAAACATCGTCACTTTTAAATTGAAAGAAAGCAATTTGTCTACCATTAAAAATGTGTTTTAAAATGTGATACATTAACATACATTAGAATAAATCAATATTGCTTTCACTTAGCTATATATTATATAAATTATTAAACTACTATATTTTTGGAAAAAAACACATTATATGTGTGCTTATATTAACAGTATAATGTACACAAAATTTCTATAAGTATTTTACATGTTTAATTTATGTACCTATATTTTTAAAGGTAAATATAATGCTTTTTTTTTTTACCAGAAAAAGGAAATATTTATATTTATTACATGTCATTTCATTGTTAAAGTCCACATATTATTTGAAGGCAAAGAAAAAAATCTTACAAAATAAAGAAAACTTTTATAGCAGTGTGTGATAAATTTGTAACTTTCGTACAATTTAGTGATATTTTATTCCCATATTTTTATAGAGCTATACAAAAAAAATAAATAAAAGTTTAAATAGAAGATATTAGCGTGTTACATATAAGCAACAATTTTATTAAAAATATATAATTTGTTAATGGTCTGTTCATATTCATATTTCTTAAATTCTTAAAATATGTGTATCTTAAGAGTAATTAATATATATATATATATATATATATATATATATATATATATATATATATATATATATTATTATTATTGAAAAATTAAACTAAAATATATTTTGTATTTTTTTTCATTTTCTAATGACGAAATTGGTTGTGATTTGCATGTACATATTATTTCATTAAATTTTAGAACATTCTACAATTCATCAGATTAAAATTATTATACAAATACATATTGATGAATTAAGTGTTTCTTAAATGATGGAGTTTAAGCATTAATAAGAGCAAAATACATTCCTCTCTTTTATCTTTAAATGTAACACCATTATTTTAAGTACCTGTTACAGAATTCCATTTGTAAGGATTTTAAATTTGGATACATTCAATTATTTATATTATTTAAAAGACATTTTAATTGTAACCCACAGATATAAATTTTTAAAAAAGTGTAAGCTTGCAAGAATCAGATTTCATGGTAGCTTAATAATGTGGTAAAAGTTCAAATTTAAAATTTGGATGTTGAATCATTTCAATAACATTTTATATCAATATAATATAAGTTCATTAAATGTTATGTTTAGAAAAGATTGTTTATATATAACATAAGATAGTAAGACTTTATTTATATAAATTGGACATAAAGAAACAGCTGAAACGTGATATTTTATTTTGGTTTTATTATGCATATATTTCCAATAACTACTTAACATTTGTTGAGTCGGTAAATAAAAGAGACATAAAAATTTAAATAAAAATAAGTTAGTAGATGTATAAGTTTCTATAGTAATTTTTGTTTTGACATTTCTATTGAATTTAAGAGAATTTTGCAATACACATATTGAAAATACAGTATCTCACAAAAACAAATTTCACATCCTCAAAGATTAATACTCCATGAAAATGAAAAATTAAAGGAATAATGGTGCGTAAAATAATTTTATACTATATTTCAACATAAGAAATCCTGTTGATATTACCTTTAGGAACTGAAAGAAAAAGTTTAAAAATATCGTTACTTAATTTACTACTTTTAAAATTGAAATACTATTTACTAATACTAATAATTTATTTGAATTTAATTTCATTAGTATTTGTGTGTGTGCTAATAGTAAATCAAATTTAATAATTTTAATATTTGTTCAAATAAAATTATAGGAAAAATATATATATATATATATATATATATATATATATACGTTTAGTGAACGAAACAAAAAATGTTTTATGAAGTGAAATGAGAATGTGAAAGAAAACCCATTAAGAAGAAACCAAAGAACAGAGTCACACTTGTGATATTTTCAAAAACACGTGTCCCTTTTAGCATTGTCTCGGAAATTCTGTGTATTTGAGAACTGTTATATTTGTAATGGCTACTAAAAAGACAATGCTTTTAAGATTTCTGAAACAAAACAAAATTTTTACAAATGGAAGACAACAGTGCATAAAAATACGATAATTAGTCAACATAATAAGATTCGATTGAGTTCTAAAAGTGCTTGAAGAATAAAATTTGACAATTCTTCACAAATTAAAAAATATCATTTGAATCTCTAACCAGAAATAACTCACCTACTATAGTCATATAAATGCAAAACGAAAATGAAACATAGAGTTTGAAAAATCTGCAGTGTATTATATGAATAATCTAATATAAATTCTTTTATTATTTTGTTACAATTCACCACAGAAAATGCTGTTTTTCTAAATAAACATTTAATAAAATATCAAATAAATGTATTTTATGGAAAAAAAACTGCACTATAATGCATGCCATTATATTTACTAGAATTTCCTTAAATATTCCAAAGTCAACTAAACTTCCTTTAAAGTTTTCCCATTGGTAGTGAAAGAAGTAAGCTAGTCCAAATAAAACTTGTCACCCTACTAAATTCTTGTATTTTAGTTTATCTTTTTTGCAGTAATATTGTTTTGTATTTTGTTACAACGCTGCTTATTTGCTGCTCTCATTCTTATTTCCTGTCATTGTGAGCATTTGCTTAAAGTGATTCATATTCCATGGAGATTTTCCCATGCTTGTAAATTAATATAAGAACTTTAATTATTCTTCTCTGAATTTATTTTTGATTGGAAGTCTTAAGAGCTTTTTATTAGACTTAAGACCTCTGATCAATGTCTGAAGATCTTAAATCATTCTATCGGCAGTGGAATATCTTTTAATCTAAAACCACTGGTAAAGTAATTGATGCATATTTTCCATAAAAGGCTGAAAATAAGAACTAAAAACAATACCTGCATAATATAAAAATAATAATTTTGCTAAGAAATGCACTTTGTAATTTGATCCTTATAATTCCAGAATCAATTCAATTAAATAATTTGGCTAACAAGGCTATCAAATGATAAGCTATCAAATAATTCAATCATTGTTAAATGAACCCTACCAGGATAATAACCAATCAATGTAAAAGGATCCATTAGTTAATCACCAGCATCATATTCATTAAACTATGATGAGTAACATCCATTAGTTAATCATCAACATGTTATTTCTTTATAACGTGATGAGCAACACTTAAATTAAATTTTTCGGACCTTATTTAGCATAACTAATGGACGATATTTCTGCAATTCTAACATCAGAAATTATTTTTCATGATGTAATGAAACTCCTTCATTTTTTTAGTTCACTTTTCAGTATAACGAATTATGGCACGTTTTAATTACAGTTTAGTTATACATTATAATTGAAACAAATTTTGGTACACATTATCGTTTAATTTTGAGACCAAGTAATTGACTGTATTATGTCACCAAATGCAATTTGCTTCAATTGCTTTAAATTTCTTAAAACAAGAAGTTTGCCTTGAATGAAAATTCAGTTAACAAACGCTGAAAACCGAATTTGTATGAATTTTGGATTATTGGATATTTCGAATTTTATTGTTTTTACGTACAAATTGTTATCACCGTAGATTAACTTTAAACCCTATGATGCCACATCAGAATTTGATTCAGTATCAGGATATCAGAAGTGAATTTCTTACCTCAATGTAATAAATATATATTCTGTATCAGCAACATCAGATATTCATAGCTGTTGTAGTATCTGAAAATTTAATTCTTTAATTTTCTAAAAATTTGGCTTACGTAGTACCATTTTCAATAATTATTTATCATAATGATTTTTCGATTGAAAATAGTCAGATAAATTTAAATTAAGGATTGCTTGATCCACTTTTTCAAAGTAGAGTCTTGACTTCACAATTTATCTAAGTTTTAGCAATTTCAAATGAAAAGTTCTACTAATAGTTTTTCGAGCTTGAATCAGAGCCTTTAACCGTATTTTGCTTCTCTGGCATAGTTTTGTTCCCGCTTTCGTTCTTACTAAGTCATTCCCAAAAATTGAATGAATTGAAGTAGTCAAGAAAATTGAAGTAAATGGACAAAAATTTACAAAAACATTATTTTCGCTTGTGGAAATGTCGGAATCCTTTTAATGAAATCACGTCGCAATTTTCTCGTATCACTTATGTGTTTCTACTCTTGTAAACGCGCTAAAATAACAAATTATTCTTGACATATGATGTTAGTCAGGTTGTTCACAAAACAGTGTAAGGAATGGAAGAAAATTATTATTAACAGATAAATAATTCACTTTAACTATAAGATGTCTTTAGCCAAATTTTGATAAGCTAATAAATTTAGACATGCTACGCATAAGCAAACAAATATATTAACACTCGTGAAAGGCATAAGTTTCAGTTCCTCTTAAAATTGAAATTATTGGCTTATTTAATTGCATTAGAGGTACATGAAATAAATAGTAGGAGGAATATACAAAATAACGTAATAATAATTTTTGGGCAGAACTCTTACTCGTAAAATGTTAAATTATGAGAATATATTTAGAAAATTTTTATATAGAGAAATTAATAATTATTTGTTGAGAAAGAAACAAAAAGGAAATAAAACAATACATGAAATCGAGAAAAACTAAATCCTGCATTATAATTCCATAATTCAAACTGAAAAAGAAAAAATAATGTATCATTAATGAGAGTTTATTGTTATTCTAGTGTATATATATATATACATATCATTATACAGTCATAATAAAATCAAAATTTATATAGAATAATTATAAAGAAATTTGAATATTAGTTGAAGTTTAAACATTTGAAGTTTGTCAACATAACCTATAACACAAGTATTATAAACTAAAATTATGTTTACTATAAATTAGATATATTATGATAATATTATGCATAGTATATTAATTTCAAACTTGAAAACTCAACAATAATAAAGCTATATAGTACTTACTACTAATGCAGCTTTTCAGAGTCAATTGTACTTCTAAACTGTATTTATTGAAGACAAAATATCCTTAGTAAACTGAATAATATATAAAATTTTAGATAAATTATTCCGTATCCAAGTTCTAACGCTACAGTAAGATATTTCTTCATGTAAGAATATTTTTAAATATATTATATTATGCAATTCATATTTATGGGAAATATGAAACATATTACTGAAAATTATCCCGTTTGTTCAAAGTAATAAAAAACCAAAATAAAATAAACTTTTAAATTTACAGAGTTTTATATTTTAAAATCCCATAAAGTAATCCAGAAAATATCGCGTAATATAACGTTAAAATAGAGAATCATGTTGATATCAAAATTTCAAGAATCTTGGAAAAATATTTAAAGTAAGCTCTCACTCTTTGTTGAAGTTAAATCTTTCATTTTCTCCGATTTTAAAAATGTCCTTATTTGCTCAATGTAACTCGAGAAACTTTATTATTCTCATCATGAGCATTATAAGCAATCTCGAGATAGAATTACATCGATTTTCATCTTGCCAATAAAGCCTCGACTTGCGTTTCTTAAGGGAAAGCACTTATCGGCTCCCGCTTTACTCTCATCATTTTGCCCCACGAATTGCTATCTTGAGACTTTCGACGCTCTAGTTCTTCCCAAATGGTTCTTTTTTTCTCTCGCCCTAGTACAGATAAATATCTTCGAGGCTCTGTAGACCAGTTTCATTCCCTCCACCCGAAATCCTCAGATCAAGAGCTATTTATCATTTCCAAAGGATTTGTTCATTCGATAGTGCTAAAAAGAGTCGTACTGGAAAAAGGAATGTACTTCTTGATGAAACATATCTGTAAATAATTCGATATTGATCTCATTTAGATTATAACAGCTTCTTACGGCTGATTCTTTCATCTGAGGGATGAAAAATAAATGGGAGAAAATGTTTCTCCAAATGTTTATGCAATATGGTTCTTACTTGTAATTTGCAAAATGTGTTTGCGAATTCATGTAAGATTTATTTTTATTATCAGTAATGAATTTTCCTTATCTTTGTAGAAGCATTATTTTTAATCTCATTTGCAATTTGAAGTTTTTTTTAATTTGTATTATGTAGAATTTAAAATTCTTATAATTTTATTTATTTCTAATATACTACGAGAAAAGTTTTCGCTGCGGAAAAGTATAAAAAACAATCAGTGATTAAATATATGTGGGAACAGTTTGTTCAATTCTGCATGAAACTGTTCAAATATAATACTTAAAGCAATGTTTTTCTCAATTAACTCAAAACTGTGAATTTTATTTTACTGTATTTATTATGAAACTATTGCTTATAATTCGAATATAACTAATTCCATAATTTGAATTAGTTTTATTATTTTTACGCATTAAATTTCTAGCAATAATAATTTTCATCACATATTTTCTTGTTTCTCACATATGGCTGACATTTTTGTATTTAAATTTTTTTATCAACAAGTTATTCACTGCCCGTAAACTTGCTTTCAAATATCAGTACTAATTTACTATATGAATTCTTCAGTTAATTTATAAAATTTAATACATTACTTTTTATATTATTCAAAATCAACTGCGCTATGTTTAGGACATTTATGGATGTATGTATGATTTATGACATGTTTTTGATATTTATGAATCTAAGCAAAAAGCAATAATCTTTTAAAAGGAATTCAAAGCACGCGCAAATATTAAAAGGATTTGATATATTATGCTTTTATTATATTTTATTGGATATATTTTTACATGTATTTATTGGATATATTTTTACATGTATTTTTACATGTATATTTTTACATTAATGTTTTTATTCCTCACAGTAATTTTACAGCTTAAATAATTTTTATTTTGTGTTTCACAAACTTCAGCGTCTGTCATATAGAAGTTGTTTGACAATAATTTCATTTCTTAATAATCTAATTATATCTTTATTTAACTATATCGATCAGCTTTCTTATGTTTCATATGCAAAAATATTTAAGCAATTATCAATTTGTTTTCCGTTATTTTTAAGGGATATATTTTCCCCCTTTTTTTCTAAAATCTTAAATAAGTAAAAATTTATAATTTTTTTTAATAATTTATATTTTTAATTTAGATTGCTTAGCAGTAAATTTAGCAAGTTTAATTTAATAATTATTTGTTTCTACATATGTGTGTAATTGATGACAATTTTAGAAACGTTTTCTTAGAATTTTTACTAACTTTTGGCTACAAAGAACTTTTTGCGAATTTCAAACTTCCATTTTTAACTTGTTATCTAAGATTTTAAATTACTTAGATATAAATTACTTATATATGTGACCAAAACTTAAATTATTAAGCTATAAATATATTAATAAAATAATGGAGAATTTCATGCATAGGTTAATAATACTTTAATAATTTTTCTTGTTTGAATTTACTTTATAAAATTTTTTATTCGAAATCTAAGTTCTCTTAATTTTAACTTTTTTTATTTTATTTCATTTATTTATATTTTAGAATATACAATAAAATTTTCACAGATTTTGTACGCATGTTTTTACACAATTTGTATACAGATATTTTGTACACAGATTATGTAAAAATTAATCATTTCTTTAGAATACTTCAAAAATTACTTTTTTTTACAATTGTAGGTTTTTTTTCTTGAATATAGTTTAATGATATATTCCTCATAATATTTTCCTATGTATTGTTTTATTGAATAAATTTTAGCTTCTATTTTTTTATAAATCATATTTGTTATAAAAATTTTATTCTGATACATTCTTATTAGAAAAACATTTTTCTTATTGTATTAATTATAACAGTAAATTTACTATTATAATTAATACAATAAGAAAAATGTTTGCTTATAATAGTAAGTTTCTGATTATAAAATTTTAAATTACAATAGTATATTGTTTATTATACAATTGCGAGAAATATATCGAAAATGCTTTTTCTTTTATTTAATGATAATAACTAATTCATTAATTATATTAACATATATATTTTAACACAATATTTATAAATATGTGAGTGATCTTAGCCGGTAGAATATATAATTATATAGAAATATTTAACTTTAAACTTAAAATGTATTTCAAAAAAAAGTTTAGTGTATTTTAAAAAGTTATTTAATATAACTATTTATGTTTAACTTTTCGCTTTTTTTAAAATTTTTATAGTTTTAATTTTTATTTTTTTAATTTTTTTAATTATTTAGCATAGTATTTTAAATTTTACAAATAATGTTCATATGTATATATTTGTTTCATATAAAATATATGAAAGAGTTTATCAAATATTTTTATGTTTTGAAATGAAAAATTCTTCTACGAAAGATAGAATTCTCCAAATCACTTTAGGCACTTATAGTAGATGGCAGCACCAGTCATGAAAAGTTTAAAACCATGGGAAAGTAAAATTTTAAAATTTCAATTTTCGCAAAAGACAGTAAAAGAGTTTAACTAAATTGTATATAAAATGTTTTCGTTCATGCTATTATTATATAAATTTAAATGGTTAACACTGATATTTGTGTTGTATAAATATTATTATTAAATTGTTTTAATATTAAAATATTTAAATGAAATTTGGACAAATTTATTGTTGTTATCAAATAATTGCAATGCTTTTAAATTCTAAATAAAATATCGTAATGCATTAGAAATATATTTTAAATTTTTAATCATCTAGAAAATATAAACTGAGTTTATTTATTGCTTTAATATAGGCAATTTTATTTTATTTTAATTTCCTTAATAATTTATTTTTCTTTTAAATAATATTTCTTCAATATCTTAATTTTTATTAAAAAATAATTTATTGCATAAAAAAGTAGGATTTTTATTACTGCAAATAATGGAATAACATATGTAGGCATGTCACAAATTGATTCCTACTTTTGTAAATGTCTAACATATAACAAATGAAAAAAATATAAAACAAATATGGGTAATTACAAGATATTTCACGCATACAAATTTAATTATATTCTATGTTCGTTTCTCGGATTGAATCTGAAAGAGTTAGGTGAGTTTTTAATAAAGGATTATTCTATTCACTATTTAATTTATTTAACTATCAACAGATAAAGTTTCATTGGAAAGTCAAAAACACAAAATAATAAAAAAATATAAATTACTATGATAAAAAACTATTTATTTTTTAAAAATAATGTAAAATAATTTTGTTGGTAAAATGTGCACTGTAATAAATCATGATATCTATTTACGTATCTTAACTGTATTTTTAAAACTGTTGTTAAGAGAATAGCCTAATGCAGGGAACATTTTTAGCATGTTAAAATGTGTAGAATGTTTTTATGATTCTTGATTGTAATTGCAAAACTTAGGATCTTTAAAATCTCAACAATGGCAGTAAATTATTATAATTATTTTTTTTAATGTATTGTATTACGCAAGTTGCCTTTTACGTTTTGACAAACGAGCAATAGATGGCGATACTGAACTTTGTTTTCAAGATAAGTTTAAAAGTTACATATTTTTATGTTGGAATCAGAGATATGTTAGAAACCGTATGTTTAATTTGTTTTGTGTTCAAAAGAAGCAAATGAGTTAAAAGAAATAAGAAGGGAAATAACTAGTGAAAGTTTTTTTTTTACTAAATTTTTACGATTTTAAGAAAGGCCTCACTGGAAAAAAATGCTTGGTATCACTTATTGAAAAATTTTAGTAATGAGAAAGTACCATCAGAAAAGACTGTTTACAATTCGTTCGCGGAATTCCAAGAGTGAGCGTCCATGAATGAGGAATCTCGTGAAAGAAAACCAAAATTGGCAGTGATTAAAAACAACATCAAGGCTGTAAGCAAGATAATTGAAGAGGACATATTATGTCACGTATCGTAGACAGAATTATCCCTTGGCATAACACAGACGGCAATGCATTCGATTTTGAGCAATCATTTAGCTGTTTAAAAGTTTTGTACGTGATGGATTCTACCCCATTTGATAGAAGCTCAGTAAGAGGCTCATGCAAATTGGTGTAATGAAATGGGGAGATGCAAATTGGTGTAATGAATGAGTTTTACTCAAATTGAGAACTGCAAAATCCATATACAACCTAGTTATAGATGACAAAACTTAGGTATATTTATATGAACAGGAAACTAAACAAGAGAATCAAATGTTTAGGTATTTCCAAAGGAATCTCATCCTACCAAAGTTTGTCTTTCATGAAACAGTTCCAGGAAAATGATTGCTTGTTTTGTCGACATTACAGAAGATGCAACCATTTTTTTAGGGGATCGAAAAACTATTAATGCTAGATTGTATACAGAAATTTGCTTATTAAAACTAATCTACAAAATCAAGAAACGTAACAAATATCGCTGCATGAGATTCATGACAGCACGTCATCTCCCACATATCAGGTGAAACAATTCCTTTTTTGAAGGGTAAGAATATGGAATTAAAATCTTCTTGCCCATATTTTCTGATCCATTATCTTATAACTTTTTCTTGTTACCTTATGTAAAAGAAAAAAAATGCGTGAGATGCGATTTTCATCACCTTAAGAAACTGTTGATCCCGTTAAATGGATGGAAAATGTTTAAATCTTAAAAACGCAAATTTTGAATATATATATCACAGTTACGGAATGCACACTTATTGCTTACTTGATCTATAGTATTACAAAATGACGAAAATAAAAACAAAACTAAATAAAAACAATCAATTTAATATTTTCACATGTAAAAAAGTTCATTTAATAATTATAAAAGTTATGTAATTTTGTGTATTAAGATTGTTAAATTCTACCTAAAGTAAATTGCTTTCTGAATAATTTTCATTGAGTGTATTAGATGTCAATTTAGTTTTTATATCAGTTGATTGTTTTCAATTACTTGATTACATTTGTTAATTTAAAGTATACATAAGTATATTTAGAAACATTTATATGAATCGATAGATATTAGTATTTAAATATTAAATATTAACAGATTATTTATATAAGTATTCAGAGATTTTATTCATATATTTTAAAATATAAAATATATATCATTCCATTTCATTGATATTTAAAAAAAGAATGTATATTTCTAAGCTTAATTATTATTTCTTGCTGTTTTTTTTTTCGTTGATTTAAATTTTGTTAGGAGAAATTTATGGTATTATTTTATTTAATAACTTACCACATGTTGACATATATTTTTTGCAAAATACTTAGTAATTTCTTTGTAAACTAGTCGAAAATCTTAAGAAAATATAAAAAAGATGGTATTATTTCAACTATGTTAGGGATTTTTAATAATCCTTAAAAAAGTTATAAAATGCTAAACAAAATAAAATTTTGAATTGCTTTATCGATTGGATTTACTGGATTTAAAAATCAGAGATTTTCATTTTTACTTAAGTTATTTTTTATTTCAAATGTATATTAAATGTCCATATACTATGCTAATTATTTTGAGTTTGATTATAAAAGTTTTATTTCGTTTGTGAAGGTATTTTTAGTTAAAGTTTTTTACATAAAGGTTACAGGATACAACAAAAATGTTTTAGCTTGTTGAAGTGGGGAAATTAATTTTAATATTTATCTGTTAGTTTTGTCCAAGAACTATCATTTTGTTACTTGAAAATATTAAACAGGAAAATTAACAGATGAATGATATTGTTGTAAAAAATATTTTAGTATGTATTTTAAATTTGTAATTTGTTTAACTATCTTCAAAGTAGAAATAATTTATTCGGTTCTTAATGCAAGTTATAAATTTATAGATTATATCTTTTTGGATAAAATGTAGTACCTCTTACATTAATCATTACTAACGGGTAATACTAAAGTTTTAAATTATAAGTATTAATTGCTGCTGACTAGTTTTGTGAATTTTCTTTTAAAAAATAATTAATGGTATTACTCATTTCTTTAAAAAATTAAAAATGTATGAAAAAGGCTCTTAATTTATAGCAAAATTTTATTTGTAAATTTTATTTACTATAACATAATATAAATATTATTTTTAATAGTATAAATAATTTTTTTATGAAAATATTTATAGCTTTCTTTTGACAACTATAGCGTTTATTTGATTTGTAATTTGAACAAAAAAAATGATTTGTCTTGCTAAATTTTATATCTTAAAATTAACGGATAAAATTTTATTACTGTACTTACCAATTTATACAAAAATATTTCTTATGGATCTTCATTTAAAATTAAAATTTAGTATGTTGAAGGAATTCAGACAACCATACACAAATAGGCGTGTTTAAAGATCTTTAATATGAAGATATTTTTAAATAATATATTTTTGAAGTAAACAAAAATCAAATATTTTTCAAATTTATAAATTTACACCTTTTTAATTAGTTAAAGTAATTAAATTAAAAAATAAATTTAATCAAATAGCTAAATTTGCGATCTTAGAATTATAAAATATAAAATACCACAGTTGATTTATTATATCCAAATAATATCCACAGATAATTTATCAAATAGGTCTTCATGTTGCTTGAAATCTGGAATAAAGATAACATATCGTGATAAATTAATTCATTATGAACATGCTAATAGACTTCCTTGGGCTCATGTATCACCTGGTAGTCACAATTGAATAGGCTTCTTCCTTCTCCTCTCACATGTTTCAGTTGCGAGCTCATCTTTTCAGATAAATCATCATCCACTTTCGTCCTGCTGAGCGCCTCGGAATGAAAAATGACCTGTTATCAAGTCGCATGATGGATAATGTACGACAAGTGGTTTCCGAAATATATACTTAGGTTAAATAGACAAACAACTGCATCAAACACTATTATTCACCCTAGTTTTGAAAAATTATCTGCCTTTCCCACATCTTTTGTTCGCCACGGATAGAAGTTAAATGTCGGACCTTTCCAGTAAACTTTAACTTTCCTGTGAGTTAAAAGTACTTTATGATAATTAAAATAAATGACACACTCAGCGCTTTGATATAGTTAATGGGTTGAAATGAATAATGCTGAAGTATGCTTTCAGGTATAAAAGTAAAATTTTCACATGAGTGAGATTTTTCAGAGTATATATTAATAAATTTACTGTAGTTTAATATTTAAATTAACGATAACTTTCTCATCACTTTAATGCAGCATTTTAATTTTAATAATTACGCTTTGCCGGGAAGATATTATATTGAACGTATTTGGTAAAAGTGAAGGGTTCTTGAAAAGATGAATTATTTTGTTGTTTTATTGAAAATTTCAGGAAAAATTTAAATACTTGCACTTTCATAACCCTTCACTAAACTATTCACTTAAAATCATTTATAAGCTTATTTTGGAATTGCAGTCATTGAAAATAACTATTATTAATGATTACATAAAAAATCAATTTAAAATTCCATACTCTCTTATTATCTTTAATTTCTTTCTATAATAGATTATAAAGAATTAAAATTTACATCGTCTTTAACTAATTTAGAGGGAAGGAACAAATTTGCTTAATTTTACATTAATTAAAATAATTATTAAAATCCTTGTAATTATTGTGTGTTTTTATTATAGTGCATGTAAGCGTTAAAAAAATGTTTTCGAAACAATTTATAATATTCTTTAAAACAAAGTTTCAATAAAGAACAAAAGATGGCAGCACTGAAAGTGATCTCTATTGAAAGCTTTTAAGTGTGATTTGTCTAAAAAAAAGCCTTATCAGATTTAAGAATCTAACAATATATTTTAAAGATCTCACTACAAGAAAATCAACGAACATATTTTTTATTTCGCTATATTGAATAATTTTAAGAAGCTTGAAAACAATTTGAAAAATAAGTTTTTAAAAATAATGCCATTTGTATTTAAAAATGCATATTATAATTGTTAATTTTTTGATGCATTATTTTACAAATTAATAGTTCAAAATGTAATTTTTACCGTAGGAATTATCTAATATATCTTGCAAGCTAAGATAAATATTAAAAAAGAAATACAGGCATTTATTGATATTTATATCAATGAAAGGATTCTAATTTTTTATTTGAAAAACCGTATGAGAATTTTAATTAATATAATGCAAAAAAGATATATATATATATATATATATATATATATATATATATATATATATATATATATATATATATATATATATATATATATATATATATATATATATATATATATATATATATATATATATATATATATATATATATATATATATATACTAATATGTACACATGACCACGCGTTGCTGTGGCTCAGTAATTATAATACATTCAATCAATTTTTCATTAATTCTTTGGTACAATCAATTTAATATTTTCTAAAAAAATATAAAATAGATTCATTCATATGAGATTGAAAATAAAACGTTTCGCCAAAATTTAAAAGTAATAGGTAAAGTATCGAAATTTTGAAATTAAGCACAAATCAACATATACTTTCTGATTTTACGTTTTATTCATTTTATATTAAATTATAGTTTGTAATCAACGACTTACTTACAAAATATACTATATAAATTAAAAACATATAAAAATAAATGGTTATAAAGAGGTAGATAATATTGATATCGAACTATTATTTTTCAATTTTAAATTATTAAAACTAAAAATTATCTAAGTACTACTTTGTGTAAAACATTCCTGGTTAACCTGTCTTTCGCTAATACGAAGAGATTTGATGGTTTTCCTAAACGTGAGCAGACAACATATTTTTGTCCATGTGAGAAACATGTGTTTTCCAAATCCAAACCGCAAATAGACATTGTTTGGCATTGAGATTTATTTATGGTCATCGTAAAAGCTAAACAAATTGGAAATTGGAGCCTTGTAAACGGTATTGAAGATTCTGACGCTGTCAGTGGAATACGTGGCAACAGGACGATATCTCTTTTAAAATTTTCCGTCAAAATTGTTGCTTCGAGAATATTTTCGGTCATTTGTTTATGACAAAACGTGTACCGCTACATAATTGAGGTGGGTTTAAATTACGTAGAAGAATAATTGCTGAACCAATTTTCAATTGAAGATTGTGGGGTGATATTCCTGGCATATCCAGAGAATTCAAAAATTCAGCTGGAAAGTTTACTGCTTCGTTTTTATGAATAACTGTGTCAATTGATTTAAAAGACATAAATCACCGGGCAACATCTGTTGTATATGGTAGTTAATTTCATACACATCAACGTTTCTTGCTGCCAAAATTGCACGATTACAGAGCCAATAGTGATCTAAATAATTATTCAATATATCCGGAAAGACATTTTCAATTAGTTCATTTATCGTTTCAACAACAGTGCAGAAATTATCTGGTAATTTTATAAATTGTGTATTTTGATGCAACTCAATTTCACCATTTCCAATATCCAACAATTGGTTAGAAAATACTTGTGCCGATGGATTAATTTGCAATTGTACTCGCATATTCATAGACAATCGAAGTGTCTCAACACTTGTCCATAAAAACGATTGTTTTATGCATGTGTTAATCTCATCGGCAAAAGTAGAGTGAGGAATAACTGGTAAAGTCTGCCGGAAATCTCCAGACAGTAGTAAAACAGTACCACCGAAAAGTTTATTGTTGCCTTTCAAATTTTGCATAGTTCTATGAAATGCTTAAAGTGAATGTTTATGAGTCATAGTACACTCATCCCAAAATATAATTGCACTCTTTTGAAACACTGTAGCTTTTTTTTAATGTTACACATTGCGTTTGGTTTGTTATGAATGTCTAATGGCAACTTCAATGCTGAATGTGTTGTTCGTCCACCATCTAAGATCCAGCAATGAATGACGATGCAATTGCCAAAGCAATTTTCTGTTGGCATCGTAACTTTGCTTGAATTAATGATATTAAGAATGTCTTACCGGCTCCACATGGTGCGTCTAAGAAAAAAAACCACCTTGGTCAGCATCAACGGTCAGCATTATCCGATTATAAATATTTTTTTGTTCAGCTGTCAGTAATGGATCATTATTCGCAATAATTGTAGCTATGTCAACATAATTGTACTGTTTTTCTCGTTGGAAATCAGTGTTAACTAAGTCAGCAGCCGGGTGATCAGGTGATGGCATAACATAATGACTAAGTGGTAAATTTGAAATTAAAATACATAAATCTTAGATCAACACTAATGCTTCATTATACATCTCTGGTGTGAAATCTAAATTTGGACATTGATTTGTTCGTCTAATTCGATGCAGTAAATATTCAGTCATATAATTCTTATATTTTCCCACAGAGTCGATGACTATGTTGGAAAACATGTCAAAATTATTGCAAACAGTTGACGAATTCGGTGTGGTGGTCAACGCTGCATCAGCAAGTGTCAAGTCCCAATGATTATCTGCTTCTAGTAGTTGCAACTCGCAACATGTATCTTGATATGTATTGAACACTCGACCGTTCACTGTTCGCAAATATTCGAAAGATGTTGGTCCGAGAATATTCTCCAGCAATAAACGCAAAAAGAAGCATTCACGTTGCTTAGGATGCACAGTGTAAAGTCGTCCTACTGTTTTAGCTTTATATATGCCTGGGATCGATGGATGTGATTTCCTTGCTTACGTGGCTCCCACTTTTTCCCTATTTTATTCCGTATAAAATAGCGTGGAACATCCATATATAATAATGTTTTTGTGAACTGGCCGAATACATCAGATTTTTGACATAATGTAAAGTATTCAGTTAGTGTCGTTTTCGATGTCTCAAATGCTCTTTGGAGAATATTTTTTCGGTAAAATATACTCATTGACCGTTTTCAAGAAGTAGTGCAAGATGTTGTACAGAAGGTTCTCTTTCGTGTATGGGAAAACTGAAAATACGCCAGATAGCTTCGCTGCTGCTAATATATCTACCCATCTGGTAGCTTGCTATTTCGTCATTTTTGTTTATATTTTGTACTTCAAATACGGCCAAAACACTACCTTTATTAACATATTTACAAATGTACTTAATGGATTTGACACAGAACTGCAAAACTCGACATTAATATGATCCTTATACGCCTTTGACAGCAATAGTGAGTATGGAACTACCCACCGATTATGAATTTCAACTTCTTTCTAGAATTCGACTTTCGCATTGTAAATGTGTGACCACCATTCTCAGGGTCTTTGTGACGATACAATGTATAACCATCGATATCCGTAATATCATTGGTAAAGGGTTTCGAGAAACGTTTCTTACACCTTCCTTCTTCCATGGATGGTGATGTCATGTTAAAAGCACCACACGGTCCGTAGATCATGTGACTGGTAACAATATCAAACAATTCTGTGTCAGTGGATCCTGAATTTCGGCAGAAATTATTTGGTCAATTTCTTCTGGATGGATTTTATCTTCAAGCGAAATCAAAATATGAGAATGAGGCAAACCTCGCTTTTACCACTCAATAAAATACAGCCAGCAACGTGTGTTACCAAAAACTGAATACTTTACGATTAAATCAATAAAAGATTTTAACTTTTGTTTGAACACACGTGCAACGATATCGTGACGATGTATTGATTGTTGGCCTGATAATAACAACATTACATGTAATTGGATTACATGTAAATGTAATAAGCAAATCAGGTCAACCGTAATGACGTACATAAATCACCGCATCTTGTATGTATTCCTGCATGCTCCGTGGACTACCGATGTAGCTTGAAGGTTAAATACATGCAGTTCCAATGTCATTGGCGTTTAAATTTTCATCGACGTTTCCTATGATAGCATCTCGTAAATGGATGTATTCCTCTGATCTTAATTTAGATTGGTTGTATCTAATAGACCGTAAACGTTCACTTTCGATCTTAGCGAACATATCCACAACGTATTGATGGAATAGTTTACGATGTCGAAGGATATAACTATCTTGATTAAGTTTAATCATCAATCGATGTGCGTAGTTGTTCATTGAACTAACTTTTTTATTGATTGCATTACCTAAAAAATAAGATATTAAATGATTAGAAAAATTAAGAGTAAGAGAATTTAAAATCATCAAAATAAGGAATTAAAAAAGTATAAATTATGAAACGTACCAGTGATTGGATCACGCTGTTTGATGTTGATGTGATATTCATCCTGCCCTTTCCAGAATATTAGGGGATACTGAAGTGCGTAATACGAACGATGAAGGTCTGAAATTATATGAACAATGCTGTCTCGGCGTATGATTTTGAGGTATCTGTTGTTAACTGGATCACTAACAATAATAACAGCAACTTCATCTACGGTTGAAAGCTGAACCTGCCAGCGTGTTCTCCTGATGGTGCTTTGTTGGCTTTGATGACGATTTGATAATTATCATTTCTTAATTGAGACGAAGTTCTTTTAAATAATTGGATAAGTTGATTATAATTTTCAAAAAAGTTTTCCAAAGATTCCACAATTGCTCTCTATTCTGCTTGTACGATGAAATTATGCAGGCACCGAGTTGTCACGCGTTCCTCACAACTGCCCATAAAATAAATTTGGAGAAACTTTTGATCATCATTAGACATTGGCTTTAATGACCCAATATTGTGGTACACTTGGCCTTGGATTTTGAATGTAGTTTCAAAATTGTTTTCATCAGATGTGAGATCGCAAATTTTAGTTGCGCCAAACGACGTCATTTGGAAGCAAGAATTGAATTTGCGTATCTTACGTAAAAATAATTTCGAATCGTCTGATTCACTGGCAGGAAAAGATTTTAAAGGTTCCTGTGGAATAGGAAGAGGTGCCAGTACAACTTTTCCAAATGCAAAAAACATACCGGTCATTTCATTGCGGAATTTTAACGCTTGAAAATATTGGCATATTTTATCCATTGCAACAATTATAATTTTAGGATGTGCAGAGTAATTGATGTTTGGTGCTTATTCGAACTCAAGGCGAACGAATGATGCACGTGTTAATGCACGGTTGGTTTGCTGTCGCTCTTTGTCGCGTTTTCTAAATGTGGCTATGTGCCGTTCTCGCGCCGATCTTGTTCTCAATATATTTTGTCGTAGACGTTCATCACTCTGTTCTCGAGACCCACGAGACTGCGAATTTCTGCTGTTGTGATTCGTTGAGCTGCGTTTCTTGCTGCAATTTGTTCTTCCGATTCATAAGCACTAATTGCACGCATACGTCGTGCATTTTTACTATACTGATTGTTAAGGTTAGAGTTTTTTCCGCAGTATTATACTGAAATAAAAAAAAATTAAAAGAATTTATCATTTGAATAAATAAATTTGATCAAAATGTACGGCTGAATAAATTAACAATTATCAAATTATAAAAAATTTATAATTATCAATATATAAAATAAAAATAAAAAAATAAAAGGCTATCCAGAAATACTTACATGTTTTCGAGGTGGTATGAAAATTAGTACAGAAAAACAGTAATAAATAAAATTTTATTTTATTATTTATAATATTAAAAATATTCGAACTGAACACTGCTCAATAATAACACAATACAAAGTATAATTATAAAAATGATTCATGAAAAATTGTTATAGTATGATTATATTGAGAATCTGAACGAAAATGACGTATGATTATGTTGAGAACATAAACGAAAATTACTTGGAATCAAACAAATACTGTAATTTCGATGAAAAATATGTCAACCCAAAATGTTCGTGATATGATTGGTCAAATATATCATGAAAATATATGTAAATTCTATATTCAACCACGCGCTTGCGCGCGCACGTTAATTCTCGAAGATTGTATAATCTAGAAATAGAAACACAACGCCATCTGCCGAATACCTATGCAACTTAGATGCTAAACCACCATCTATTAGGACTTTATAACCGATAAATAAACACTAATGTCGTATAATAAGCATTTAATTTGCAATAATAAATATTGAGATCAATGATTAAGATAAAAACTATTCTATCTTTTAAGTTGGACCATATTATAAATGGTTACAAAATTTAATCAAAATTCGTTCTGTAGTTTCGGAATTTATCGCGAATATACATCGTGACATTATCTTATAAATTTATATATATATATATATATATATATATATATATATATATATATATATATATATATATATATATATATATATATATATATATATATATATATATATATATATATATATATATATATATGTGTGTGTGTGTGTGTGTGTGTGTGTATTATTTCCGATAATATTTAATATTCATTGTTAACCATAAAGTTTTTTTCAAATATAGTAATAAAATTTCTATCAGGCTTTATATGTTTGTTCAAATAATCAATTTTCTAAGATCCTTCAGTAAGTAATTTAAAAGAAAAGTAAAATATCCATATGATGTATTTTATATTAAAACAGAATTAATATCTCATAATATTCATTACATTTACTGCATGTGTTTCGAAATTAATATAAAAAATTAATTTTTTGAATAAATTCGTTTTTTTGTGATAAAAAATATCATAAAAAATAAATAAAAATTATTCTAAAATAGAGTATTAACAGTCATATTATTTGATTAATATTTATGAACCACATTTACATAATTCGCTAGGTGTTTTTTAAAAATTTTTCAGAATTTTTGGACTGCTGAGAGAAATTTTAACTAGAAAAGTTGTTCGCATTAAGATAAATTTGTACAGTATACCAAATAGAAAAAGTGAGGATTGAGCTAAGGATACGATTCCGATTAAAAATTTGATTTGTTTTAAGACTTTAATATGTGTAATAACGGGAGTGAATATGAAAAATATAAAAATTAAAATAAATGATTTTTTTAAATAAATGATGGATATAAATAAATTTTATATCCATCATTTATTTTTATAAAATTAAAATGAAAATACATACACTCACATTATTTTATTTCTATCATTAAACTGCATAAAATATTCCGTTACTTTTTTTTTTTACTATATACACTACTTAAAATACACAATTCCTGCTATTTACCCAGATCAAAATATTAATTATTTTCTACACCATATTAGAAAAGAAGTAGATTTAAATTGATTTAAACGTTTAAAATGGTTTAGTTTAGAAACCATGTAAAGTTTTATTATTATCATTTTTATTTTATTTTATTTTATTTATTTATTTATTTTGACTGAGTCACTGTTTTCTTAATTCTGTAACATTCTATGAGAGCAAAACAAGTTTGTTGTTATTAGATATACTAATAAAACAATACATTTAAATTTATTAATTATGTATTAAAAATGTATGATACATTTAAAAGTACATACATTTAAAAGTGGTAATACAAATTAATGTGTTTTAAGATAGTGGACAAATCTAAATGGCTAAGATTTATAAACTATAAAGCATATGAAGTTAATTAAAGATTAAGATTTATTAACTACAATGCGTATGTAATGCACATTAACTATTAAACCTTAGTTTATTGAAATTTGAGGAATAGAAACTTTTTTTAAATATTTAATACATTGAATTAACCAAATTGTTGTGAAATTATGATTTTTTTATGCACTTTATAAACAACAAAATGAATTCGAGATTTTGTGTGATTTTAAAATATAACTCTACATAATGTCGATTTGTGAAAATCTAAAAACTTTTCTACAGAATTTATGCAATATTTTTATGGAGTTTTATTCTTTTATTAATACTAATTGTTGCTTTGTTAAAAGTTTTTTTTCATATTCATTTTAAACTATTGCTCTACTATTTAAACATCTAATGGTTTCAAAAAATCCACTTTTTGGACTTTTGTTTGTTTATATTTAAAAAAAAATTATCTCATGATTTTCAGAATCAAAAAAAAAAGGAAGAAAATCATTCTTCTTTGATAGATTTTGATAAAAAGCGATCAAGTGACAAAAAGACATAATTTTTAAAGTAAAATGTGAACTGGCCACACAGTCATTATTATACATAACAGCATTTACTTTACATAAAATAATAATTCTGTATGAAATTAAAAAATGACATTTTGAAAATTAATTAATATAAATAATGTATATATATATATATATATATATATATATATATATATATATATATATATATATATATATATATATATATATATATATATATATATATATATATATATATATATATATATATATATATATAATGTATTTATACATATATAATTATATATATATATATATTATACATCTATGACTTATAATGCATTAAATTCATCATTTTATTAAGCCCACATATTTCACTATCCACTTGTTATTATACAAAAATAGTCTTCTTTTCATAAAAACCTTACGCAAAATGCCAGAAATATTTTCACTTTATATGGCTATGGAATTTAATTAATGATGTTAAATTCTTCTTGGAAGAAATTTGTTTTATGTCTGTTTCGCAATAATTTTGGTACTTTAATAACAAAGTTGCAACAGAGTGTAATACTTTCTGAGGAACTTATTTAATTAACGTAATTTTTGCTTATTTTTGTAAGCATTACAAAGACAGAAGTTTTAGAAACAATTATTAATGTAATCAAGGAAAATAATTAATATAATTTTTAAAAAGTTTGGATCTAAATTTTAAATTAATAGTTATGTACTAATAATTTCTGTGTTTTGAATACATATGATTTAAGAAAAGATATTTTTAACATTTCATTAAGAAGAAAACAAAATGGTTTTAAGTTTGAAATCTAGTTAAAATATTTTGGTTTTTACAAACTTTCTAACAAATGCATTATTTTAAATTTGCTTGAATATTAAAAAATATTAAAACAAATTGTTAATGTGAATAAGCATTTTAACGGACAGTAAGCGTTTAAATGAAATAGATAACTTCTGTATGAAATAAGAAGTTTTGTACTCAAGAATCTTTCTGTAATTACTTTACTTGACAATTTATACTTTCATAAGACTGAAATTACAATTAAGTTGAAACACTCAAAATTTTTACAAATTAATTTTTCTTCAAGCTAATTTTTCTACTATATATAGCGTATATGTTACATAGATAGTGTACACTGCAGTATTTATATCATTTAGGAAGAGCATAATTTCTAAGCAACATAAATTTGCTTTCATTTTTCTTGAATTTTATAAAACTACATATTTTATATTTCTTAATTTCTAGCTCAATAAAGCACTGGTTTAATATAGCTAAATTCATACGAATTAAATAAAAATAAATTTACTAAACTTGTTTTGAATAAATTGACAAAAAGCATGTTTTAAAAAATATTTGAAAAAATATTTCTTATTTAAAATTGTTTACTTCAAATATTCTTTTAACACTAAACAATAAATTAATGACTACTATTCTGGTTTGTATAACAAATGTAAAACCAAATTTTGAAAAATTTCTTTAATGATAAATATGCAATTTAAGATTTAATAATCAAATATAAATAATATTTCAAACTTTTGTGTAAAATAAAAACATATTTACGAAACACATTTTCTACATCGAGCTATAGTAAATCGCAAAATAAATCAAAAATTCTCAGGAATATGAATGGATAAACAAATAATACAAAATAAGTTGATTAATTATCTATCAACTATTTTATTTAGGTTTATTTTAAGCTTAAAATCTTTTGTATAAATTCAATGATATCTTCATAAAATGCATAATTATTATGCATTGATTATAGAAAAGAATAAAGGAATTTATCCTTTCTATAGCATAATTATTTGTTTACAATATATCTTGTAGTGAAAATTTAAACCCTATCATAATAAAAAGTTGTAAAAATATATCTTATATAAAGAGTACCGAATATTTAATATCAGAAAATTATTTAACTCATTAGTTTAATCTAAAAATAATGTACTTATCAATTTACTTTAGAAGTTTAAATCTAGTGTCCCAATAGCAGCTTTTGAAAAAAGAATGAGATTCTAAATCAAAAATATAGAAAATAATGTAAAAAATTAAAGAATTTAATGCAAAATTTCATAGTAATTTTTCAATTAGCAACTATTACTTTATACATAGGTAACAAAGTAATAATATTTATGGGATTCCAAAAAATATAATAGGTATGGCAGATGAAAGCTTTGTACAAATTAAAAACATTATACAAAACCAGATGCATCGCAACACAATTTTAATCTGCTGAATTTACATGAATCGTAAATTTTCTTGAGGTACTGCTTTCTAGATTTACTTATGCAACAATAACAATTAAAAATGCAAATGATTTTTTTAATAAATCAGAATTTACTGTTCAAAAATTGTATGATAAATTTTGTGTCTTTTATTAGGGAAAAAAGTATTAAATTAATATGAAGTTTTATTGTACTAACACAAAATTCTAGTACAATTTCTTTAACATTTTAGTTTTGGAAGTTAAGAAAGGTTTGACAATTATCAAAATAAATGAAAGTTTAATTTTTTATTATTATTATTTTTAATAGTTTAATATTATTTAGTAGAAAATAATGATTATTATGAAATTGGTTTTCAATCTTTCTGATTTTAATCTCAATTCAGCTTGAAATTTCAAAAGGATATTGATGCCGCGCAGCGCATTAACTGGTATATAATTTTCTTTGTATCATTGTAATACATTGTAATACAAATACATAACCATTGCAATGAAATAAAAAAAAATCTGTACCTTAAAAATACAATATAAATGCACATTTTTAATTATTTAATAAACCACAAATTTTTACATCAGATAATTGAAATAATAAAATACAAATGATGAAAGAGCATACATTAATGAGGATCAGAATATAAAATTATCTAGTTCAATTTATATAAAATTAATGAGAAAATTAATTTTAGTTCTAAATAAACTTAACTATCTCCTTTATTATGTCTTAAATTTGGTTAATTTATAAGAAGAATTAGAATTCATGTTGTTGTGGTTAGTAATCCCAGATGGTACATTTCCAGTACTAGACCAACTCCACACGTCCATAAGCAGCCAGGAAATCAAAAAATATAAGGGGCTTTGAAAAAGCCTCTTCCAAGTCAGAATTCAAGCAGCTCAAGACATGCTCAGGCGATGCCTGCTTAGCTTTACATTTTTGGAACAGACTAAAAGTCTTTTGACCCTGCGTATATTTGAGGTCCCTTAGGCAACTTCCCCGCCTATAGTGCATTCAGAAAAGTAGACAATCAGGCTGTCTGTGGAATACGTATCTGTTTTCATAGATTAACTTTCAACAGCCTGGATTAGCTTTAAAGTAGCACAAAAAATATTGCTTAGTTTGGAACATTTTTTCTTTTTTTCCTTTTCCAGGGAAAATGTAAAAAGCGGGAAATTCTATAACAACAAACTTACAATCCAGGTAAAATTAACATTATTAGTATAGGAAAAAACTGGGACCTGATGGAAAAAAGTAAAATGCGGGAAAAACGTAGATTCGGGGGACGTAAAATCTGGCTTTCACTGTATTAACTTTGAAATTATTTAATTAATGTAAACTTTGTAATTTCTAACGAGTTTACTTTAAAATCTTTTAGAAAATACATAAATATTCTAAAATATTAATTTGTTATCATTAAAATGAAATTTTAAGGCTAACGAATTATCTGATACGTAAGAGTGAAATTAATTTTTGATTTAAATCAATGAAATTATCAGAAACCAAGAATTTAAATTTCTTGACTATAAGGAAAATTTAAATCTTAAAATCATTAATTTATTTAGAAGCTGATAGCATATTTGTCTAAGCAATTCAGTTAAAAATAAGTGAATTTATTTTTAATTTAATAAAACCACTTTTAAATTTTTAATTAAGTTATTTTTTATGAATTACGCATTGAGAACCATGGAATTATTTTAAAACTAATGTGTGTTTTATATTCATATATTTCTTTAAAATAAGCAGATAATATAAATTAAATTTTCAATTTCTATGCGGTGTGAAAAATTCGCTTCTTAAAAATAATAAACTTTTTCATTTTTTTTTATAAAAATTAATTTTTCAACTAAATAAAAACGATTTTTAAATAAATTCATTATTTTATAGATATTTATTTCAAATATTTGTGTTTCTTTACTTTATGAGAAACATTTTTAAAAATGTCAAATTTTTGACCAAAAAATGATTAAATAAATTTGCTTACATTCAGTTCAAATTTCAATTTTGGCTTATAAATCTAGCGTGATTAAAAAATGTTTTCATTTTCTCCAGATAATTTCTATGAACTTTTCTTAAACTTTTAAATCACTCTATCTTCTTAATTTTTAAAAACAGTTTTTCTTCACTTGAGCAGAATTGAAAACTTCATTAAAAGTTATCCAGAAACACATTCTGCAACATTATTCTACCGGATTCTATTTATGGCTCATTACTTCCAGCGAAATACACTAATTTCCCAGGAAGCATTTCGAAAATGATGATACCAGTTAAAGTGAGTAGAAAATGTATACATTTCTCTAGCGAACCGTGTCATAAGAATATGAACCATTAAACACGTTCAATGGAGGCAAATAAATAATGGGAAAATAAAGAAACAATTCTTCACTCAATTGCATCATTTATGATTTCAATAAACAGGAAAAGTGTGTTCCTACTTGTGATGTTTTAAAATTTAGCACATGTAGCGCAATCAATTAAATTTATCAATTTTGTTTTTAGGGAATAAAAATAATATTACACTGTTTTAAAATTCAAGAAGATATTTATTTACAATTAGTCACAATTACTTATTAAAATAAAAATAAACTACAATTATAAATAAGGTGGTGAAAAGATGCGGTGCATTTACATAAATATGTAGGTATATAAACGCACATAAGTATATCTGTATATGTATGTTTATGTAAATGTCTTAATTAACATAGATAATTATATTTCGGAAAATCTCTGCGTGCATTTATTTTTTCTTTAAATATTAAAAAGCAAATGCAAAATAAAGTTAATAAACTACTGATAATTGTTAAAATTTGTAAGAAGAGCATATGTCAAACATATTTTAATTTATTTCAAAGATTTTTTTGCTAGGTCAAAATTAAAGAAAGTAACCATTTTTTTTAAAACAAACGTCATTATTTTAAAATATGTATCTGATACTTATCCAAAAGAAAATGTTATTAATTTAAAATCTAGAGAAATTATTCATCAAAGTACATTCTAATAATTAGAAAAAAAAAGCACACCTACCTATAGGGTTTCACCATTATATTACAGCACTCAGTAATGCCTCAAAACAACATAGCAAAGATTAGAGTAATGTCTGAAGTAATTTATACAATGGAAATAATGCACAATTAATCGAATGAATCTTTCAGAGAAATTCTCATATCCATAATATTGCATGATAGAGAACGTCAGATATGTTGCAAAGCATTTGGGTAATGCTGGATGATTAGATTTTAGGGGTGCTCCTAAGATATATCTGTTGTTGTTATTGTTACTTATGACACTTGGACGCCAAGCTCGGTATGCCTTGACTATGCGAATTTAAATCAGAAGATGCGTCTTTCGACTTTTAATCAGAGCACCACGAAGGTGAAAGAACGACTTTGCTCTTCAAATCTTCCGATAGATGACTCCACCAGAGGACCCACTCTCACGATTTTGGCATTGATCTGAAGGGGGAGGAATTTTCTCCAGACCATTGCACTCATGGTAACAGCTTAACGACAGGCCTCAGTACTTTCGATTCCAGAGATTTAACGAGCACGTATATCGCATGTACTCGGTGGGTCTTTGACGGCATTAGGAATCGAACCCCACCCGTCTGGATGGAAGGCCAATACCCTAACCACTAGGCTACCACAGATATATCTAAAATCATAAAAATAATCCTGCTGCTATTCGAAAGCAACTTTTAATGGAAAGTATCTTTGTTCTGATGAAAATAGCTCAGTTCTTAAGAATGTAGTATATAATATATTTGAACTTAGATATTTGATAAAATTGTCAGTTCACCGTTTCTTTTTGTATTAATGTCCTATACTATTCCAGCCCCCCAAAACTCATTACAATCAGTTCTTCCAGTTAGCTTGTGTAATCCCTCGTTAACATCTAGATTCAATAAATTAATGAAATTTCTTTAACAATATCATAGATCCATCGAATTAATACAATAATAAACGAGGCTCATCAGACCATGCAACCTGTTTATTATCGTCGACACTCCAAATGTGGAATTGGTTAACGATGAAATAAAGTTTCAATGAGATACGTATGAGAAGAGATGAGGCTTTGTTTTGTTCAATTAGAAGTTGTTCATGTCATTAGCTTTAAAAGTTTATATCAAAAATTGTCCAATGAATAATTTGCACGCTGGTACATATTGCTGTCATAATATTCAGATCAGCAGGAGTTCAAGGAAATATATTCACATCTATATTAATTAAGAATTCTAACTAGTCATTATTCTAATCCCATTATTCAAAGTTATATTTACCGGCCACAGCAGTATCTGAGATCAAATGTTTTACCGGCTAATCGATACACGCGGTGCAATTGTGAAATATTCATACATGAAAATGCAAATTAATTATTATCTCGAATATGCTCTGTCTCCTCTTGTGAACTGATTATAAAACTACGTTCAAAGTAATTTTAAGCATTTTAATTTGGTATTATAGCAATAATAGTTCTTCTAATAGTTCTGCAAGATACCTGTTGCACCATACAAGCGCTGTTTAATATCTTATTTACTGGATTGTTTTCTATTACATTAATACGAACTGGTTTTTCTGCCACTTCAGTACATATCATTTAATTGGGGTGGATTTAAGTGAGCTATTTTAAATTTCCCTAAACTCTTCATTTTGAATAAGGTGAAGGTTTTAAAGCAAATCATAGAAAATAACTAGCATTTAAACTTCATTAAACTCGAAATGTAGCGCCTCTTTAAAGACCACAAATATTCTTTTGTGTTGGAGACGTCAAATGACCTTACCAACTAAAGATCAACTATTTGTTTCTCTTTATGCACTTTAAAAAGATTTTTTTATATTTTGATTAAGCACGGGAAATAGAAGCATTATATTTGATCCGCAATATTTTTTCAAGAAAAAAAGCATGTTAAAATTTGCGACGTGGCCCTATTCGTTGAATTATATGTGATCGCATGCAATTACGTTTGATTTTCTTACAAATATGCTAAATATTAGTATAACATACACATTATACTTATATTCTAAGAAAATTATATTTATAATTTATTTAAATTTCTTAATTTAAACTCTTTAGTAACCAGTTTTACTATGTTATAAATATAAAATTTATTAAGTTGGTTTTTTATTATACTATAAAATTTTCGTTGTCTCTATTATAATTGAGATTATTCAAATATATTTTAATTGGTAAAATATATAAAATACCATCAAATAAAATTTAAATTAAGAAAAAAAACATGACATTACAAGTCTCTTAATAGTGTTTTAAATAAAAAATAATGTTTTTTTTCTCAAATATTTCACTCATATTTTAAGATGTTGGTCTCGAAGAGTTTATTAAAGTCCAAATTATTTGTTATAGGTAAGCATATTGAATGGGATTTAGAATTGTGCATTTTGAAATGATTGACAAATGTATTTACATAGTGTTTACAAGAGCAAATATAGATTACAAAAAATGCTTTTTGCAATAATAAATTTCTTTTAAAATAATCTTGTTTACTTGGAAACTCGTTGAATAATTTTAAAATTTAAAATCCAATATCTATCTTTTATCATCAGATTATAATAAAAATTATAAATTTACAAACATGAAAAATCGATTTTTTATTACATTGTACTTAATGTATACTTGAGTTCTGTAACTAAAATGAAGAATTGGCTGACATTTGGCAAGTTATGAACATTTTGAAAAGTAGTCTTTTTATGTTTTATACATTTTTACTGTAAAACTATTCAGCATTATTTGCATATTTCATTTGGACTTGACATTTTTAATATTTATTCACTCATAATGAATTGATGTTCTAATATTGAGCGTAAAGAATTTTCAAAAAACTTTATAACTTTTGTATATTAGTCACTTAATATTATTATTTATGAGTGTAACACCGATAACCATATTAATCAAAAAATAAAAATATTTATTTTCATTGCTTTTTGTTTGCTTAAAACATGCATAAATTCTATTATGTTTTACTAAAAATTTTTAAGCTGAAACAATTAAAGAAAAATTATTTTTATATAACGATATAATTTAAAGCATTTATCTTCAGAAATGTTAGAAAAATGTTGAAATTTATGAAGGTAAAGCGTAAATAAATTCATAAAACGAAGCAAAATAAAAATTCGTATATTATAAATGCTTAAACTTAAAGTATATTAAATTAATTTATCAGAAGAACTGTTTTTATGTGAATTAACTTCTTTAAGTGCAAAATTGTCTTCAATTAAATTTTCTACACATATCAAATAATTAGTCAAATTTTCTAATTTTTTAAATGTCTGATTTCAATTAAATAAAATGGAATTATCGTGTAATTGATTACTTAAAAAAGAGGTTTAATTCAGTCTAAATGGCATGTCACATAATTTATCTTGAATGTTTAAAATAATAAAAATGGTTTCTTTTTCCATTTAAAACGGGTTACAAACGATTGTGTTTAATTATTGGATTATGTGTGACAAAGGATTGTGTGTGTCTTTTCATGCTTATTTTTAGTTATTCAATAATAATTACCTTTTTTTAAGCTGCATTTTGCTTAAAAAGTCTGAATTTTCCTAAATCTTTTTGTGATAAAAGTTTGAAGTAACTTTGGATAAAGTGTATTATTAACTGAATTTTTTATAAAATCATGGGACAGTTCAATGTTTATACAGATATCTGAAAAAATAACTATTTATATTGTAATCATATATGCACATATTAAATAACATTGAAATAATTTTCAACCAAAAAAGTTCATTTACTTAATTTTGTGCTGAAATTCAATACTTTGTTAAGCACAATTCTTAAGCAGAAATCTAAATACTGACATAAATAAAGTTTAAAAGAACTTTTATAATCACTTTAAAATACGTAATTTACACAAATTTAGGTATTGATATATACTATTAAATTAATTAACTTCTGTAAATTCTACCCTTAGCTTACACAAACAATCTGGATTTAGCATTTTAATAAACAATCAAAACAAAACAATATCGCAAATGAATAAAGAGCGCGATTAATCTACCTATATTTAACAAATAAAATAATAAGATTCTCATTACAAAAGAGTAAAATGAAATATCAAGATGACATCTCTGTAATATACTTTCAGGATGCACGAAAAAGAAAGTTCAGTTCAACTAGGGTAATAAGGATTTTTGAATAGGAATGTTTTTATCCATAGAATAAAACTATTCTGTAGTGGCATCATCTGTTGGCATCAATTGTTATTATGAAAATCTGATCATTTATTGGACATTAGTAATTTCTTTTTGAGGAACAAAAATAATTGTGTAACATAAAGTAATGATAGTTATATTATTTTATACGTGGAGATAAGTTATATTATTTATGTTTCCTATTTTTGTTTATTCTTCAAGATCTAAACAGCTTAATTCCTGTATTTCTTTTTTCTCTCTCTCTCTATATATATATATATATATATATATATATATATATATATATATATATATATATATATATATATATATATATATATATATATATATATATATATATATATATATATATATATATATATATATATATATATATATATATATATATATATATGTATATATATATATATATATATATATATATATATATATATATATATATATATATATATATATATACAGAAAATTTTTAAGTATATCCTATATGGCAAGAAAAACGTTAAGACTTATAAAATCTAATATAATTAAATAAGAAATCTTGGAAAATAAAGCCAAGTTTTTTCCATGAATAAAATGACACAATAGAAGGATATTTTTAAGCAATTTAAAGAAGCATAAATTTAAAAATTGTTAAATAGCATATTGTTACGCTTCAATTAATTGTAATAATGTACCTAAAATATATTAGTTTAATTCAAAAGTGAAACTTTGTTACTAGAATTAATTGATGCATTTTAATTAATGGTATTCTGATAAATTATGAAGCTTGAAAGATAAAGATTTTATAAGGTATTTTATTGTGCACTGGTTAATTTGCCTTTTCAGAAATATTTTATATGTGAGTATGTGAGCTGATCTCAACTATCTTAATTATTTAGATTGTTTCATAAATTATTTCTCATGAAATTTCTATGAAAGCGGTTACATACACACACACACACACACACACACACACACACACACACACACACACACACACACACACACACACACACACACACACACACACACACACACACACACACACACACACACACACACACACACACACACACACACATATATATATATATATATATATATATATATATATATATATATATATATATATATATATATATATATATATATATATATATATATATATATATATATATATATATATATATATATATATATATATATATATATATATATATATATATATATATATATATCAGTTACTATTAAATCATTAGCTAACCACCAAATAAATTTGATACCAAATTTCGAATTACAATTTAATAAATTCTTTGAAGTATTCAATTAATTTTTAATGGAAGTATTCTGAAGAAGTTTAAATCTTAAATACTGTAAATTTATACTCTTTGTGGTATAACAGTACTTGAACTTCTATACAAAGTAAATGAATTACTTCAAAGTAACTTCTAAAATATTATCTAGATCAAGTAAATTTGCTTAAAATGTTAATTACGATCAATTCGAATTAAATAATCTATTTGATACTTGAGATTACACTGCTGCAGGTAACCAAGAATATTAAAAACTACTTAAAACTTATTTGTATTTCAAGAACTCTCAATTCATCTTTCTTCCAGAGTTTCTCCATTTTCATACTTCTGTGGTTTGGATTTCAGTGTGAATCATAGTAATAAAATCTTCTTTTAGACATTATTAAATTTTAATATCTGCTTAAGCATTGTTGTTTAATTTTTCAATTGGTTAGACTCACTTTGAAAATTTATTTTTCAATTATGATTAATATAGAGCGGTAAAGTAAATAATTAAAATATCCTAAATCATTTGTATATTTATATAAAATTAAGTATTATTTTTTATTTCTGTATAACAGACAAATAATTTTAAAATGCCGTATCTCTATGTGAATAATTGAAATAAAAATATGCGAATGTATTTTAAGCACATTGTTTTATTTTCGTTGTTTTACTTAAAAAAGTTCATTTTTAAATAGAACTTATTAAAAATTTAATGAGTTGAGTTTCCAAAATATTTAAAAAAATATCTGTAAATAGTGAATTATTATATTTCAGGAATTTGTTTCTATTCAACCCTTTAATAAAATGCATGTGAGTTTCTAAGATATTTACTTAGACAATTATAGAATGAATATATATATATATATATATATATATATATATATATATATATATATATATATATATATATATATATATATATATATATATATATATATATATATATATATACACACACACACACACACACACACACACACACATATATATATATATATATATATATATATATATATGTCCACTGACCTTCCTTGACGAAAACGAAATTATTTTTGGTAAAGAAGACCATGTCTCTCTAAGAAGAAAGTCAATCTTGTAGTCACAATTTTCTCCAGTAATTTTCCCATCGTTGGTAAGAGGATGATTGGCCAGTATGATTTAAATTGCAGTTTGTCTTTTCCTTCCTTATGGAAGAGAATGATTAAGCCAATTTTGAAGCACTTTGGGAAGTAGCACAGATTCCAGCATTTTTTACTAGGGTTCTGAGAAGCCCTGGATAGTGACGGTCCACTGTTTTAAGTATGATGTTGTCAATTCCTTATTTATAATAATAGAAAATTTTTAAGAAAGAGAAAACGGGTTTTAGGAAATACATTTCTTACATCATAAGATATGTAAAAAGTATTTCCCGAAGTTTCTCTTTATTAAATTATTTTCTTCTGTAGTTATTTTTTCATGTTATTAGTTTTTGAACGCTGTTTATAATTTTGCAATTGATTGACATATATATTTATAATTATCAGGGATAAATTTTATTTCCGAAGACTGTCAATGAAGAATTAGAATATTCAATGAATAACTTAATTTTAAAACAATGTCTTAGCTCAAAAGGCTCATATTTATTTTTGCTTTTAAATCCATTTTTCGTAAAGCATAGTAATGGAGAGATATATACAAGTATCTTAAAAAGAGAATAAATTTCAAAATATGATTTACTACTGTAAAATTTCTCAGACTGAAATCACATACATATATAACATCAAAAATTTTAATGATAGTATATTATGAGTAATTTCATTTACATATAATATAATCCAGTAATATAGTTTCAGCTGAAATAACTGCTAACATAATTATAAATTTTTGTTTCAGAACCATAATTACTTTTTATATATTCTACGATATCAAATCAGAATATATATATATATATATATATATATATATATATATATATATATATATATATATATATATATATATATATATATATATATATATATATATATATATATATATATATATATATATATATATATATATATACATGCTTAATTGTTTAGTTTCTCCGCAAAATTGGAAAATATAATGAATGATAAATTATTTTTATCATATGTTGTGTCTCTTACTTTTACAAATTGATTGTATCTTGAGATTCAGTTAACCAATATCGATGAAATACTTCATACAAAGATAAAAATTTTTTACTGATCAATTAATATACTATAGTCTAAGGTCTAAATTAGGTATGAAATTCAAAGCATAGAATAACTTGCTTTAAATTATTATTTTCTCCTTTCAAAGGTGTTATAATAATAATACTTTTTGATTCTATCGAACAATATTTAAAAAGATCAAAAAATATCACTTAACTTAGAAATATTTTCTAGAAAAACAACATAAATTGTTTATAAATTACATAGTCAGTTTTACTATACATTTATTGAACGTGATCTCACAAACATAAAATTATAGTTATACAGTTATATTACATGGAATGTTTGTGCCATGGACAATCTTGAAAATTTCATAAAACAAAAAAAGAATGCTCTGCATATGGAAAAAATAATTTAATTGTTAAAAATAGCTGTATTTGTAAAAATTCAAATTGAAAATGAAATCTCTTATTCATTTCACAATAATAAAAATACCTCATTATTGTAGAATAATTTAATAAATTGACAGTCTCTTCTGAATTTAATCCTTTGAACTTATACATTCATAATCTCATTTGCTGATGAAGTTATAAGCATGATAAAAAGTTTTTAATGCACATAAGTACAAGGAAATACATTATTCATTATCAAATATAGTATTATTTTATTTAACATTCACATATTCATAAGGTTTCTGGCCAATACATAGAATTTGTAATATTACATCCATCATGGGAAGCAAATTGATATATTTTTATTTAAAGAACTCTGAATAAAAAATTCTTATTGCTTGAAGAAGAGACATATATATTGTGCAGGACCAAAAATGCAACAGAAAGGCAATATTGTGTAAAATAATAGCAACAATCGAACTAGAACCTATAGAAGACAAAAGTAGAATTTATCATATTGCAACTCTATGGTAAAATTTGGTTTACAAAATTTACCGTATACATACCACACCACCAATGAATCTTCTCCGGGCGTATAAATATATCAGTTTCTAAATAAAAAAAAAGTTGTCCCAATTGCTCTCATAAAATTTTATCATCAATTTCTAGGATGGAAATGGATATGGTTATAGATTTAAGTTGACAAGTTTTTTTTAAAGTAGTACAATACAATAGAGTCGGCAGAAATATTTTAAAAAATCGTTAAAAAACAGTAAATGTTGTTATTTTTTAAAAATTAGCATTACACTAAGTGAATATAAGAACTAAGAACTTCGAAAAATTCCATAGTTGGAAACAATGTAGCCGTTCCCACTGCATGGATGCAGAAAAAAGACACATACATAGGTTTTTAAATTATATAATTACACTTTATAAAATATCTGAAGTTACAACAAATTTTTAATTTCCTTAAATTAATTTCCTGCATCAAAGTAGTTAAATGCTTATAGTTAAACAATTGCATATTAAATTATTTGGTATTTTTATTTGCTGGTAATAGAATTTTAAATTACTAAAATTGTATTTAATGAGATATATCTTCTTACTCTACAAAATCAATAATAATTTATTTTGCTGTTCAAGTATCCCTGACTGTGGTTTATTAACAATTTTTATAACAAATATAATTGTCACAAAAATATTATACGAATCTTATATTTTTTATATCTGGCATACTTCTCACATAACAAATGATCCTCCAACAATTATTATTTAGGTAATAGTTTCAAAATCAATCAATTCCTTTAATATAAAGTCTTGTAAGAATAGCATTACAAAAATATGTACCTGCAGTTTAAATCATTAGTAAGACAATAATATATTTTATACATACAAATCCAACTTTTATTTCAATTAAATATTTTTCAAAATATTATTTCACTATATGTGAATAAATTAATAATTATATTAGATAAATAATTTAATGCATCTTTACAGTATACATTAATTTCACACAAATTAAAAAAAATATTTAAATTCTCTTAAAATATTACAGGAAGAAGATGGAACAGAACCATAATTATGACATATAAAAATAATATTTTACAGAAGTCATAGATATGCATTTAGAATTAAATAATTTTAATTAATTAATTAAATAAAATTAATAATCTTAATAATGTGTTTCGATAATATTTATTGCATTAAAACCTTCAGCATTACAAAATAGTGTTTTGGAATTAGTTACTTTCAATATAAAATTATAAAACCAAAACGTTTCACTAAAAATTCATTTTAAAATTTTACATTTATGAGTAAATTGATTTAATTTTCTAAGAGGAACTGTAATGAGGTAAAATTTTAATGTATTATTTTCCAAAAATGGCTAAGTTCGCTATTTGTTTTTAAGTACTATTTCTTGAAATCGAATTTTATAGTAATATTTAAATAAACTGTTGTATATATTTCTGTACAGAATATTACTAAAGATAAAAAGTATTGCAGATTTTCTAATATGATAGTTTCAATATATTTTTCATAATTAACCTAAAAGTAATCAAATTTGCACATATATATTTTACGAATCCTAATAGGATCCTAATACAGGAATTCCTTTATTTTTCAAACTTTCAACTTCTTAACCATTTATTGGGAACAATGATTCATACACAAAATATGTTTAATCAAAGGCACGTGGATTGAAAAAAAAATCTATATTTGTGGGGTTTTTTTTTTTGTACATATTGACCCCGGATAATTTTAAAAAGAAATAAGAAAAGGCAAATTCACATGTTGTAAAAGTAAAAAATCTCTTACCATTTAATATCATAATAGATATTGCATTATGTAGTGGTTAATGTAGTAGAAAATACTATTGTGCTAAGCATTTATAAATTTTTAACATGTATTGTCTTCAGAAGGACATTATTAACTTTAGGTTGTATATATATTTAACAAAGGAAGAAAATTGGAAATGTGAAAGGCCAAAATGCATTACCAATCTGCATTTGCTCCAACGAGAATCAAACCATATCCATTTTCCCCCATAATGTGTTGCTTCCAGCTATGCCACTTTAAATCCTAAAAATTATTTTAACTATGACCCTAAGAGTCAGTCAGAAATATCTTATTTATAAATGCGAGGAAACAAATTTATCAGACATTTAATTATAGTTATTATTGCTATACAAACTGAAAAATTGTGTCTGAATGTTTGTTAACATTATTTATATTGGTTGGATTGATTGATAGAACATCATATCAATCCATAAATTCCTAATAAATAAATGTGTCAATTGATAGTTTTAAAAAAGAACTTCAGAAGTAATAAAATTTAATTACAAAATGCTAGTTAATATTAATATTATTATTATAAAAATGAGATAATGTATTATTGGTAGTATAAAAAGCATTCATTGAAACATGAATATATTTAGTTTTTAGTAAAAATATAGTCATTTTAGACTATCTAGTAAAATTTTTAATAGGAATTAATAAAATAAGAAAATTTTCAGTTTGAAGTCCCAGAAATTAATATAATAAGAGCTTAGTAAGAGCATTAATAATCTAATAAATATAAGTTTTTAAATTTAAGTTGCCATTAAAACTGTTTAAGAAATTTTATTTTTTAAATTTTAAATTACTTAAATTTTTAGCAATTATCTTTTTGGTAAATATTTTTAATCAAATTTTTGTTTAACGACAATCTAATCAAATTTTATGATCTAGAATATAAAGGAAGCTCTGAAGCAGGTACTTAAAAATTTGCAAAATATTTTAATCTTAAACGAAAATTAATTTTAGCTTAAAACTTTTATCTTGATGTCCCTTCAAATTTGTTATTTAATTAAGTGCAATGAGTTAATGTTTGATTTAAATAATAGTTTATTATATAAAATTTTCTAAAAACTATAGTTTTGTTATTTGTTACCGAAAAAATTGTCCACTTAAAAATATAAAAAAAATGCACGTGCCTCTCATCTACTGTTGTGAAATTGTTGTGAGGGAATTAATTTATCATTTTGTTGAATTACAAAAATCGTTAATACATGCTAATGATATTCAGAATGTCAATATTACTTCTGTAATTCATTTATAGTACATTTTATTGAACTTTTAATAGAGAATAGTAATTTATATAAATGTTCTTGAAATATTCTCATTAACTTTTTTAAGAAAAATATTTTTTTTATATTGTCATCTTGTATTATGAGGAAAGTTCATTTTAATTGGATTTTTTGTGCTTAAATTTGTAGTAGTTTTGTATGCTGTTGATTACAGGAATTCTACTAACTCAAAGAAGTATCCTATTCCTTAGTTTAAATGGTATAATATATTTCACAATCTTCTTCTTCTTCTTCAAACCCCTTGGTACGCATACCCCCTGGTTCCAGGTTTTTGTAATTACTTGTTCTGAGACATGTATATTCATTAATCCTCTTTATTTATACAAAAATAAGTATTTTTAAATAGGTACCTCAGCACAATTAATAATTTAACCAAAATATTTTTTTAATTTTTAAATTGTGCATAATAGTAAATTATATTATTGTGTTGCATTGATATTTTTTTCATGAAATTAAAGGAAGTATACCAATTTAGATTTTAATATTCAAATTTTACTGCTTCTGTTAATTCTAGCTGTTGAATAATTTTAGAATGTGTATTAGCTATATTTCATGAGTAAATGAACAAATTAGGAAAACAAGTGAATAAATTAAAATTATGCTACTATAACAAATGATAATGATACCATTTTTTATTATTGTGATAATCACAATTCATAACAATAATAATTATTATGAAATATGTTTCAAGAATATCTTGACATATTCTGTTGTACAAAATAACTATTTATCATTTATTAAAAAACGACAATAACATTTATTTTTCAATAAATTATCCTAAATAATATATTCACAACTGCTGCACATTCAGATAAAGCTATTTATGTTCAAATTCTTTTTCTTTTTATTGATGTCACAGGTAAATGGTGATTGGGAACTTAGTGAGAGATTGTGTGACCTTTACATAGCTGTTGACGTAATATGCAGCACGTCATCCATATTTAATCTTGTTGCCATCAGTGTCGATAGGTATGTAATTATTTATGCAAGTATTTCTTAAAAATGTTATTCGTAATTTTTAATATTCATTTTATGTTTATAACATGACAGTGATATTTTAATAAGACATTTTTATTGCAAATTTTTAAATAATAATAATAATATTTGTTTGATATATAGTGTAAAATGGAATATTCTCTAAAATAAATTTCAATGTAAAAATTTTGATGGGGACAGTAGTGTGATGTATTTATTATTGGCGCTAAACTATAAAAATATATTGTTGAAATTTTCAAGAATTATTTGATTAAATTAAAAAAAATTTATATTGTAATTGTTAAATTCATAACAAAAATAATAGTTAATATAATTTTTTTTATAAATCTTTTAAAAGCATGAAATTAACTGTGAAAAAATTAACTGTATAATGAGAAAATACGCTTATACACATGGCATTTTAAATCACCAGTCGAATAAATGTTTCTTAGTCACAAATTTAAATAAATAATATCCTTCTAAATGAAGAGTTACAGTTTTATTTCCTCAATTATATTAAATCATTTATCATTTGCTTTAATTTGTTATAATGCTAATAAAATCACAAGCATTTATTTGTGATTTTATAAATTCATTCATTACAAATATTATAAATATAACATTTTCTGTTTGTCTATATTAAGGTTATTTATTGATTTATCATGTATCAATCGTTTTGCTAAACAACATAATAAATTTTTTAACTGCCCTATGTAATTTTTATAAATATCTCTTTTATATGAATTTTTAATTTATATGAAATTTTAATATGAATTGCTTTATAGTTTAAAAGTTCTAAATGTTAACATATTTAAGGACTTTAATGAAATAACATATAACATATTAGATGTGTCACTGCACGTATTTTCATCACATACTTTTATTTATATTTGGAGGATTTAAGATTTTTTTCTAAAAATGATAGTTAGGTATATTTTAATGCTTAAAATCCTTGATTTTTTAAAAAAATCTTTAATAAGGGCATTGAGGTTTTTTAATGTAATGAAATGGATTATATATTTTATCTTCTTTTACATAGGGTTAACATCAAAGTCATGCAGTGACAAAATGAATGTTTAAAGCAAAAATATTTTTCAATTAATTTTTTATTATTTTTTTATAATAATTTCATCTTTTTTTGTAAAATTGAAGAATAGAACTATTTAATTCGTAAAATATGTTACATACATATTAATGGTAGGAAGTTCAGGCTTTAAAAATATCTTATATTTTCAAATATAACAATTTAATAATATATTAGAATGAAAAAAGATTTATCACAAATACTCTGTTCTAATTGCTATTCTTTCATTGTTTTGAAATAGAAAAGTTAATTTTGAAATTAAATATAAATTAACTTGGACATCCAGTAGAAATACATAAATCATATGACTGACAAGAAAAAGTAAAGGATATTATTTAAAATTTATATAACTTATATAAAATTATTTTTTATGCAAGTTACTTTGAAAAAGTTAAATATTTTTGTTAAATTAATATTTAAATTAATTTTTATTTTAATCTATTTTAATTTATTTATTGATCAAATAAATTAATTGAAAAATCAATTTCAAATTTAGAATGACTCTTATTTATTATTTTAAAATCACCTCATATTTTTCATGAATGAATTAAAGAAAAAATTTAATTATTTTCATAAAATGATATAAATAAATTAATTAAAAAATTTGAAAAATTATTTTGATTTTATAATGCTTACAAGTTACTGATATTTTAAGGAAATTTCAAATATACAAATACTTTTTTTTAAAAAAGTTTTAAGCAAAAAGAGTTATTAATTTTTAAAATATCACAATGTTTTCCACAACTTTAAGTGGGTGCTTCATGTCCTGCGTTTTCTAAAGACTAATTTTAATTAATAATTGTGGATAGCTATAAATTTAATTGATAAAACTAAAGAAAGAGTCTTACTAATTTTAATAAACGTAAATGTATTTAAGCCTGTATTTGGGAATAGATAAATCTTTAAGAATTATTTTTTAAATTAATTCTCCGAGTTAAAACTTTTAAAACTTTTGTGAATGGAAATTTTGAAGTACTGAATTTTAAGAGAATATTTTACTTGCAGAATCTTTCATGAACTCAAATCTATCTCTTCTAAGCTAAATAATACTTAAGACTCTCATATTTATAACATTCATAAATGTAAGTATGTTACAAATATTATTATTAAAACGAGTAGGAAAAGGGAATTATTTAAGTTAGTCAAGATCACAAATACATTAAATATCAAATATCGTTGACTGATCGAGAAAATTATGTATCATGTATAGTGTCATAAATAAAATTTTTAGAAATAAATCCTTTTTACAATTGGAGAAACAAAACTGTGAAAATTAATTAGTTCATTCTTAATCAGGCATTACTTTCTCCTGACTAACTGAAAATTAAAAGAGATAACTAATTACAGTCAATAAAGTTTTTCTATATGCAATTTTAAGAAGGGGTTAATTGCAAAGAGATGATAAAAAAATTAAGGCTATTGATAATTGATTTAAATCTAGATATTAGTTATGATTTTTATCCATAAACCAAATATAATTATTAAAAAAAGCTTTAATATATAATATAGTAATATAACAATTTAATATAGTAATACAATAATATTTAATACAATTAAATAATTCAAATATACATTGTTTTATTAAATTTCCTGTTTATTATGAGACAGAATTCTTAAGCAGATATTTTTATTGCCTTATATTTTTTAAAAATTATAATTTAATGTGTCTTATAAGAAATTTTCAAATTATTGAAAGAAAACTTTTAAAATCTATGCTGGGAAAACTCATTCGCCTGTAAATAATGTAATTTTGTATAAATTTTCATAACGTAGTTTTTGCAGAATTAAATTCATATTTTAAATACATTTTTGTGTTTCATAGTCAGTAATTAAATAATATCAGGGAATAATATTTTCGTTTGTTATTCAATTGGCTTTCTCATTTCCTTATTTTAGAATAACTCTAAAAATATTATTTCAAGATTATTTTAGATGAAATATTTTACATCAAGATTATTTCTAAAGATAACAATTTACTCAAACAGTTTAACTAATAATTAAAAAATAGTAATTTTAAAAAAAGCACTGCTTGAATTTTTTAAAGTTTACTAAAATATGCCAATTAAAAACTAAGTTTTTCTTAAAATACCTTAAATTGTTATACCAATTAATTCAGCACTTAGTAAATTTTTAAGAAATGTTTTTTGTTATATAACTAAAGAATTACAAAGTAATCAAGGAACTGAGAAAAAAATTGTTTTAATATAATGTGTTATAACAATTTTTAATACGTTTTCTTTTATTCAGTTTGACTTTCAAATAATTTTGAATAAGAAACATTCAGATTCAAAACTATTTGCATTTACTAGAGCTTATAATAACTTGCTATATTACTAAAATAGGAAAAAAGAAAACATTTCCTTTCATTTCTTTATATAACTCAGCTTGCAGAATTCATTTTCAGTTTTGAAAAAGCTGACACATAAATAAGCAGTGAATTGATTTAATATGCAGAATGTCAGTTTACTGTAGTATACTCAGTGATGAATTAACTGATATATTAGACAAATTGATACATCAACTAATTTTGCTTCATTTTTCAACATAAAACATTGTTAATGATCGGAAACAAGAAATATCTGTTTGGTTTATATGTGGTATCTATATATTTCTGAGTTTATTTTGATTGATAAGCAGTGCAGACTATTATATATATAATTCCTAATATAGTAAATGTGTCTCAAATCATCATTGAAACTCTATCTTGAAAACTTCCACTTTTAAGCGATACTGATGATAATTGTACAGACATTGTTAATACTGCATAGGCATTATAATACAGTTAATACTAAAAAAAGCATTGTTACATATTTATACTAATATTCATTGTTATTTACTATCAGCTCCATAAAGACCGAATTTCTGCTTACTGAATAATTGAGTTTAAACATCTTGTTCTCGTTTATCAACAGAGGGATTAATTTCTTATGCAATATCATTATAATCATTTTTGTGAAAGGTAATATATGTTTATATGCAAATTTTCATTTTCGATGTAAAACACTCAATATAATTAAAAACTTTGATTTTATTTTACAGTTTTCCAACTTTTATTATTCTGCTTAAAATTTTAGGACTGAAACATCGTTAAATTTCAGAAAAACCTTACAGATATCTTCTTTAGTTTATAAATAAATCTTTTTATTCTTTCTTAACATATTATTTACACTTTAATTTATATATTCTTGGTTTTGTAATTTATAAATACATAATATAGTATGGTTTTATTTATATTGGCAATAATTTAATTTAACTTGTAACAATATGCACCGAAATGCTAATATTATTTTCTTATCAAATTGTTTTAATACGCTTGTTATATATTTATGAGCACGCATTTTTTTCTTTGAATTCCGGTATTCAACTTCATGTTTTGTTCATGTACATGTACAAGTATTTTTGTTTGAAATTGTTGATTTATGTTCAAAATAAATTATTTTGTTATTTGCATATAAAAATAACTGATATTTAATATCTATCATTATTCCAACATAATAAAAATGTGTACAATCAATTTTTATCTATACTCATATCAATACATATTTAGTTAAATCCCATAAATGTATAATAAGTGGTACTCATGTAATTTCACATTGTTATAAATACTGTTAAATAAATAAAAATATCAATGAATAAGAAAATACGAATATAATTTACAGATATTGGCTGCTTTTAAAATTTCAAAATATCACTATATGCTAAAATCAAAATTTTTAATTTTGTGTGTATGGAATAAAATCAATCATAAAAACTTTTAAGTAAAAATCAAATTATCATTCTGAAAAAAATATTTTGTAACATCATATTTTCCTTTTTAATTAATCACTTTAATCTTCATCACGTATTTTTATTTTAAAGCTAATCTTAATCATAGTCACATTCTAATATAAGCAATTCTGCGTTATTTCATTAAAAACATAAACATCAATGTACAAAGTAAATGAATCAATAGTAATCTTTATATTATAACAGAAATTACTAAATTGTAAAACTGAAAGCCAATTGTTGCTGTTTAATAATATTTTAGCTAAGTATTTAATATTTTTATCAGAAAATCAAAGAAAGGTTTCCAAAATTTCAAAGAAAAAATCTCCAATCTTTCTACCATTTCAATGTTTTATTCAAATATAGACATTAACAAAGGAATGATTTTTGGAACATTATACTAAAAACAAATTTGATTTATTGAGTTAGGTTTTTTTATAATGGTACACTGTTCTCAATACTTTTTCTTTAAGGAAAATGATATAAAGTACACTTTCAAAAGGATATTTATGATTCAGAAACTGAAATTGGTTTTATCAAACACACTTATTTTTTAATATTTTTTAATTAATTTGTTGTCCCTAATAACTTTCATAAGTATTTAAATAATGATTTTAATGAAGCATTTAAATAATGTTTCACTCTCTACTAATTTTCTGATATTTACTTAATAAATACTATAATGGTTTCAGAAAAACCAATAATTTAACTTTAATTGACTTTTTTACTAATCAAGCATTTTTACTATACATTAAAATTAATAAAAGTTAATTTAATAACTTTATTTAAAAATTTTAATATAAAATCTATTTTTTCCACTTCTAGCTATATTATGATGTTCAAATATCGATATTTTCATTTCTTTTACATTTCTAAATTTTACATTATAAGTAAATTATGAATTTCAATTGTTTATTTTTGCGAGAAGAACTTATTAATTATTCTAATAATAATTATTTTATTAACGTCTCCAAGTGAATATATTCAGGAAATTAACTTTGCGTTTTTATACCTATAATAGCTTGCATACGACTATATTCATATTATTCTGATGCATAAATAATTAGTGCTCAAATATAATTATACTTATAAAATGCATTGCTTTCCCAGGTACATTGCAGTCACTCAACCCATTAAATATTCAAAGCACAAGAATAAAAGCAGAGTTATTCTGACCATTGTAGGAGTATGGCTTGTGTCAATAGGAATCGGTTCCCCTATATTTTTGGGGATGAATACATCACCAGAGAGAACTCCGGAGCTCTGCGTGTTCTACAACTCGGACTTCATCATACTCTCATCTATTGGATCCTTCTACATCCCATGTGTCATCATGCTCTTCCTCTACTACAAAATATTTAAGGTTTTCTAGAAAACTATCATTATTAACTGTAGAGCATAATTTATGTTTTAAATAGAAAAATGATATCACAGTTTTTTATTTTTGAAGTATATCTCAAGTAAAATATTTCTAAATTTATTTAGATTTCCTAGGACTATAGTTATAAAATTTACAATTTATAAACAATAATATTCAACTAATTCTAAATATTTAAAAAGGAAATATAATTGTTTCTAAAATAAAGTTCTAAGCAAGTAAATTAAAAATGTTAACTTAATAGTATATAAATTCCAATGTTTTTTATTGCAACTATATATTGTATAATTTAATTGAACAGTAGCTTTTTCATGCTGTATAAGTGATGAGAATTTGTTGAAATTGTAATAAATAAACCATTACATTATGTAATGTTGAAAAATTTAGAAGGGAAAATAAAAAAAATATGTATTTTGTAATTTTATTTAAAAAAGTAAATTAGTAATATAATAAAGCATATATATACTTTGGTTTAGTGTTCGGAACTTAATGTAATGTGGTATTGGAGAAAGATTTAATTTTCAGTGTATAATGAAACTGTTTTATGCGCACAAAAGTTTAAAATTAACATTTAAAAACCATGCAAAAATAAAATTAAAATTTCCATTACATTTAATTTATGAAAAAATTAGTTTTAAAGAACGTGTTATTTTATTTTTGTATTTTAACATAGTAAATAATATTATATTTATCATCAAAATAAGTAATACATTTGTTTCACGTTAAGGGAAAAGCGCAATATTTTCTTAAAAATATACACATCTTTATTAATTTTAAAGGTCATACATGAAAGAGCGAGAAAGAATAAACTGAGGCAAACGAATTCCGAATCTGGTGGCGTTCGAAGCAGTGGTAGTGGAAGCTTGACGAACGAACCCCCACCAACAATATCAAAAGGACAAGAAAAAGAACAAATGCCATCGGCAAAAGGACTCCGCATTGTTGTGGAGAAAGAAGGCTTAACCACCAACACAGGAAGTGGGAGTCAAGAAGACGAGTTCGACGACGACACGTTCAATGAAGACTGTTTTCGACAAGGACCATCCGTGAAAGGAGCCTCCGCTATGCTGCTAAGTGCTTTTATGACAGAAACTATTAGGATTGAAATTCCAATTAATGGCAACACAGATTCTGGTTACGGTACATCTCATGTAGAGCAAGAGACACAGTTTACTTCCACAGTAGAGCACGAGTCACCGAAAGACGGATGTGTTAGAGATGTCACCCAATTGAAAGCGTCAACTCAGCGAAAGAAAAACGGCATGTCAAAGGTGAAAGGAGGAGGTGATGACACAAGTGGAGCGAGGAAAAAATCACGATTTAATCTTGGTAGAAAAAACAAAAACAACAGAAGAAAAAGGGAAAAAGTTTCTGCTAAGAGAGAAAGAAAAGCAACTAAAACTCTTGCGATTGTTTTAGGTAAGGGCGCACTGAATAAAGTAATCTTTAGTTAAATTTTCGTAATTAATAACTTTATGATTTAAATTATTTTGAGTTAATAAAGTAACATATTATGATATAGAATATTCTTTCCTAATGTATGATTGCTCTTTTGGTACTTCGCATCTTGGATGATAGGTTTAATATACTTTTTTCATGAAAGTAGGCCCATTAAGAATCTACAATTGTTCCTAATGAGTAAGATGAAAATAATTTATAAAAATTGTGATATATTAAAATACTTTAAATGCATATCATTATAATTGTTAACAAATTTATTGCTATATTTGTTGGAAGTGTAACTTCAGTTATATAACTAAAAATTTATATTTAACAATACAGTTATGTATTTTATTTCATAAAATAAGATTAAAATTTCTCATTTTCCTTCAATCCATAATTTAACGTTGCTGAATAGATCACTTTTAATATTTCAAAAAGTGACGGTTTTTTACCTCATAATTTCAGTTTAATTTTGTCTCCGAATGTTTCTGCAAATTTTAGAAAAATATTGATAATGATATTTGTGTAGGGTTATTATAATGCTGTATTAATAATTTAATATATAATTTTTTGTAACTTTTCATTTCTTATGCATGTTTTCATTATCAATATCAACCTATATTATTGCTTTTATAGAAAAAATAATAAAATATTTTTAAAAAATATTTTAGCTATTTATTTATGGTAAGAGTTACTTTTCAAATAACTATTATTTAATTATAATATTTAATTTATAATTAATTATTTAATTATAAAATTATAATTTCAAATTTAAGTGTTTACTTCAAAAATTTAATATGGTTATAAATTTAAAAAAATTTAGAAATTCCAGGTATTTTTCCATTGCGTTTCTTTTATAAAATAAATTAAGCATAATACATTTTAACTAACAGTGGCTTATGAATTTTAAAATTCATTTTCTCAGACACACTTTTTTATCAAAATACTGTTGATGTTGTAATAAACTATTCTGTTGTAAATTTCTGCTGAAATGTTAGTTATTATCATGCTCATAAAAAGATCTACATTGAATATATACAACTTATTTTTTCTCTCTCAATTATTATTCCAATAACTGAATAGAAAATTATATATTAGTAAAAGAGTTTCAAAATCATTACAATATGAAAAATATTTTGAATTTCGTCAATAAATAATTGAAAGTTACATATTTTATTACATCATAATCTCAGTAAAAATATAATCAAATTTTCTAAATTCAAGTTTGTTGTTTTTTAATTTAATGAATTTTTATCATTGATATTTCCTTAAAAAATAATACCATAGAAATACAAATAATTTTTCAGACATTCAACAATAGTTAATTAATTGGCTTTTTTTCACTTTTATTTGTGAATGTAAGTGACTACAAACATAAAATGTTAATACTAAGTGTATTTAACTACATGTGAAGCACATTTCTTTAGAAAAATCTTAAAATATATCTTAAAAATTTAAAAACGCTTATAATAAATTGTTTACAGTAATTCATAAAAAAGTTTAGATATATTTTACTACTTTTTTAAAAATGATTTATCGTTTTCTCCATTGTACTTCTAAAAGGAAAATAACAAACCAATCCTTATTTCAGTGGTGATTGTATTATTTAGAATATATGGCTTTTAAAACTAATTTTGAAAGAACATTTTTCTCACATAGCACATTTTCAGATTCTTTCCACCAATAAAAAGAAACATAATCGTGTACTCATTATTAGCAAGCAATTAACAAAACATTTATAACCTCAGTGTAAAAAAAGATGTTATTTGCTCTGATATTTTCCTGTAAAAACACAATTTGTTTTTAATAGTAAAGAGTGAATTTAATAACATTAATTTATTTATAAAAATTCTTTGAAATAAATTCATATATAAATATTTTATAATCGTAACTAAACTTTTTTATGCAATTTAATATGGTCAAGTGATATGATGACTTGTTATTTTTAATATATTTAGTCACATATTTTACAATTATATATAATTTTAATTTTATATAAATGATAACTGAAATGTAAGTACAAATTATCACGGAAATATGTTTTATATTCATATCTGAGATTATCTCTAATATAAATTTTTTGGCCGATAATCTGCACATTCAGAGAAATTTTTATAGATAAACTGGAAATATATGGTAGCTGAAAATAGGTCAAAGTTAAAGTATTTAGTATATGTATTGCGTTAAAACAAATTAACGTCCCATCAGAATGAAGTCTAGTAAATTATTGGCAAATAATGATATTACTGCAGCATATTTTTAATAGAGTTATGTTTGTTTAAAAGATATAATCCGTATCTTATATCTACAAAAATTATTTATGATAGAATGAATAAATAAATGCATTATTTTATTTGTCTCAAATTATTAGTTTAACAAGGCATTTATTTATAATATGAAATACCTGCCAATTTTTAGCAAACTTTGATGCATACAAAGCTATTAAATTTGCTTGGATTTAAAAATTGGCACAGTTTTTGCTATTTTTACGCATCAAAAAATGGTAAATATGTATGAAAAACTTAATATTATTGTTTGAAAATTTTGATTGAATTGTCGTTTGAAACGTCATTGAGAAATTTAATATTATTAAATAAATATTATCGTATTCAGTTAAATAAATGACTTCACTAAACGTATTACATTATAATGAAAATTAACGAAAACTTTTTATTTTTTAAATTAAATGTGAAACTTTATTAAAATATACTTAATCATTAAATAATATTATGTAAAATAAAACAAATTATTACTTTAAATTTGTAATTTTAGTGCTTAATAATTTCTTAAACTATGTTATTATAAATTTCAAAAACATTTATTGAAATATAGAAAAAAAATAATAATCAAAATTATTGTTATTTTTTCAGGAGTTTTCCTTTTTTGCTGGATGCCATTTTTTACTTGTAACGTATTAGATGCCATTTGTATCAAAATAGAAAATGATACCTGGAGACCTGGGATGACAATGTTCCTTTTAACGACATGGCTTGGATACATCAACAGCTGCGTTAATCCGGTTATTTATACTATATTCAACATGGAATTCCGGAAAGCATTCAAAAAGCTTTTGGTTGATTATTGGTGGTGTTAACATTTCTGTCTACGGAAATTTTTACAATGCATTCTGCATTATTGTATTGATTCAACTATCTTTAATAAGAAGAAATGTATGTTTATTTTAATGAAAGAAAATTGCTCAGATATTTTAGAAGGAACATAATTATCATATAAAAGAACCCCTCCTTTTATTTTATTGAATAAATGTGAATTTGACAAACACGTGACTTTCTTTTAATTCGATATTTTCTGTTGTTGCATAGAATTGTTAATGTTATTTATAAACAATAACACACAAAAATGAAGAAAATTATAAATATGTAATTGAAATATGCAATTTAAAAAATGAGTCTAATACAGTGAAATAAATACATATTCACTGCAATTTTTGAAAATAATAAATAAATACCTTTTATAATATATATCCGGAAGTCTTGCAAAACACTTCTTTAAATATTCATTAACAATGTAGAAAAGCAAAACTGAATATAATAATTTCATAATAGAGGAGATAAAAAAATGCAAATAAATTTATACACAAATACAATTAAGTAATGTCTGCAATGCGAAAATTATTACATGAAATTATTTTATCTGTCACATGTATATATTACAGAAAATCTATAAAAAATATCGAAACAACATTGCATTTGAATTAATCTTCCGCAACAAAATATAACAAACTTATTTCCATTGAAAATTCCTGCAATAGTTTTAATAAATACATACAATGACAACATTTTGAATTAATATTTATAGAAAACCCATTTGTATTCAATAATAAAATTGTATTTTTATAGCGCTTAATTAACTTCATATCTTAACACTTGGTGAAAATATAATATGCTGCAGATTTGCTTGTATAACGTTTTCAGTTAAGTAATCAATAGTAGCTCGAATATATTCTTTAAAGAATATTATTTTTTATTTAAAAAATAAACTATTTAGCTTTGTTATCTTTAAAAATACATATAAAGAGAAAATAAAAAAGTATGTTTTCTTGTTTCCTATTAAAATAAGTTAAAATATCTTGTTTTTCCTTCTATCCTTACGTTTTAAGCAAATTTTCTTTTTTCACTAAGCAAACAGAAAAATTGAAAAAAGTATTCAAAATATTAATTTGCATATTAACTGTAGTATGATAATTTAAAAAAAGAGACATTAATTTTGTCTTTATATAATCATTGAAAAGGGTAAGTTAACGAATATGATATAGCTGTGTTATAATCGAAATTTTAATCAATTAAATATGAGATGTAAACAAAATGCTTATCTTATTCTTACAATAAATTAGAGTGATTTGCCAGTGATTTTAAATAATGAAATTCAATTATTTAAAACATCATAATTATGCCTACCGAGACTGGAGTTTATCATTTTGTTATAAGTTTTACATTTTTATACTAAAAGGATAAAAAAATTAAGAATAAAAATACGCTATTACACACACATACATTAGATCTACTGAAAAAGTTCTGTCTATTTTGGAATAGAAGAAAATGATTTTGTAAAAACAAAAACAAGTGATAGTTGGAAGATGATAAGTACGGAAAAATTTAGTGTATGGGACAGAATTTTCCAGCCTAGATCTGCAGTTTTTTGATGAACTATTTCTTGTTCTCTTTCTTTTGACATTGCAGGCCCCTTTTCTTGGACTGCTGCCTTTAAATTACCAATGTACTGACAATACTTTTCCGAACTAAACTTTTCGTTAAATTTTTAATGTTAACAATGCTTTGGTCCTCAAATGTTCTACCATATATTCAACATTCCCTTATTCAAAGTCAAATTTGTTTTAAAATTTGTTTAAAAAATCTAGGTTTCTCACACAATATATTTTTCCCTTTATGATGTTTTCGTAGCTAATCTGCTTTCTATCTTCAGTTATCATATAGTTCATAAAAGGGTCAATTTTATTTCAGACGAACAGAGACATGCATATGATTAATCTATCATTAAAATTCTTCAGACTTAATTCATGTGACACTCATTTTGAATATTTTCCCACTAATCCAATCTCCCAAATATGGTCCGAATTAATCTGGTGAGATGAATTAAGCTTGTCATGATCTCCGATGTTGTCAGAAAAAGATCTTGCTTTTGTAGTAAGGAATTTCTTAAGTTTAAATAAAGGGAAAATTTTCAGAAAAAATTAAATAATTGTATTTTTATTTGCTTATATAAGATTCAAATATAGTTAGATCTATAAGTAAAATTAAATTTCTCAGCAGTAAATTGTTTTTATATTTTCATATTTCCAGCCAATATACGATATTAAGAATATACACTTTTATCTTCTGTTAGCTTTCATCTCTGAAAAATACAATAGTAGATTTCAGTATAAATTGCCAATAATATCTGTAAATCAATATATTTCACAAAAAGATAATTTCTCTGGTGCCGTACTACGCGCAGGTTTTAAAACTGCGATGAACATTTGTGTTGATCAGTTGCGTTGCATACTATTATATACCATGTTTAAATTCTTATTAAGATACGAAAATTTGCAAATTTAAAATAAAATTGGTATCTACCGAATATAATACATACAAACTTTACACATGATACACTACCCGACATTGAAAATGCAACATTAAGAAGGAGTTGGCCAGAAAATTATGCACATTTCAATGTAAACACACTTTATCGTGTAATGCAAATGAGGTGAATCAGCTCTCCAGTATGCGTAAAATAAGATACAATGTAAGAGATCGGCAGAGTGAGAAATATTCGCTTCGTTATTCGTTATTGCTGCTTGGAAAATAATCGTTGAAAGTTTGTTCTTGTCGCAAAGGATACCTGTGATTGCAGAAAATGCCAAGCTATCGTCTGTGGAGTCAGGTCCATCAGACAGATGGGTTTACGAGGGACAAGGTAATGAGATTGAGAAGAACAGGTTGGTCCTTTAGGCAAAAAGCAGTTGATAGACACCTGGACACGTCCACGGTGCAACGGCTGTGATGAAATTGGTTGGAACAATGAGTTGTGGAAGGTTTGAAGGATGCCAGTACAGTCTGAATGAGGTCAGCACGAGTGAATCTACACGCCCGACTCGAGACGATGGTGGTCCTACAAAGCAAGTTTACCGAAAATCTACAGCATGTGCAAGACATTCTGTATGCTCAAATATCAAGCAGAGGTACTTCGAAGTGATTCGCAGCTAATATCCTGAGCTCATGGCGTCTATTAAGAAGACTGCCATTGACCCCTCAGTACAGACGTCATCGTGTGGAATGGTGTCAGATTAGAGTGATGTGAACGATAGAGTAGCTTAGGAACATCTCAGATGAGTCACACTTTTGTTTCTTGTTACGAGGTTACGGTTACGAGATTTGTGTGGGTACGTGGTTACGTGATTGCGAGATTGCGAGGTTACGTGGAGACAGGTCTAACCCTGAAGCAATTGTGGAACACTTCACAGCAAGACAACGTTTCGGGGCTCCATTGCGTATGATTCCAGGTCACCTATAATTCATATTCTTTGCTCTATGACAGCTTAACGCTACGTGGACGATGTGCTGCGATTGGTGATATTCACGTACTTACAGGGGGTACCCAATGCATTTTATGAGCAGGATAACGATCAACTACACTTTGCTCATGTCAGCCAACATGCTCTGAAAAGTGTACAACTGCTTTCCTTGCCTCCGAGCAAGCTAGATCTCTCACCAATCGAACAAGTTCGGGAGACGATTAGATGCCATTTGCTGATCCTGCCACAGCCTCCTTCAGAATACGCACTTTGGCAAATGGTTGACAAGGAATGCAGAGTCGTTTTTCCAGAGGCCATCCGTACTGTCATAGACTCTGTGCTTAGACGTGTTGCTTCGTGTATCGCTGTCCACAGCGGTCCTTGACTCGACCTTGTTCACGGATATCATTTCGAAATACAGATCATTTATTGTTCCTTGCTGTCTCTCTCTGTAAGTCGGATTTTATTATTTTCTGGGAACTTCTTCTTCTTGATGCTGTATTTTCAAGTCGGGCAGTATTTAAGTATAAAAAGTAAATGGATGTGTATATTAATCAGCATAATTGCATGCATATTGAAATATTTAAAACTTATTTTACTAAAGTGTACTTACAGATTACATAAATTACAAAATATTTTGCCTTTAACTTCTTGAGATTTTGTGACTTTGAAACTTATTTTATTGGCCTTTTCTCATCAAAATAAAATTGTTTTATTTTCTTATGCGCTTTATATCTCGGCCAAATTTCTTTTGGCAAAGTAATTCTTTGCCAAGAGAAATTTGGTGAAGTAATTGTTTAGTTATAATAAAGTTTAGAGCTAATAAAGTTTGGCAAGAAAATCATAATGTGAAATACCACTTTTTATAACGATATTTATCAAAAAAAGTTTTGAATGTGCATAATAATCAAAATACACTTGCATATAAATAATGTATATAACTGGTATATTTATTTATTAATAAGCATTCACATTCTTTAAAAGAAAAAAAACCTACATTTTTTTATGAATAAAAACAATATATTCAACAAAATCTCTAAAATTTTTAATTTATCATTTTTTTTATAAAATACTTTTCGTTGTTTACTTTAAGAAAATAAAATTATTTTAATACACAAAAATAGAACAGTTGTTAAATGTAATATACGTCAGATTTGCTTATAAACATTTGCTTTGTTGAAAACTAAATAAATAGTAACGCATTCTGAAGATGATAATACACTGAATAAGTTATGTTCAATAATATTTTTTAATTAAAATTTATTAGATACTTTAAAATGTCTTAAATTTAAAATTTAGTTTTGTTTTTTCTGGAACAAAATTATTGCTTATGTAATAAATATTTAATGGGAAAAATGAATTTGTCAGATTGAATGTGAAGAAAATTTTATTTATAAGAAAACAAAAATTTTATTCATGGTCAATAATTTATTTGTCTGCTATAAAACTGAATTTATTTGATTTACATGTATTGCCATAATAAAAAACATCCATACATTTTCCTATATTCAGATGAAAAATTTTGGCAAAGGCATCTGATTTTTTGTCAGTTTTGAAAATTTAGTAATATTATATGAATGGCATTCCTATATTTTAATAAATAGAAAGAAAAATATTATCGAATAATACATTTATTTAGATTTTGAAAGAATGATACTTAATTAGTTTTTGATGGAATTCTCATCCAAGAAATATGGTTTGATTATGACACACTAGTGAATTGACCTTTCAAAACTTTATTGAAATACATTTTTAACAGTCTATTTTCTATGATGCATTATTGTATTTTATACTAAAATTTAGAATATTTAAATTTGTGAAGAATGTAAAGCTTTTAGAAAATATTTCATCTCAAAAATCTGATTGCATTAAAGTAGGAATAAATTATCCTACTTTATATTATAAATTATATTATTATTATATAAAAATTAAATAATATATAAAAATAATTAAGTTAATTGCTTAATACAATTCTTTTATAAATTAATTTCATTTAAGAATCAACAGGAAATGTCAAAAATTGAGACTTAAGCAATTGTATATATTTCTTTAAAAATGGAAATAAATGTATTGAAATAAAGAATTTATTCTTTAAAAATAAATATATTGAAGAAGTGAATTTAAGCTAACATAAGTGATAACAGGAAAAGAAAAATTTAATAGTCATGTCAATTGGTTTCATCATTTCATTATGAGAAAGTACGTTTTGACTCAGTAAATTTCATGGTTAAACATGTTGTGTGATATATGATTTCTGTACAATAAATATTCCATGATCAAATTTTAATGGTAATTTTTCTGAAAAATTTACTTTGCATTAAAAGAAAACTTTAGAATAATACATAATATTGTTAACTAATCATTTTTATTTCTATTGAGTTACTTATTAATAAAATAAAGAGCACTAAAAGAATAAAGTTCTGGGAAAGAACATATACATATTTGAATATAAATAGATACCTTTGCGTAATTAAATATAATTTGAAAAAAAAAATCTTAAGTTTTAAATTTTTATTGTTTGAATTTAAATCCAGAAGAAATTTATAAATATATATCAACAAACATGATATGTTATATTACTATTATTAAGAATTATGAATAGTAGAAAAAATTTGACTGTAAAATTTATGATCTAAGTGTAAGTGAGTGCTCAATTAAAAAAGTATATTGGTAAAAGTAATTAAATTAACATAAAACTAATATTAACTAAGCAATATACTCTGGAACTATAAGAACTGCTGATTTTAAGGAAGTAAATTATAATATTTTATTCAAAATAAAATATGTACCTGAAATATTTTGAATCAAAACAATAATTAGTAAAAAAAGATTAGCAACAGTTACGTTTACAATTTGGAATTGGGACATATTTTTTATTTATTAGTTATGCCATTATAGTTAAGTTATCTCTCACTTGCAAAAAGTGAAAAATATAGGATTATGCAGAAACACACTAGTTTTGTTTTTAAGTATTATTTTTCCATTTAGGGAAAACTATGCCTCTGGACATAAAAAATGTAAGGAAGAGTACTATGATAATGTGAATCATATCTCAAAGGGTATTATTTACTCACAAGAATGGAATGGCACTATACTATGAAGCTCTAACAAATCCTCAGATTAAGGCACAGAGCTTATCATTCTTAGGTGTCAAAAGAGAAATGCATAATAATTCATGAGGAGGTTTTTCTTAGTTCACTGTAGCTACTAATTATGTTAACTGAACTTCTTAATTTTCAAAGAGGGTATAATACTTTGTTTTATGATTATTTTTAATCCACATTTACTGATTTTAATATCATTTTCTTTATTACTTATTATTCTTATCAATAAGTATTTCTCCCATTCACTTTATATTACGAAACTGAAATTTGTTTTTGTATTGAAAAAACTTCTAATAAAGTAGAGAGAGCAATCTTATAGCTAAAATTAATACAAGAAGATAAATATAAGTTTTTTTATTTTTTATCAAAAAAAATAGATTTTTCTTATAAATGTTAGTTTGTTAAAATGCTTTCTTATAATCTATACTAAATTTATTATAAAAAGTTCCTTAAATTAGTTTTATTTATTAATTTTTTACAAATATCCATGTCTTTTAAATATATTGCCCTCTGTGAGATATTCAAAGTTAAGATATATATTTTTTGTTTAGAATTTTTAAATTATTTAACATTATATAGAAAAAAAATACACAACTGTAACTGTGTTGATTTTATTTTCAGTATTAAATACTGATGAATGATTCTGTCTTTACTATTTATAAATGATTATAATTCACAGATAATGAAAAGTGTTTTGAAAATTCTTGAGCTAAATGTAAAGAAAATAATTGAAACATTATATTTAATGATTACTCACACATTAAGAACCTCTCTTTTGACACGAAATATTTAAACAAAACTATTTTACACACAGGGTCAGTTTTATACACTCGGCATACCATCAATTGTCTTAATAGCATTTGATGCACTTTCTAAAATACATATTATTGCATTTTATGTTTTAAAATAAGATTTCAATCCTTTGTAACTAAACAATAAATTTAAATTTTTTTTGTCTTATTTGAAATGCTGAAGTGAATAAAATCGTTTTTAATGTTTATCTAGATTTGTGGAGAGTATTTAATTTATATGCCAAGTATGTAAGATAAATATAGTAATCTCTTAATGAACATCTTTTATTGATTGGGAAATCATTAAACTAAAGTGAGGAAATTACATTTATGATGTCATATTTTAAAGTGAAATAACATTAAAGATGCTTAGACATCTGAAAAAGGTATCTTGTGTAGATATTAAACTTGAATACATTGTATAGCTCAAACATGTTGTTTAAAAATGATTTATCATGATTATAACTGTGCAAAGACATCAGTGTAACTTACAATATACACTATCTGTACATAAATAAATCATCTATGGAATGATAAATATAATGTTTATAAAACATAATATTAAATTACGTGTAAAAAGTTTCAATAAATAACTTACAAGAAATGATTTTTTCAGAAACGTCTTTTAGTCTTATAAGAACATAAAAATATTAAAGTTAATTTATAATCATTTGCATACATTAAAAGCTTAAGAACTTTACTGTCGTTCTCTGAATTTCAATTTTCGATCTTTTATTATCTTAAGATTAGGAAATGGAGAAGTTTAAGTTTTTTCTGTTTTACGTTTATATGATGGAAGATAAATGGATTTCTGCCTTTATAAAAGGTTACATTATGCTACGTTTTTGTTTTTAAAACACACATTCGCTTTAAGATATTTCTAACTAAGCAAGGAAAAACTTTGTAATAATTTTAAAAAATAATAAAAATGTTAAAACTTTACTTAAAAGTTTTCTTGAATATATTGTTAAAAATGAGTTAGGGAGTTTATCTATATCTTAAAATGAAATGATTAAAAAAAACTTTCTAGAAATGTTTTTCGAGTTTTTCACATTATATACAATAATAATGGGATATTATCTTTGCAAATTGTCATACCGTCATTTATCCTTTCTTTATATATGTACATAAAGAAAGGATATTTTCTTTGATGTTGCTATGAATGCGCTTTTTCTTTCCCAATTGGAATAGACGTAATTTAATTCCATCACTGTGTAACAAAATGTACTTCAAACCCAATTGTTTTAATAAATGTAAAGAATCAAGGAGAAGAAAAAAATTATTGTTAAATCTTTATTCAGGAACTTTTATAATTTATTAAAATAATTTAGAACAATAGACTTTTTAAAATTATGCATAAAACTGTATTCAATATAATTTAACAAATGAACACCTTTCTAAAACTAAAACATTTTGCGTTCCTTTCTTTAATTATTGGTTAAAATACTCTAAACTCAATTCGATCTAGGAAATGTTCAATTTAATTTGAAGTTTATATAATAATTGATTGTATATCAAATAGCATAGCAGTTTCTATAACGAGTGTATTTCATATTAATTTTAAATAAATAAATATATATATATATATATATATATATATATATATATATATATATATATATATATATATATATATATATATATATATATATATATATATATATATATATATATATATATATATATGTATATATGTATATATATATATATTTATATATATATATATATGTATGTATGTATGTATATATATAAAGTTTTTAAAACTTGTTATTATTTATGCAGTTAGTCTCTCATTTAAAAAGCCAGTTCTCATATTATATTGTTAGAAAATGGCATGCGTAAATCAGCGTAGTTAAAATTGCAGTAAATCAAAAAATACATGATTTACATGATTGTTTAAAAAATCCATGAGTTTCAACTTCTTTATTGTTAATGATACAGAAAGTTGCAACCATAGCTAATTTTTGACTGTAAATAGTGATTCGTTTTTATTTTTAAATTTTACGAGTGTTAGATTATTGTAAGATTGAGGATTTAAATTGTTGATGGTATTATTTAAGGAATACATAAATTCTACTCATTTACAATTCTGAAAATCTGTCAACAATTCCTAGCTGATATAATTTACTTCTACCAAATCTCATAGCTTTCAATAAAATTAATTTTACTGTAAATATAAATTACAATCTTACAGTTATTGGATTACTTGCTTATTTTTCTTTTCTAATTTTTAGAACCTTTATAAGCCATAATTTTCTTGCTTTTTAAAATTTAATTTGATCTTAATTTTCATAATACATTTTTTACGCGTTTTTAATTTTTTTAATTCTTCATAAAAAATTGTACACTAAATACATTTTATATATATATATATGTATATATATATATATATATATATATATATATATATATATATATATATATATATATATATATATATATATATATATATATATATATATATATATATATATATATATATATATATATATATATATATATATATATATATATATATATATATATATGTATATATATATATATTTATATATATATATATATGTATGTATGTATGTATATATATAAAGTTTTTAAAACTTGTTATTATTTATGCAGTTAGTCTCTCATTTAAAAAGCCAGTTCTCATATTATATTGTTAGAAAATGGCATGCGTAAATCAGCGTAGTTAAAATTGCAGTAAATCAAAAAATACATGATTTACATGATTGTTTAAAAAATCCATGAGTTTCAACTTCTTTATTGTTAATGATACAGAAAGTTGCAACCATAGCTAATTTTTGACTGTAAATAGTGATTCGTTTTTATTTTTAAATTTTACGAGTGTTAGATTATTGTAAGATTGAGGATTTAAATTGTTGATGGTATTATTTAAGGAATACATAAATTCTACTCATTTACAATTCTGAAAATCTGTCAACAATTCCTAGCTGATATAATTTACTTCTACCAAATCTCATAGCTTTCAATAAAATTAATTTTACTGTAAATATAAATTACAATCTTACAGTTATTGGATTACTTGCTTATTTTTCTTTTCTAATTTTTAGAACCTTTATAAGCCATAATTTTCTTGCTTTTTAAAATTTAATTTGATCTTAATTTTCATAATACATTTTTTACGCGTTTTTAATTTTTTTAATTCTTCATAAAAAATTGTACACTAAATACATTTTATATATATATATATATATATATATATATATATATATATATATATATATATATATATATATATATATATATATATATATATATATATATATATATATATATATATATATATATATATATATGTATAGCAATCCTAACTCATAAATTTATTTTCATAAAACAAATGTTTTAAACGTTATAAGGTTTCTAATCAATTTCCCACTCTTCTAAGTCTCAATATTTTCATTAATTCAGAATTTCCTAAAGTTAAGTTTATTACCAAACAAAAGTTATCAACATACAACAATTAAAGTCCTAAAATGTGTATTACTAGTATTGTAAGGGGAATTTATGAGTGATAAATGAATCACAAAGTCAAATATTAAATTTATCGTCAAATCATAATTATCTTAAATTTGAAGGCACTTTGCTAGGAATTTATTCTAAATTAATTGTGATAGTTATTACACTTCATGACCCCATGTAATGGAGGAAATAAAAAAACATTCTCTCAACGATAGTAAGGTTCTTAATGAAATTCTTTTTATATTTAATCAATTAAAATTATGGTTATTATTAATCTGGATCCTATCATTATCTTGATTGCATAACTTTCTAGTAAGCAATTATCTTGTGATACATATTTAAAAAAAATACGTATTATTAAGTGGGCACTAATTATTAGTCATTGTTTCAAGATAGAAATAATGAACTAATAAGCACGAAAAAATACTTGAATTTCACTTCTTATTATTAAAAAATGTTTTAACAAAATTCTTTAATTATACTAAATGTAATTTTATGAGAAAAGTCATAAAATATAAATGTTTTAAGACTCATATTAATTTTTTCAATTTCTACTCTCAATTGTTTCAAAAGTATGAATATTAATAGTGAAATGAACAATTATCATAAAATTTTCTCATTCTCAGATCTTATTTACAGAAGTATTTTAATTGTTTCATCCTCCCACATTTCCTTTGTTAAATTAAATGTTATATTAAGAAAATAAAAATGGAAATATTTTAAATAAGAGAACTCTTCTATTAACTTTCTGTTTACCAATAATATTTAGAAATAATACATTTTAGGTGTAGAAACTGTTTTTAGTTTGTTAATACGAAATTGAAGTTTAGAAGAATTTCATTTTTTTGGAAAATTTGAAGATGACGTTTTATATAAAATAATATTAAATATTAATGTAAGTATAAGGAACTACGCTTTACACTAAATGTCTTTTATAAAATAAGCATTATAAAATTTTTTACTAACATTTTAATATTAATGTAATACTTAGGTTAATTAATGTAATACTTTAATATTAATGTAAATTACGAAGAAATTATTATGAACTACTTATAAAAAATAAGAAATGTGCTGATGGATGTTACCATTAAAATATAAGAAATGTATTTTTTTTCAGGTTTAGATAATTGCTTTTAATTCATTTGTAAGGAGTACATGGGTGATTTAAATTCTAATATAGGTACAATTTTTAAGATATTAATAGGAAAATAAGTGAAATTATATCTAGTATGAAAAAAAGTTTGTTTGAGAAATAAAATTTCAAGAAACGACTCAATTTTGTTAATATAAATATTAACATTATGTAAATTAGCAAATTATGGTAAAACAAGCTGTAAAATTGATTGTGTGTGTGTATAATTCATAAACAGAGCCATTGCACATTCATTCTGATTTATAAGTTTGTCTTAAAGTATAAATAAAATTAAAATGTAAAATTTTTATGGTTAAATTATAAATTCGATATTGTTTGAATAACATTAAGACAGACATATCTAATGAATATATGTACAAATCTAAAGATATAAAAACAGCTGAAAATAAAGATTTTTCACTCTCGGAAAACCTTCTATATTTTAAAGTTAAATGTCAAATAAAATTTTTAAAAATGATATATGTTATAGATTACATTTAAATGCTTCATAATAAACCAAAAAGTTGTTTTCAACGACTTTAAAGTAAATAGTTAACACATTAATCATATTAAAATATTCATACTCTACATAAGATGCAGTTTATTTTTAAAATAACTGATTTTTTTACATTTATTCCCAATTCCAATTTTAATGATAATTTATTGATAGTTAGGAACTATTAAATAGATATTGAATTTTGTAATGAGTTTTTGGTTATTGTAAACAAACACACTAGAGCTTTGCAAGTGGAATGCAGTATTGCACGTTATAAAATTTTAACTTAATTTCATAAACATACAATGGACTCTAGCCGATACAACTATGCACAGTTAGTAAGAATATAAACATTTCTGTTAACTGTGTGGAGGTTAAATTTGCACATTTTATCACTGAAATTTAGTAGAAGAATGAAAACTATAGTTTCAATTCTGACAGACACAACTATGTGCAGTTAATAAGAATATAAAAATTTCTTCTGACAACGTTGAGTTTAAATGTATACATCTTATTTTTGAAAGTTAGTAGAAGAATGAAAACTATGTTTTCTATTCTGACAGACATAACTATGTGCAGTTAATAAGAATATAAAAATGTCTTCTGACAACGTTGAATTTAAATCTATACATCTTATTTTTGAAAGTTAGTAGAAGAATGAAAACTAGTTTCAGTTCCGACAGACATAACTATATGCATTTTATAAGAATATAAAAATTTCTGTTTACTATATTGAGTTTAAATTTGCACATCTTATTTTTGAAAGTTAGTGGAAGACTGAAAACTGTGTGCTGAAATTCTTGTGATAATGAGATGGAAGCTTTATTTGGTTTTCAAACCCTACTCATTTTTAAAATTAAAATTTTAAATCCATATCAGTAAAAATTACTTTGCATATTCAATGAAAAATTTGAATTAGAAACATAGCATAAAAGTAGGATGGCTCAATTTATTTTGTCTAATAATATTATAATTTTTTTCTATAAGGGAATTTCATTTAAAGTTTCTATTCGAACTATATCATCCCACTAAACGAATATTATTATTGACTTTTCCTGTGAATTTAAAATGCTGAGTTGGATATTAATTGTATTGTTTTTCAAAAAATTGAAACATTTACAGCAACAAATTAGCAGTCCACAACTGTTATGTTTAAAATAAAAAAATAATAAGTGTAACAAAGCTTTAATACAATTCCTGTTCTGAAAAAATGATAATATATTCTTGCTTCTAGATTGTAAATATTACAACAAATATGTCTAAATTTCATATATTTTCAAAGTATTATTTTAATAATGCTTTGTAAAGTATGTTAAAATTAATAAGAATAACAAAGATTAAAAACAAATCATGTTTATGAAACAAAATTGCAATGCTTTCTTGTTTTCAGATTAGAAATATTGCAAAAATATTTTAAAGGTAATTCAGTTTCAAAATATGCATTATATAATGCTTTTTAAGTTGTTACTTCCTTATATTTTTGATTATTTTAATTTGGTAAAATGTACCTAAAGGTTTTAAAAATGCATCGAAAGAAAAAGTTTATTCCTGTAACTCTTATTTGAAATGTCAGTTAAAAGACTTCAGATTTCAAAATTGATTGCACAGAAATGAAAAATGAAAATAAATGACTTAGTAAAGAATTACTTTAAAGCAAAAGGAAAATGCAAAGTAACATTTACTCTTTATAATTTCTAGAAGAATATATATCGTAAATTAAGGTATGTTTCTTTATCAAAGGAAAATTAACTTACTCCAAACATTAGTTCTTCATTAACATTGTATTCCTAATACACAAAGACTTGAGCGTTTTTTGAAAATTCAAAATGACATCATCTGATGTTTACTTGTGACAATGTCGTAAGTAATTTTGTCACAAAATTTTTGTCAAAAAATTTATGATTTTTCTAAGGATTGTCTGCATTGCTGTATTTGAAAATAAAGCTTATATAGTGAGAGATATAAATTTTTGAAAATATAAAAGAATAATTTTTTTTAATAACTATAACACTCTAAAAATATTTCTTTTGAAAATTTTAATTAGTTTAAACTAACTATTATTTATAAAATAATATTTTATTTTTTAAAGATTTAAAAAAATTCTTTCTAATAAAATTTATTTAAAATATCATAATACATATAATATTCAACCGAATACTTTAAATTCCGAATTTTGAATGATTGGCATTTTATGTAAAATGTTTCTTCGTTATAATTGCTTAAAATTTGTCATTTTACGTATTATTATATATTTTTATTTATTTAAGGTAATATTTGTGTGTGTTTGTATTTGAAGGCATCCAAAATTTTTGTTATTTTGTATAATTAAAAAGAGTAAAAACTGTTTTACTAATTAAAAAATTTTTAATATTTTATCAAATTTTTTTAAAATTTTAAGTGTGAACAAAATATTTCTGTGCTGCATAACAGTTTTAAGGAGTATTTGAATGATTTATAAAATTTTTGTATAAAAAACAAAATGTTTTCTTCACAATTTACAACTAATCTATAGATTTGGAGTATCAAATACTTTAAATGAATTTATACGTTATATTCAGTGGCAGTTTCTAATAATTTTGATAGAAAATAAACACTACATTTACTATTTCTTTCACTGCATTTACTATTTATATTTATGTATTAATAAAAATTGTGTCTCATAAATATTTTATGCCGCCCTCTTATTTTTGATTTCTTTACTTAAAAAAATATCCTTTAAATGACATATTCCTTTCTCAAATCATTACAAAACTAGTAATGTCGTGATTTTTATGTATGTGATATTTAGTGTGTTAACATTCTATTATTCAGTTAAGGGAAAATTTGTCGCAGCTAAGACTTGATGACCAAATTCTCTTTAAATGGATTGCCGGAACTCTTAGGGTAGAACGGAATAGAATGGGGAAGTGTCCATATTTATTTGTGACTTTCAAATTCCGTTTACTGGTGTGGCATTGATATAAAGTAAAGGATATCAGCTCAGATGTAATCTCGTCATATGACCGTGACTCAAACTTACGACATGCTTGGACAAGGGCAAGTTTCATAAGCCCCATTAAACACAAGGAATAGTCTTAGGCTTCCCTGTACTGCTATTTATGTACGTTAATTGGTTCAAATGCTTCTTAAAAGCATAATGGAAACTACTGATTTTGAATAATTTAGAGTATAATTAATGAAGAAGAGCACATAATCATTTAACCCCTTAACTGTGACACATATTTAAGAAAAATGGACCAAAAATGGAACATTTTTTGACTGTTTAATTTTATTCTTTATATTATTATAAGAGTTAGAAAATGCTTTTTTATTACAAAAATAATGTTTTAAATACAATAACTACTACATTTATAATTTTTACATATGCATAAAACATTGATTACACATACATAATATTCATATTGAGCAAATTAAACGAGATTTTGAAGCTAAATATAACTAGTATAAACTAGTATTATATAAAAACATAACAATATGATTTTCAATACATAAATTTTACAAATCTTTTATAGTATGGTATATCCCAAAAACAGGTATTGCTCAAAAGCCTATATATTGCACTTTTTGCAATAAACTCTTGTCTCACGCCTTATTCTCTTCCCTTGTTCATCGGTTTTACGACAGCATCTAAAACGATACCTGGTTGGAGTAGATTTTTTTCCACATTGATGGGATGTGTCCTGGAAAGTGTCGACCTGTGAGGCGCAGTAATCTTACACTAGGACTCCCTGGTCCTGGTAGTTGAACATTTGGTTTATTAGTTCAACAATTGATTTTCTGAAGTTCATATTTTTCGCAACTCCTGCTGAAGTATGCAAAATAAAGGAGTTATTTATATAACACTTGGTGTGGGAGATGGAGAAATATTTTCTAGTAATATTTTTTACCACCTTTTCTAGCAACCGGGAAGTCTGTAAGATGTTGATCGACTTTAACATCACCTCCCTATAGTGTTGTTGTAATCACTGACTACCTTCAGAACCAAAATTTGAATTGGTAAAAAAATAGGAACACTTATGTCATTTATTAGGAAAATAGGGAATTAAGTATCCTAAAGTAGAAACGAACTAAGCTCGGACTTCACAAAATAGAAACATTAATTTTTCTTCTGCCCGAACTCATTTCGGTCATCACAAATACTGCACGCAGTAATTGCCCTAACTGAATTCGGGCGACACTGGCAAGGGGTTAAGTCTTATAGATAAAAATACATCATTTTTAAGCTCAAATTATGCTTTTTTTGATTATGAAGAACTTTTGAAATACTAAAACTTCCATTTTATTTCTGTCCTGCTTTGCATACCTTATGCCTCAGATTATTTATTCTAATAAAATATTAAAATCATATTTGATATTAAAAATTATGAAGGTACTACTTTGTAAGTACGGTACTACATTCAGCTTATATTTTAATGCAAATTCTTTGAAAATTGTTATATTTAATTTAATATATAGAATAATATTTTTCAGAAATAATATTCACACACACAGACACACATATATATGTATATATGTATATATATATGTATATATATATATATATATATATATATATATATATATATATATATATATATATATATATATATATATATATATATATATATATATATATATATATATATAATTCTAATTTTTATGTATTTAAATATCTAAACGTATTCCGTCGTAGCAACTGAATAACAGAATTTATTGTTTTCCCCCGTTATATTAAACCAAGAAATGTAAAGTAATAATGACATATTATAGTCAATTAATTTAGTCTCATACATAGAATTATATAAATAATTTCAACAACTATAAGAGTGTTACAGAAAGTACCATGTAAAATGCTATGAATTGCAGTAATTTTTATTGAAAAATTGATTTATATGTTTAGAATGTAAAACAAATATGCTGTATTTATTACATGCAGTTATCTGCATGAATTCATTGCCTATTTTTTCCACTTCATAATAAACTTCATTCATTCATATAAGAAATAATATTACATTTTTTATATAAAAGCATAATTATTTTAACTTCTTCTGATATTTAAAATTTGAAACTATTAAATTGAATAATCAATTTATATTTTAGATATTTCTATTATTATATTCGATGTTCAAGACAGTTGAGATCTAAAATATTTATGCTAGTTTATATGAATCTGCTTTTACAATGCACATGCTTTTCGGTCTTTTAAATATTTAGGCTATAAATTTGAAACAAAAGATTTAATAAATTTAATGTTTTATAATCTTTTGTTTATTACTTTTCTTTTTATCGTTTTCTGTACTCATCAGATTTCAATTAAATGATACCCATAAATGGAAACATTTGAAGATAAGCAAATATATCAGAATAAAAATTATGAATACACATCCTAGATAGTGTTCTTATGTCTATAACATCAAATGTTTTCTCTAAAGAAGAACTTTATGAAGGGAAAAAAACTGAAATATACTAACAAAATATTTTATAGCTGGATAGAATGTCAAGAAAAGAGGATTAGGATCCCATAAACACATAATTACATCATTTTAAGTGTAATAATTTTGTTAATAAATGTTCCATTATAAGAGAAAATACATTATTACACTTATTAATATAGATAACTTTTCCCACTATTTTGCATGTGCAAATGAATTGTAATTATTGAACAAGCCCCCAAAAGACAGTATTGTACTAATTTAATTTTCTCCGCTAAAAATTAATGTGTTTTACAGATTTAATAATTAAAGTATACTTCTAATCCATGCAGTTTCAAATACTTTGATTCTACAGATTATTGCTCTGATAAAAAGTAAAAAAATAAATGTAGAGGCTTATTTCTTCATGAATATGTTGAAGTTTATCAAGAAATTTGAGAAAGGAATTCTGAGGTAAGCAAATGCTATTTTGCAGAGAAAATATTCTTGAGATCTACCCATGTAAACATTAAAACTAAAATTAACATTTCAAAATGATTATTCCGTATTGATTTGTATATTTAATTAAGCGATTTCAAAAGCAGCTTTTGAAGGATTAAAATAAAGAAATGTACAATATATATAAAAATTGAATATTGCTTAAACTATGAAGATATAAGTATTTAATGTTTTGAGCACATTTACTAAGGGTAGACGAGGAATGTTCTAAGATGATACGGGGCTAAGGAAGTAGGCCTATTTTGAAGGAGAAGTAACCTGTTAAGGAGGATTTGTAAATGATGGGCTTCACATATAAAAAACGAAAACTAACCAGCTGTGCAGAAATATATAATATAATTATTAATATATTAAATGAAAAGCTATGTTACAGAAATAGTCATTATTTTGTTGGAAAGTAACAAAAGTTTTTTGAACAATAGTTAAAGTGAAGAGATTTAAGTACATGGAATTTCTAACAAATACAAATTTAGACTTATAGACTATTCAGTTAGTTTAAAATACTGTAAATTGTTGAAAATAATATAATTTTATTTCTTTAAAATAATGAATTTTATCTAAATGAATTTTAGATGAATGAATTTTATATTTATCAACTATCGAATCTAAAATATTCAAAGTTAGTTGGAACACTAAATGATTTAAATTTTTAAAAATTCTGATGAAACTAACCTTTTTAAAGAAAATAAAATTTACAATAAAAATAGGAATATAAACTAACCAATTTATAAGCATTTTTTAAAAATAATTTACATTGGAACCAAAATATCCTTAGTTTTATTTTCAAATAAACCTTTACTTTCTACATATTAGTTTGAAGTAAAATTCTAATAAAATGAATATGTAAGCAATTTTATTATTTTGTATATAAATGATTATTTATATTATTTAAAGTGTTTTAAACATGTTTTTATTAAACTATATAAGTTTATAGAATTATTAAAATAATATAATTATTTTATATTTTTAAGTTGAAAAATAAGTAAATATATATCAATTATCTATATTTTCTAAGCATGATAAAATTATTATAATGAATTCATTATTTGAATGAAATTTCAAAATTATTAACTTGAGTAAAATAAGGAAATTTAAATTTATAAAAAACGCTTTTTAAAATAAAATCTAACTGATCAAAAAGTATGATATTTCTATAATATATTTAATATATATAATTTTTATAAAAATATTTTTGGAAGTATAGATTTTAGAAAATGCTATTAGTTGTAAGAGATATTAAGACAAAAAATTGCAAACCATTTAAAACGTAATCCTGAGAAATTTATAGCAAATTATTAACTAAGATAACTTTGGAGTACCTTTCTAAAATTATAATTGTGAATTATTAATATTTTTTTTCATTTGCAAATGTTTACTTAGAATGAATGTAATGTTAACTTAAGGAGATCATAGTAGTTGTGCATTAGATTTAAATATATCGAATAAATGTAACGTAAAAAAAAATTAAGTAAGAGTTTTTGGAAATTTTCAATAACTTAACAATCTTACAAGAGTCTTGAAAACACATTTTTAAACTTTAATTTAAGTCACACTTATTTTAATTACATGTGAAATTTATACCACAAGTTATTCAACTTTTCTACCTTTGTCTTTCCTTCGTTTTAAATAAATAGAAGTTCGATGTGAAAGTTTTGACATAATCCGTTTATTTTAGACACTGTTTTGGGGAATTTACAAAACATTTTAGACCATTGTGCTTCGTGCTTGTCAGAAAAGAGTGTTTGTTCTATTTGCATAGATAACTATCTCCCTTCTAATGAAGACATTTCCTTTATGCTTTTATTTTCTTGGTTTTATATTTCCATTCTTCTTAAGTTTTGATTTGTAATTCGTATCTAACTTATTGTTTTATTTTCAAATTATATCTTGCGCAAATAAGATTTTATGAATAAAGCCAAATCACAATGTTTTATTTATTTTGAGCGAAATATGTGTCAGTAAATTATTATTTTTTTATTAATAAAGAAAAAATCGCTGATTTTAGGCTATAGAAATATTATAATTTTGAGACATTAAAATATTTTTGAAATCTAATATAAAAATTTACAAAAGTAATTAAATTATTTGAATCCAATGTTTTTTAGGAAGACATTGAAACATAATCTTGTTTATTTATGAATAATATTTGCATAAAGCTATTATTGCTTATTTTTTTCAAAAAATAATGCAAGAAATGTCAAGTTGCGCATATTCTAATGCAAACTAAATATTCTGAATATTTTTGAAAGGAAATTCTTTTAAAGCTAGCATTTTTTTACATGAATCAAATGTGAAGTCTTTTATTTACCACCCCTTTCATTTCTTAAAAATATTTCATTTCATAAGTTTCGCTATAATAGAAATACTTTCATACTGAAAAGTATGAACCAAGAAATGATCAGTTTAATTTCCTGTACGTCATTTCTCGATGAATATATATTCTATTTTAATTCTATATCCAATAATTTTGATTTATCTAAACATATATATATATTAGAATTCAGTATAATATTTTTAAAGTATTAGAAAAAAAATCATATCAAAATAAACCTTCCAAATTAATAGCTTAAAATTATTAATTTTTTCATACCTTATCAAATGCATTTCTATTAATTAAATTTTAAAACGACTGATTTAAAGTAATATTTAATTTAAAATAATTTTACTTCGTTTAAATTAATTAAATAATCTTATCTTCACATTGTAATTCTTCAAAAATATTATTTCATTAGGAGGATTAATAGTTAAAAATGTATTTTTTATGAGCAACAAAAAATTTTTGATAATAACAAGGAGTGTTTTTATATTTTTCAGTTTGATTAACAAACACGCATGCAAGCATATTGTGAATTATTCTATTTTTTTAAAAAAATTAGATTTCTTTATAAACATATTATTAATAAAATAGTAAAGAGTGTCTAAAAATTCTTATTTGAAGAATATAAATCTTATTTCGACAACACATTTTCAATTTATTATTTATTTAAAATAACTTAGATAATTTAAGTAGTTTCAAATTTACCATTCCTTTTAATTTGATTATAATTAATGATAAATGATAAATTTGGACTTCATTATTAATCTCATTACTTATAATTACATTCTTCCTAGTTTGACAACATATCTGCATTTGTCAAATTATGGAGAGATTTGATAAGTGCTTTTGTCATGGAATATTCTCCAAGAAAATTTACAGAGTCATGATTTATAATCATAATAAAAATTTTTCTGAAAATTAATTTAATCTGCTTGCTTATTGATTAAAATCCAGAATCATATTGCATTAGAAATAACAAAAGTATTTAAAATAAACGCTAAACAGCAAAAAAAAGTTTTTTTTCCTTTTCGGTTACTAAGGAATATGGCGTACTGTGGGAGTTGACTATAGATCTCAAGCAGCTATGAACAAGTGAATCAAAGATAAAATGTTAAATATGCGTTGAAAGTTTTGTAAAAGTTATGAGCTGATTAGTTTGTTTTCCGTTCCTGCGTATATTTATTTCTTTGGAGAAAACAGGATATAGTTTTAGTTTTTAAGTTCCTGAGAAAGATTTACTGTCCGTAATGATAGTAATTTCTGATAAAATATTAGTTTTGCTTAATCTTATTAGTTTAATAATAAACATTAAGTTTTTCTTAATGTTTATTATACTAAGTTTATATATATATATTATATATATAAATACTAAGTTTTTCTTAGTATTTATTATTAAACTAATAAGGTTTTAAGGGAATGACAAATTTTACTTTCCTTTAATAAATGAGCAATAAAATATTTTTATCATTATGTATTTTGTAACACTGATAAAAACTTTTTATTACCGTTCATTTTGATGAGAATATTGAAAAGTTTTTGAAAATGAATATATTTTTATATATGCTAGGTTTTGCTGAAAGATAAAAGAACAAGGCATTGTCCTAGACAGACACTGTTGTTTACCATACTGGATCTCTGCATCATTGTTCAAATATTTCGTGAATGGCAGTTCTCAAAGTTAAGAGAACATTTGGTATTGAACTGGCCCAATAATCATCATTTTAACGCAGCAAGACATTGTTATTAGACATTAAAGACTTGTGACATTGATGAATAAAACCATATTATTGTAAGTACAAAATTGTTTGATATTTTAATACCTCGCAGAAATTTGAATTTCTCTTTTATAAATCAATTTCAGGCCCATTATTTTTGTTAAGATGTTATCTTCTAAAATTATATTCGTTTATAGAAGATTTTATATCATTATGAATTAACTGACACTGATTAAATGACTGTAAAACAAGAATTATCTAGCACATCTATTTCAATTCTCATTTAATGTCAATGGAAAAAACTAATAAAGTTTGCATATTTAGATGCGATTGCGATTACGATCATTATCACTAATTATGATAACATTATGATTAACTATAATAAAATTTCCTAATGAAATGCTCTTCTTACATATTTTTAGATAAAATACTAAATAATAATGGGTAAATTATACCAAGACTATTTATAGCAAATAAAATGTAGGTATTTTCTTTTCCGGTTGCTATGGAAAATATCATTTGAGACAAAATGGTGCAAAATTAAACTTCTTATTTCCAATGTTATGAATTTAGAGGATAATATATTCAATTTTGTGAGGAACTCTAAAAGAGATTAGATGTTTTTGCCTAAATCATTACTTTCTATTTAAAAATCGAAAGTAGTTGATATACTTGAAGTACTCAGAAAAGCCAATTTTGATTGTGAAAGGATGGCTTTATTGCTGGATATTTTAATATTCATATTATGCGCTCAATTACAAAAATCATTATTAGGAAATTAATTAATTCCATAATTTATGTTTAGATAATCTCATTGAATAAAAGGAATGACATCATTTCACTAATACTTAATTTTCTTATGCATGTGTGTTACCCAGAAACCTACCTCTGAATTAAATTTTTTTTGTGATTAGAAATCTATTTTAAATTGTAGGGCCAGGTCTAATTAGCTACAATGGGCAAAAATGACCATTGAACAACAAGTAAACAAGATTTTTAACATTTCGTAATTAAAATATATTATAATTATAACTTAGTTTCCAACATGTAAATTCAAAATATATTTATATTTTTAACATTTTTATTTATAAAAACATGATTAAAAGGTTTTGTTATGAATTAAGTATCTGAACTTGCTTTTGTTGTTAAAGCTAATAATCAATCTAATATTTCCATCAAGAATGACTGCAATAATCATTGGAATATGTGTATACTCGGCATGTAAATAAATTGAGGAATCAATATCAATCTTTTTTGAAATGTCATTTCTTTAAAAGAAATAGCAATACAAAACATATATACAAAGATTTGTATCCCCAGAAATATACTAAAAATGAAATTATAGTACATTATTTCATGTCGAAATCATTTATTTTATCAATATTCAACGCTATTCTTCAGAACTCTTCAGTTTATAATTATTCTAATTTCTATAGTGGAAAAAAGATTATTATAAGAGTGGACAAAAATGAAAATACAGTGCCTATATTATTTAGAAAACTTTTAAATAAATGTTTTATATGTTTAGAATTGTTGAAATTTTTTCAATGTTATGTTGATCTAAAGTTATATTTCACAAAGATTTATAGAAAATCGATATATTTCCCATATTTTCTATGATAGTATTAAATTGAATTTTAAAGCCAGAAATCCCATCTTTACATCAAAGATTCTCATAAAGTGTTTTAAGATAGGCTCGTAACTAAAAAATTTACGAGCATATTTTTTAACATATTCATTTTACGGAAGGAAAAAGAATTTTTATGACTGAAAGGAATTGCAAACTTAAATCTTTATATTTTAATCAATGACATTCAAATTTGTGTGTTTTTTTGCTATATCATCCTTTTAATCACTTCATGCTTAGAACTAGCAGAATAAAGTATGCAAATAATACTTTGTAAGTAATTTTAAAAAAATGAACATCTCAGTGAAATTATTCCTCTTTTTATATAACATTATGAAAGTAAAATAATTAAGTCACACGGGACATTGTTCAAAGAAGCAATTTTAAAATTTTCTTGAGATTTCAACCCGTAATAAACTACTGGAAGTACCAATATCATCTTGCTACAAAAAAAGACATTTATTTGACTTCTAAAATAACGTTGATAATTTACTTGCATTCTGTATTGTATTAATTTATAGTATATTCCAAGGAAATTTTTTATTAACTTACTTTAATATTTGAGTAAATAAGTGTATTAAAAATAATTGTAAAGATAATTTAAATGTGAGAAAATAACAAATATTGTTTCATTCCCTTTATTTATTAATTGATTATTGAACTAAATTATAATGATTCCATTTTTATGCTTATTCGTAAGGAATGATTCAATTTTTATGTAGTGAATAAAAAATTACATCATGTTATTAACAAAATTATTTAAAAAAAATTAACCCTAGAGTACATCAAAATATAGTTAGTTAGTTTTACTTAAAATTTTCTCTGTTTTGTGATTTTGTGAACAATGAAATTTGAACTGTATAAAATTAAAAATTATATATATATATATATATATATATATATATATATATATATATATATATATATATATATATATATATATATATATATATATATATATATATATATATATATATATATATATATATATATATATATATATATATATATATATATATATATATATATATATATATATATATATATATATATTTATATATATATATATATATATATACAGAAATCAATTTAGTTCATAGTAAGAATACGTTTATGTTGCAGATATTATTATAAAATATTGATGAGATATTATACTTATAAGTATAAAAATTCATTTTAAATCAAAGCAGTACTAATATTAAATTAGTTAACTAAAAGTCTTATATTATTAAAACTAGCCTAATTTTCATGGTTTAGAAAATATAAATGAAAACTCAATTTTTTTATTCTATGATGTTTATTACTTAACAAGCATGCACAAGTCTCTATAATAATATGTTTAATAAGTACTTGTGAATATAAAAATTTACAAATTATGAGCTTGTAAGAAATGATAATTATATAAATAAATGTATAGAAAATATGTAAAAACAAAATTTCGTGAACATCAGCTTATATCTTTTAAATAGGAAATTTACTAAGTATTTTAACAATAATTTAACAAATTATAGATATTTTACTATCAGTTAAAATAAATAATCCATTAAAAGATGCTTGGCACTGAAATGTTTCATATTATGCATATCAATACTAGATGCATTATAACTTAATTTTAAAAATATAATTTAATTTACAAAAGAGAAAATTTTATAATAAAGATTTTCTTTTTAGTATACAACTTCATAAAATTGCTTAAAAATAGATTAAAAGATTATATTGATACCTTAAATTGCATGAAATTATTTACTAATTTCTTAACTGTGATAAAGTAAGTTATTTTTACTAAATGTTTTCAGGAAAATATTCATATATTTCAAGACTATGTAAATCTAATTTTTTTAATAGAAAATTAAATAAAATATTCTACTTAGGCGTAGTTGTGTACATTTTATAAAACAATTGGAGTACTATCAAGAGCTTAAAATGCATTTTTTTAAAGTTCTATTCAATCTAATAAAAAAAACTTAAATTATTAAAAAATTATCACATATTCAATTAATAAGCTATAGCTGCTTGAATGCTTAAAATAAATGCATAATTTGTTCTGAATATTTCTAACGACTTTATGTGGCTATTAATCTTTTTTTAAGCATATTTGATTCTATGTACCTGGCATTTTAGAAATTAAAATCATTTTATGGAAGTTAATAAATGTACTACTTCATAGCTATATCGTTTTTTAGAAAATGCAAAACAATATTGCACTTTATTATATTATTAGTTAAAATATATTATTAGAAAAGAATTAAGTTATTTTAATTTAAAAATTCTAAACAATAATAATGCTTTAAAAAGAAACATTTTTGTTCCAAAATATTGAAATTGTTTAAAATAACTTCAAAGTCATTTTTAAAATTTTTCCTACTTCATCTCGAGAAAACAGAAGTGGAATTTTTTGATAGATAACATGTCTATTAAAGTAAACAAATAGCATTGCTGCTACAGATTAAATCATAATTGCTGCACATATTTATAATATATTTTACATATTTCTAATAAATTGCCAATATCGTTTTAAAATATTAAACAATACTTTTCAAAATTTAATGACTAAATATATTTTCAAAATGGTTAATTCTCTATACTTTTACATGCATTTATTTGATATTCTTCTCATTTGCAAACGAAATTCACACTATATATATATATATATATATATATATATATATATATATATATATATATATATATATATATATATATATATATATATATATATATATATATATATATATATATATATATATATATATATATATATATATATATATATATATATATATATATATATATATATATATATATATATATATATATATATATATATATATATATATATTATATATATATGTATATATATATATATATATATATATATATATATATATATACAGGGTGATTCAAAACAACGTGGACAAACTTACATGGTAGATCAGTCATACAACAAGGATCAAAAATCGCATATGAACCGTGGGTCGCAAACGCCTGTAGAGCACGCTAGAGTCACGAGAGGGCGTACTAAGCAAACACGACTTGAGCAAACGGAGATTGTCTTCATTCGAGCCGTGGATGCGTTGGGTGTATTATGGCTACTTACACACACCGCGAAATGGCTGACATGCACTTAATTTACGGCATGGCCAAATGTAATGGACGAGAAGCCTTGCGAATGTATGGTGCGAAATATCCTGGTAGACAGTTGCCTAGCCACTCTGCATCGACGATTGTGTGAAACCGGCTCGTTCGACGTGCACAAGCTGGATACTGGTCGCCAACGAACAACTCGGACGGTTGATGCTGAAGAAAGGGTTGTCCAAGAACTGGAGCGTAATCCTTCAACAAGTACACGAGTTGTATCCCGAGTGACCCATATCAACCAATCTACCGTCTGGCGCATTGCACATGACGAAGGACTACATCCTTATCATTTACAACGCGTCCAGGTACTGGATCTGGGAGACTACAGCAAACGTATGGATTTTGCGCGGTGGTTTTTGCACGAAAATGATGCAGACCGAAACTTCGCAGCAAGTGTTCTCTTCACTGATGAGGCTGCCTTCTCATTAGAGGGTGTGATGAACTTTCACAACCTCCATACGTGGGCGGATGAAAACCCCCATGCCATACGTCCGCATGGCGCACAACGAAAATGTTCCATTAACGTGTGGGGTGGCATTGTAGGAGACTGTTTACTCGGTCCGTACATTCTCCCAGAAAGACTTACCGGCTCCATTTATCTAACATTCTTGCAAGAGGTTCTACCAGAAATGCTGAATGATGTTCCGATGCCTATTCGTCGACGCATTCGATTTCAACACGACGGAGCTCCTGCACATTTCAGCACAGCCGTCAGAGCACATCTGCAGGCTACTTTTCCTGGCGGCTGGATTGGTCGCGGTGGACCGATCGCATGGCCACCACGATCACCAGATCTGTCTCCCTTGGATTTTTTCTTATGGGGATTTTTAAAGGGCCTTGTCTATGAAACACCTGTTGCAACGCCGGAGGACTTGGTAGGAAGGATTGTTGAGGCAGCAGGATGTGTTCGAGATACACCTGGTATTTTTGAGAAGGTGCGCTGTTCCATGCAACGTAGATGCCAGGCGTGTCTCGATGCATCTGGAAGAAACTTTGAGCATTTCCTGTAAGCTCGACATTAGTTGCATGTGAGTGAGTCATTAACAATAAAGATTTCGTTTCTTCTGTTTGTGTTATGTATTTTTTTAGATGCCCTGTAGCGGCTCCGGATCGCAGTTGCGACCCGCTGTTCATATGTGATTTTTGATCCTTGTTGTATGACTGATCTATCATGTAAGTTTGTCCACGTTGTTTTGAACCACCCTGTATATATATATATATATATATATATATATATATATATATATATATATATATATATATATATATATATATATATATATATATATATATATATATATAAACCAATAAACATTGAATCAAATTGCTGTGCTGTAAATTAGCCGTGTCTTTATTGCTTTATAATGTGTTACATTTTATCCATTTTTGAATATTTCTTTGCCATGTAGTTAATATTACATTACTCTAAATTATATCCGCGTAGTTATTTTTATTAAGTAATTTTCTGTATGGTGAACATTCAACTAGGAAGTAGATTGCAAGTTAATTAATTCACGTGTTCTTTTTATTTAAGTGTTGTTATTAATGTAAATTGGAGATCATTTTTTTAAAACTCTTCTCAATTGTAAGAAAATAAGTTTTTAATGCGAAAACATTTCATTACATTACAACTTACTGCTAGGCAACAAAGTAATCCTCTCGTAAAACAGCAAATATCTGGTCATAAAGTATTTGATCAACTCCATTTTCAGTGCAATTTGTGTAAAACGCAGTAACTATTGCTAAACGAATTGTAAAAATGTGTAAAATTATTATGTAATAATAAAAAAAATATGTTATTCTTACTTAAGTAATTAACTCTTAGATTACATATAATATTCCTTAATTGTGTCCTGTATTTCGCATTTTATTAATACAAACGGAGAATTTTTAGATTATAAAAATGAAAATATTGCTGCGAAAGTATGCTTATTTCCTTTGTTTTAATAGGAATAAAGTTAAATTTATTTTTCAACACAGTTAAGCCCCGCATTTTCATAACGTTTTCATTTCAAAAATCAGCAAACATATTTTACTTTAGTTTAAGAATTACTTTAAATAAAAATTTTAATTAGTTTAAAAATAATCATTTTAAATCAGTAAGCATCGAATGATTCATTGGAGATAACATTTTAATATTTTGCTTCATGTATATTAATTTAATAGTTCGACAATTATTTTCACGCATATTAAATAAAATTTATTTCTAATAATCTTTTAACGTTTATAATTCTTAATAACTGAGACCGATGAATGTTTAACAGTAGGTAAAAGTTAAAACTTAACAATTTAAGGAAGGATTGCATTGAAAATTATACAACATTTGCAATAACACAAATTTTCATAGCATTAGAAATACATTGTGAGTCATTATTTAATGTGTACGAAACACCCAGTTTAAAAATATTTCATACTAAGATTTGTAAAATAAGATAAGTTTTCATTTGTATAATCTAATTGACATTTTTTACCAACAAATACTCATTTTTAATATATCTGTTTAAAGTTCAGACTGTGAATTTAAAATGGATACAGTAAAATGTATATATCACACGACTGTGTAATTGGATTATTTTTGTGCTCAGCATATATAAAATTTATTGTGATGTTTTGGTAACCATACATGATAAAAAAGGCATCAGTAATGGCTTTACAATAGTCAAATTATCAAGGTATCATGTGCAAAATACATTATATTCTCTAATGTTTAATCTTGTGATCTTGTGAAATCGTTCTTATTCATTCAATATGACTTTCGAAATTTTAATTTGTGGTCCTTAAATTTTTTTAACATATCTTTCTTCTTTTAAAGTGTTTTCAAGAATGTAAAGCGAGACCACAAGAATATAACAGTCGTAATGAGTGAATTTTCCTTAATATAGAATCACGAAGAATAGTAAAAAAATGTTTTGGAAAATGTTTTAATCTATGAATTGTTTTGTTAATCTAATATCAGTATGGTTAATCACGTAATTTATATTCAATGAGAAGAAGATTTCAGAAATTTAGTATGCAATTTTATACTTGAAATCTGTGACAATTGCTTTAATGAGATCATAAGTATTGATTAAATCTATAAAATTCAACGATGAGTATCATCGTGATTATTGCTGATATAAATATAATAAAGACATAACTTTATTTAATAGAATATTAATTTTGCTTATTGATAAAGGATTTAAGAGTTTCGAATTATTGTAACATTTACAAATATTTACCTAGAGATATATCTAACTTTACTTATGCTTATTTTTTAAGTAAAATGTTGAATCTACTATTATTTTCATTTAAACAATTACCTCAAATATTACCAATTCTATTTTGCAGTAGCATTTTTTACAGTATGCGACTAAGCTGAAAAAAGAGCTAAATATAGTAATGTAATAAAATCTTCTTTTCTTTTATAATTTCAAATATTATTTTAATTATTATAAAACGGTAAATATCTGTCATTTTATGATAATTAAAATAGTAATTCTCTCAATGATATACTTCCAAACTTATAAGGATTCGTATACTAATCTAAAATTCATATCAGAAATAAATTAACACATATTTAAAATTACTTCTTCAAACAAGTAGAATTTTATGTATATTTACACTTTAAATTGGCATATATATTTCTGTTTTATAGATATTTATACTTATAGCAATGTTTTACGTATTCAAATTCAAAATTAACTAAATAGTTCGAATATTTCGAGTCTAAGCAATAAAACATTTTCATAATAAATTTTAAAACGATAGGAAATCAGAATTTTTCATTATTTTTATATGAAATTAATAACCAATATATAAAAGAAGTAATAATTTATTATTATTATAATTTATGATATCAGAACTAGGACTATTATTCTTGTTTTTAAAACACAGTTATGTATGTATGTATATATATATATATATATATATATATATATATATATATATATATATATATATATATATATATATATATATATATATATACTATATATATATGTATTAGGCAACACACCTGATATTTTGATAAAATTTAGTGAAATCAGCAGGTATTTAAAGAAGGAGAATAAAATAATACTTAATTATAATTTGACAATATTACTTTTGCATTTTGGCCATGAATACACTTTAAGTTTTACATTTAATAATATAAATAAATGTATTCATATATAATTTATTACTAATTTAAAGATACTTCAGAAAATTTACTTTAATTAATAGCAATACAGAAACGTAAAGCATATTGTCGTAACTAAGCTGTCATTAACTAAAATGTTGTGATGCTGCTGAAAATGGAGTGTAACGCATTTTAACGATCGTTCTTAAATAAGCAAATCAATACATAGAAGAATTTCTCTTAGAAATGAACCCCATTTACAATAATTTCCTACATCCCTTGAGCATATTTACTGAAAATTACGATTATGTAGACAAAATATCAATTGTGAAAGGGTGTAACATAATTATGTATATTACGAAATTAAGATAGTTTAAAATTTGATGAAAGGTTATAACATTTTATCCTGGATTATTATAATATTTTGCAAAGAGAAGTGATTATGAGTGATTATATAAGACAAAATAACGCCAAATCTTGTAAACAGTCTATACATTAACGCTGTCAAGTAAAACAAAAATAATTAATTCTAAAAACATTTTTAGACTATATTACTAAAACTTAAGTGTTATTTATAATTTGCAGCAATTTTCTTGCTTGATTAATAATAGGAGTTAGTAATACATTCATTTGAAATAACTGTTTCAAACTTTTCATTTTATAAAATTTAGCCAAATTGTTTTTTAAGTCGAATATTTAATGTAGAATACAGTAATACAAATAAAAGAAACGCAGTTTACAACAAAATAGTAAGACATTAAATGTCTTAATAACAAAAAATAATTTAATATTATTTAATTAAGTAAAACATTATTCTTTAATAATATTGTGATTTAGTTTTATGTAAATAATTATTATGTTAATTGAATTTATTTACATTAAATGACTTTATATTTTACAATATAAACTTGTTTTAAATATTCATTGATAATACTTAAATACTATTATTATGTTTTCAGATTAAAAAATAATCTATCATAAGTAAGTAGAGCATAAGTAGGATTTTTTGTGTGGAACATGTAATACATTAAAATAACCATTTATTATTTTTCCATTTCCCAACTTATTTACTCTTATTAGGGAAACTTATGACAATAAAAATTATCAACGATTTTGAAATGTAATAAATTTAATTTGAATTTATAAAAAAAACTGATAATTTAATCACATATGTTATTTTTTGACGGATATAAAGTATTACAGTATTAGAGAAAATGATATAAAAAAGTATATGTATTTTTTAATTGAACATTACATATACTAAATTGCAAATTAAAAACATTACTCATAATCGTAATTTATAAAGTTTAACTTTTGTTTATCAGTAATATAAAAAGCTTACAGTTTCTTTTTCATGGAAACATTTCTTTCCTTATAATAATATTGAAGAAAATTTATGAAAGTTTTAGAAATACTGATCATTTAACATTATTTACAGTCTATTTTGCTGTAGGTTATACTAATGAGGTTAACCAAAATGTGTGAATATTTAATAAAAAACAACTTTGACCAGTAGTTTTCCAGTTACATTGTACTACAACATTTGCTATTTTCAATTTATTAATATACCAGGGAATCTTTTTTGAAGGGACAGTGTTTGGAGCGCCATGTAGCGTGATCTAATAGCCGAAATGGCACCAAAATTGGTATTTAGACTAATCAAAACACGGGAAAAGGAAAAAAAAATATTTAGTCCAAAAAATCGCCGCTAGGGCATTTTGGGGCGCTTAACAATATATAAAATGTGAGAAAAGAAAAATACTAACGCATACAATCGTAAATTATTAATGTTTATTTATTACATTAATTTCCCCGGTGAGGAATTAGAACACATTCAATGTGAGCACCGTTCTCAGAAATAACACCGTGCATTCTGCACACAACGTTCTCCACAGACATACGTAACATATCACGAGAAATATTCCGCACTGTCTTTGTTATGTTATCCTTTAGAATAGACAAATTTGATACTCCACCAACAAAAACGCACTTTTCGGTAACGTGAGAGGGATGGCCACTGGAGCTCGTTTACATCAGCTGAGATTGTTTGTCGGAGCTGTTTACTACTTGCTTTTATAGCCCCTACTACTGGCAGTGTCATCGTACAACAATTGCATTTTGCTTTGATACCCGTATTTTATGCTAATTCTCGTTATTGTAAGCTACAGTAGAGCCACAAAATGCTCTAACGATGATTTTTGAAACTAAAACTTTTTCTTCATGCATGTCTTGAATAGTTTAAATACCAATTTTTCGGCTATTAGATCACGCTACAGGACGCTCCAAACACTGTTACTTTAAAAAAGATCATCCTTTATATATATATGTATGTACATATTGGTAAAATTATGATAAAATTATTGCAAAAACTTGTAAAAAATAGTTTTTTTAATAGTTCCTTTCCTTAAACTTTGTTTTTCAAACACATTTTTAATCATTAACAATCTTAATTCATACGTCTATTAAGAGGACATAATAATAATTTTTTTAAGTATTTCTTATATAATTCATAAAATAATTTTTTAATAAACTTCCTCATTTTTTATTAAATCATATTATGATTATGATTTTCTTAGGTATGTTTTACTACTGGCCGAACAAGAAATAAGTAGCTATGGCTGTTTTTTGCAATTAGCTAGATTTTAATGCCTAAGAGAAAAATCATAAAAACTAAGTTATACGACTTGTCTAAGGTATGTATTAAAGAAAACGCTTGGAAAATTTTGAAAATGCATTAACAGATTTTAGAGAACAGCGTAACACATTATATTTAATTGGTAATTTCTGAAAGAAACAGTTTTTAACTGCTCTTTATCTTGTCTCAAGGTTTTTGCCGAGGTCCTTGATAATTTAATTTCCTAAACAAAAGTAAATGGAGGTTGTAATGCATTTAAAATGACTGAATTAAAAAAAAATTCTATTAATATTTCATGGCACCTAATATTAAATTTAAGCATTTTATTATAAATTCTGACATGGGTTAAAATAAAATCTTTATGCAGGTTTATAACCAAATTTCCTTTAAATTTTTTTAAAAAAAGTATGTAATAGTGTATTTACATACATACATTTACAAGCATTTATTAGTTGTCTTTTTTGTTGTTATCTATCTCTTGGGTTTAGCAGAGCTAAATTAGGTTTGTGAATTTATTCACTCTCAAGAAGTCCAAAACAATGATTGGATTTCTATACAGATCTATAATCTTGAAAATATTTAATAATAATATATTGAACAACTTCATTATAAGCAAAAATTTTAACAATTGATATTTTTATTTTTTTTAAAAATTATCATTAATTTTTTTTAAAATTTTGAATTTTATTTTTAAGAAACTGATTGTTTATAAATGTTTTTTAAAAATTCAAACTTTTGCTATTACTTTTTATTTTAACTTTAGTAATTTGTAATTTTGGATTAGGAAAAAACATTTATATAAATAAGAAATATTTTATAAATGAAAATATCTATGAAAATATCAAGAAAAAAATTTGTACAAAATATAATCATGATAATCAGGTAAGTACCAGATTATCAAAAAATCTATCCGTGGCGTCTTATGTGATTGAAAACATGATTTCAATATTGATAACTCCATAATGAATAAATGATTCAATGCAGACAAGTTGACAGTGAGGAATCATAGAGTGCAATGTTTAATTGCTTATATTGAGTTTCTATGAGATACATTGTATGTAATAGCTCAAAACTATTTATGACTCTGAAAAAATTTTTAAAAACACAAAATTTTCTGTAATATTAGTTTACCTTTTTCATAGACTATGTTTAACTTGAAATTATTCTCTTATATGATTTGCTTGAATAAAATTTTATGTACTATATTTTTAAATTTGTTACCAAGAGAAATACAATGAAATCATTTAGTGCATCAGTAAATTAAAATTTTTATATCATAGTTAAAAGATTTTCTTTTAATTTCTGTGACGTTTATAAAGGATTTTGAAATGCTTCCATTGCAATATATATTTAGTATAAAATGTATATTAACTATTTTGGTCAACTACTAAGTCTAGAAATAGATCCAATTGTGCTTAAGGTGGTGAGAGTTAGTAATTTTAATGACAGAAATGGCTTATATATACAAATTTGTGCTCATAGAGGAATCTCTTAAATTTTGGAAAAAAAAAGTATGATTGACCAATAGTGGAACTGAATCTGCATGATTGCAAAGATAACGATTATTAATAGAGTTTTATAATTTGCTTATTTTTGAGGAGAAGGGATTAGAGAAAGTTATTCATACTTACAATAGATTCAAGCAATGACTAAAGAATGCAAAAAACTCAAACTTTTCTGCTTTGGATCTATGGTTGAATTAAGATTAAGTCTGAACCTCCTTCCATTTTTTAGTACACTAATGCGTCAAATAAAGCAAACATTTTTAATAGGCTTAAGAAGTTATGAATTTTAAGTGATTTTAGTAGTATACCCTCCTTTTTCCGATAACCAGAATACTAGCTTTAGTGCCTCTTACGGTTGAAAATTAACTCTGTTTTTCTCTCACTTTATAATTACTTTTATTTACGAAGATTAACTTTGCCATGATATAACATTTAAGTTGAATGACAAATCGCTACATGTATATGCCTGAAATAGGAGTCAAACGAGGCAAGAGTTATTTTCGTTTATACAAGTATTAAATTCAATGTTCCATTGAGCCAGTAAATTGATATATTCTGTGTGATAAGGAAAGAACTGTTCAATGGAAATCCATGGTATTAATAAGTTAGCTACTAACTCGGCAAAAATAAATGAAATGCGATTACACCCAATAAAAAATGTGTAACAATTCTTTTTTATCTTAATCACCTTCCAGTTCTCATGTACTTCGTTCAGATTGCTCTAGGTACAGCAATATGTTTTATGCAAGTTTTTATTATCGACTTGTAATTATATTTATCTTTTCTTTCTTTGCATTCATAATGAAATGAATTTGCTTCTTTTCTCAGATTATATCATCTTGTAATGGGGTTTACATTTTTTCAGCATTCACTTGAAATATTCTTTGAAACATTTATGACATTATTTAGATATTATGATTTTGTGAAAACCTTTCTAAATTACTTTGATTTGAAAGCATACTGACAAATGTCGTGATTATAAATGAAAATGAATTTTTTCAAAACAAATAAATGAATTTTCAAAATAATCAATGAATTTTTCAAAACAAATAATTTCCCTCGTCAGCTGAAAGATCTGGTAATTTGAGACTTCAGCCAAAAGAGTACAATATCATTTTATCATTAGTTTCTAGGAATATCTTTCCAGCAAATTAAAGAGAGAGACGAAGAGAAAGAGAATATGCTTCTAAATATATTTAAAAAATGCTCTTTTCATATATCTCATTTGTTTATTTTTCATAATTTTTTTTTTTAATTTGACTGCAATGAAAATTAATTTTATAATTCTTCGCTATGAAAAAAAATGTTATTAAAAAATAAGAAAATCAATTTAAATGACTACTTATTATGTACAAAAACGAGTAAATAACTTAACAATAATAAAAAGTGAGTAATAAATTTATTTTTAAATTCAGTTAGGCTGCAAAAATAATAATCAAAAACAAAATTTCTTTTTTTACCTAAAATATTTATTTTTAGAATAATAATATCATTTTTAAAATTATTTTCTTTGAATGATGAAAACTTATGTAGCCATAAAACTTATAAAATATGAAATCAAGAGAAGACTAACATAGAATTGAATTCAGCAAGTTCAAAGATTGATATAATAAAATTTCAAAATACATTTCTTCTTAGAATCTTTTCTCAGACAAAATCTCATTCTTAACAACTTTCTGGCTCATGATATAACTTTGCTACATAAAGAAGAAATGTATATGTTAGTTCAATTGGATGATCTTTCAGTCAAGAAAGATAGCTCATTCTAATCAAATATACACAAAATGAAGCACAATAAAAAACTAACATTAAAAAATTATATGTTGATTCTGATAAATCATTTTATACTATATTATCGAAAAATAACTGAAAGAATACTTAGAAAAATCCATTATTTTCAATGATGTTAACGTATGAAGTAAAATATTTATATTTTAGAAAGTAGCTTAATTGATTGCAAAGAAGTTTTAACACTTTAAAAATTAGATACTTGGAATTTAATATGATTGATATTTAGCCAATTTTTTTCAATATAAATTTAATAGATTTATGACTAAGCTTACATTTAGAGGGCAAATGATACTTTGTAAATTGAACATTTGTGTTAAAATTCAAATTTCCTCATAAAAACGAACTTGATCTAACAACTTAATTTCCTCAGAAAAAGAAACTAGATCCTATACACTGGTTATTGTAAGAAATGCCGATATATATATATATATATATATATATATATATATATATATATATATATATATATATATATATATATATATATATATATATATATATATATATATATATATATATATATATATATATATATATATATATATATATATATATATATATATATATATATATATATATATATATATATATATATATATATATATATATATATATATACAGAGAGAGAGAGAGAGATTGGAAAATAGTCCATTAATATTTTATTGAAATCAGCCTGAGATCAAAGTTTTCCATGAAGTCAAAATGTATAGTCTCAGAAAAAAATATTTTTATCAAAACACAAAAGTAAAGCTGTTCAACTTTTATAATATTTAAATCTAATACTTTCGTAGACATTTTTTTTAAAGCATTATACAAAAATAATAGTAATTTTAATAACTACTTAAAATGTTATTTTTTAAAAATAATAAAAATTAATATAACTTATTTATTTGCAAGTCATTTCTTAATCATTTAATTTTGTTAAAATATTTTTATGTATTTTATGTTCTTTCCATGATAAGTGAATAAATATAATATTAAAATTTTAGTTTTAAATGCACACACATTTACATTTATGTATATATGTATGTAAATGCAGGTATGTATTTTGATATAATTTTGTGTCCGTAGAATATTTTATACTTCGCATAATAAATGGACTTCTTAGTAAACTGAAATTTCATGGTTCTCCTTAGCCTTATGAAAAATAATAATAATAATAACAATTAACTCATTAAATTCACACTCATTGTAGTAATCAAATTTATTTCTTAGCATTATTTTAAAGCAAGATGGCTTCTAATTCTTCCTATTTCATATGTAGATTGAACGGAGGGCAGTAAAATAGCCATAAAATGTTCCACTAGCTTCAGTAAAACGAAAATAAAAAGTCTTATACCTTTTTTACAGCTGATTTCGGCTCTTTTAATGGTGCTTTCCGCATGAAAAAGCCAAGAATAAAGAAATGTCAACATCAAACGCCGGAAATCATCATCCGCTTTAAGCAATACTAAAGTGTTTTAGGTGTTACCCGAGAATTCCCTAAGTGATCATACATAAAAGTTTTTCGATTTGCAATTTAGGGAAACTTTCTGGTTTCGGGAGCTATACCTAATAATCCATTAGGGAAAGGTACATATTAGCTGAGAAAAATGTCAATGAATTGTGTAATAAAATGCAAAATTAGATTAAAATGTGAGAAAAAATCATTATGTATAAAAATATGCGTTTTCGTTGTTAGGTATCCCCAACATTTCCCGAATTATCAACAGAAAATGTTTATTTTATAACCAAATTCATTTGTTAACATTTGCTTCCCTATTTAATATTTAAATCATTATTATCTGTATCTTCGAGTTACCCTTTAAAATTATTTTTTTAATATTACTGAAAATATTTTTTAAATTAAAAAATAATAAATTGTAGCTTTGTTTTGCATAAAACTTTTCATTTTTCAAATGTACAGTTTCATTTTGAGGCTTCATTATTATGTTTTAAAATTAAGCTGCGCATTTAAAAAATATTTTTTTTTGCAATTTTAAGGACAGGAATATATTTTTTATTTAACAAAAGAATTGTCTTTAAAGAAAATAACATTATAACATCTATGTTGAAAATGTAAATTGTATATATATATATGTATATGTATATATATATATATATATATATATATATATATATATATATATATATATATATATATATATATATATATATATTATTGAATCTGAGAGAAGTGATTAAATTGGATTGTCAAAAATATTTTTATCTTATGTGGAAATTAATTGCAAAATAATTCAGTTAAGATATTAGAAATGTTTTAAAATTAAAATCAAAACTGATATCTGCACATAGTGTTTAACATTATAAAATCTGTAATACAATATTTTTCATTAATTCATAAATAATAGGGAATGAAATCAAGAATTGAAGTATTAAGGATAAATAAATAAAAGTCTCTTAATAATGATTACCTTTTCTCTCCATAATTACTTTTTTAACTAACACAGCAAGCTGATCTTTTTAAAATAAGACTTTCAACTATGCATATTTTACTATCTTTAACTTTTGATATTCATTTGAAATTTGAAACGTAAAGTTAAATATGCATTATAATTTTTCATACTTTACAGACATATTTTCGGTAATAATTTTAAATATAAATTTCAAATTTCATATAATAGAAAATTTATTTGTAGATCTTCAGATGATTCTAAGCTGAGTATTCACAAAACACAAAAATAGTAGACATAAGTTGGATTCTTCATCTGAGCTATGCCGATGAGCATCAAAAATGCATGTAAAAACGACACTATAATGAGTTTATAAAGTGATCAATGACGCACACACACACGCACATTCCATTTCAATTTAGAATATACTCCAGTTTTCTAAAAATTATTATGTCCTGAAAGCGAAATTTCACAGGAATTAATTAAATATTTATGTTTTAAAATTTTGTCATAGTATATCCAATATTGTTTAGGTATTACTTGAGCAATCTTCTTCATAATCAGCAAATGCATTCTATGTGGAATAAAGCATTAAAGTTAACTCTTTTTTATTAAATATGTGCAAATTAATAAATTATATTTGTATACACACACACACACACACACACACACACACACACACACACACACACACACACACACACACACACACACACACACACACACACACACACACACACACACACACACACACACACACACACATACACACACACACACACATATATATATATATATATATAATCCTGTAAACTAAAAAAATGTTATTTAACGGCATTTGCATGTATATATCTGAATTCAGTTATTTATACAGGAACTAATTTTCATTGCTACAAACGCAGAGTGAATAATTCGGCTCTGAATTGTGACTTTTACAAAATTGAGCTTATTCAACAAATATCTGTAGATTAATGCAAATCTGAACTGCAACAATTATCTATGTCCAAGCTAAAAATTGTTTATTAATAGCTGTCAAATGAAATATTAGAAATAGTTAATGTATTTAATCTTTCTATTATTGAAAAATTATGCAATGTGCTTATCTAAATACATACAGAAACGTTTCAATAAAATATACAATAGTTGCAGTGTATTATTTTCAAAATTTACTAATATCCTGTCAACTTGTTTAAGTGATAGTTATTCCTCTCAATACAAAATGTGAATGTGAATAATTGTGTCTAGTTAATATATGAACGACATAAAACGCTGTTTGAAAAGTAATATTTATCAGAATGCCTTATACAACAAAATGAAAGATATTAACAATAAAATAGTACAGACACCTATACAAGTAGAATCATCATATTAATTAATTTACGTTAGAAAGTTATGTATCAAAATATAATAATAAATAAGTATGAATGCTATCCAGTTTCTAAACGTCAAGAAGCTGAAATTGAAAACTGAATTTTTACCATATTTAAAATTTGGCAACCAAAATGCACAACGCATTTCATTATTCAAATCTGTAATAAATCTTAATAATGAAGCACATGTTACTTAATTTCACCAGACTTGAGTGTATAATTGCACACATAATTTCTACGAATTGCTAAGGGAGATTTATAAAGGGTAAGATATTCAAGATTGTATTAAATTAGTGAAAATATTAGGGACACGTCTTTTATCATTAGTCAGAAGCAGTATTTGCATTATAATTACATATCTGGAAAACTGGTATATTATTCAAAATTTTGTGAAATTATTTTTCGCTCTGTTGAATAATTATATTTCTCATAGTTCCCTGAACTATATATCTTTCCTTTGTCCAGGATGCCATATATATATATATATATATATATATATATATATATATATATATATATATATATATATATATATATGCGTTAGGTTGATTAAAAACATAAGTTTTTAAATTGTTTTAATCAATAAATTAATCATTAACTTTTATATAACGTAATCTAAAAATATGTGGTTAAAAATATATAATATGAAAAAATTACACTATATTTAAATAAAATATATATGATTTAATAAAAATATAATTGACGAATCATTTTTCTACCTCTTAAACAAATACAATGGTTTAACACTAATACAAGTATTTTCCTTTTTTTTTCATTGTGATAGTTTTGTCGCAAAAGATAAACATCACAGTAGTAAAAATTTATAAATACTTAAAATATTCTTTACAAGATGAATAAAGCAATGGTAATTTTATATTTGTGTATTCAGGAAAATTTAAGATATTTGATTTATATTGTGCTATTATATTGACGTTAAATATCTAGTTTAATAATGAAAGGAAACGAAATTTTAATTTTAGTTTAGAAATAAGAAATAAATTTAATATTTAAATATAAAATTGTAAAATAAATTCTTCGCTTTTTAAGTATAACAAAAATGTTTACAATATACTCTGATTTGTAACAAACTTACGAAATTTTCCATGCTTTTTATTTTAACATATTTGTAATATATTAAATCATTTTAATGCAATGCATATATTAGGTATTATATTTCACAAACTTAATTCATAATATGCATAAATTAGACAAAAATCATTTGTTAAACTTTTAATAAAATCTCTCACAAATATTGAGAATTGTATTTATAGCAAGAGTGTTACAATTAAATTGGAATAATTATATTTGACCGAGTATTTTTTACTTTTCAAATTATGGACAATGAGTTTTGCAATATAAATGCTCAATGTAAAATTCATATAAGTTACTCTTAAAACAAAGTGTTTTTTGTTTGAAATTATGATGGCAAATGAGAAATAAAATTAACGAAGGATTTTATTTCAAATAGAATAGCTTCAACAAATTTTATAATTGCTAATAAATGTTAAAATACTCCAGTGTTTATTTTACTGTATGATACTTATGTACATGCATAGAGTAACTTTTTGTAGACAGGAATTATACTTTAGTTTACATTGCTTATATAACTTCATTAAATTAACCATTGATAACTTATGTATAGAGAACAAGAATATCCTGTTATTTTTGAAATATGAGTGAGTGTCGAAATTATGTATTTATTCTCTGTAAATTATCAGGTATTATACAAAGATATTTTCTATTTGATTTTCTTAGGGAAATATTTTATTTTATCTAAAAATGTTTAACAGAGTTTCATTGAATTATAAACGAATTAAATTATTTATTTTTCTAAGCAGAAAATCATTCCAGAGAATGATAAAGAATGTGACAAACCATCAGATCTAGTTCCGTTTTTTCTCAATAATTTGTTGGCAAAGAATATATTACAACCAAAGACGCTTAGTAAGCAGAAAAAATTATGTTTCTTTCTATAATCAACAATATTTGCCAGACACAGAAACTCCAATATGTAGTCTTAATAGAAAAAAAAATATTGAAAGAAAGCTAAATGATGAAACAAAAGGAATGGTCTCTTGGGTCACTTATAAATGAATAGTAGAATGCAGGAAAGTATTTTTGTATTTGATAAGTTTATTTATCCTAATGTGTGTAACTTTATATTTCTCTTCATTGCGCTTAAACTCAAATTTCAGTTTAGAAGTTTTATTTCATTTTCGGAAGTAAATTTTACTGTGCATATTATATTTCTTTTGAAGGAAGAAATTTAAAAATCAGATAATGCAAAACTTAGAGATTATAGAGAAACACATTTCTTTAAAAATGTTTTAATTTTATTTCCGGAATTACTTTAAATAGTTTCTAAGAACTCACACAGTCTTCACTATGATGCTATTTTTGATACTAGATAAAAATTATTTGCATTTATGTAAAGATACATTCAAATAAAATAAAAAGCAATGTTGAATGTTTTTTTAATTTGTATTATATATATAACTCCTCCCTTATTTTTCTCAAAGGTTTGTTTTCGTCTTTGAATTTGCTTATAAATTTTAAGAGTATAAATTTTCCCGAAATGAAATAAAAAAAAATAAATAATGATATCATTTCGGGAAATATTCAGAATCAAAACTAAATAATTTCTATCAGTTATTTGAACATACAAGGTTAATGTGCTCAAAACGTTAATAAAAATTTTTGTTTAAAAAATAAATTGTTTTAATTGTTTTTATTATAGAATAAATGTTTTTATTTATAAAGCAATACTTTATAGAGTATAAGGTGTCATAATTAGTTATTCTCGCACAATACCGTATATTTATACATACACATATACATAATATATCTGTATCTATGCTTGTATATGTGCAGAACTACATGACTATAAAAATACACACACACAAACACACACACACACACATATATATATATGTGTGTGTGTGTTTGTGGGTGGGTGGGTGGTTGTGTGGTTGTGGGTGGGTGGTTGGGTGTTTGTGTGTAAATTAATTATGAATCCTGTTGCTATGGGTGAATTATTAAACTTTTAATTTTTATTTGTATTTTGCTTATTAATTCTTTAAATTTGTGCTGGTTTACATTTATAACTCTATACGAGAAAAGTATAGCAACACAAATAATTCAATGTCAGATGTATTAAACATTACATAAATATATATATTTCTTTCCCTAATTTGATTCTATTAGTAGCTTTTTGGACATTAAATTCTAAAAAGTAATTATATGCAGCCTTCAGAAAGGAGCTTTTCAGGTTTTTTGTACATAGAACAATAACTGTTAATTTTTGATTTTCATTTAAATTTTGAAACAAAATGAGAACTCCATTTGAAAATTTAAAACAAATGAACGTTTTTTCAATTGCAGAGAAAATCACTTGAGTAAAAATTAATTAGAAAATAAATATAAACTCTAATAAGCACATTATTAGTTTAATATTATTAAAAGTATATTATTAATTTTTAATGCTTCAAACTATCTTCTCAAAATATTAATAATAATTTTGGAGAGATTTAAATAGCAATGGATGTATACAATTGGCTGCTTTTATTTTAATTTATCTAATTACTTATCAAATTAAACGAAAAATAATATCTTTTAATCCAATTAATAATACATGCTGTTAGCAATTATTATATTTGAATGAAATACAACAGAATCTCTCTTAACTTTACAGCAATTTCTTCTGGTTCGGATTTTTCCCTCATTGTTATGCATATTATCAAATTAATTTAATTAGATTTTCCAAAAGGTACTGAATATATTACAATAAAATTATTTTGAAAATATAAATAAAGTAGCAAAATTTAATTATTAACATGCTGGCTTAAGAGTATTATTTTTAAAATTAGGAAAACTTAAAACTCACTTCGAAAATTGATGAAAAACATTTAAAATCAAATTTAAATAGAATTATCATTCAGAGATGTATTTAAAATTCATTGAAATTGATTAGTAATTAAAATGAATAAAATGCTAATACTGGGCTGTAAACTTCATAAGAATTGGTTAATACTGATGTCCTTGCAATTATTTGTAATATCGACAATAAAAAAGTTCTTTAACATATAGGGACTATTTTAGAAGAAAACAAAAAAAATATTAACATCCATGCCAAAATAAGGGATTTTGTACTGTTATGAAAAGATTTTACATTTCAAAAATTAAGTACATATCTATAAATATTGGATTTTATCTGCAATGATGTAAAGATTTATCGATTACTTTAATTTTTCAAACAATATTTATCAACACGTGCTACATTCTTTAATGCAGAATTTATATGGTGATATTATTGATGACAAAATAGATTGATCATTGTAAAATTAGAGCTATATTTTATATCAAATTTAAGTGAGACATTAATATATATATATATATATATATATATATATATATATATATATATATATATATATATATATATATATATATATATATATATATATATATATATATATATATATATATATATATATATATATATATATATATATATATATATATATATATATATATATATATATATATATATATATATATATATATATATATATATATATATATATATATATATATATATATATATATATATATATATATATATATATATATATATATATATATATATATTTATTTATTTATTTATTTAAAATTACTTTTATCATTAAATATCACTATTTTATGCATAATGATTTAAAGCATGATGAATAATATTAGAATAATCATATATACTATTAAATTAATGATTATAATAGAAATAAAAAATATTATTTTTGAAATAGGTCCTTGTGTGTTTAAAAATTAAGAAACATTTTAGTTTTTTAAATTATACATTATTGTTGATGCCAAGCGAATAATTCTTATTGAATATTTGTAGGATTTTCGGATTTTATCACTCTCTTTCTCTCTTTGTATATATATATTTGTATATATATTTTATATATTTATATGTATATATTTGTGTGTGTGTGTGTGTATGAGTGTGGAGTGTGTATATGCATATGCTCTGTGTTAAAAGATGTAGATCACAGTAAATAAATTTCAAATTTTTTAAGAAGTCTGTTAATTTAATTTATATTTTGATTGAATAACCTATTAAAAATAAGCAGATTTTAAGAAAATTTTGAAATAAAATTATTAACTTATGGATTTAATCTCAAATAGAAAACAACGTTAAAATAAAATTTGACTTAAAATATATTCTGTGTAAAATTAAGGCTCATTATATTTTAATAATATTCTAAAAAAGTTGTTAAATGTTATGCCTCTAGATTTTCGCATGTGATATTGTATTAAAAAGAAATCTATGTAACATTATGAGAAGTAATATAGAAAAAATTTAAATTGAATTTCTATTTAGGTCAACAAAGAACAATTTTACTTTCTAAATACACTACTGGCCATTAAAATTGTTACACCAGGAAAGCGGCACACCACACACGTGAAATTTGCATGACAGTTAGAACTTGCTGTGATATGCAAATGATTAGATTTTCAGCCCATTCATACAAAGCAGGCGACAGTAGCGACATCTACAATGTGAATAAAACCAGAGATTTGACAGCAGTTTTCTCATACTCAATTTCCGTTTCTTATCCGCATTGTCACAAGGGATCGTACAGCCATGTCACGAACCCTGAGTGCAGAAATGGAGTCATTTGCAAGGCAACAAGTTTCTGATTGAACAGTTCGACGACGTTTGCAGCAGCATGGATTGCCTGCACAGCGACCATGGCTTCGGCAACCATTGACGCTGCGTCACAGACAGGAGCGCCTTCAATGGTGTGATCAGCGACGAACCTGGACGCGGAAATGGCATCACGTCATCTTCACAGATGAATCTCGGTTCTGTATACAGGACCATGGTGGCCGCATCCGTGTTTGGAGGCATCGTGGAGAACGCTCATTGCCAGCTTGCATTGGACATCGCCATACTGGCCCATCTGTTGGAGTGATGGTATAGGGTGCCATTGGATGCACGTCTCGATCACCTCTTGTTCGCATTACCGGCACTTTGAACAGAAACCGTTACATTTCCGATGTGTTAAGGCCCGTGGCTCTGCCCTATCTTCGATGCCTCCCTAATGCTTAGCTTCAACAGGATAATGCACAACCACATGTTGCCCGTATTTTTCTGAACTTCCTTGATGTAGAATAGGTTCGACTGTTACCCTGGCCAGCACTTTCTCCTGATCTGTCACCAATTGAGAAAATGTGGTCAATGGTTGCCGAGCGATTGGCACGCCATCACTCACCATCTACTACTGTTGATGAACTGTGGCATAGTGTTGAAGCTGCATGGACTGAGATCCCCGTACATTTCATACAATCTCTGTTTGACTCCATGCCTAGGTGGATAAATGCTGTTATTGCAGCCAGAGGTGGCTGCTCTTGGTACTAATTTCTCAGGATCTATACATCCTAATTTCCTGTAAATCTAATCACTTGTTCTTTTTTACTATAATGTATGTGTCCAATAAATAACGTTCTGTTATTTGCATTCCTTCTTGGTGTAGCAATTTTAATGATCAGTAGTGTATGCACAATCAATTCATACTAATGTCAACAGTATAAAACATAATTTTTTTCTATCATATAAAACTATAATGCTCTTTTAACAGATATTCATTTGACATTCACTCTATATTGCTTGTCTATCTGACTACCAGAATATTCTGCTTGTGAATTTTCTTTTTCAGGAAACAAATTTTCAATGATTCCCAGTATAGTAGATTTCAAAATTCTTAGGCGAGTTTACCATATTTGTTGGATGGTGGGATGTTTGTGAGTATAAAGTTTATGTATGGTAACACAAAATAGAATACTGAAGTGTGTATTCCTTTACATAAAATACTGTAAATTACCGTAAAATCTGTTGCATTTTAACAATCATTGAGTATATTTTGAAATGTTTTTTAAAATTTCACAGATGACACACCATTCATTTCACACTCATGACAAACCAAATACGTTTTGCCAGTTTAAGAGCATGAATAACATGGGCAGTTCATTTTGTAAATATTGATATTTTACAATTTTTAAGACATCATGATTTTAAAAAAAATCGTAACTATGCGTGATTAGTCTTTTGAACCTTAACGACAAACACCATTAATATATCTTTACATATTTTCATAATAATCTCTACAAAATCAATTTATTTTCCCTTTGAAATATTTAAAAACTTTCTCATATTCTACATATGTTGACATATTTTTTATTTGTGTAATGTTTCTACTTAGTGGTCATTTTAACATTCGCCATTTCTATGCGAGACATGAATTTTAATCATTGAAGATGATCCCAATTATAAATTTTTGCAATCATAAGTAAAAACAAATAGCCATCAAGTGTGGTATAATTTGTGTTTTTAAATTTTCAATAATTTATAGGTTAGAGTTTTAGAAAATTATAGTTTAAAAACATTGTTAAACAGGAGTCTTACAGATTTTTTCTTGAGTTTATTAAATAAATGACTTATCATTTTTTGTCAAGTTTAAAATGCCGAAAGAAGTTTAATTCAAAATAAAAAATATATAAATTTACTATAATTATTATGAAAGGAAACTACGAATGAGATAATCATTGTATCACTAAAAGCTTCTTTCATGTTAAAAAAATAATTTTATTGTAAATGCATGCAATTTTGTTTGCTGAGAGTGAGAGATACATAATTCCGATAACCTTATAGTTTTAAGAAAAATCAGGCATTTATTAAAAGAGTGTTAGAAACAAATCAAGAAAATTGTTTTTCCAATGTGATGTGAGTTTTTTAAAACTGAATTTGCTTACACGATAATGGGAGCATGTTTTTTTCAAGATAAATTTGAATATAGTAATCATTTTTACATTTTTAGAATTTCCTTGAAAATTCTAGTTAATGTACTAAGAACTGAGAGAGACCGTAAAAATTGAAATATTCAATAACTAGTTATAAACAAGTTCATGTAATCTTGAAATTTGCTTATACAAATGAATAAATATTTATGATACACTTTGATTCCGGTAAAAAGCTATTTCGTGGAGATATTTCAAACATTTATTGAACATTTATGATCAAATGCACCAAAATGTTAGATACCACTTTAAATATTCTAATTTGCTCAAAGTCTTTCAAAAGTTTAGCGTTCGAAGTTTATAATTTTTTTAATACTCATCTGAAATTTAATCCACAAAATTAGATTTTTACTCAATCAATATTTCACAATCAACATGATAAACTTTGGTGATATTTTATAAAGTCGTATAAAGATTAGGATAATGATAAACTAGAGCTTTCCATGTTATTAATAATAACTTATGTTGGTATTTATTTTCCACTTAAAATTTCATAAGTGATTGATTTCTTCACGAAAGGAATTGAGAAAATCTCATTTGCATCTATATAAGTCTAATTTATCCTGGTGGAAGAGAATTTTTTTTATGGAAATATATGCAGATAATGTTTCAGGAAAGAACAATTGTTAAAAATTCTGCTATAGATTTTAGAAAATGAATTTATTTACACTCATAGTAAATATCATATTCTCTTTATGATAACCTTTTTAGAGTTAATGAAATATTTTATAAAAAGCTTGAACTTATTCTCTTGAATTCAAAGTTTAGGCTTCTCTTCATCTCCATTTAAGCCGAGCTGGCAGCCGAATTGTTAGCGCGCTTGCCTTCGGTTCAGCAGTTCGTGGGTTCGAATCCCACTTTGGGCATGGATGTTTGTAGAAGTTCGGAATCCACTTTAAACCGTAGGTTCCGGTCTAACTAGCCTTCGTGTGCAAAAAAATGACCGTTGAGCGACAAACAAATCATATCCATTTAATTGTTTTCAATATATCTATTTAAGCATTATCTTTATGTCTACTTTTGCCTTTCAATTGCATGCATATGTGTGTATATATTTATGAATGCATATATTATACGTATTATATATTTAAGTAAATATATTATTGTCCTTTAATATATATTTAAAAATATACGTAAATATTGTACTTATTTTTATTAAAATTTACTTGTGCAAATGTAAGAATAAAATTAATTTAAGTCCAAATGAATTAATCTAATATAATACAAACATGACATATTTATTTTAGTTCATTAATGCAACTTATTGAATAATATAATGAAATAAAATGAAGGATTTGTGAAGTTTATTGAATTGAAAATTCTGCTATTCGGAAAAGCTTTTTAATTAAATCAGGTTGATTAAACAAAATCTTACATTAATTTTAATGCTAACTTTCATCTTAAATCAATCAATTCCCGTGTCCATTTATGTGTAAATACTTAATCAGATGATACAAAATTGATGGAGAGCAGCATAACTTGAATACAATTATTCAGTTGACAATTTTATGCAATAATGGAATTTTTAATCACTGAATATCTGAATATCAATTTATAGGATTATTTCTGTAATGTTTTCCACTTAATATGCTGTAGAGAAAAATTATTTAGAATTTAAATTGTAATATCCAAACAAAAATATAGGTGAAAGATTCTTGAAGTATGTCATAAGTTTTTGCACTAAAATTGCAAATAATATTTATTCATTTTGTTTACCATATGGAAATTATCTTTCATTTCTTATTATGATGAGTTTTATAGCTTCTCGCTAATGACATTTATTAAGTTATGAGGAAAAATTTACTGTAGTCACGTGTAATAAAAATAATTTTTAATCACATTCGTTTAATTGCACAAGATTGATTTTTTTCTTCAAAGCATTTAACAAAATCAGAAGAACATTGTTTTTGACTTTATATTGAATATTGCAAAATTTGATATTTTTAAATAATATGGTGACACTATTGCTTTACTAATTTCTTGAAGAATCATAGATGTAACTGATTTTTCTTTTTAAAACGTATGTATCTTCAAAATATATGAAAAAATTATACATAGAATATTGCAATGCATGCAGCAAGAAATAAATAATTTTTAACTAAATGGAATGTATTAAGACCATTATTTTTCCAATTAAAAATAAAACTGCAAAAAGAATAAAAATATTCAGTAAAATGAAAAATTAAACAATGTTTTATTATCTGAATTTTAACATACTTAAACACCAGTATATGGTATTCTATAATATTTCATAGCTGCACAAATAAACAGAGTAAATTCAAAGTTTAGAAAGAAGAAAATTAAGCTTATGATATTCACCCAAAAATTATAACTAATTTAAAAAATGATTAAAAAAGGAAAACATTTAAAAAAATGTTTTCATTATAAAGAAATTTTATTTAATAAAGTAAAAAAAATAAAATTAAAGTACCTTTTTTCTAAGTAGAAAAATCTAATTCACATAGATCTAATTCACAATCTAATTCAAATTTAATTCACAATATGAAATAACAGGAGGAATTACTGAAGCTGTTTCACAAAAAATTATATCTATGAAGCATTTCGCTAGATTTTTCAAATAATAGAAAGCTTTCAAAAGACATGTTTTTATGTACTGATTTTGAAATTGCATTTCAAATTCTGACCAAGTAGTTTTAGGATTATATGTATACAAAGAAAGAAAGTCTTAATGATGTAAACATGAAACAAAAAAGTTTTGAAATATGAGAAAAAAGTTTATTAGACTAGCTGTAAAATAAATTTATTAGAATAAAAGACAATTGGTATTATACGACGTTAGTGAATTAACCATCTCTAGATGTGATACAAGTGTTATATTTTTACTTGCTATAAGCTTACGCATTTTCAAACATTCTAAAGATATATTTATTTCTATAATATCTGCAAAATATTTTCTGCCTTTAATGGTTTCATACAAAATTACTTCATGTGCTCTTAAAAGGTGCATTACAATCATTACAGTTCTTGCAGATGTCAAGCAAATTTTTAGGTAATTACTTTCAATCCATCAATAGTGAAATATTGCATATAAATGATAACGCTTCAAAGTTTTGAAAATTTTCGGTCTTTAATAGAAGAACTTATTTGAATTACATCCATCTATAATAGAAGAACAAATGTCAGTGAAAGAATATAGTATAAGTCTGTGCAATCCATATGTGTGCCGTATATGTTTGCCATCACAAATACGTGAATGTTGTAAATATTAAAAATACCATATCTTATTGATTAACAAAATGGATGATTAAAAATGGGTATCTGTAATCATTTCTGAATATATGACTATAAAATTCACTTAATTTCAAATCACACTCTTTCATTAATAGGATCCGTTGAAAAATCATATGCATGCAGGGCAACTATCCACACATTTTATGGAAAATCTCAATATAATAAGTGATATATTGTTTATTTACTACTAAAAAATGTTTTCAACCATTTTTAGATCAGTGTTGTTCACTGGCTGTCATATATGCCATGCCATCACAATAACGTGTTTTTAAAGAAATATTTGCTATCACATATTGCGATATTACAGTGCAAAGATTACATAACTGCCGGAGTAGTTCGAACAATATAAATTGCTACGCCATGCTTGACAATCACTTTCTCTTTTATCGACCATATTAAAATCTATAAGTAGGAGAAATGAGGTTTCTGCGACTATCTAAAATTGGATGATGAATTCTAAATCAAGAACATAATTCATCAAAACTTACAATTTGATGAAATGCAAGGACTAGTATTCCTTGTTTCTGTAGAAAGACTATGCTAGTTGAAGAGTTGCATTGTTTGGTGCTTCAACTCTTAATTTCAATGCGATTTTTTTTAGCGTAATATCACTATGGTGTCTTGTTGTAGTCACTATTTATAAAAATTTGTGTTCCTTTAATTATCCCTCAAAACATTTGGTGCCATTAAACTTACATCATATATATGATACTTACTAACGCACATAGTTTATTCTGTCCATTGTATTTTATCACCATAGACATAAACGAAGAAAATTTAAGAATTGATTTATTTGACATAAAGCCGATTAAATGATTTATTACTTTTATATTACTCAAAGAATAATGTACTTCGAAGTCTTTATTTTGTACTTACAAAGTCTATGAGGCTAATTATCAAATTTTCTGATGATATTTGAAAATACTTTCTCACAAGATTAATGTAGTTCGGAAAATATTAAAGTTTCTTTGATATTAATTACACATTAATGTCCAAAAATTATCTAACAAGAATATCTAAATTAAGTAAACAAAGTACAGAAAATGAGATAAGAAACTCAATGTTGGATAAATATAAAAATCAAGTAAAGTTTTTGATTGATATGTACATTGTAATTGTAATTAATACAATAGTTTTGATAATAAAACTTTTAGTTTAAACTTATCTACGTTTTCTAAGAATAAGTTAAGGTGAAATAGAAAAAAGATATTTTTTAAAAAAGTCATTAAAAAATAGAAAAATAAACTGTTTAATTATATTTATAAATGAGTTTAATCGATTTATAACAGGTGCTGGAGAAAAATATAAACAAATATCGTTTCATCTAACGAGAGATATAAGATATAGATAATTATCAAAATCATGAAAATATTCTAAATTTATAAAGTATTTTTATTAGTACACTGCTGGAAAAAAGAAGAAGGACACTACGTTTGTTTTTTTCAAATAAGAGAACTTTGCAATTTTACAAAATAATTTCATTTCAGCAAAGAACTTATTTCCAATCAGATAACTATATATGTAACATGAAATAAGAAACTACTTACTTATTATAATAAAAAAATTAATTTCATTTTCATCATACTGTGTGAAAAACGTAGAAGGATAGTAATAAGTAATGAAATTAAGAGTCTTGTTAATAAGGAATTCTGTCATTTGCTCTTACTACTTCAAAGACTCTATTTGCTAATGAATCATTAAGTCTTGAATTTTGTTTGACAAAAATTATCCGACACACAATTCAAAGCTTCTTAAAGCTCCATTAAAGATTCATATTGCTTGCCTCTGGCGTAAACACGCCGAACAGTTACTGACTATTTTTATTTTACACAATATTGAGGTCAGTATTTTTAGCAAGCTATGGCAAAACCTGAACATTATTTGTTTCAAACCAATTTTAAACTCCATTGGCCACGTGAATTGATGCTCCATATTGCTGAAATATCCAATTTTCTCCGACTTGCTTAGCGACATATGGGAGAAGCTATGAATTTAAAATTTGAATGTAATATGTATACTTCTGTCTTTCATCCAGAAACACTAGATTGTTCTTTCCAGCGTAACCAACTGATATCTAAACTATTAAACTGTCTCATCCTATCTGTCTGGTAAAATAAGTTTCTTCTTGGTAGCCCAGGCAATGTCAAAAATATTGACAACCTTCTGGGACATCTAAATTGAATTTTTTTTCATCAGAACAGTTAACTGATGTCCATTCGGAGTTCCTTTCGCTTTATTTAGAATGGTGCTTTCTTTTCTTGAATAGGAACATATTTGATCTTTTTATGTAAATGTAAAGTGTTTTTCTGGTTACATGAGTAGAGGCAGTTGGGTTTCGTGTTTTTCTAATGCTTCCACACGTTTTTTATGTTCTGAAAAGATTTTTCCTTGATTACGTAGAGTCACTTTCTTATGTGTGGTAATCTTTTCTTTCCTCTGACTCTAGGTGTTTCAATTTTTCCCATAATTTTAGATGCCATAATTTCATTTTTCCGTTAAGATGATGAAGTTTCGAGATGCCATAAAGTTTTCTCCTTAGATATTTTAACCTCACAAAAATTGAGGATTTTTTTTCCAAGAATATATTTTTTGATATAAAGTTTAAAAGAAAAATATTTTAAACATATTAAATTGCTACAGATTCCAAAATGAGAATATTTTTCCAGGTGTTCTTCTACTGTTTTCACAGACCAAAAATCCTTAAATTCTATTTTATATTTCCTTAGTGTTAGATAAAATTCCTAATAAAATAAAAAAGAAAAATTACATCGAATACGCTAAAATTTAAGGAATAATTTATAAAATATGACAATCCTGCTTTTTTCCAGCAGTGTATAACTTAAAAATGCTTTACTCATATAATGCAACTTAAAATCACGTTTGAATTCAGTCCTATAGATATTGAATAGTATTTACAGGAATTTAATACCCCATTTTTCAATGAGATTTTGTAATTAAAAATATTGGTGAATGTTGTATGTTTTGGATTGGTGCTCTGAATAAACAACGACAGTTTCATTACCTTGAAGGTAAAGGAATGCCTGCTTAAAAATAAATGTTTCTTTTTATTTTGATTTCATCAAACCATGATTGGAAAAGTTTTATTGTATAAATTGGAAAATTAGTCTGAAAACTTATTCCATATTTTTTAAGAAATACAATTTCCACCGTAAAATGGATCTGAGCTCAAGTAAAACTTTTCTGTCTTTCGCCAATCATCCTTCCTCTCAGAAGTATTGTGACTTCAGCGGAAGACCCCATGATAGATGTCCACATAAGGTCATATCTACTACGTTTGTGACAGTTGAAAAGATCGTTTCATGTAAAAACTGTTATTTACTCGTGGATATTACAAGTGATTATTTTTAAGAGTTTTGATATGGAGTTTTAAGATAAAAGCATTTCGATTAAAATCTTCATACCGCTATAATGTACCATTTAACAACACTGTAAAAAACTAGCTGATTTTTTTATTCAATGAAAAATAAATGGAAATCTCATTATAGATGGAAATTCCCAAGATGTTTACTTTAGATCACTTAGGTAACCAAGCATGATAAATTACTCAAAATAACATTCATCGTACGGTCTGCAATTTCTGTTTCACAAATATGAAAAGGATATTATATCAGATTGAAGCGAGAAAATAAATCAATTGAGAATATATTTCTAAGATTATGGATTCCAAATCAGAGTAATTCAAACATAACACTCAGGATCGAAAATTTAGTTCCATTTACATTTGAATCAAACAGCTTATGTTTATTTTATGAGGATACAGCCTAATCAAGAATCTATTAATTTGGCAATAAACAAAAGATAATATGAACATTGCTGAAATATTAAAAGAAACAGAAGAAAAAATGTTGTTTGAGAATCATTCCCTCGTAAAAGTTTTAAAACTCAATACTCAAACTAAGTGGGGTAGCCGTCCAATTGAACCAAGGCCAAGATGAGAGTGTTTGTTTCCTTGATCGGGGAACATGGGGTGTGAAGAAGATGCCCCGGTTTGGTGAGCATAGACATAGACATACGCAATGGAACACCTGGTCTGTACCTTAGGTCGGTTTGATGATCAGCACAACAAGTAACCAGCAGAGTTTTACTCCCAAGCTTGCTCGGTACTCAATTTTACTGATTAGTTGAAGGGATGAATAGCTGAGTCGACAAAACCCAATCCAATGATCGAACCTCAGACCTGTGTTTTTTAAACGTAAAACACTACAATCATGTATCGGGCTTCTTCATATAATTACTTCGATAAAGTTTACCTCTATTAGATTTGAATTGCTTTTATCCGCACAAAAAGTTGTTTAATATTTAAATACTTGTCTGAACAATAAAAAATTAATGTTTTAATTATGTGTGCAAATAGTTTTGCATTTTTGCTTTTTGCCAAAAAAAAAATAAATAAAATAAAATATCAAAACTTTAATAAATTATATTACACAATAATTTTATTATCTGTCTTAAAATAATTTTCAAGATATGTTTTGTATTTTTTTTCTAATTAATCACTTTAGTATAAATAACATACCATATTTTATTCCTGTAACAAATCTAAATATAATATAAAATTTTCAATACATAGATTTCTATAAATAATTTCAAACCGATAAATATTAGTGTTTCTTCAGAACACGCCCACGATCTCATTAAGATTTTGAAGTCTATAAATATTTCGAAAATTCCAAGCTAATGACTAGATCATACTAAGAATTCGTTATTGATTTGAAGAAAGTTAATAGAAGTATTTAATAAGATCTTCCTCTCAATGAAACATTTTATCAAAGCAATTTTTATCTACATAAAAAGAATGCATGAACAGAAATATTTTCCATTCCTTGGGACGCAATACAATTAGTATGTTTTTTGAGAGAATTTCTTGAAAAAAGCAATCGTTATTTACTCTTAAAAGAGAAAGCATATGTATTTTCATTTATTTTTAGTTATGTATGTATATATATATATATATATATATATATATATATTTGTATAAGAATGAATTAACATATAAACCTAGCTGATGGAGTTTGGAGTTTTTTTATATAAAATAATACATTAATATATTCATGAAATATCAACTAATTTTTTTAAGTTGAATTTGTCTCGAATTTTCATCGAAAAATAAAATAACAACACTTACATATTTTCAATGAAGCCAAATTGTGGAAATCTGATAATTGAAATATCTCAACCGAAGCATTTCTACTTTTAGATTTTTCTAACAATACCATGTGTAAAAAATGAGAATATATGCATAACATGCCAAGAAAAGATCGAAAAGACAAGACAAAGAAAAGAAAAATATAAGGGTAAGAGACTAACGGTTATGGAAATGAAATGTAGAGTCCATAAAAACAAAGTTTACCTCAGAACTCAATTAGCATCAGGATTCTTTTTTGTCATTAATTACAGTTAAGAGATACCGTCTTAAACAGAGGTCTTTTTGTTGTTTGTTTCTTTGTTCTTGCAGGAGATTTCTTGCAATATATTTCAATATGATAATGTTTCAATATATTCTGCGGGATTTGTTTAATTATCGTTTGTGAGCAAGCTGTTAAAATAAAGTATTTAACATGACTTAAAGTGTCTCAAGCTTTAATGAAATGATCTACATACGGATGATTTTTTAAGTGTCCACAAGAAATTTTTTTGGGGGAACTTTTAAAAATGTACCTTTGAAGAATGGCGAACTTTTACTGAAGTATTGCTTATTACTTGCATAATTCAATTGGCCAGTCAATATATACTGCATTATTTAACATAGGTATACTTTCAAAGTAATATGAAATGATTCTTATAAATCAAAGGTATTACCATCATTTTAATAATAACATACATATATTTACCTACTATCAAATTATATCTGCGCATATGTATAAGAATTACTACTTTTCTGTATAATTACATCATTTACAACAAATGTGATGGTTAAATTTTTTATGCATCAAAATAATTTTCCCTCCTTTTCTGATATTTACATTTTTTCTTTATTTTATATGCTAGAAAATATTGCTAACAATTTCGAATAAATAAATATTTTTATGCTATGCATTTGTGTAATAGAAAATATAATATGATATGAAGTTATGATACAGAATCTCTTTTTTATGTAAAAATTCACACATACGAACATACATGAAGAAGACGCATGCGGATAACAGTGAATAAATATTTTGAAAATTATTTTTATAGAAAATGAAGGATTAATGAAGTCACTCGATTTAATTTAGTTATATATTTTGGCATAAAACGGAATATATTTTGTGAATAATAAGCATTATTAACTTTATTTTCCATAAAATTGCAAAGTCAGAAGCATGTAATTATTATGAAGCAGATTGCTAAGCTTACACAAATAATGATTGCTTTGTAGTCTTAACTATTGTTACCTTCTTGAGAAAATAATTTCAAAGTAAACATTACCCAAAACTGCCAATTTCATTATTAATAGAAAATTATTCAGCAGGAAACATTAATTATTACTTCAAAGTAATTAAAGTTTTATTTATGTTCTCATTAACAATCTTTAAATCAATAATTTTGTGACAAAGTTAATGAGAGATTTAATTTACAAGGGATTTGTTCGCAATTTATCACTTATGGCCTTGATATAGCTTCACAGGCTTACTTTCTCTTCTAATTGCTAAAGAAGTTTACGTGAAATGCTCCATCACCCTAAATTAACTTCAGGTGAGCGTCAAGAGTTCTGGGATATTATAATGATGTGGGTTCCTATCCATTTTACTGGAGCAGTTTTCTTAATTTAAAACTGGTAGGGAAATTAAGAATTGAAGAGAAAAAAATGGAAAAATAGAATTTGTAATTTAGTTTTACTATACATCAATACCTCATATATTCAAACAATTAGAAATATTAAATATATGCCTTTATTAAATAAAGTATTATTTAATTAAACTGAATAAAATTAGGTAAACATCTTCAAAACTCTATAAAAATTCACCTCAAGTTCAATATTTAAATTAGTTTTAAATAATATAAAACTATTTAAATAATAAAAACGGTTTAATAGAGTCGTGTATGTAAACTGTTTTGGAAGAAATAAGACAAGGAAGCAATTAAATGTAACAAATAAATTATTGGTGGTAAAATAAAACGTTCTTTTGTATGATTATTTACTTAATGTTTGTGCATAAATACATATTAATTAGGAATTTTTTATTGTTTATAAATTTAAATGTAAATTTTAGAGAAGAAAATAATATATACCTTCACAAATTTACTTCTTTCGTAAACATGTCTCACTGGAAGTCAATATATTTTACATTATATTCTACTAAACAGTGACAAGGTTTATACTAAATAATATATTAATTAAATGTTTTAAAAATGTTGAATTCCTTACATTGTTTCATATTGTATAAGGACATTGTTTCATGGTTTTTATTTTTTGATTTAAGAATCAAAAAACTATTGATATAATTATTGAATTAAAAAAATTAAATTCAGTAATTATTAAGCATCTGAATTTGACTCTTAAAACATTTTTATTAAAAAAAATAATAAAATAACCAAAAATAAATTACACATTTTATATTTAGCACATTTATTTAAAATTTAATTAAATATTTTTACTTCATGTTATTGATGACTTCATAATTGTTACTCTCTCACTAAATTTTAAGCAACAATAATTTTTGAGGATATATCATTACATATAAGCTAATGTAATAAATAGTACCTCTTGGGAGAAAGCTTATTTTAATGTGTTACATATGGAATTAATAAATGCATAATATGGAATTACTAAATATAAATCTAAATGATTAGGGAACATTCTCGGTTTTTTAATTGTATTATATAAGATATAAGAACGCAGCTTTTATTCTCATATTCAATTTTGAAGCTTCTTTTAGTATTTTTAAATGTTTTTGCAATTTAAATATAGAGAAGAATACTATAATGAATTGAGAAACTCCTACTTCACTGAATTATAAATTATTTATTTTAGTAAAAAATAGAATGCTATTAATGTTATTTAGAAATTATTTTATTTTTGTAAATTTTTCATAAGCATATTCAAAAATTCTCAAATACATTATTTTTTTCAAAATGTTTGGTTATTATTGTGACGCAGTTGAAGTCTCAAGACAAGTAAAAGCACGAAATTAATAATCAGAAGAAACTGAAAATTAATAATTAGAAGTTCAAAGCATACAAATAGGGAAAGTAGAAATAGCACAACTATATATTTAATTAATGAAAAGAGAGGATACAACACAGCTGTACATTTAAAATTTCATTTACAAATTGTCTGTATGTGTAAGGATAACAATGATTTAGTTAACAAAGTGAAAAATATCAATGCATGTGTTGAAATTCTGTTGTAGTATTAATTATGTCCATCGAAGTTTATGTTTATTTCTTTAGATATATTATGTACATAATTTAAAAGTATTATATATCCTTTAAAGCATCTCATAGATATAAAAGATTAAATTCATCATGTATATCATATTAAACACTTAGTAAGATTCTAGTGGCTAGATCATTATGTCTAGAAAAGATGGATTGCCTGTATAATTATAAGGTAAGATGTCGGATATTTTATTTAGAACTTATCTCTTTAGCTGAAAGAAAGTTTGAGCAAAATGAATACAATATATTTTGAACTCTATAGATCGTTATAATACAATGACTTATGTTAATTTATTCTTTATTTTAAAACTTAACATGCAAAATCACTATAATATAAGGAATAAGGACAAACATTCTTAAATGATACTCAATTTTGCCATTCAGAAAAAAAGAATATTTTTGTGACGAAATAATAATAACATTATTACATATGATAACAGAGATAGAGAAAACAGAGGTGGTATGTAATAATATAGTGTCTCAAATTAATGGATTCTAAGGAAACTGGTATCCTCTTCTATACCTTGCTGTATCATATGAATATGTCATATATACCGGATGATATGAGCGTGTTTAAAGTGCATTTGATAAATATCTTCACTTAAAGCACAGCAACGACTGTTTTCTAAATGTAATCATTGTTGTAGTTTCCTCTAAAGCTGTGGTTCACGAGTTGAAAGCACAATATTTTAACAAATGACTTCAGTGGATTCTGGAACTAAATCTAGTGTTTTCTTTTAACAAATTATTTTTAAACAAATCACATATTTGCTCAAAATACAATGAGAAATGCATGACAGAGGAGAATTATTAACGCCAGATTTCGCTTACAACATTTAATTGGATTAGTATATGGTATGATATATTTTGATTAAAAAAGTCATTTTTTAGAATAATCATGAGATGCACTGTCATTAAATTTATGACATGGTTACATCTGTTGCAATATTTCTTATTTACATAGTATAATAACAAGATAATGCATGAACTCATTAACCTTATTATCTTCGCATTCATCGTCTTTAAATGAATCTGATAGCATCCTTGGAAAGTAAATCTCCAATATCCACCTATGACAACGAACTTTGAATTATGGTTGGTTGATAGTTTGTTCTATCACAATTTGCTGAAAATAACTGTTTAAGGAACTGTATATAGCTTAAAATATTCATAAAAATACATGCTCATAACCATTCTTTTATCATTAGATTAACCAGTGTAATTTTATTTATTGAATGATTGATTACAGAATAAATTCTATCAAATGTTATTGTGGGCAATTTCGTTACATAATTCTAATATATTTTTTGAATAATCATGCGGTGTACTGCTGTCTTTAAAATTGTGTAAGGTGAGAAAAATAATTATCTCCATATGTATTTTCATCTGCTTCAAAATACATAATATGTGATATGCAAATAATGGGTAAGGATGATTCCGAAAATTGTATGCTTGCATTTATAATGCAGTAGTCATAACTTTCAGCTACATATTCAATAGTATTTGTATATAACTTATAGTGTAAAAACTATATATTTCAGTAATTTGCTTTATTTTATGATTTTGTCATATAGTGACATTACAATTTGTCAATATTTATATGTTTTACTCTTTTAAAAATAGTTTAAGGAAATTTAAACAAGCATAATTAGACGGCAAGTCACTCAGAATATTATAATGCTTAAATTTCCCCCATTATACTTAATCTTATTTTAGAAATAAGTATCAGTATTCAAAAAGAAAGAATCATGCATCGTAAGCAATTATAATACATATTATTATCTTATTTTCTTTATACAATCTTTTTTTTCTAACTTTGAATTAATGTCGATTATATGACAATTTTTGAAATGTTTTAATGAGCTATTTTTCAAATATTTAAAATAAATAGTCTTCAAGTGTTTTTGAAAGAATTTTAACTATTGTATTTATTTTTCAAAAGCTTGTCAAAATTTTCTCTTGTATCACTCTGATTATATTCGGGATATATTTGTAAAATGAAATAATCACTTTTACTTGTGTGGATTTGCTTCTGTAATTTAAGTAAAAAAAGAAATTTCCATCACTAAAGTTTCATTAAGTGCACTTTTAAGCCAATCCAAAAATTTCGAAATATCAAAATTGCAAAAAATATAAGAAGAATGCTAACTTTATATAAGATAAAAGATAATCGTTATCATTTTCTCAATTATACTAAACAACTGAATGAATAAATGAGGTATTTAAAATATATTCCATTTAAATATTTATTAAATACTTCATTTCTATTTTTGTAACACGTAATGTTCTTAATTTTAAATTTCCAATCCATCACATATCAAAAAATGTTGTATTCTTATTCAAAATATTTAAGAATTTATGTTTTTCAAGGAATATTCAAGAAAATGAAAATTTTTACCATAAAATTAAATAATTTCAAATCTAAATGTTTGTTTTTTAAGAGAATCACAAGTGATTAAGTAAAATGTTTTACATAATTTTTCCTGCAAAAAATACAAAATTCTTTGAAATTAAACGTTAGCCAAAATATGCAACAGATTTGAATGGTTCTCTAAGAAGTAAATACTAAATTCATGCATGAATTTTTATGAAAATTTCACGTTCCTGATGTTTGAGTTTTTTAACCACCACCAAACATTTAAGTGTTGTTAAAATAATAGAGTAAATTTATTATAACAATAAACAGTTTTTCATTTAACAAACAAGTGTTTCCTTTAACAAGTAGATTTTTAATAATTATATATTTCCATTTATCTTTATCTATTATATATATATATATATATATATATATATATATATATATATATATATATATATATATATATATATATATATATATATATATATATATGTATATATATATAAAGTTATTAGTATATTTTATAAAATACAATGAATATAATGAAACAAAATACAATGAAAAATGCTAAATGGAGAATAGTACATTAAAATATTAAATGCCAAATGTAGAATACTAAATGGAAAACAATATATTGAAAATATTAAATGGAAAATAATACATTGAAAAAAATACATTGGAAAGAATTACATTGAAAATACTTGAAAGAAATACATTGAAAAGAATTACATTGAAAATACTTGAAAGAAATACATTGAAAAGAATTACATTGAAAATACTTGAAAGAAATTTCAAAGAAAGATAGATATAAATGGAATAAAGTACCAATATGGCCAGCTTCGTCAGGGGGTGTTGACCACATTGGCACAATTATGGCTTTTCTGCAATGGCCCAAGACATAGTCTTAAAGAAGCCAGTACACCCCAAAGCCATACCAAAAATTCAAACCAAAATATCAAACCAGGATAAAAGAAGTAGAATTTAATCCAAAATATATAAATAGAATTTAATCTAAAATATATAAGTCAAAATTCAATGTTGCCAAAATACATTTAATTTATAATAATCTAATTACAAATCCAAATTTGCAAGAACCTCACCAAATACATAAATTAGTAACTAAATGTAAACACTATTTGGTGAGGTTCTTGCAGATTTGGATTTGTAATTAGATATGATTTTAATTTGATTATTATAAATTAAATGTATTTTGGCAACATTGAATTTTGACTTATATATTTTAGATTAAATTCTACTTACATATTTTGGATTAAATTCTACTTCTTTTATTCTGGTTTGATACTTTGGTTTGAATTTTTAATATGGCTTTGGGGTGTAATGGCTTCTTTAAGACTATGTCTTGGGCCATTGCAGAAAAGCCATAATTGTGCCAATGTGGTCAACACCCCTGACGAAGCTGGCCATATTGGTACTTTATTCCATTTATATCTATCTTTCTTTGAAATTTCTTTCAAGTATTTTCAATGTATTTCTTTCAAGTATTTTCAATGTAATTCTTTCCAATGTATTTTTTTTTCAATGTATTATTTTCCATTTAATATTTTCAATATATTGTTTTCCATTTAATATTCTACATTTGGCATTTAATATTTTAATGTACTATTCTCCATTTGGCATTTTTCATTGTATTTTGTTTCATTATATTCATTGTATTTTATAAAATATACTATTAACTATATCTTAGTAATACTATTCTAGCTGCTTTTGCGCTAAATGTATTGCTAAACTTAAATATTTTATATATTCTTGTGCTTTTAGTTCTATATCTAACTTTGCAATTATATATATATATATATTAATGATGTACTTTCCAACTCCTCCTCAAACTGTAAAAACTGTAATGACCTTTTCACGACAATTGTCTATCCGAGTGAAAAAAATAACTGTAACTTATAATGTAAACATTATTTACCTTTGTGTACTTTTCTTAAAATGCGTGTGAATGATAGTAAAGAATTGTTTTATATTATTAAGTTATGATGTTAAAGGATTACTTAAACTCATAACTCACAAATTTATGTTAAATTTAGTTTAAATTTTAAATTTAAAAGTGAATAAGTGATTCAGAGTTAATGCTTAAATAACTTTATATTAATTTGTTTGTATCGTACGTATAATATACGCTTAAGGAATTAATTAAAGAATATTATATTTTATCTTATATTCACAGCAATAGCATAGAATCTCTTGAAGTATAATCATACAAAGGAAAGCATTAAGTAAACTTTTGAAGTAATTTTATATATGATTGAAAGTGGTGTTTACTTATAACTCTTTTATATTTTTAGTGCTATAACAATTACTAAGTTATATTCTTCTTTACGAACTATTTCTAGTTTTAGAAAATATGTATGAAGTAGGACTCAATTATTCAACTATATTTAAAATTTGAATTTTTTAAATATAGATTCGCAATTACATCTTTTTCTCAATTCTTCCTTTATTCTAAAGGTGTATTTTTTTATTTCGGCATGCATCCCGGAAATACTATATAAAAAATTCTGGAAATAATTTTTCCTGCCTTATTCTTTAACACACTATGAAAAACATTCTACCATGAAACATTACCAAACCATCCTTCTAACATTTTTATGCACAGTTTCCTAGGGAATAAATGAACATTCTTTGAACGGCATTCTGTTACTGAGGTCTGATGCTGATTTCCGGCATTCGATATTGACCTTTCTGAGATTTCTACTTTTTTTCACCTTTTTATGTGGAGAATGTAGTTAAGGTAATGCTGAAAAAATAGTTGCAAAAGAAGGGTAAACTGGTGTTTATTGCAGCTCATAAAAAGGTGTTGTAAAGCTTTATGAGATTTTTTCGCTTTTTCTGAATCTAGGTATGAGGCAAGTGTAATTAGTATGTGATTGCGGTAGAAATATTAAAATCAATGAATATAAGTTTAAGGGAAACTATTGAAAATGTATTTTATTAATCAAATATATATTATTTATTACAATTTGGAAATGTGTATTTTATGAAATTAAATTTACTGCAAAACATTATAAAGATACATAAAATAGTTACCTGTACTTTAACTAAGAAATTTGATTTTACTATTAAATAAAAATGCGCTGTTATTTTTGTATGATTGTATTATTGTTCATAAACACCAAATGTTATATAATTTAAAAATGAAACATAAATATATATTAATTTCCTTTGAAATAAGTTTTAAATACATATCAAAAACATTGAATCATAATTTTAGAAATTGTAATTGATTATCAAGATAATGTATTTCAATTATTTTTACCTGAATATGATTTAATATTATAAACAAAAATATTTTATTTTTGATATGATTTATTTGATCAATTCAAAGTGATATAACTTATAACAGGACAAAATAACATTACTAAAGTAGTTAAGAATATGTGTTTAAGCAAACTTAAGGCTGTACACTTTAATAAAAATGTGCTGTTAATCAGGAATGATGTTTTGAAGTAAAATGAAATTTTATTTGCTTGTCATGATAATCTTTAAAAATTGACCAAAAATATACACAAATAACAGAGCAAATGTTAACTGTAAAACTGAGAGGTGGATTAAGGTACTTCTTTATTTTTCAAATAAACATACACTTGAAAAATGTCCAGATCTCAGTAGTCATTAGATTACAGAGTATGTACATAGTTTGAATGATGATTAAATATACATTTGTTTTTTATAAGAAATTTCTACATTTTCATTTTAGAAAAAAAAAACTGCATTGAAAACACTTATTCTAACTCGATAAATATAGTATTTAACACAGAGTGATGTGTAAAAGTTGTTTCATTAAAATACAAGTTTTCGTACGAAAAAAATCTGAAATCCCAATTAAATTTATTTACTAAATATTAGGATTTTAGATAAAGGCTTCTTATTTAGAAATTCAAAGTTTATTAAAGATTTAAAGAGTTGTAACTCACAAAGCATTTATTATTCTAAGTTATTCTTACTTATTTATTTTTAAGAAATTAAATTTAGCTATAATCTTAAAGTCTTATATATTTTATTTTTCAAACAGTGTAAGCTCGTTTAATTTAAATTATGAGCAACTGAAGTAAGAGTGATATATATATAATTCACTTTTAAATTACCTAAGTAATTAAATTTAAGTACATTCTACAAATTTCATTGTTTCAATACAACAGATTTTCTGAATATAATTATGATATGAACATTTCTTTTTTGTTTACTTTGTTGTCTATTACTGTGTTTGTTTGATGGAGAGTGTACAAAAGTCATAAAAATTTTAAAAATTTAACTAATTACTTCATTAAAATTATGTATATTAAATATTATATATATATATATATATATATATATATATATATATATATATATATATATATATATATATATATATATATATATATATATATATATATATATATATATATATATATATATATATATATATATATATATATATATATATATATATAATATTTAATATGCATAATTTTAATAAAATACTATACATAGGATGGTACTCGAAGACAAGGAAACAATCGAAAGAAGATAACATCAAATTTTATAAAATTGCAGATCATCAATCTTTTTGCAAAGAAATCAGAAAGTACTGTTTTTAATTACAACAATTATTATTCCAAGTTTATTTAAATTAAAGAAAATTAATATTATTGAGATTAAAACGTTTTGTGCAATTTAAGTTGTTTAAATGTAATTAGCTTTCTCAAGGAGTAATAACATGTAAAAAATGCTTGCAATTATTTATAATTGTAAAATATTTATGGTATGGATAATTCTGAGAATAGTAAATAAAAAAAAAACTATCTTTATTTATATAATAGTTTCTAACTGTTAATCTAATAGTATGTTATAGTTACAAATACTTTTCATTAATACCACTGATGATTGAAATTAATACACATATTCATTCATGATGTTTAAATCCTTATGCAAATCAAAAATAAATTTAAACTAGTATTCCTTGTTTAAGCATCTACTACTATATTTTCGCTCAGTGTTTTAAAGGTAATGGTTTTAAAGAATTTTCCTTTTATTCGACATAAAAATAATTCTTTAAGAGTTTAAATATTAAGAAAATAATGCTCTGTTCAATTCCAAAAATGATTTAAAATTTTTTTTGAAATTCCACAAAAACAAGTATAAGATTAAATTGGTTAATAAAATGAATCATTTACTTATATTTATATTATTTTATGCATTTTGCATTATTTCCCCGAGTATTCCTTTGCAATGATGTAAATTCTCAGCAATAATCTGTTTGATGGTTTGTATTATATCTTGGTTACTTTTGTGTTAGTTCAACATTTTAGCTTTTACGAAGAGAAACAATTATACGTAAATAACGAAAAATCCACATGTGATAAAGAAAGGTCTTACAATACTTACAACGTAATAAGCAATATAAAATGAAAGAAAATCTTCTTTATAAATTGATATTTTAAATTAAGTTTTTAAAATATATGCAATTTTTAAAATGTATTCTGAGGATTGATATGCATTTTATCAAATGGCAATATGAAAATTTGATCTAATTACTTTAATAAAGTTATTAAGGTATTCTACTGATTTTAAAATCAACTATTAGATTTAAAAGCTGATTTTTTTAAATGACATAATTAAGCTGTTTCTATTATTAACGTAATGTAATTTTGTACTTGTGTTTAATTCGAATTGTAAAATTATCTAAAGAGAAATGAAAATTATAACATTGTTTATGTTTGGAAATGTTCATGAAATATTTTGGATTATTAAGAATATGATAAAAGTTATAATTGTTTTCACAGCACAATTTTGAAAGTTACATAGCTATCAAGACGTTTTTTTCATTTATTTATTTATTTTTTTTTTGAAAAAAATTTTTATTCTTTATGGTGTAACTTTTATAAAATTATATTTATTTTGTTTGAAATAGTGTTAGTTATTTTTCAGAAATGAATTTGCATTAGTACTTTTTCAATTTACCTTAGTTAAAATAAATGAATTAAAATATATGAGTGACTTCTATGGTATTACCATTATATCAGTACATTTTAGTTAGTTTTTTTTATAAAGATTATGTTTTAATATTTTAAGACATATTGTGAGAAAAACTGATCATTTAAGCAATAACCAGATATGTCTTAGTATCTTGCAAATAAAAGTTAATTCCTTTCTTAATTTTTTTCTTTACTATCCTTTCATAACAATGATAATGTAATCACCGTGTAAAACATTTACATTATAAATAAAAATTTCAACATTATACAATTTAAAATTTCCTCATTAGGCAGAAAAGCAACCATAATTAATTATTTTTCCAGCTAATATAAAGCTGTAAGTAAGATAAGAATCATTGAGGTAATCGTTCATTTCATTTTTTTCTATTAAAAATGGCTTAATATTAATTTTAAATGTTTTATGGCAGGTAGTTTTGTTACATATTAAAGTTGAAACTGTTCCAAATTGCTCCGAAGCCTATACTAAAATAATATTCTTAATATAATGTTAAGGATCTCTCTAAATTTTTTTAATCTTTTAAACATTGAATAAAAAATTGAGTATCTTATATTTAAAGCTAAAAGGTGTCTGATTAATATTAAGGTAATTACTGGAGTTTGAAAAACGATACAACTCATTTCCTTCATTGATGTGAACATAGAAAATATAAATTAAAGAAATTAATAAATTCTGAATTTTATTTTGTAAAAAATTTAAAACTATGTATTTTGATTAATTAAAAAAACATAAATTAAATCAAGGCAATAACAAAACCTAAAATTTCACAAGAAAAATTTAAATCAAAATATCTATGTGATAAAAATTATTCCCAACATGTTATTTAGGTGGTCTATTTTACAGAACAGAAATATTCTTTACTTGATGATATTAAATACATACCATAAAATATTTAATCTTTTTATTTTAGAAAAAATTAAATTGCATTTTATCATTTATCTTTTTTAAGTTAACAACATAAGTTAATTAGGCAGAATAATAATTAAAATAAAAGTATGTTGACTAAACAACAAAATGATGCTAATTTTATTAACAACAATTATTATTTTGAGCGCAAATTTGTTCATTAAAAATTAATATGCTACAAGTTTTCACCAATTAACCACATCGTCGATGGGAAGTAATCCAAGTTTTCCTGACTTTATTTGCCAATAATTAAATATTTCAATGTAATGAAAGAAATGACTCTTATATTTCTTAAAATGTGTGTGAATACACATAATAACTACACTTTTATGATTTGCTTTTACTTTTTAATGTATCAACTCAATGATAAATGAATAAGTTAATCATTGAAAAATCATCAATTATAAATGCAAATATTTATCCGTAAGTATTCTTGTGATGTGTTATAAATAACAACAAGCTTAGTCATGTAGGTGTTTGAAAATTTCAAATTAATAGTAAATTCATTAATTTTGTAATTAAAAGATTAGTAGTGTATCAAAGGTGACTCTAATTAGTAATTATAGTTATTCCAAACACAATGAGGCTCTTATACCATAAATAATAATTAAAATAATACATCCTGTAAAATAGTTTTTATTTAAATTGGTTAAATATTGTATAAAAATTGTTTAAGTTTATTCAGCATGAAAATTATTAATATGCTTACACAGCAATATTAAACTTAAATGTTTGTGTGTTCTTATATCTAAAAGAATGTAATGTGAATATAAATAAAAAAGGTTATAGACCTAAAATGCTAAAATATGCAACTTGATATTTGCTTTAAGTTAAACTTAGAATGCAAAATATTTAATCACAATTTTTACAAAATATGTCCGAAGCATTATTTTATTCATGAAGTATTGATATAATACTAAGGAGAAAAGTTATTTGCATTCTTATTTAATTGTACCAGGAATTAATAGTTTTGTTGTAGAAACTGGAAACGGGCAGTTTTGAAATCAACAAAATTGTTAAAAACTACTTGGAAAATACTCATATTCATTAATTATGATTTTAACAAATATTCCTTATGGAAGTATTATATTTATTATTATTTGTTATTAAAATATTATTTTTCTGAGTTAAAAGAAAAACAAATAAGAAGCAGTTGTCTTCTGTAAATTAGCAAATAATAAAATATGAAATTCAAGGTCATGAAATTTCATTAAGAAATTTGTGAAAATTGAGAAATCCATTTTATGTGCATCAATGATAATAAAATTAGAATATTATAGGAATTAAATTTTTCTGCGCCTTTGAGATTTATCTCAAGCTAAAAATCAAAAACCACAGACAATAATACAAGATTTCTATTATTTTTTACTTAAATCAATTCAATCTATTTTGATTCTTAATTCATTTCATTCAAAAAAATTATATTCATTTAAATAACCAAAATGCTTTAATATTGAATGCAGTCACCAATTAATACATCATTTAATGCATCTAACAAATACATCAAACACTTTTTTAATTTATGTTCTTATTTAGGATGTCTGCATTTTGATTTATTGGAGATATAAAGCTGGCATTTGAGTTAAATATAGTCGCAAGCATGATTCAGTTATGATAATTGACTTTATTGATAAAATGGTTATTCGTACTTGTTACATTAATGTATTCTTTGTGATTTTTTACTATTCTCAAACTCAGTTATGTACATATTAAAGATATATAATCTATTGTAACCCACATTATAAATACACTTATTATATAATTATAACATTTAAAACTGCAAGTAACGAGAAACATTTTAATTGAAATTCCCGTCATGAGTGAATTTCTGTTATCATTCTCAAATGTAAATCGTAACCTCAAAATGTTTCAAACAATCAATAACCTTATAGCAATCAACTAAACTAGTAAAACCATGTTTTAGTGGACTGAGTTTGTAAATCAATATATTCAAATCAGCGACTCAGACTTTACTGTCATTCCAGTTAATCAACCAGTTAAAGGCACCGGTATAAAAATTTATCATCTGATTTTTGTCTTCGATGCGATTATTTGTCTTCTGAAATAGACATTTATTATATTTTCCCTATTAGAAGGAGAATTCATTCAAAGCTAAAATAACATACTTTTCTTTCCCATCTTCCTCCTCACTAATAAACAGAATTATCTAGTAGTTTTATATATAAGCATTTTTTCAAAATAATTCATCTAACAAGAGACAGTGAGAGATCTTTTACAGATTGAACTATTTATGGAACACACACGCAAATGTCAAATTTACAGTTAAATAATTTTTTACTTATTTGTACATAAAAATATATTTTAATTAATGATTCATTTAAATGAGTTTATCTCTACTAGATTATATAAATAACATTTTTCAAAAGTATTTACCATTTGAACGAGTTCATTTAAGTTTATAAGTATTTATTCCTAAAGACAAAGTAATGACTGAGGGTGGAGTGATTAGCATCCCTAATTTCAAAGCAGTAGGTCCCTGGTTTGAATCCGGATACGGGCATAAATGTTTCATTCTTTTTTTGAATGTGTTTTATTATCCTTTCACTTTCGGGCTGAAGATAGCACTTTCACTGGGTATCCCATGTTTAAGTTGCCATTATCTTTGATCCTTGTAGTACTGTAATGGAATAAATTCTTAAGGGTAGTGGAGCATTGAAACAAAAATAGGTTTTATATAAGTTTCAATATTCAGCTCATTCAATTTTAACAAAATCGTTTGTTGTGTGTAATTCTTATCCAACTTTTAAAACTACATTTTACTTAAACTTAAAATATAATTATTTCCTTTATTAATTATCTTTTTTTAAAAATTTAAAGACATTTTTATAATTGAAAATTCATTTATCTTATACTACATTATTTGGTAAACAATATTATAACATTGGATTGATACTATATTTTTAATTTTATAAATCTAATGAAAATACATTCAGCATATTTATTTTCTGTGTATCGTATGTTTTATACTATCATTATTTATATATTTCTATATCATAATTTCAAATAAATGAAGCAATTCTAGAAAAATAGCGGAATCACGTAATTTTTAGCGTCTGGCTCTTGAAATAGAATTTGTGATATAAACGCTACATGAATTTAATATGCACTTTTATTCTATAATTTTAATATGTCTTGGGAAATCTCAACTTAATAATATTTTTTGAATTATTAATTATTCATAATATTTTTAAAATGTAAAAATCCAATCTTTTATGTAATTTTTGTTTAAATTTTAAATTTCCTTTGAATATAAATATTAAAATAGTCAAAAATGTGAAATTTTGCTTAAAATCTTTCATTATAGATATAAAATGAAGTTTCATTACTAAATAATTTAGGAGTTTTAGTTTAAGTATTTTAAAGTTTCTTAATACAATTGTCGTCATAAAATGATTGCATCAAAGTTCTGCTATTAAAATAAAGTCATTTGAATTGTTTTGAAATAATTTTTAGGAATTGATAACAGAATAAATCAATTATTTATAAATATAAAAACAATATTTTGAATAAAATTCTCTAACATTTTATCGTTATAATATTACTGAATTTCTCGTATTATTTTAAACTCTAATTTGAGTCTTTTTGAAGTTGAATTTGGTGTATGAAAGAAATACATGTTAGTTTTTGATATTTAAGTAACTAACAGTTTACTGAATTTGTTAAATAAATTGTATACATAATATATTGAAAAATTTTGTCACAAAGTATATTCATAGATTACACTTAAATGATATTGGAAAATCATCCTCTTAAATATGTTTTATTAGAGATGTGCTGTATTTGCTTGTGGATGTTGATAAGTCATAGTAAAATAGCTGTGGTGACCCAAAGCTGAGATGGCTACAGACAAAAATGACTATTTTGCTCATTATGTTTTTAACTGCTACGTGTTCCAGAGAAAGCCAGATGTTGTATTACCACTAGACAAATCTGTAATTTATATTGAAAACTTTAGTTCAGAATATTTGAACAAAGTGCATAACCTCTATGATTTATCAATATGTAAATTGTAGGAGGTGAGGTTGATAAATCCTCATGTTAAGCCTTAGTACTTTACTTGCCGATTAATCCATTATAAGGACTACCAGATGTTTTTTTTATCACAGAAAGCTTTTTTCTGAAGTCACCAAAGGCACTGACTCCCCAGATTTATTAAAACAGTTGGCTTTGGTGGTCATAAATAATATTCCACCTAATGACCTCCACATTTATACGGATGGCAGTGGTGTTGATAGCCACCACGCCGGAAGTGGAGTTTTTCTTAAATACCCGGAAAGATCTAGTGATTTAAAGTTTTGCAGAAACCCGGATTACAGTTCGGTATTTCGCAGCAAACATTTGACTATCCAGACTGGTCTGGACTCAATCAACGATAAAGCCTCTTTTAATAATATATGGATTCTCACTGTCAGTCGTAGCTCCATCCAGTACTTGGGCAATTGGGCTAGTTTAACAGACCATGCTGGGACTCATATTCTTCGTATGCTATATTCTTCGGCCATATTCTTCGGAAACGAGCGAGCTGACGCACTGGCTCGAAGGAGGGCTTTTCCTCAACTGCCTCTCTAGATCTAGATCTTACTTACTCAGAGCTATACTCTGCTTGTAAAAATGCTATTGCAAATTCTTGGCAGCATCTTCCTGCTCATGCTTAGTACTGCCGTAGGCAGCCAGGGGCAGCCATTGACTTTGTTGGTCCAGAGCTGTCCAAACTGCGATCAATAGATTTATTAATGGACACATCAATTGCCTATCCTTTGACCATAGCATTTCCCTATCTGTAAAAAGTGCAACTCCAACGAGGCTAGTCCTCAACACTTACTTGAGTGCAATCAATTCTCGATGGAGGAACTCCTTTGAGACCACCTCCTTTTCCTTGATTTCTTGAGAGTGCATGAGCTCATGGATCTGGTGTAGCTCCGCCATTTTGGAAGGGATTTGTAACAACAACATGCAAATTGTGTACAAATCATAGTAAACATCTTATTCATTAAATGATTTTAATCGTGTACACTATTTTATTTGAAAACTAATTAATCGTATATTATAATTATTTAAATGTGTATCAAAGGTTTGGAAAACATTTGAAAACTCTCCAAAATCATTATCAAGATCATTCAATGATGATTGATGACAATCATTTAAAGATGACATTGATTCAAGATCAATTAATCAATATTACAAAGGTTAATAATTTTAAAATTTTTTTAACGTCTTGGAGAATTATCTACTTTATTTGAACAGATAGCACCAAAGGGGTTGGTTATCCAAAAGTTAATGCCAAAATCAAACATGCAATCCAATGAATCCTTAGCAATCAATATCAAATTCCAAATTTTAAATTGTTTTACATTCTTAGAAGCAATATAAATTTCTTTAAATTTTATTGAATACCTAAATTATAAACAAAAGATGAAATAGAGTATCACTTGATAGTAAAATGTCTAAGAAATTTCCATCTTTTTAAAAAGAATTCACAACAGATTTGAAACGCATATTGAATTATTAATTAACTGTTTGCTTTGATTGCGATTAACGATAAAGAAAACTAATGAGTAATCCATAAGACATTTTTAAATATCAAATTTAATTTACTGTTTTGAATGAAACTATTTAAGAACACATTTGTTCTCGTCAATGTATCTTACATGATTAAATTGCTTATGCACTATAATATCCACATATAAATTTTCATTATAACTTTCTAATCGTTGCTAGTCTTTTCACATTACGTTCTTTCAAAATATTCAAATAAATAAAAATCTTTACTAAATCTTTTCATCTTATTCTTTTTTCCTCTTAAAAATAATTGTATTTTACTTTTTCATAAATTTGAAATACATTCAATATTTCATAAAAAAATATATAATTTTACTGCTTTCTAAGTGAAAGTATATTGGATGCAAATTTTTTTCCCTGTAAAAAATTGCTAAAATAAGTATTTTTATACAATTAAATAATATCATTTCTGATGAATTTATTTTAATTAAATTACGATAGTATAGTATTGAAATTATATTAATTAATAATAATTTGATGTAAGTTGAAAGAGAAATCTACATACTGGGACAAAACAATATTATAAAATTACAAAATTGTTGATTTTTTTATGAATATATTCAGTTTTCTTCCTGAGTTCTTCTTTAAATTTGTTATTCGAAAAAGAATTATATACTATGAAATAATACGTTATTAAATTTAATTTCAAACGTCATGAAAAGCTATTAGGACTATTAAATTTATTATTATATAATTTTAACTATTGGTTAATTTGCTCAAAGGGTTTCAAATGAAATGGTACGAAAAGACACTGTGGATATAAATGAATATTTTGTTCAAAGTATCAATCCATGGCTTGAGCACAACGATTCCATTGACTAACGAGCCGATAGATTCCTTGTTCCCAGAATTCATGTGGTCTTGACAAGACTAAATCTTTTATAAAGTCCTTGATCTCAAGGCCTAAGTTAAATCACTTCCCTTTTAGATATTTTTTACAGGAGACCAAACACAAAGAAATAGCAGAGTGGCATACCTGGAATGTAAGACGGATAGTCAAGCTGCTCCTTCTTGAACCTGGTCACTTACATGTGTGTGACTCTGGAGATATGTGCACCACATTATTGTTGAGCAGAACTACATAATCCATTAGTTGCTCAGCAGTTTTGTTCTTGATGAACATGCATGGCGTCGGAGTATCTCACAGTACACATCAGAGTTAATGGTTTTTCTGTCTAACGCCATTCTGTCCTTACACGTACTGACACATTAATTGGACGACTCTCTTGATAAAAGCCTTTTCTCTCTCCTGCACATGCGGGCACCCACTCACGTTCAAAATCAACGACTCTAGATCTAATCTATCCCTTGACATATCGCTACGTTCTTTTATACGTTCATGTCTACGTTCATGGACAAATATAGTAACGGTTACGTTGTTACGACGTATTTTTCCTTTCAATCTGAACACACTTTGTAATTTTTTTATAATTTTATACATTTATGCATAATACACATTCATTATATGTCTTATAATGAAGGAAAACATTTATATAGTATACTTTAATCTTTATAAATATATTGAAAATTCACGACGAAAGAAAATCTATAAAGATAAAGCTCAAATTTCTTTTTTTATTTATGCACAATATTTTTCCAGTTGAATACCGATCTAAGACATGTACTTGAGAAAATACAATTTCTGATGGTTTTATAAGAAATAAAGTTCTGAGTAGCGTTTTGAATGCCCAAGGGATAATTTCAAATTCAACTTAATACATTAACGGTATAATAGCTTATTGAATTTAGGTTCCTTCCAATTGAATTTAGACAAGTTGCTTTGAAAATGACGTTTCAGTTTCAAAAGTGCACCAAAACAAAATCACTTTTCTGTGATATTAAAAGGAAAAAAATACCTAATAAGATAAATTTAACATCACATTTCGTTAGAATCATTTTCTTTGCTTTATGTGGCCAATCAGAAAAGATTTACGGGATAAAAAGCTTCAGATGTCAAATCTTTTTTCTTTTACTTTCTTTTCATTATACACTTACGGCAATAAAATTTTCAATTTGTTATATAGTTTCTATTTACTATGTACTTTTCTTAAAAAATCGAGATATTATTTGGAAGATAAATATGTATAAAATTTATTTATGGAAGATTAATTATTTCTATAAGATTTTATACTGGATAGAATTATGATATTGTAAAATGAAGAATGATACGTTCGAAGTTTTTGACTTTGTAAATCTTTGAAATTAAATATAATATATTTGCAATTTGATCATATAAATGAACTGAAATGAATTTATTTAAATATAATTCATAAAACTTTATTTTTTTAAGTTTTGGAACTGAATTGGGAGTGTTCTCTTTTTTGGATTTGATTTTTGGAAAGGACGGGCGTTTTGTTGTGTGGAGAAAAAGTTGCAAACTCTTAACGGTACGTACATACTTCTTCGAACTTTATTCGCATTGAGAAGAACTCAAGCAATTTATTTTAAATTATTTAAGTTTAGAGGAATTCGGGAATTCCTATAAGATTAATTAGTTTATTAGTTTCTAGTTCAAGTAGTTCTCTAGTTTATTTCCTCAAGTACGTACAAGATGTTAAATTCAAAATGACAGACTCACAAGACGAAATACCACCTATTGAATGTGAATATCGCATACCAAAACATGTATCGAACTCTATATTAGACTATGATGATAATACACCTCTAGCTATACAATTAGCTTCAGAAGCCGGAATTTCAAACTTCATAGTGTTTTTGTGTCCTACAGCAGGATATGCCTCAGTTCCTAAGAGGCCTTCACAGTTAAAATCTGAACTATTAAATGCTATTTCCAACAAAAATGGGATTGAAGAAGTGAGACATACCAGAAACGGAAAACTAATTATCGCTACAAATGATTATAAAACAGCAACAGAAATTTGTAAAATCGAAACAGTATTAAATGTTCCTGTGACTCCCCAAATACAAATTGAACAATACACTACAAAATTTATTATCCCGTTCATATCAGTGGACGAAAGTCTAGAAAATCTAGCATTAGAAATTGAAAATAACGGCCTTATTGTATCTCAAATACGACGTTTCAATAAAAAGGGATCTTCAGAACTTTCAGAAACTATCTTCGTAAGAGTCTACGGACATAATATCCCGTCTCAAATTAAAGTATTTTTATCTATTGTAAACATAAAGATTTTTGTGGATAAAGTTCGTCAATGTGGAATTTGTTTTAAATTTACACATGCAACAAAAACATGTAAAGTACAAACAGCTTTATGCAGACTCTGAGGCTCACATCACAATAATGATCCTTGTTCAACTAAAGTCCCATATTGTGTAAACTGCAAGGGATCTCACCCGTCAGATTATCCTTCATGTTCAGCTCGTGAAGAAGAAACTAGGTTTTTAAAATTTAAGGCAATAAACCATTTATCTTTTATTGAAGCAAGAAGACAATTTAAAAGCTCGAAAACCAGTTTTGCTACTATTGTTAAGTCTAATCAACCATCAGAAATTACTCATGCAAAAATAAATGATATATTCACCTCAATACTTACAAAATTTGAAGAGTCAGTAGACAAAAAAATTTTTAGCTATTCAAACCCAACAAGAAACAATTCTTAATACTATTTTCTAAAAATTTGAAGAAACTGTAAGCAAAATATTTGAAACTAGAAATCTCTCGTCATCCCGTGCAAGAAGGAAAACTCGGAAAAGTAGTCGAATCCAAAAGCAATCATCAAACCCTAGTAATAGTGACATTCAGTTCAATCCAATTTTACCTGTGAACAGTGTATTTAATTTTGGTAACTCTTCAGAAGAGCAATCAGAAATAATTGAAAATGCAAAATTCAGAAAGGGAAGTAATAAAATTTCCTAACAGATGGAACGCAACTACTATCCTGGTTGCATCAGTCCGCAGAAGTCAAACAGTAATCATAATAATTGTAACTTTTTTCATGTTCTCATTAATTTCGTGGAATGCTCGTAGTGTTCTCAATAAGCGCCCATATATGAAACTTCATTATTTTAACTCTGCAGACATTATTGCAATACAAGAAACTTGGTTAAAAAAAGTTGACAAGATATCTTTATTTAACAAAATAATCTTTCGTCAAGATAAAGAAGATAGCCGAGGTGGCGGCCTTCTCCTAGCAGTAAATAAAAACATTCCAACAAGACAATTTTCTCCTATCCGTCCCTCAGATGATGGCAGAGAACTCTTAGCAATCAAGATCACAGTGGCAACAACTACAATAACTATTATTAATGTTTACATTCCTCCTGGCAAATTTTCTTCAGAGTGGCTTCATAGCATAATTCAAGGATTTCAGCCTCCTTACATCATCATAGGAGATTTAAATATTAGACATACATCATTAGGAAGCTGTTCTACTTCATCAAGGGCAAATGACCTTCTTGAATGGATTCAGGAAGAGAATTGCTGCCTCCTGAACTCTGAAATTCCAACACATTACGGCCCACATCATAAACCTTCACTCATCGATTTCACCTTTGTATCACCAGACATTTATCACCTAAGTCAAATAGAAGTTCACCCAGATTGTTTTGGAAGTGATCATTTATCATCTAAAACTAGCATAGCTATAGGCGATATTGATCACCATATACCAGACAGATAACGTATCCTGTGGTCAGAATTCTTTGCTTCCATCAATACTGATCATGAAATTTCTAATCTTCATTCTATTGAACAATTCAATCATCTCTGCATGAATAAACTTCACAAGTTTCGAAGATGGCAGAAAATGCCAAGTAAACCTTATCCTCCATGGTGGTCTTCTAGATGTGGTTATCTCCTGGGCCAAAAAGACGTCTTTGGCGTAAAGCCAAAAGCACATTTTATAAGTACGCTTGGATGGCATACAAAAGAACAGCAGCAGAACTACATCAACTACTCATATATCTCTCTCGAAAATATTGGGACGAAATAATAATTTCAGCTGGAACATCAAAAAATATTTTTAATTTATTAAAAAATCTCCAAAATAGAGTTACAGTATCTCCAACTTCACATATGATCCTATTACATAATAATTCTCCAGTGACAGATCCTACCCATCAAGCTAATATGTTTACAGACTTCTACACTCGTTCACCAATTTTAGAGGTTATTCCACTGGATTTAAGTACAAGTGAGGATTTCTCTTACAATAAACCCTTTAATGCATCTGAACTACAAGAAGCTTTGGCCAGATGCAAAAATTCGTCTGTAGGTCCAGATAAGATATCTGCAAAAATACTAAAAGGAATTACTACTACCAACCTAGACTACATCCTCTCCCTGATAAATAAATCGTGGCTTACAGGTATTGTACCAGAAATATGGAAATCCTCTATTGTCATTCCAATTTTAAAACCGGGAAAGATGGCCAATCTTGTGGCATCGTACCGTCCTATATCTCTGACTAGTGTCGTGTGTAAATTAATGGAAAGAATGATTTTGAAGAGATTTATTGACCATATATCAACCAAATATTTCTTTCATCCCAATCACCACGGATTTCTGCCACATCGAGGTTGTGACAGTATTTTATCCATCATTCATCATCACATAATTTCTGCCAGATCTTCTAGAAAATTTGTTGTTTTGGTTGCAGTGGATATTTCCCAGGCCTATGATTCAGTTTGGTCAGATGACCTAGTTTATAAATTACTTCAAGCAAACATCAAAGGAAATGCTGCTTTGTGGATTCAACAGTTCATTACAACTCGCTATTTTCAAGTAAAGTGGAGAAATAAGCTATCTTCACCAGCCACATCATATAGAGGAGTTCCACAAGGGAGCGTGTTATCACCTTTCCTGTTCTCAGTGTTTATGGCAGACCTCTACGATATCCTTCCCCCTGACATCAAATGCTTCATGTACGCTGATGATATATTTCTACTATATGAATCTGTTAACTTGGGAAAACTTCAGCAGAAACTAACATCTGCACTTGGAATATTACAAAATTGGTGTCAGGAATGGAAGTTATCGATAGACCCACAAAAATGTTCTATGATCAACTTTTCTTCAAAACGACAACAACCTAATTTCAACTTGTTCATCAACAATCATCCTATTTCCTGGAGTAAAAATGTTCGAATTTTGGGATTACATTTTTCACACAATTTATCTTTCCGTCATCATTTTCAGGAAAAGAGAAAAGCTATATCAAAAAAGTTGAATACTCTAAAAGGTATCGCAGGCAATAGATGGGGTGCTCGTACTGCTCATCTTCTACAAATCGTAAAATCATTTATTATCTCCAGTCTGGATTATGGCTGTCATATATTTAGTTCAGCATGCACAACAGATCGCAAAATCCTTGAAACTATATATAACACTGCCCTAAGAATTGCCACAGGTCTTCCCAAGTGGACCCCCATACCTATAGTTCTACAAGAAGCAGGAGAAACTTCTCTTCACTCTAGATATGAAATGCTCTCCTTAAACTTTTACATTCGGAATTTAAGCAAGTCATCATTATCCCCCTGTGCTTTAGCTTGGGAAAAGCTAACCTATAATCGAGTCAATCGTAATCATCCTCTAGCCATTAAAGCCAAATTGTGGCTCGAGCAACAAGGAATAAATACCTCGTGCATATTAAAAGTCCCAATAGACTGGCCAGAAATGTCAAAAAAAATCTCAAGTTATTCATCGAGTCTCCCTTTTCAGACTAAATCATTGCCAAAAGATATAATTAGTAAGCTATTTCACCAAGTTTGTGAGTCATCATGGCAGACAAATACGTTGATATTTACAGATGCTTCCAAGCAGGGATCAAATGTGGGTATTGCAATAGTCAATTTTACAACTAGTCAATCAATAACAGGAAAAATTAATTCCATAAACTCCATCTTCTCGGCAGAGGCTATGGCACTACTTATTGCAGTCTCTAAAATTTGCACTGAACCCAAAAATTATGTCATTTTCACAGATTCACTTTCTTCCATCTCTGCTCTTTCAGATTGTTCCAGGACATCACCAACTATCATTCAACTTCTTTGATCCCAAATGATTCAATCCACTCAAAAGTGCTTGTCAATACAGTTAGTTTGGGTTCCAGGACATTCAGGGATTGCAGGTAATGAAATTGCCGACTCATTGGCGAAAGCAGCAACAGGGAGTCAATATGCTATTCGATCTATTTCTCCTGAAGATCTGAAACAACACATCAAGAAATATTACTTTAAAGAAAGTCTCAATCCATGTAAAATAGCAAATATGCTAAAGCATTCACTCATCTCAAATCTATTCGCAAAAATCATAGGCAGTTAACGAAATCACGACTAGAAAACGTATGCTGGCCAGAGCAAGAACAAGATCTTTTCCTACCAATTCGATTATATTTAGGTTTAATCTCTGGCATACAGACCGCTGTCAGTGCGGTGAACCTGAAACTATAGATCATATTCTCCTAGTATGTCTTTTATACGAACATCTGAGGAATCAACTACGAAAAAAATTAGGAATAGGAGCGTTATCATTCTCTTGGATATTTGAACTATCTACAAATCCGGATGCGGAATTAAAATTCTTGCATGCTGTGAATTTCTACGCCAATCTAACAGATTCTAATTTTAACGAAAAAAGAAAGTTACAACTCAAAATCCTCGAACTATTTTCTAATATGAATTTATAAATCCGAATTTTTCTTCTCATATCAAGACTTTTTCTGTTAGTGATCACCGACTTCAATTAACTTTACTTAAATAAGGTTAGTCGATTGACTACATAAATCCTCTCCAAATACCTTCTTCAATGTGAGCTACAAGCATCCTAGCATAAAGCTCCAAAAGTGTCCGCCATAACCTACCTACCTTTATTTTTAACTTTGAAAGAGCTTTTAGAAAAATAAAATGTTATTATGGGGAAGAAGCGCTTAAGCACAATTTCAAACGATAGATAAGAATATTTACAATAATAATAATAATTTGAAGTAATAATACAATAATAATACATTTGAAGTAAATTAGAATCATAAATTGTTTTAAAGAAACAGATAATAATGCAAACATTAATGTGATAATTAATTACATTAATTTTTAGCTTATTTTAATTTTTTCATAGAAACAATGACTTTATTTCATACAAAATCAATAATAATATATGATGTTCGGTAATAACATACGAGTAATACTATATGAATAAAAACATATTCATATTTTTAGTAATAATATATGAGTTGGGGCGAAATAGCTTTTAATAAATAATAAAGCAAATGCATGTTTCAATATCAGTAAATATCTTTAAAAGTTCTTGGAAATTATTTCAAAGTTTTGTCTAATTTGAGCAATACAGTTATCGAATTATTAATAGCTTTACATTACTATAGAAATACATTTTCTTTGATATGGAATTTTCTTATTACAATTTACTAATTTAAGTATTTATATTATTATAATGAAACATATTTACTCTGTTTGCATTTTGAAATCTAACTTCAGAAAAAATTTATAAGAAAATCTCTGTGATAGATTTCCAAATTTATCTGATGTCTGCCTTCTATTTGATATAGGAACTTATTTTTTCTGAGAACAGACCTCTAATAGCTGAAAGGTTAGTAAATATGTTTTGCTTATTAGAGTAAATAAAATCATCTCAATCACTTTACGAAGTAATCTACTCTTCAAGATATATTCGAAAGAAAACTTATGAGATATTTGATAAAAAAATGAAATAGTATGAATAATATGAATAAAATGAGATATTTGATAAAAAATATGTCATAATATTGTTTTATTTGAAGATAAAATTATATTTTTGCTATCAATTTAACCAAAATTTACTTTGATTAAAATTAAAAAAATATCAGTAAAAGAAAATAATATAAGTGAAGAAAAACGTTTATATTTCAAAACTACTAACTTTATTTTAATATTTTAAGTATAAATGTATATCTTACCTATATTCAAGATTGCATTGCTGTTTGAAACATTCTTAAACCAAATTATATTAAAAAAGTAAATCATTTTATAAAATTAAAGAAATTTCATTATAAAAATTATTCTTTTTATTTATATAAATTCATTTTATAAGTATGTCATATGACGAGATTGCTTAAGCACCTGATATTTTTTTGTTTTTAAAATATTTATATTACTATACCAGAGGAAATTTAAAGGTATTTTAATATGATATTACCTCTTGATGTGTTTTGCTTGATATATGCATACATAAACATACATACATATATATGTGTGTGTGTTTGCATGTGCACTAAATACTGAATAAATTAACAGTATATAGCTCATGTATTTTACAGTTTATTTACAGTCATTTACAATGGGGATTTTTTACAAAGAAAGTATTATAAATACAACGTTCTGATAGCAGACTTGTTTAGATTCAAACCTTGTCTTAACTAATGCATTTTTCATCTTGAGATAAAATTCTGGATCGCTACTTAAACAGCAAGTACTATGATGAGGTAATGAAGCTAAGATATGTTGTCTGATATTTTATTTCTGATACTTAATCATTCTAAAAACACTGGACCTCCTGATTATGTGGAAACTTAAGTACAATATACTAAAAAGGAGAGTAAAGGCAACCAATAAGATAATTAATGAACAAAACAGAATTCTTTTTCAACTGTCCTCGTATCCTACTGCAAATGATAAAGTCAGTTTTCATATGTATCGTGAAGATTCGTCTTGAATCTTCACAATGACATTCAATGAATTTTTCAAAATACCCCTCTTAAGATATTTGAACTTATTTTCTTATTGTTTTAACTATTTTTTGCTTGTATTTTTCTTCCAATTTGTTAATTCTTATCACATTCTAACGTGTCACAAACGTTTTTAAGCGTTTCACAAGCATCTTGGATGAGGAAAATTATGTGTAATACACTACTACTTAAAGCAATGCTAAATGAAGATCTTGTAGATTTGTAACACTTGAAGTAAATCTAAGAAAAAAATTTATATTTAAAGAAAATGCATATAGAAATACCATAATACTTGACACAAATTATACACAATAGGATAATAGTTTAATGAATAATAGTTTACATAATAGAACAGAAGTATCATAAAAGCTGCGGAAGAAAATGTCATATTTGGTCATTCTTGATTACTAATATTTATAACATCAAATTTATCATTATATTTAAAATTTTAAATTGATATGGTTCAAAATAAATGAGCTATAGATTTAAACCTTGCCTTTTCTGTATACATTGGATATTAACTAAATCATTCACTTGATTTATTTTGAAAAGCTGTTGCCATTTACTATAATAATGTTTATTTTCTCTTGATAACATAAGATGTGATTTAACAATGTAACTCAAAGATGTCTTGCAAAGTTCAACACACTGAACATGTTCTTTTTCGAATAATTGTTTAATGTCCCATTTTAATTCATGGCCTCAAATAAAACGGTTAAGAGCTTTCCTGTTTGTAAAAAATGCTATCCATTATATGTAGGCATTACATTTATATCATTATGTGAGTCTTTATAAAAATAGTTTAATTTATACTATAAGCCTGCTCTGCTGAATAAGCTCGATTTGACTATTTCCGCGTAGTTTGCCAGTTATGATCGGTATGTTCTCAATATTTTTGACAATGCAGCAAAATTCGTATTCATGGGACATTAAGCCTAATTTTTCTCTTGACTGAGATTATTCGTCATGAATTACCAGCAACTTTCTGCTATAATTTTAATTTTCAAATGTACCTGCTGCAGAGACAGATTTAAAGAAATATTCCCAAAAATATTCTGTAAAATCTTTCACCACATAAAACAAATGCTTATAATTCCTAAAAAGCAATGAAATCACCTTTTGGGATTTCATGGAAGAGTCTCTCTGTTTTTCTGACTTTATAAAAAACATAATTTAAGTGAAGAAATTATTGAATTTTTTTTATTAATTTATCTAAACTTGGAATATAATAGTCTTTTCATAAATATTTCTTTTCTTCTGTGCTAAAAGGGGACCTTCAAAATGTGAATATTTGTACGAAACGTTGATGACAAATTTGTCCATGAATTGGTACTTTATTATTTTCAGATTTATATCATAATAGTGATAATCTCGACATAGTAGCAACTTAAAATATCAATATGTTTTTGTCACTATGATATATAACGTATTCAAAGTCTTTTTTAACAAAAGAGCACAATGCGTGTTTAATTCACCTGTATTCTTTGTATTTTGAAATGCCAATAGGGAGTAGCTGTTATTTTAACATCAATCAAAATATCAGAGAGTTTAACTATTTTATGCATGTCCTGTCGAGAAGTATGGTGATCATTAGGTATATGAACTGATGTATTGGTTACAGATTGATGCTTATCATTTATTGTCATTACACTTATGATCAAAATAATTTAATAAAAATCACATTAAACATTTACTTTTGTCTACACAGATAATCTATTTCTTTGTATTTTTCATATAGTTGAAATAGCGAACAGGCATAATATATTAATTTAAACTTGTGCTTGATTCTTAATTGTTTGATTTATTACAGAAAGTATAGTTTTAGGATTTCATGTGACAGATGTTTTAAATCTATTGATAAATTTTAAATTCTATTAATGGTACCATAAAAGAATGCTTTACTCTGGAAGGGAACTATTAATCTCTTAAATAACATAATGAATCAGATCTCTATCATTGAGTTAAACTAGACTAAAATGTATTTTGGAATTAAAAAAATAACTAAATATTGATTCTCATCTCTAATTATTCTACAATTAAAAGTGCCATGTAGTTCCGTTTGATATGTAATGGATAATTTTCCTAACCAAATTTAAAATTTAAGTTAATTTCAATTCAGATTAGAAATGGTTATTCTAAATGAAATCTCTTTCAAAAATAACAACGAATACTACTTAATGATCTTTGGGAAAAAAGTTTTTTTAATGTGTGATAAATTAAATGAAATAGCAAACGTTTCAAATTTCTGAAGTCACAATTTGACATTTTCATTTCTCAGTTGCTTCAATTTCATTATAAATTACTTTATCGAATTTTTTAAAAATGTCTTGAAGTAACATTCAATCTAAAAAGAATATCAAAATTCTTACTGTAGAGTCAGATGTTATGCTGTTAATATCTTTATTTGAAATGTTTGCTATCGAAGTAATTTTGGTAAAAAAACTTGTAATATCATCGTATTCAACCGTTAAATTTATATTGCCTTTTTTAAATGAAATTCATAAGAGTATTTATGCGAGAGAGATTAAACCGATCACAATCATAGCCAAATAATTACTTGTAAAGTAGTTTTAAATTTTTCTTGATTTTTAGTAGTTAGTTTAAGCATGACTTCAGTAATACATCTTAAAGCATCTTGAAAATAACAGTATTCTTTGTACTAAATTTTTGATTGATTTCCTTTGCATCAAATTAAAATTAATCTAAACAGTGAATCAATTATTTCAAAAAGGAAGCTGAGGTTAAACTCATAAATATAAAGGAAAAAATATTCTCACCACACTTTTGGCAATACAATGATTGTGACACATATCAAAAATTACAGAATATTTACATACTACATTTAAGTCTACAATCTTTGGGCCTCACAGATCAGAATGGACATGTCCCCAACCTTCGGAGCTCCATCAACCCAATGAGGAAGAAAGTATTCACTTTCCCAGTCTCTCCCCATGGTAACCGATGCCCTTTGTTGACATTGCGGGAAGTGACGGGAAGATATTGTGCCACTATTCAATAAAAGAAAAATGATAATGTTATACATGGTACTTTTAATAATAAATTAACATTAGCAAGAATATCACATGCATCTCATGTTCAAATATACAGTAAATTTAAAAGGATATTTAATTGATATGTCGGCATTAATTATGAGAGAAAAGACAATATGCATGTTGTATTATTTTGAGCTAAGACATAATGCATGAATATTATACGGTATTTGATCTCTTAATGTATTACATTTCATAACTAACAGGTTAATAATACTAAGACAAAGTTCCACTTTTTTGTGCAATTAAAATTAATAAATATCCTTGAAACCTTTTTTCTTACTTAACTTTTGTCGAAATTAGAGACTTTATATTGACATGTACAATATTATTTTTTAAAAAATAAAATTGAAATGTATTAAATTAGAATCTTTTTCTGCAATTTATTCTAACAATTAGTATTCCTATATATTTTTTTTAGATTTTGTTTTTTCTGCTCTTCTGTGTTTTTCTGATTTTAAGAAAAAATTTTTAATGTAAAAAAGTATGGTACAATATTAAAATATTAATTTATAGAAAACAGAATCAAATTATTTTAAAAGAAACTCAAGACTATTATAATATATATATATTATATATATATATATATATATATATATATATATATATATATATATATATATATATATATATATATATATATATATATATATATATATATATATATATATATATATATATATACACTACTGGCCATTAAATTGCTACACCAGAAAGGCGGCACACCAAACATGAAATTTGCATGACAGGTAGAACTTGCTGTGATATGCAAATGATTAGATTTTCAGCGCATTCAAACAAAGCAGGCGACAGTAGCGACATCTACAATGTGTATAAGCTCAGAGATTTGACAGCAGTTTTCTCATACACAGTTTCCGTTTCAACGTTATTTTCGGCAAAGAAAGTTGTTGTAATGCTTCATGTAAGAAGAAGAAATGCCTATCAGCACGTGTCTGACTTTGATCGAGGAAGGATTATAGCCTACCGTTATTGTGGTTTATCGTACCGCAATATTGATGCTCGCGTCGGTTGAGACCTTATGACTGTTAGCAGAATATGGAATCGATGGGTTCAGGACAATCATACGGAACATCATGCAGGACCTCAGCGACCCCCATCACTAACAGCAGAGAAGACAGACATCTTATCCGCATGGTCACAAGGTATCGTAAAGCCACGTCACGAAACCTGAGTCGAGAAATGGAGTCATTTTCAAGGCAACAAGTTTCTGCTCGAACAGTTCGACGACGTTTGCAGCAGCATGGATTGTCTGCACGGCGACCATGGCTTCGGCTATCATTGACGCTGCGTCACAGACAAGAGTGCCTTCAATGGGTGACGAACCAGGGCGCGGGAATGGCATCACGTCATCTTTACAGATGAATCTCGGTTCTGTATACAGGACCATGATGGCCACATCCGTATTTGGAGGCATCGTGGAGAACGCGCATTGCCAGCTTGCATTGGACATCGCCATACTGGCCTATCTGCTGGAGTGATGGTATGGGGTGTCATTGGAAACACGTCTCGATCACCTCTTGTTCGCATTACCGGCACTTTGAACAGCAACCGTTACATTTTCGATGTGTTAAGGCCCGTGGCTCTGCCCTATCTCCGAGGCCTCCCTAATGCTTTGTTTTAACAGAATAATGCACGACCGCATAATGCCCGTACTGTTCTGAACTTCCTTGATACAGAACAGGTTCGACTGTTACCCTAGCCAGCACGTTCTCCTGATCTGTCACCAATTGAGAACGTGTGGTCAATGGTTGCCGAGCGATTGGCACGCCATCACTCACCATCCACTACTGTTGATGAACTGTGGCATAGTGTTGAAGCTGCATGGACTGAGATCCTCGTACATGCCATACAATCTCTGTTTGACTCCATGCCTAGGCGGATAAATGCTGTTATTGCAGCCAGAGGTGGCTGCTCTGGGCACAGATTTCTCAAGATCTATACATCCTAATTTCCTGTAAATCTATCACTTGTTCTTTCCACTATAATGTATGTGTCCAATAAATATTGTCCTGTTATTTGCATTCCTTCTTGGTGTAGCAATTTTAATCGCCAGTAGTGTATATATATATATATATATATATATATATATATATATATATATATATATATATATATATATATATATATATATTCATAATGATAGAAAAATACTGGTACGTGTTGAAATTTTCCTTGAAAAAATATATATTTTATAAGAAATGCAATTTAGTTTAAAATGGAAAATGACAATTATACATTTAAATCTGTAAAATTAAGCACGCGTTTTGAATTAATATTTTAATTAATTTTTTTGCAAAATCATAAAAGAAATATTTGTCAACATGATTAAAGAGCGAAATCAGTTTATATCTTTGTTTTGCTTTAAATAATTGATTAGTTTTCAATATTACACATTTGCTACATAGACACAAACTGTATATTGATATCTGTTCATTAAATTGTGTTGTGCCATTTAGTTTAAAATCTGAATAAGAAGAAATTCATCTTATATACCTTAATATGTTAAGCGGATAGTTAAAAAGTAAATACAATTAATCGATATTATTCTATGACTTTACAGTGTTTTATTATGAAATGCTGTCGCAGATTTCTATGCCGTTTCAAAAATTTTAAAAATATATTTCTGGATACCCAATTTAGAGAGTTTAGAAAAACATCTATCTTTCATTTTTCTTTCTTTACATAAATATTCAATGAGCTGTATTTCTAGAGAGTTATTACAAGTTTACTAAATGTCAATAAGAAAATGAATGTTATATCATTGGTTTTCATATTGAAGTAAGATTTCAGTAAACAGCTTAATCATTGATGTTTTTTTTTCTTTTTTTGTAATGGAAAGTTGTTCCAAAGAAAGTTAGGGAATGGAAACTTTCATTTCACTGAAAAATGCACCTGTCAAAATGTCATTTGGTTATTGGAAGCTATAAGAGAATAGCTCATTTTCTTTTGAGGGAAATCAAAATAATAGATTTTTGTAAAATAGTTTATTTTTCCTTTCTTTTTTGAAAAGAAAACATATATAATGCATTTATTACAGTTATAGATTGTTTTTTTAAAGGAGAAAAACATGATTATTTTTCTAATAATTTTCCAGACATAAATATTATATTAGCTTTCAGTTTTTCATTTTTTTACTTGAATCTTTGAAATGCTTTTGATGAATTAAACGCAAATAGGACGATTTATTTTTTGTTTTCCAAAAAAAGCTGTTTTATATTGTAATAAAAGTATTAATAATTCGAAAATTAAAATAACTATAAATATATCAAAATACTGAAAATTATAATTTTAAATCTATCAAATATACTTCAAATACATTAAATGTGCTTACAAATTAAAATCATTTAAATTTAAATGAAAAAAAATTGCTGTAAAAATATTGATTTTACTTTTACTTATTTTTTGACATTTTAAATCCTAAAACCTTATTATAAATGCAAATGTAGTGCAGATATTTTTCTATTTTAATTTCTATTTCAACTATCTTAATTTGACAAAAAAATTAATTTCCTTGGATCATTCGTAAGAATTTAATTAAAGTTGGCAAATTTAAAATAATTTTCTAGACATGAAAAATAAATAATAGGCTACAGAAATTGTGTGATCTTGAATAACAGTTCCTGAATATAGATGTACCTTCACAACAATGTTTAAATCTTAACTTCTTACGACAATTTTTTACTGTGTAAACGCTGCTTTTATTTAATGTCAATGTCAAATTAAATATTGCTTTTTAAAGAGAGCTATATTTTTGGCCGTAAAATAGTTTTTAAGTGATATAAGTAAAAAAGGTACCACATGTCAAGATAAGAAAAAATGAGAATATCAATCAAACTTCTTTCTTTTGCATCGATTTAAATTTTTTGATTTTAAATATATAAATGCCAATGTACTATTTTTCTTTAAGACAAGACATCAATATTTAAATTGCTGTGTATCTAGTTAAATAAGCATTTGAAAATATACGTTAAGTAAATGATATTACTTAAAATGTCTTCTTATAATTCTGTTCACCTTTTAAAATATTTATTTACCAAGAGAGAATTTATATTGTTTAATATTAATAAATTAAATACATATATTGCATCATTTCTTATAAGCGAGACTTTCATTATGCGAAAATTTATTTTTATGCTAAATATTAAGAGATTAATAATGACTGTGCAAAAATGTTATAATCCTATATTTCGCTTGTATTTCCAAAAACATTTTTACTGAGAATGACGTGTTATAATTTTTAAACATTTATATCGTAAATATCGCTACTGATTTCTGAAAAATTCCCTTTGGTTCTAGTTTACATTTATTTTCATTGTCGCTATTCATTTAAGCAGAATAGGATAATGAGGGGGTAAAAAACTAATTTTTCATGATATTCTGATAGTATCTTAAAACATAGTATATTCTAAAAAACTGAGAAAGTGTTTTATTTAATTACAAGAGCTTTAAAAACGATAATCGTTAATTTTATCTAAGGACTTCATAATTTCTAAATACTTGTGGCCTATATATTAAAAAATACTTAAAATATCCAAAAAAATTATTTTTTTAAGGCATGATTTCTTAAATTGTTTGTTTTTGTGTTACATTTTATTACTATTTTCAAATATGAACATAACAAAAATTTTATCTTTATAAGCTTTATATGAATTCAGTTTCATACATAATATTTAATAATGTTTCCTAAAAAAATATTCCACGGAAATAATATTTGTGACACATTTCTGTTTCATGATTTCAAGCATATATATAACCTTCCTTTAAGTATTTTTAAAGATTCCTAATGCATACACCTATTATCTACATATTTGGAAAATATTATGCAAATATTATTTTTATCACATATATTTAATTTTAAAATATATGAATCATTTATAACAATTTTTCGCATTGAATTAAACAATAATAACTGCTACATGCATTGAAATATTTAGTGGAATAATAATATGGTATTTTGGTACATAAACAATGCATATATTGTGACTAAGTAATAATTATATAAAACATTTTAAAATAATTTCTTATAAATTTATTTAAAACTTCATTTAAGATTTAATTTAGGAATATTTGGAAATATATCTATCGTATTCTATGCATATATTTTATCTTAAATTTAATACATAGAATTTTATAAATGCTAATTCCTTAATACTAATTTTTTTAATGTTTGAAGTGAGTATTTTTTTTATAAATTTTGAGATAAGTAATACTTATCAAATTTATCACGTCTATCGTTTTCTAGTATTGTATTCAGGAAAACTTTTTTTATCTAGGATAGAGAATTACTTAGTATTTCTTGAGTTGAATAGTATAAATACTACAAGTTGCTTGAATATTAATAAAAATATAGAGTTTAATAATGAACAATTAGAATATACTTGAAATCATAACTAATATACTCAATTGCAAACTATATGCAATATTTAATATCTTTGTCATAAGTAATTATTGATGAAGTTCTAAGCATTATTCTTGATATCAAACAAATAAGAAAAATGTCAAATTCTCAACATTTTATATTTGAATTAAATGCTTTTTCTTAGTTGTAAATAAAGTATGTTTTATTGTATTTGTGTTTGAATACTGTTCTAAAATTAATTTTCGAGTAAAAATGTTTTGTAACATAGTTGAATGTTTTTATTACAAAATTAATCAAAAATTCAAATAATTGTCATAAATATTCTATTTACTTAAAGATGAATCAGAATCTACTAAATGAAAAATATTAAGCATAATTGAAAGAAAACATTTCTATACTAAGTACCATCATTATTAGATTATATTCGAACACAGAAATAACAATTAGAAACTCTATACAACCAATTTAGTCCATGTGATAAACTGAGATTTAAATTTATAATTTATGCTTATGATTGTTGTATTTTAATATTCTATGCTCTGTTTTTTATTAAAAAATAATCATATTTAGTTTTCATTTATTGAAATTAAAAGAAATTAGTAAATATGTTATCACACAATAGCCATGATGGAATTTTAAATTTATTATCACAGTAATTTATTACAACTGAAAATATATTGTTTCATCTGATAATGAAAGAGTTTCTCATAACTTTGTTTCTCAAATTGTTTTAACTTATGCATTACTACATCAATTCTTAAAAATAAGAAAAGATAAATGTACTTGTTGCAGTAAATGCAATTTCAACGCATACATTTACCCTAATATATTGTAAAACAATTTGTGATATTTCAACCCATTTCTGTTTTAAAAATAATTTTTATTGATCATTCTCTCTCTCTCTTAAAATAGACTCTAAAATTACACATTTTAAAATTACGCATCTGCCTTGATTTATATACAATTATTCAGTAAGTATAGAAATTATGAGAAATTTTGATTGCATTTTTTATGTAACTCAAAATTAAAAATTTTAAATAACAATTTTAAATCAACTAATTGTAACAAAATTGGATGTTACTAGTTTCATACTAGTTTATAAATTATTGATGATAGTTAATTTGATGATATTTAATTTATAAACAAGTTATTTGCATAAAAAATACAAAATATGCTTTTAGCTCATTCTATGAACTAACAACATACAATGTACAATTCATACATATTATTAAAGTTGAAAAATTATAAAATATAAATTGACAAAATTAAGGCCTGCTTAAATCAGTTCTTTAAATTTTCACTAAATTGATCGTAAAATTAGTGATAAAAATATAAATTTTAATTTCTTAATGTAGAAAAAGCAATTACAATTTTTTTAAGTGTTCCAGAAAATTTAATCATTCTATATTTTAGGCCGATATATTTCCTTGAATGTAGTTTAAACGTAAATACTTTTGCAATAAACAGGAATAATATCCTTTATACATCATTCGCTAAAATATTATATTTTATATCTCTAAAAATTATTATTTTTTCATTGTCTGGTAATAATAATTTTTTTATTTTATAATATTTTTTAATAACTTTTCAAATACTAATAAGCAGAATTTGCTCTCTCAACAGTGATTTTTTTCTTATATTCTACATTTAATTTTTATTTTACTTTCCATTTTGAATTACTACTGGATTCGCTATTTTGATACTTTGCTAAAGTTTTTTAATATTGGTAAAAATATATTTACTCCAACCATTTTGCTATTTGAATGAGTATCTCATGATTGAAATTATGTTTACTTTAACAGAAATGTTTCTCGTTACTCATTATTTATATGACCTTTTGGCGTCCTTTTGAAATTTAATATGCGCACATCAATAATAAATTGTGTAAAACAAAGTTTTATATTATAATGTGAAAATTAGATATTTAATTTCAAATATACATTGAAAATTATTCATACAAGTGCCAAAAATGTAACTAATTTTACAGCTAGTTTGTGAAAGTAAAAAAGTAGATACAACACTTCAATAAATATACATACTTTTAACTGTTGCTATTTGAGTTAAATAAATATGTTTCATTTTAAAATTAAATAGATATGAGCTCATTGTTATAATATGATTATTTATGGTACTATAATATCATTCTTATAGTGTTCTTTCTTTTTACTAAAGTGTAACAAAGTATGTATTAAAAAATACTGTATTTTTCAAATATCTAATAAAATGTTAACATACTCTTACATCAATGAAAATTACCAATACTAAGATTAACGAGTAAATCATTACTTACATTACATTCTGCATATCATAAAACTAAAATAAGAGTTTATTTCTGACAAAACATTATATGACAAAACATTATACTAATCCAGACAAAGCTAAACTCAGAATTGATTACAAAAAGCTGAAGGCTGCATATATTAAAGATATACGAAGAGCAAAGCGCACATACTGGCGAGAACTGTGTACTTCAGCAACTAACCCTTATGGGAAAATTTATAAAGCCACCTTTAGGAAATTCTCTCCACCATCAGCCCTGTTCTGCACGAATTTACAAGAAGGTAACGCTATTGACATCGCCAGCAGAATCTTAGAAGAGCTGTTTCCTACACAACCTACCACTCTGTTTCAGCGATCTCTCACCAATGACAGTTATGATCCAGAACCAAGCAAGGGAGAGATAGAGAGAGCTATCGCCTCACTTCCCAATGGAAAAGCACCAGGACTTGATGGAATTGACAACATTATTCTTAAAACATTGGACCGTCACTATCCAGAGCTTCTCAGAACCCTAATAAAAAATGCTGGAAATTGTGCTATTTCCCAAAGTGCTTCAAAATTGGCATAATCATTCTCTTCCATAAGGAAGGAAAAGACAAACTGCAAGTTAAATCATACAGGCCAATCACCCTCTTACCAACGATGGGAAAATTACTGGAGAAAATCGTGACTACTAGATTGACTTTCTTCTTAGAGAGCCATGGTCTTCTTCACCAAAATCAATTTGGTTTTCGTCAAGGAAGGTCAGTGGACGATGCTCTCCTACACCTGAAAAGACAAATCGAGATTGCAAAAGCCTCAGCAAAACATTGCGCAATAATTTCTCTAGATATTAAAGGAGCTTTCGACTCTGCACCACATCCAGCTATCAAACAAGCACTCGAAAGTAAAGGATGCCCAGAAACCATTAAAAACATACTAATCAGCAAACTGGAAGATCGAGAGGTTGCCCTCAATACAAATATGGGCATTGTGAAGAAAACTCAAGCCATTGGATGTCCACAAGGCTCCTGCAGTGGACCAATCCTATGGAATCTGCTTGCTGATGAGCCGCTACAATTTGACTGGTCCACAGTTGGTAAGGATATTGATCCTAAAGCAACAGTTGCTCTCCAGGCCTTTGCTGACGACTTCACCTTCGTAGTGTCAGCTGACAGTGAAAGGAAGCTTGGACGCGTCGCTACAGAAGCCCTTAAGATTTTTAGCAACTGGACCCATAAGCATAACCTTGGAATTTCAATTGAAAAATCAAATTACCTCCTATTCACGAGACTGCAATGTGGACCACAAATATTTTTTAATAACTTAAGAATAAGGAGAAGCAAGAGTATTAAACTTCTGGGAGTACTCCTAGATGAAAAGTTGAATTGGTCAGCACATATCAAACAACAAGGTGCCAAAGCCTTTCGCATTCACCAGAAATTACTTAGAATAGCTGGCTCAACCTGGGGATTTTCCCAAAAACAGCGCATTGTACTGTACAAAACAGTGGCAGAAAGAATCCTAGCCCATGGTGCAACACTCTGGGGAGCCAATCTTCGGGTCAAAAATCAGCTACTTCTAGACAAAATACAGAGAAAGTTTCTGCTTAATATAACTGGGGCCTACAAAACAACATCGACGGCAGCTTTACAAGTCATTACTGGCATACCTCCCCTTCATCTCACCATCAATTCTGAGACACAAATAAAACAAGAATTTAGGACCACAAGCAGTAATATTATGGAGGCAAGAGTACCCACACTTTCTATACATCCAGGAATATTCAGAGTTGATACGATTGTCAACCCTAACACGGAGTACGACCCTACCCTGAATAAGCAGGTCTGCCATATTTTTACTGACGGCTCCAAAATGGATGGAAGTGTAGGAGCCGCGTTTGTCACAACATTGAAGGATATCATAATTCACAATGAAAGTTACAAACTGAATGCCAATTGCTCAGTCTTCCAGGCTGAGCTCTTCGCAATTAAGCAGGCCATTGAGTGGGCCAAAAACCAAGAACAGATTTGCCTCGTCTGGTCAGATAGTAAAGCTAGTCTTTATGCGCTTTGTAATCCGAAAGCCATCAGTCCTTTAGCCAGGCAAATTCAAGAGGAACTTAACAACCAACAAAACATCTCCCTCTGTTGGATAAAGGCTCATGTAGGATTTGAAGGGAATGAATTGGCAGACCGCCTAGCAAAAACTGCAGCTTCTTCAGATGAATCGGAAATCTTTCTCCCTCTTCCTCGGTCTCACTTCAAAAGGATCAGGAAAATTGCTTTAATTCAGGATTGGCAAACTCTGTGGGATCAAAATACCACCGGACGCCTAGTATACTCCATCCTGCCAAAAGTGAATTTGAACCAACAGTGCTGGCCAAGACAAATCACGATTTTTGTTACGGGACATGGCCCTTTTCCAAGTTATCTGCATAGAATAGGAGTACAACCCACTCCGAACTCTGCATGTGGAGAAGAAGGTACTCCAATTCATTACGCTACGCCATGCCCCATCACGAGTTCCTGGCACTTCACTACGCCCAGTGACAATCTGATAAGTGTCTGGCTCAAAAACATCACCATCAACAAGGCTGCAAAGCTAAAAATTATTAACCTTATAAACTTTCTCCTTGAATATAGGGAATTAATAATTCCAGAGGAATAGGAGGATAATGATGCCCGTGAGAGTGATAGACATCACCTGGAAGTAGATGAGCCGCATACTCCATCTCGCTCATGTTCTGCATTTAGACATTTCCCTCTCTACCTGTAACATTTCGCCTGTTTTCTTCTCCTTGTATATAGTTCATTATTATTTGTTTGCCATTTTCTCACCATCATTCCAGAGCTCTCTTTTAATTACTCAGTCACAATTATTGTCATCATGTTATATTGACCTATTTTAATGCATTATGTACTATCTATCTAAACTTTTTGTATATATAGCTTAGAATTTTATATGACCTAACTTACTTTGAGCCGATACACCCAACTATCAAATCCATACTAAAGGCTTTAATTATTCATTAATCATTATTACCTCATTAGTTTGCAGTAAGTTCAGGTATATGTTTTCAGTTTTGTTTTATCATTTTTAATTTCCTTTTGTTTTTCCATTTATTTTCTTTATTTCTTATATGCATGCTATTTGATATGTATTTCATATGCCTGTATTACCATTTCCTGCCATGTATTTTGTCTGATACTTATTTTGAATGCTTCTTATGTGTCCACGTGTAAACTCTCAATTGCAACCCAATTTGTTTTAAATAGTGTACTTTACAAACCCTCTTTACTGTGCAAAAGTAATAATTTCCAGTGTCTCCATATGATTGCAAGCGTAATTGTATTGTCTTGTATGTACTGTGTTCCGCTTTCTTTTCTCTCCAGCGGGTCCATCAAATCTGGTAAAACCCTTTCAGGGTTAGGTACATGGACCTCTGCTGGCGTTTACTTTACAAAACATTATATGATATTACAAATAATCGTCTTATTGTTAATTTTTTTAAATCTCAAAAAACGATTGATGAGAAATCAATGTTATAATTTCAAATTAGAAACAAAATGCCAAAATATTTCCTGAATTAAAAAAAAATTTAACAATATAAATTAATTTATAATACAAAAAATTTCTGATAGGTTTTGAAAAAGGAGACTAGTAATACGAATAGTATTACGTTTCTAACCCAATGAAAAGTTACAGATTTATTATTTTTAAATTATTAGAAATAATTTTTTGAACACTGCAGTTTGAACTTAGGGTATTATTCTTTAACTAAATAGTAATTATAATTAAAAAAATATGTGTATTTCCAATGTGCATATAATTAAAATATTTTAATTTCTAATCAATTAATCACGTATTTATGTGAAATAATTATTAATTAATAAATTTCACGCTTTATTTTATAGTTAACAGTATATAGTTAAGAGTGCAGTTTATTGCCTTAGATACAAAGAAAGAATGTTTCAATGTTGTCTAAAACAACATTCACTACTAAATTCATACATAAATCACCACTAATTTTGGCTTTATACAACCCAAGAATTTCAAATTATATTAATAATTAACTTTATTTAAAACTTTTTTTTACTATTAGTACATACAGTAAAGTGAGCTTTCCAGTGTAAAATATAATGCATTACATCTAATTTCTAAATAAATTTTGTTCTAATTCATTAAAAATTTTATCATATAATTTAAACTAGATTTGTATTTATTGCATAAGTTTCATTGAAAGCATTAAATTCAACAAAAAGTCTTTATTAAAATGCAATAAATGAAGATTAATTTTCAATGTTGATAAATTTAAAAAGAGATAGACCATATTTTTTTCTTTTGGCAAAATGTGTTTGAAGCCTAAATAGTTTTTAAGAAAAAAATTAATCTTCGCATTTCACGTGATTCTTGCATGGTTGGGTCACATGAATTAATGGTTTTCGATAAGATACTTAACATTCTTTATTATATAAAGCTTGATTTTGATTTCAAGATAAAGGAGCATCATAAAATAAAATTAAATACTTTTAATTTGCTGAATGGGTAAATAATGGAATTAAGAGATATTCTTTTCATAAAAACTAAAAATAAATCCTGCACCCATTAGTTAGATAACAATTCTTATCCATTTTTCCAAAATCAAAATTTGACAAATTTTGGCTCTTACATGTCTTTAAAAATAAACTTTATTCTTTCGTTTTTTAAAATAATATTTGTTAATTTCTTATATAAAATAACATAAAAATATAACTTCTAAAACTTTAAGTTTGAAAATTATTTCCAGTAAACTTATTGATATTTGTAATATTTTATTTACCATTATAACTATTTAATTTTAAAATGTTTTAATATTACCAAATTAAGATTTTACAATTTTAAATTAATGTCTTAAAATACTGTATTTGTATACCTCTGATATACAAAAATTGACCCCTCAACAATCTAAGACATTGCAATTTCGTTTCAAGTACACCACATTAATAATATCCAATATTTAAAAATGTGGAATATATTACATTTATATTTTATTCAGATTTTTAATTATATTTTGTGAGATCGTTATTATTAATTCAACTATTTTTTAAATAACAATATTTTGAATTTATGAAAATAAACATAAATTTTTCCGTGGATTTTCCAAAAATCTTATGAGATTTCTGTATATTTTGAACATATAAACTGTCTATATATTAAGAATATACTAGAAGAATATACAGTTTAATATTTATATAAAGTTAAAATGTAAGTAAATTTGACATTTATGTAAATTAAAATAAATTTACTAATTATGTAAAGTTAAAAGATTCAGGCTTATTTTAAAATATTTTACCTTCTGTAATATTAATAAGAATACAAAAAGGAGGAATGATATTTAACTTAACATTAAACTACTTTTATATTTAAAATATTTAAATTATAGAAAAGAAACAGAGGCACATTTTGATAATTTAAAAAATTCGAAACAAACGTAAATAGCTACCAATTTGACATACTATAAGATAAATATGATTTGGCATTTAATATTATTTTGCGTACCGTGAAATAAAATTTAAATAAAAATATCTACATTTTCCTGAAAATATTTTTAGTTTAAAATACTTTCTATCAGTTTATATACTAATTGATTATTTTTTAGATTTTAAAAATTGAATATTCACAAAATATATTTTAATTCTCAATTAAATATAAAAATCCTAGAATATATATTATAATCAAACAATTATGCTTAAACCATAATTTAAATATATTGTCGAAAGAAAAATATCTGTTGTAGAATAATTAATAATTTTAATCGTCATGTTACGCTTTTACATTGATTTTAATAAAATGCAATAGTTGTTTTTGATTTGATATCAAAATGAAAATAAGAGTAAATTCAAAGTAAGGTTATGACAATCATTTTGTTAAAGTAGAATATTATTTTTAACCTTTATGAAAATTTAAATATGTGCGTGTATTTGTTTTCATTTGTTACTTAAAATCATAGATAATTTAATTATTAACCTTTATCTAAATAGCTTAATTAATGATCATAATTAGAGTTGCAATAATTAATCAAACTAATACACACCATGATGGGAAATATTTCACCATAGGCGTAAAATAAATGCAAGTTATTTCTAATTGGCGGATTTACAATTGAATTAGCACTTAAATGGAGCAATATGAATTTAAAAAAATAATTCTTTGCAATCACTTTACAACAGTAATTCCGAAAACCCTGATGACTTTAATGTCTGATATCTTTCTCTTCGTAACATGGAATTAGATTCCTTAATATACTTAAATTTTATGATAAAAATATTATCTGTGTACCTGCTTACAGAAGCTAATTCTTTTTTATAATGTTTAGGAAATATTCCAAAAACACTATTTTAATATATCTTATAAAATGAGCTTATACAAGAAGCAATTAAAATAAACTATTAAACAATTCAGTTATATTAATAATATGAAATTATTTATTGCTAAAAACATTAACACCTATTATTATTTAGCATAACATAAAGGAAAAATTCGATTCTGTAAAGTATTCGGTTAAATACATAGATTTATTTATTTGTTGTTGTTTCATATCTCCATAAAAAATCAAAAAAAAGTCTAAAAACAAAATAGGACTCTCCAAAACCTCGTTCTGATTAAAATTCAGACAGTCAAGAATATGTCTCGAGAAGGTCTGATCAGCCTTGCACCAGTGACACTTTAGAAAGACCTCCTGACCCCGTTGAAAAGAAAGGGACCTAATGTGGCCACTCAAAAAACGTGAAAGGGCAGTCTGCTGAATCTTGTGAATACTGATCTAGTGCCACCAACAAGGATTTTTCCAAAAGTACCAAGAGTGGGTAGGTGGATCTCTCCAAATTGCGTTTAATTCCATCTTTTTAATAGTGGAGATTTTCGAAAACGTTAGACTAGCGTTGCCTTGCAAGGTGTCAGCAGTGGCAGACTTAACCACTCGAAGGAAGATTTGTTTAAAATAATAATCAATGTTTTCGACTGTGATTTGAGTTTCAGAGTTATTGGTATACATATATGGACATTTAAAACATTTTATCATAGTGAAACATGTTGATTAGTAATGTGATAATATAATCTTCTATAAAATATAGATTTGAAAGACAATTTGTACATCGTTGTTTATGCTTTCAAAAAGACACCGGATATTTATATTTAGATTTTAAGTCTATCACAAAAAATGTTTTTTTTTATAAAAAAAACATTTTACAACTTAACAATATAACATACTTAACAGTAATTATATATTAACTGTGAAATTCACATAAATTTGACATCTAATCTAATCTTTTATGCCCGTTTTCTTTAAAATCAATTGTTCCTAATATTTCGTACAATAAAGCAAAAATAACTGTAGAGTTATTTAATTTATAAGCAAAAACTCTAATATATCACATAAGTACTATATTTTTAATAAGATTTTTTTCATGGTTCGTATAAGGTTTTTAAATAATCGACAATAGTAAACTACTTTGGACTATAGGAACATAACAATTATCATTAATTATTTAACAAATGATGAAACTTGGTCTTTATGATTGATTATTCTTTATTTGTGAATGATTCAAAGAGCATTTCCATAGTTCGTATAAGGTATTTAAATAATCGACATAGTAAAATATTTTGGACTATAGGAAAATAAATTATTAATTATTTAACAAATGATGAAACTTTGTCTTCATGATTGATTATTCTGTATTTCTGAATGATTCAAAGAGCATTTAAAAAGGCAAATTTTTTTACTGACTTTATATAATCAATACTCTGTAGAAAGTTCAGTTGTATATAACGTAAAATATAAGATAAATGTTAGCAAAACAAGCTTGGATGTTAATTTAAAGTAGTAAACGCAATGTTTTAAACCTTTTAAATTTGCCTAGATAAATTTGACTTTAAATTTAAAAAAAAATAAAAAAAACTCTTGTTAAAAAACCGCTAACTTAAAAAGTTAGAAATTTTTTTTAAACATAAACCTAACAATAATCAATAAAATTAAATTTTAAACAGGAATAATTCATTCTTCAGTAGAATTCATATCACAACAATTCATATCACACAATTCATTCATTCATAAATTTTGCATACAGATCTGCTCAATAATTATGAAACAAAACTAATTCTGAAATATGTAACACATGCTATACTTTATTGTGACACTCTGGATCAAACATATAAGTTGTCAAGTAGACACTTGATTCATGAGAGTTATGAACTGCACAAATGATACTTAATGCCTTGTATATTAAGATTTTATGGTACATCATGCATAATTTTGTTTACCATTTGATTTGAAAACATTCTAAAATGCAAAGAAAATAATGTAATTGAAAGATAAAGTATAATCAAGCTTATTTAACTTAAAATACTATGTTAATTTTTTTAAAATATCAATCAAAGATAATAAGAACTAATTTAATATAATAAATATAATAATACAAATTTATTTAATTAAACAAATTATTAACATTTACTAATAAGTAAAAATTACACTTATAATTTTACTGATCAAAGCTCAATTCTCAATGTAAAATACTTATACCTTATATGACAGGTATTATACGAATATATTTAATAGTTATTCAAAATTGTACACTGTGTGCCATAACTAAACCCTTTTTAAATTAACTGTATGAAATTTTTAAAAGATGTATTATATGTCTGATATATCTGAATTGTATTATATGTATTATATGTCTGATATTATATGTCTGAAGATGTATTATATGTCTGATATATCTGAATGAATATAAATATAAAAAATCATATATTCAGAGAAGACTGTAGCTAAAAAAAATAATTTATAATATATAATAAAAAGTTTTTATGTGAGTGAAAGAAAATGTAAGTGATAATTTTAAGAAAAATTGAATTTTGTAACAATTTTCATTTTATTCTAGATAAATATTTCAAAATTTAAAACATAATACCCTAAAATTCTAATTTATGTCATATAATGAAATTATATTTTTAAGCGAACTTCCTTATAATATATTTTAGACACAGTTCCCTTCAAAAGTTACAACTGAATATATATGCAGGTTATCTTTAGCGTATTTATTGATTTTTTTCTAAAAGTGTTAATTTATTGATCTCGGGTTAAATATACTTTTTTACGAACACTTTTTGGAAGTTTTCGAGTTTAATTAATGAACTAGTAAAAAGAAATACACACCATAAATATTCTTCTCTACTATTCATTTAACATCGTTGATTAATTGCGACAGCATTATCTCTACAAAAGTAGAGAAAGAAATTCCATTGCATAATCCTTCAAGCATGAAAGGCATTTTACCACAATCAAAACATAATGCATTTTAAAAAAGATATATATTGCTAGATCGATGCATTATTTGTACTCAGTAAATTTTTTGTTAAAAATTCCACAGTGTTATAAAATGTAATAAATGTAACTAAGACATTTTTATGAAAATGTTTTCTTAAGATTTTTTTAACTGTAAATCTTCCTACTTATGATACCCAATTTGCACTGAAATTTGCTTTATGAATTTTCAAGTAACCTTGATCATTTTTATGAGAAGAAAAATGTATTACTTATTTTTATTAAAAATTATAAATGAATATTTTGGAATTTCGAATAAAAACTATTACAAAAAAAAAATCAAAAATTTTGAAAAATAGCGTAAGTCATCAAAATAATATGCAGGTGTTTTGAAATGAAAAAAATAAAGCAACATCTGTTCTTGACACGTAAAGACAAAAGAAATTAACTATAATTTTCAATAATATGTTACAGTTCTGATATTGAATTTCATTTTTTCATATCATCTTAGAATATGTCAACAGAAAATCTTTCATTATTTTTAGAGGATAGTATTTCTTAATGAAAACAGAAGAAGATAGCTTGGAACACATTCAAAAATTATAAGAATTACGTAGATAATGCTTGTAAATCATAGCCACATGAGCAAACAAATTGGAAATTTTGTTTGCAAGTGATAAATAGAAGTAAAAATACAGGAACAATAAAAACAATAAAAAAATTTACATAAAATATATTATTATAAAAAGCATATTCACACAAAAATTACATTAAAACTTAAGAAGTACTCTAAATAATTATAATTAAGATTGACTTTTGTGACATCGGTGTATATTTTTGAAAATACCAAACGTTAAATAGATATTTGATATGGAAACTTATATGCGGGGTACCAGATCAAAATTTATTCATTAGAGAAATAAAATTAAAGTCTATATCATAATGCTTCAGAAAAATAAAGAAAATTGAAATAATAAATTAATTTAATCTGATGATATTACTTGATGCTTTTGATGAAATGATGTTCATTGAAATTTTGGTGGAATACCCATGTACATGTGGAGAGGTTTTTGCCCTTATCATTATGCAAATCATATATTAGTACAAAAATCCAGCTTTTGCGAATATATTTTTCTTGCAATTGTTATGTACATCATTATCACATAACTGGGAATACATGTGATTAGTTAGTTGCCAATTTTTTCCTACCAGCAATCATAGTGTACTTCATCAAATTCCATTGCCTAGGACAGAGGTTCCCAAGGCGATAATAGTGAGCTCCTGATAACTCACAGGGACACTTTCAGTAAATCGTCTTACACAGTTCCAGTTCTTCAACCTTGATTCTTCGACAAGACGAATTTATTTCATCATTGTGTTTCAATAGATATAATGCACTGAAATTATTTCAGATTTGTAAAATAGACTCAGTAAATGCTTCCAAGATCTTAGAGGTCGCGACGTTTGTCAAATCCTCTGTTAAAAAAGAAAGATATTGAAGAAATATCTGCTACTTAGTTTCGCATTTTAAGTTTTAAATAAGCGATTTAGTTTGTGTAAAGTTTATTTTTTACATGCACTGAAAACATATGGCTTATTGTTAATAAAATATTCTGAATAATGATCTGCAACTGATTCAATGTGAGAACAATATTCAGATACACATATCTGAATGGTATTTCTTCTTGCATTACGTATAATATTCAGATACACATATCTGAGTGATATTTCGTTTTGCATTACGTAATGTATTAAAAATTAATACATAAACATGCTCAGTAATGAATTCTTGAGTACGTATATTAGAATGACAGCTTCTAATTTCTTTTCCGACAGTAGAAACTTAGTGATGAAATAAAACAAATTCATTTCCTTTTTTCATTAAAGTTAATAAAGTTTTACTGAAATTAATATACCATTAACTTTATAATTAACTACAAATCACACTTTAATTGTATATTTATGAATTGCTTAAATTCAGTTTGTTTTTTATATATTAATAAAAGATACGAATTTATGAAATTATTACTTTCATCACAAATATTTACAGCATCCAATAAATAATCGACAAGTATTGACAATAAAAACGCATGTTTTGTTCCACCGCTGTAAAAGATCTTTGGTACCATGTATGTTTTTAATTTTTTAATAAATATGTTATTTTTGAAAATTTTTATTTATTTAATTCAAATTAATTATTACTCAAAATATCATCAAGTATATAAATTTCCCATAAGCCAATTAAATTCTAAAACTGAAATATAATTAGAAATATGGATGATAATACATATTTACTGAATATAAAGCATATGATCTTATGTAAAATCAAATTTATATCATTCTGTTTTTTATATAAATTATTTTAATAAGCGAACTCTTATATAGTAAAACACAATTGATTAGTCTATAGACTAACACTTTTCTGTTATATTAATATGATTTGATCTAAAAGATTAATTTTTGCTTTAAAACAAAATAATAAAAGATTTAATTCAAGTAAACTCTGTGTGAACATATGCGAATCACATTTATTTTAACTTTTCTATTCACAAATTTATACTAATTTTGAAATCATAGAATCAAATATTATGATTTCAAAGAAATTTTGCTGATTAATTACTTCTGGTATATTACAATATAAAATTAAAGCTATTATTTATTCATAATAATTACACATTAATTTATTTCTGTAAACTAAATATATTAAATGCTGGACATTTTTGACGCTTTTTTTATAATATTTATAAAACAAATAGTGTTAAAATATTTCTCCATATTAAAAAGATATATATTTATTGATCAGGTAATCTTAAAGAAAAGTAATTATTAAATAACCCTTTGTATTTTTAAAAATAAATAAATATTATTTAAAACTTTAAAATTTTTTTCGATTTAGATAAAATTAAGAATTTTCATTACAACATGTGAGCACTTAATATAATTCTACATAAACACTGTTTATAATTGAAATAAACAGCTCTCAAATAGTTATATGTTGTAACAATTACAAGTATGCAACGTATATTTGTGTCACAAGTTTCTAATTACATCCACAGAATACATTATGTACTAATTAAATAGTGATTTGCAAACCGGAATAATGCTCAGAATAATTAATGTCTAAATAACAGGCTGAAAATCAGACAGGAATTCATTTTTGGAAATATACATTCATTATAACCACATTAGCAGGTTCAAATGAAGACCAAAGTAAATTTATTAGATTGATTTATATTAATTTATGAACACTCACACTTTTATTTTTAAACTTATATTATTGTTTAATACATTTTAAAGTTAAGAAACAGGATTAAAGTCACTTCCTACTACAAGAAAAATGGATCTGGAAATTACATGAGACACATTTTAATTCTATATGATTGTAGAAGACATTGTTTATGCATTGATATAAATATTTATTTCAGTATGCAGAGTATGTTTTATGTTGTTTGCGAGAAAATACTGATGAGGAAAATAGATGTATGAATCTATTTAGAAAATATCAATAGATATTTTAGATTGTTAGTGATAATAATAAATTTTAGTTTACGAAGTTTTAGTTACAGGAAACTTTTTATTAAATTAATGAGAAGGTTTGAAAGTTTTTATTTTAGGAAATACGAATACATTCAATCAAATTTGGTGATTATTTACCTTTTTAATTCCCAACTTTACTAGTTTGTACGACATCACAAGATTCACACTTTATAGCACTGAAAGGTGTGAAATTGATGGCAACTTATGTAGTGGATACCCTGTAACTGAGTTATCGTTGTCCCGAATGAGGGTTATCTCTGAACATTGAAAGGAGAAAAATGCCAGACACTTCCAGTCTTTACAAAGATATTTTTTACATGGAGCACTTTGAAATCATAACATATTATGCGTATCCAATCCACCATTAGTCAACACGATGGATCTGCGGTGGAAGGAATTCGAACTGACTACCTTCCGAAAATGAGAACTAAGGTATTAACCAGCCAGGCTTTCCAGGTCTTGCTACAAAAAAACTAAAGAAATTCATTTACTTTAAACACTCAATTGAATAAATATCTACATTTTGATGAAAAAATGTCTCTTATGTGTTCGAGATTGAAAGAAAAAATTAAAGAAAAATGCAAAGAAAGTGGTGAATAGTGTAAAAAAGGCTTATGTGTTTGGCTATATTTGTAACGACACATATTTTTTTATGTTTTACCAATGTCAACAATGCAATTAGTATTAGTTTTCTGTGAGAGAATTAAAAAATAATTGATTATATATAAAATCCAACTTCAAATATTGATAGATTAACTAGAATATAAACATTGAAATTTATAAGGTTATGAATTAAAATTATCATTTTTTAACAAAAGTATTTTGAAGAAATAATGTGAAGCAAGAGAATGTCTGAATCTCAAAATAGCTAACTAAATATTTTTTATTCATTCGATGGGATGATATAATTTTAGATTCTAAAGAATATCTCTGCAATTTCTATCTTCACTTGCACAGATGCAGCATGTTTCATAGCTCTATAATATTTAAGTAAAAATCAAAGAAATACAGAGGACAATCAGAATATCATTTAACAAATTTTATTTTTATTTTCAGCATTTTTTGTAAACTAATGAAATTTTAAAAAATATATTAGGATTTTTCATCAATGAAGAGTTATACAACAAGAAGAATTTATACAACAATATACTATAAAAAAGCTTAAAAAATTGTTAAATTTTATTCCTTTTAGAAAAACTAGTTTTAAAATTCAGAGTACGTTTTCTTTATTTAGGATTTGAAAGCAATGCGTGTTTTTATACTATAATTTAAATTGGAATTTTAAGTTTTGGGAAAGAACAGAAGATATTATAATAAAAGTTAGATTAGAATACCACACAAAATATCATATTTTTATTAGTTATACATTATGGTTTGAGTTTTGAATGATTTTCACGCATTCAATTACTTTGAATATAAAGAATCTTTAAAATACTTACAAACTGGGACAACATTTTATATCTAATGGATAAACAGAGAAATATAATATAGCTCTGGAAATAATTTTAAATTTTATTTGATATCTCTTTTCTCAGTTTTTTGTTAGGAAAAAAACGAGGAATAGTGGGAAATTTTTAAAGGATAATACACATCATTTGTAGAAAAAATTGCTTTTTTCAAAAATATGGATCACTTATGTAAAAATCTTTTCAACTACTTATTAGTTTTTACATTACAATTTACTTTTCGTTGAATCATTTGCCAAAATAATTCTGAGAACATTATTAAAATAACAAACGTCATAATTCATTAACTAAGTATAATGCTTATTTGTAATTTTTACATAAACAATACAGGCTTAAATTTATTTAAATGGCAAATTTCTTATAATTGAAATAATTTGAAAGTTCTAGACTAATTTAATCCTTATTGAGAGTTGATGGACTAAAATAATTAATTTAGAATTTTTTTTATACATTCATTCAATTGATTATTAATAGGAAAAAAACAAATCTGGTATATATTTAATGATATCAACATGAGATAATCTGGTTTTGAAGGTATATTTCTTTTTTTCTAGCCAAAAGCTATCAATGAAAAGTTATAACATTGTTATAAATTTACTGACATTTATTTATCGTTAATTATCGACATAGAAAAGTTTGAACAGAGATCTGTCGCTTTAGAAAAATATACTGACTGTAAGATAAATATCGCACGCAATGGCAATAAATCTTCATACAAAGCTCACTTTTTAATTCTGAGATTTAAGATTGTCACCCATTTATTGAATTCACAGTAGTTAATGACAACATAAATTATCCTCAAAAAATGTAAACAAATCTTATGAACCTTTCTTTTTTAGAAATGTATTCAAATTACGTGAATAAATATTAATAGATATGATTATAAAATCTATAATTTAACTTTTGTTTGAAAGAGCATTAATATTTCATGTGGTTTCTTAACATTTATGAAACCTATTAAATAATATTTAATTTACTGCTTATTTGACAATTTGCTAAAACAATGTATTGTATATATATGTTAAGTTTATATTTCATAAATTTATTTACTGAAGTAATCTAAAAGTTTCTCAGTACAAATTCTAATGAAGAATAAATTTATGTTATTTGTATTTGTTTCTCTTGCGGGTTTAGTAATAGTAATTAAATTATAGCAGAATATATTAACTTAATTGGGGTTAAAATTAATCAATGATTGTTTACTTTAAAGTTAAAAACACCAAACATTCACCTAGTCGTTAATAAACAATTTACTCTAAAAGATAAGTAAAACCAGTAATATTGCAAATAAAAATGAAAAAATAAATGTTTGATGAGATTGCATGTAAAATGTAATCTGAAAAACTAAAATTCTTAAGAATTCTTTTCCTACAGATAGATTGATTAAGTTAGCCTATTAGCCTATTGTCACATGAGGAGGATACCTGTTTAAACTTAATCCCATTTACATAACCCCAGACCATTTATTAGATCAAGTCTATAATATCTATATAGCTTTATAATAATCTCTCATAACTCCATATAATGCGTAATAATACTTATATGTTGAATGTTACATTAGTAACAATAATGGTGCATATTAGTTGCCAATAGTAGAAGAGATTGATTTGAAAACAAATTTGCCTAGAATAATGGAATAGTTAAGAATATTGCCGTAGTAAAAATGTATTATTACATATTTCTGAGGCATTCTTCAACAACCTTAAGGTAATATACTAATTTTAATCTCAAATTAGTTTGCACCTTGAGAGCAAGCTTGCTGATCTCTACTTCAATTGATCGCAAGAAAATTATTAAAATTTAAAGTATAATAACCATTTTATTTCCAGTGAATTCATATTTCTTCCCTCATTTCAATATTATGTTTTTTTAAAATTTACTAACATATGTATGTTTAACAGTTAGAATTAGTTGGAAATTTACTGTAAATAAAAATATTTGATCAGGTAAGTATATATATCAAGATAGATATATTATCCTGAAATATTCAAATTTGTAAATTTATGATGATATGAGCTTAGGAAAATACATATATTCTTTATAATTTCCTGGCATAAAGGTTCACATTTAAAGTACATTTTAATTTAACACTTGAATTATGTAATAACTTCTATTAAATTTAAATCATAAAATTGATAACTATTAATGAAATTCTATAAATTATAAATTATTTAAAAAAATATTTTGAATATTATAAAGCCCATATACATCAAAGATACATGAATATTTTCAAAAATTAATTTTTTCCTTTTCTGTGTCAATGGCTTTATTTTGGATTAAAGTTTTATAAGTGACACTATTCACTTCTTGATTTTAATCAAATATTAATTCATGTTTTCGAAAATTCTAAAAGTTTACTATCAACTTATAATTATTTAAAGATAAAAGTGTTATGTGCAGCCAACGTGAATGTTTATCAAAATCCAAGTTTTAGAAATAATTAATTACATTAATTGTATATATGTATATATATATATATATATATATATATATATATATATATATATATATATATATATATATATATATATATATATATATATATATATATATATATATATATATGTGTGTGTGTGTGTGTGTGTGTGTATGTGTGTGTGTGTGTGTGTGTGTTTGCGTGTGGGTTCGGTGGATTCATTATCAGGAACAATGACCGATAAATGTTAAATTATTTTAATTATATTTTCAAAGAACAAGATAAAGCTGTTTATATATTTAAAAGTTAATATAAAAGCACATTGTTCATTCTAATATCTTTGTAGTGAATAATTCAAAGTTGATTGTCCTATCTGTTTGAACGTCTTTACGTCTTCATTTAGGCTCTCCTCGTCGTCTCTTCTCTCTTCTGAGGATGTCCTACGCCGAACATGTGAATGATCCTCTGGTGGCGCTATCAATTCCACACACACACACACACACACACACACACACATATATACATATATATATATATATATATATATATATATATATATATATATATATATATATATATACATACATATATATATATATCATATATACATATATATATATATATATATATATATATATATATATATATATATATATATATATATATATATATATATATATATATATATATATATATATATATACATTTAATAATTGGTTTTCTTAAAAAATAACTTCTTTATTTTTAAATTAAATTAATTTAAAGAAGCTTTTAAGATCTACTGTGACATGTCCTCGGTATTTTAAAATAGTCACAAGGAATATGCAAGTCATCTTGTAAGTAAGAAGTAGCATAAAACAATATATTGGAGAATTTAAATTTTTATGGAAGAGTCAAAATATATGTTTGAGCATTTCGTTTTAAAATCTGAAATATGATAAGGATTTTAAAATTATTCTTTGTAAATTAATTTAATGTACACAATATTTAAAAAATGTGCTTCTTTTATTAAAAATAAATTTTAAAACATTTTATTGCTAAACACTGTGTTTCCATTAAATTTTGAACTATCTATTGAATATTGTGGTCCTATCTGCTTTCTAAGTTTTATTTTTTCACTTTATTATTCTTCATTTGGCATTTGATTAATTTTATGAAAAATTTACAATTAATTTAATTTTAGTAATTCTATTTAAGCTGCTTTCGTTCTGAATTTATTGATTAGCGTATAATTTTGTGTTTATTCTTGTATTTATTTAAATATATAATGAAATTTTTTATTCTGCTTTACACACACACACACACACACACACACACACACACACTATATATATATATATATATATATATATATATATATATATATATATATATATATATATATATATATATATATATATATATATATTTATATTTATATATATAGTTAGTTTCTTTTGATATCAAATTTATTTTATTTCGGAAATGAAAATTACGTATAAAAAATTAAAATCGTACTTAATTTCTTTCATTATTAAAACAATTACTCTCTTTTTAAATTTAATCTTAATAATAAATAAAATAATAACAATTAATAATTTTTGCTATTGTATAGTTATAGATTCGTATTTTATTATATAGTTATAGGTTACATTGAATAGGTTTATTACAAAATTGCAATATTTTATTTCATTTTAACACATTGTATTACATTTAGTATTTAAAGGACAAGTAAAGTAGCATGTGGAAATCAATATTTGGTAGATATGTGCATTTTGTCAGCTGGAGTATATAGGCTCATATATTAGTTTCTGTTAATGTTATTTATGTGTGTAACCATCATTTCTTTCCTTTCTGCACTTTTTTGGTTTATGACATTAGTGGGCATGGTTTGCGGTTGCAGATTCCGTTTTTAGTTACCTTTAAGCATGCTTAGCATTGATTCTTCAAAGTATGACTTTGAATAGTAATTTTATTAAATTTCAGCACTCTCTTAAAGTGTAAGGATTGATGAAATATTCATCCTGTATATTCTTCCTGTATTACGATAAGAATAGAATAATAATCTGAAACAATTTATCCGTATATATATATATATATATATATATATATATATATATATATATATATATATATATATATATATATATATATATATATATATATATATATATATATATATATATATTTATATATATATATATATATATATATATATTCCTCTATTGCAACAGCTAAAGCTTCTGATTCAAAAAGTGATATTTCATTTGGTAAACAGGTTGTGATGAAATTAGCATATTCATTACTTTTATATGAAAAAATGAGTAAAAGGACACAAAGATAAATTTAATACAAATATGCTGAATTTGATTATTTCTTACAAATAATATCTGCGCATGGCTATACTTTATTCCATTATATTTGTGGAAAAAATGTATTGGACTATCATTTTTCGTTTGAATACAGTAAAACCTGCAAAATTATGTTATTAAAATATTTTTCTCCAGTCGAAATGAAATATAAAGAAGGAACTCACAAAATCTATTTTAAGAAATTTTTTATTATTAATATACATATTTTAATCTAAAGCTTGTAGCAATAGTTAAAATGCAAGTAAATCTAGGTATGATTTTTTAAATTAACGATAAAGTTTTTAACTGTTCTCAAACATAAGAATAAAAAAATCTAAGTCTAAAAAAATTTGACAAAAAAATCATTTTAATCTATTTATTCATATTTTTAATCTAATTGCCATATTAGAATATTAAATTTTATAATTTTAATCATTTATAAAATTATCATCTTTTAATAGATGTCATATTTCTGAAATGTATTCATAATATATAAAGGGTGTTTTTTTTCGAGGTATAGAACTTTAAATTGCAATAAAACAACGATGTATTATTCGATTGACATGAATTTTTTTATTCGAAAGATAATCTTGTGGCATTACATTTTAAATATGATTTCTGGCATATGAATGCCACGGCTGGCCCGGATGTAGTCTAATCTGGACGTCCAATTTTCGATGACTTTTTCCAACATTTGTGACCGTATATCATCAATAACACGGCGAATGTTGTCTTCCAAATGGTCAAGCGTTTGTGGCTTATCCGCATAGACCAATGACTTTACATAGCCCCACAGAAAATAGTCTAGCGGTATTAAGTCACATGATCTTGAAGGCCAAACAATACACAGAAGGCCAAACAATACACCAAACAATACCAATACACAGATCCAAAACGTGAAATTAGGTGGTCACCAAACGTGTCTTTCAATAAATCGATTGTGGCACGAGCTGTGTGACATGTTGCGCCGTCTTGTTGGAACCACAGCTCCTGGACATCATGATTGTTCAATTCATGAATGAAAAAGTTAGTAATCATGGCTCTATACCGATCATCATTGACTGTAATGTTGTGGCCATCATCGTTTTTGAAGAAATACGGACCAATGATTCCACAAGCCCATAAACCGCACCAAACAGTCAGTTTTTCTGGATGTAACGGTGTTTCGACATACACTTGTGGATTAGCTTCATTCCAAATGCAGTTTTGTTTGTTGACGTAGCCATTCAACCAGAAGTGTGCTTCATCGCTAAACAAAATTCGCTTATGAAAATCGGGAACAACGCCAATCTCGTTATGGGCCCATTTGATGAATCTACGCCTTGCTTGATAATCGTTTGGCTTAAATTCTTGCACGAATTGGATTTTGTAAGCACGCAAACCAAAATCCTTCCGCAAAATCTTCCATAAAGTGGATGGACACAGATCCAATTCCTGTGCTCGATGGCGGATGGACACATTCGGGTCTTCCATAATGCTACGCTATACAGTAGCAATAGCTTCTTCTGTACGCACCGTACGGCGTCTCTGGGGATGCAAGTTATCAATTAGAGTAAACGTGGCGCGAAAACGTTCCATTGTTAATCGAATTAACTGCTCTGATGGACGATTTTGTCGAAGATAAAATGGACGTAATGCGCGATACGTAATCCGCACAGAACCAATATTTTCGAAATAAAATTGCACAATTTGAAAGCGTTGTTCAGGCATGAGTTTATTCATGATGAATTGCCAAACCAAACTGAGAATAAATCAGTTGACAGCTGTTAAATCGGTCGCCATCTTGGAAAATAATGCCAACTTAAACTTCTATACCTTGAAAAAAACACCCTTTATATTTATAATAATTTTATTAAAAGCGCCAAAATCTTAGTGAGCATTAAAATTTTATATAAAAATATATTAAAACTCAGATTGCAAATATTTTATTTATAAATATAATGCTCAAAAATTGCACTTTTATCCTTATAGATTGCACTTTTATCCTTATTTTATTTTTATCAAAATTTTAAAATGTATGAAGCTCTATTTGTAATACTTAGTATTATTTGAATTCAAACCAAACCAAAGTCATATATGGAAATGGAATAAGAAACCTTAACTCAAAATATTCAATAATAGTTAAGAAAGTTAAAGGGTTTCGTTTGTGTATCGCAGATTTTCAATAACTAATTTTCTAGCGTAGATTTCAATGGTTCAGTTTTTCTAATTGTCAAAGATTATTGAGTTGCTATTGCTTATAAAAATTATCTTGTTCCGTTATTTTTCCGCTACTGTGATAATTTTGAAAGAAATGCATTATCTATATTTTTGACCACAAGTTTCACAGATCCTTTTAAGAATGTATATTAATTTCTTTTTTGAAAAGAAAAGTGAAGATATTCATACAACAAGAAATACAAATATATTTACAAAGCATAATTAAATTAAATTTTAAGTTATAGGGTCGTATAAATTCTGTGGTAGTTTCTAGCCATTGCTGAATTTTACCTATATTATTTATATCAATGCACATTTTATTTTTTTTAAATAACTTACTTAAAATGTTTTTAAATATTTTAATTTTCCTGCATTTACTTTTTCCAGATTTTTAAAATATATATTTTAATAATATTAATCAGACTGTTTCTTGCAACAGTCTGATTAATATTAATCAGACTGTTGCTTTAACATAATTTGTAAACCAGTCATGTATGGTATTACTCTATCATTACAATATCATTTTAATTCAATATTATGGATCACTTCAAAAATGTAAGAGGATTAGAGCAAGATTAACACTTTTTAACAACTATTTACAGGGAGCTCATTTAATCACTTTGATTTCAATAATACTTTTAAAAAAATATTTCATTTATTGGATATATTGGCATTATTATTTTACACAATGGTATTTTTAAACTTCCTGAATAAGTAAAGTAAACATACTTTACAGATATTTTATATACAAAATGTATGGAACTCATTATTATTTGAATATATGAGATTTAAAAGTTCTGCAGATTTCATGTTTACGATTTACTTATCTTTGTCTAATATCAATAAATGCCATGTAAAAGATTTTTAAATTTTATATTGTGATATATTGCTGATATATATATATATATATATATATATATATATATATATATATATATATATATATATATATATATATATATATATATATATATATATATATATATATATATATATATATATATATATACATAACTTAAATATATATAAATCTTAATTTAAAAATTAATTTAATATTTAAATATTTATAGAAAAAGTGGTTGCAATTTAATTTCTATTAAGTATAATTAATAATAAACAGATTTTTTTATTTTGGGTACAGGATATTTTTTAAGTATAAATTAAAAGAACAGCATTTTACAGATGAAAACATGTATGATACTGTTATTATAATTAATATCAGTAAAATTCACATTGGAAGAATAAGACATATTTCATATAAATTTCGGTACTTCAGGTTCATCAAATGTATCTAATTAACAAATAATAATAGTATTTTTAGTGCTATGTGTTTATGGAGAAGAATTGAGATTTAAAAATCAAAAATAAATACCTCTTAGCAAATATTTACAAAACTAATATATTTTAAATTAGATTAAAATTAATCCCAAATATTCCAATTAGTTAATGATATTTCATTACAATTTTAACTATACATAATTAAAACATCTATAATGCGTATAGATATCAGGAATTGAATTTTGATATAATATGAGACTATGTAGTGTTTAGAATACTATGCTTTATAAACTGATTATTAAATTTTTAATTTATCTATTATCTGTAACTTTTTCTAAAACAGAAATATTTTTCAAATACTATAAAAATATCTATTTTTAAATGCCTCTAGAAGAGCAGAAATACCAATATTGGATTTATAATTTTAAAAAACAAAATCTGATGTTTTTTAAATAATAAAAAATATATAATTCAAATTTATTTCATTTCACTTAGAATATAAAACTAAAGTGTATGAATATTTTTTTAGCTTCAAATTTAACGACATCTGCATTAATATTCTGCGAAAAAGTGCATCGCACACAATAATGTAAAATTCGCAGATGTATGAATGTGAAAGTCATCGCTATGCTGGGGACAACATTAAGATCAAAAATAAAATTTCCCTCGTAATAACCAGAATATTTAATACATTATCAGTACGGGCAACTTCTTGATATGGTGGAACTTTACCGTGACCGCCGTATATTTGATATCAGAACGACATGGAGAAAATGGTTCAACTGGAATAACTTGAATTTGATTTATGTGATATGGGAGTTTTACTTAGACTCTTTTCGTCAAACTAGTTTCTAAAATTTCCGGCATCAAAATGCATAAATGAATCTCAAAGCTGATGCTTTTCTGCATGAAATGTTAAGATAATATTAATGCATATGAAATCAAATAAATTATTTCATTATGTTAACAATGGGCAATTATGATAAAAAATTTTGACATCCACGTTAATTAATAATAATTAATATATTTTTATGAATATGTATAGTACTATTGTAAATCTTCAAATTTAAAAGGGTTCAATAAAATATTTTAAATTTGTATATTGAGATAAAATTTGACGGATAAATGTGTAATCAATCTTTTATATTATAATTCATATTTTACAAAAATAAATGTAGCATAATTTGAGTTTATATATTTCTTATTATTTTTGGTGATGATTTTTTCAAATATTATATATTATAAAATCAGGGTAGTCGCAAATTAAAGGTAAATAAACATTTCAGATTTTTAATTGATAATTAGATTGGAAAAGCGTACAACATCCCATTTAGTAACATAATTTCATCACAAAATTAAATTATTTATAAAATTAAAAAATATATTTTATATAAAATAAAAACATTGTTTGATTGCTTTTTAAAAGCCAAAATATTCAATATATGCTATATTAATGAAAAAAATATGAATTTATTTCACAGGGAAACAAAATTGATTCCTTCCAATTAAGTTAATAGCCACAAAAACAGTGTGCGCTCCTTAATAAGAGTAATGTTATTGTCTACAGTTTGCAGGGTTCAGATATCCGTTTTTGGATTATTTTTTCCGTACTAAACTCCTTTAATCGGCCTATAATGCTTCCCAGTCGATGCATGGCTCTCATGAGAATACTGAATCTCAAAAGATACATTCATTACGCTGGGTAATGTTTTTCGATCGCGCTGAAAGAGTAGCCAATTTTCCCGTTTGTTTATGATGTTTGAGACAGTCTAAAGTATTTCTTACAGCATGTATTTATTTTCTTTGTGTCAATAATATTTCAGTCAAAATTAAATTAGTACGATGTAAGAAAAAACAATGTGAGCAACATTTATATGAATTCAGATTTATGTAGTTTATTTATATCAATTAATAATTGAAATTTTAATTTTAATTAGTAATGCGGGATATCAAAATGAATTTTTGGGGAAATTTACATCTAATTCAATAAATTGTAAATTTAATGTTATGTAAACATTTTTCATTTTATTCTTTCTAAAACGGTTAGCTAAAAAAGCGTTTCCCATTACTTCTTGCTTAAAATGATATTGCAATGATAATACAATTCAACAATCTAGGATAATATTACGATGATTAATTTTATAATTCATACTATAATAAAACAAAATCTAAATTTAAGAAACATAATTTGGCTTGCAGGTAAACCAAGTTTTTTTTTTGCAGTGGAAAATGTGTTTTTAGGAAAATTAAAACTGCTTCATTTCAAGAGTTTATCATGCATACATGGAATTTTTAATTCAATACTCGAAGTAATTAAATTCAATATTAAAAATTATTATATAATAAAATGTGTCGTATATAATAATAGTATTTAGTCGAATATATTTTGTAAAGGAAATTTTCGGCTTTATACAGTTTTTAACTCATTTATACTTACATACATACATACATACATACATACATACATATATATATATATATATATATATATATATATATATATATATATATATATATATATATATATATATATATATATATATATATATATATATATATATATATGTACATATATTTAATAATTTTGACTTCTTTTCTGGAATAAAATTATTCCAAATTTACCCAAACTTATTTCTGAAAACTATTTTTATTTGGTATTTACTTATACATAAGGAAGTTTTTGCTTTGATAAACGTTAGAGTACATAAAATTTATAAGCCCCACCTATATGAACATCAGAATAGTATCTATAGAATATTTTCCTTTTTAAAATTTAAATTAAAGTAAAGAAAATGCACTTTAAAAAGTATATATAACAGGATATTTATCTTTAAAATAAATTGCAATTTTATTCTAAGACAAAAAGAGCGAGAATACGTTTTCAATTATCAAAATGGACAAATTAAGGAGCATCCATGATCAAAACATTGTTGTCTTTGTTGATTCACATGCTACTATTCTTTCGATTATTAATCTAAATTATAATAATAATGCACTTGTCCACTCTTGCAGAATGAAGATGCACGAACTCATAGAAATCAAGGACCCCCTTTGCCTTTGTGTAGCATCATAAATGTAATCCTTAGTAAAATAAAGTATTTCAGTTTCCCTTTATGCTGACACTGCTTGGGACTGGCAATGGAAATCTCTACTTTATGGGAACATTAGAATCCCTGGCTGCTTACCATGACTGTTGGTGATCACTTGTTTCTGGGTGACAACTGTAAATGACTATCTGCAAAAGCATCTGCATCGAATAGGTGTAATGAACTGCTCTTCGTCCATTGTGCAATCATGGTGATTTGGATGGTGCTCACCGCAAGAACTGTCCTGAAGTTTAGGAGTTTATGGCTGACAACTATATTTGAGGCTACTAAAGAACTTTACTCATGTTTTTATACTTGTTCATCTTTTTATTGGGCTGCTCATTTATTAATGGGAGCGATGCCAATGACGGGAGTAGGATAAAAAATTACCAAAACTAATGACTGTCTTTAGGATTTTAAAGTAAGCAAATAGGATATCAACAAATGATATTCACAAAATGTATTCCTTTTTAAATCTTCAAGTAATAACATCATTTAAAATAATATAATAAAATGAATTAGTTTAATATTTAAACGTTTTACTTTTCTAAAAAATTTATGTCTAAAAATCAAAATATTAGAAGATCATCATATTATACATGACCAAGCTAATTATTTAATTATAATAAATGTGTTAGTTATAATTATGATATAAAAAACAAATAAGAATATATTTTGCATTGTTCTAAAATAACTTAATTTTTAATCTTTATAGAATTAATTATGTTCTTTGAATTTTGAATTTTTAATTCTAGTAAATTAGGAGTATATTAAAAACATCATCGCAATATATTCATAATTTACTAGAATTAAAAATTCTAGTGAATTATGAATATATTAAAAACACATCACTTCTCTCCCTTTTTCATTTTTGCAGTTTTCATACAATTATACTAATTTTGTCATCCTATCCAAGCAATATTTCAAATGGGGATAATTTTCCATTAATATTTTCGAACAATATGTTTAAAATCTAAATGCATGACTACATATATATTTGAAAATAAGTTAAAATCTAAATAGCCTGCTGTAAATTGCTTCTTAGCTGTTTATTCTTAATTGATAATTTTTTATTTAAATTGAAGCATTATCCAAAATTATTTGATATGATAAAATATCATAAAATAGATTTGATAAAAATAGATCGATAAAATTAAAAATTTTATTACTTTTAAGAATACATTTTTGTGACAATTTGAATGCAAGAAATGAAACACAAATGTCATGTCTTAATAGTAAAAAAAAATTAAGTTTAAAATATTATAACATTAGATACATAAATCATGTGACTGCTGACTAAAGATAAACAAATTTAACGTTTGACTATTGTCTATTGATTTATGGAGTAAGTTGTCTAATATTACTTATGCCGCATGATTTATCTAAAATGTATGAAAATAATGTTAAATAAACATATTGCATGAAATTGAACTCAACAAAATTACATCTATAGATGTTTACATATAATTTGGCATAACAATTAATTAATTTATCTGTTATTTTAAAATTTTTCAATGAATCAAAGTTTTTGAAAGTAAGTTATAAAATTATACGTATCTATTTTACAAAATTCACACTTATATGTATAACAATAAATAACTCATTTTATAAATGTGAATATTTTATTATATCAACGATATGATGTAGAAATTACACATTAAATATTCTAATACTTAAGCCCAAAGTTAAAATAAATTGCAATTTAAATAGGGCTTTAATTACAAAAATATTTTATTAATAATTTATATAAAAGTAGGTAGGAAACTGCCATTCATATTTATCCAAAAGTTTCTATTGCCAGAATACTATTTTCGGAATTTTTAAAAAAAATTTTATGGTTTGCATTTAAAAATATATTTGCAACAATATTATTTGTGATTGCTTTTTAAATGAAACAAAAATTTCTTATCTACATTGCCTCTACTTTTTATTGTTCTGTATTGCTTGCAAAAAAATTTCTTCCTCTTATAAAAGTGACATTTCCATAAAGTGCACTCTAGTTCAGCAAAGTGAAATACTTTAAAGCATAGAAATAATGTTCTTTGGCTAAATGTAGTTATGGAAATGTGCAGAGTTAGTTCTACCGGAAATGGCTGTTATATACATACCAGTGGAAATGCTTCCATGCAAAAATTCTCTAAAATGGAGCATAATTTTGAGTATTTATTTTCAACTAAACAAACATATATTGCTTCGAAATAAATGCATAAAATAACATTAATATCTTACCAATATTTTGGTAAAAGTTGCAGTGAAATAAAATTTTACATAAAATGATTCCTATGGAGGAAATGAGGGATATAAAATATTTCATTTATATCCCTCATTTTATCTTGAAGAATATAAACGTTTAATATATTTTATATTTTTTCATTATCAAGGTAACATGGATGGTTTTGGGGAAAGTTTAAATGTTTCAGTTTAACCTAGGTCAATTTTATAATCAAAACACTTGGGTGGCTATATGTGTGGAACAACTTTTTTCACAAATGCTAATTAAATGCTATTAGAATCTAAAAGAATAATAAGCTTAATCGCATATGCAGCCTAAATAATAAATGATTAAATACAGGTTTATAAAAATAATGCTATAGATTTTTTTTTATTTTCATTTAGTTTGAAATGAGTTTAAAAGATAATAAAGATACTCTAACTAAATTTTTGAATTTTTCCATTGTTAGGGCAATATTACCATACAGAATGTATCCCTTTTTATTGATAAAACATTATTTAAAAACTTTATTTACAATCCTTATGAATTTATGTTTTATATGCTAAGCCTTTCAGAAGTTTAGAAAAATGTTCATAAATTGGAAAGTTTTTAGAAAATTCAAAACAATTATTAAATTGATTGTTGAAATAAGAATATATTCCTTAATTAAAAATATAAATAATACTTTTCTCTTTGTAGGAGTTTTCCAATTTTACGCAGTAAATGGGACATAAATTTGTATTATATTATATAAAGGAATAATGCAGATATGAGTAAAAAAATTGCAAAAAAATGTCATTTCAGAATTGCCCAAATTTTCATTAGTTTAAATATTTTAGCTTATTTTTTTAATTATCATGCTCTACAAAATGTTAAAATTCTTATTAAAAGAAAATGTGAATGTAGCTGTAGTAAATTATACATAAGTCAAGAACATCATAAATGAAAATCATCATAAATATTGTTATATTGCAGTGTGTATATTAAAGTACATTCTGTTTGGACTCTGTTAAAATAACAGTTGGTTTATCTAGTAAAAATTAAGTTTTTAAAAATAAATATGGATATATATTTTGTAGTTTAGAATACAGCAACGAATCCACTTTTCATTTCCTTTATGCACTTATTTCAAATATCTTTATATTAAAATGTAATTCTAAGATTTGTAAGAATTTTAAAGAATTCTCTTTTTTAAAAACTAAATTTCTTAAGCATTTTAGTCTTATATTTTACAACTAAATTTTAATTCCAACAGAGACTTTATATCTTTCATTTTGCTTTTTTCTTAATAATACATAAAAAATATAACTTGTTTCACTTTAGAAAAAAAATGTACATTTGTCCATACTATGTAAATAATATTATTTTATTTTTATATCTATTTCTTAAGAATTGTTTTGTGGAAAATTTATATTTCGCATATTAAATTAGAAATTTGTATCCCCTAAAGCATATTCAGTGTAAATAATGGTTATATTTATACTGAACTTAATCATAATGTGAAGGAATAGTTGTTATTTATCTAAAAACTGCAAACCTTATTATTTAAGTTGTGTAACAGTTTCTCAGAAATCAGTTTTTATCCTAAGGAAATAATATATAAAAATATATTTGTTATTAATATGCGGCTAGCAGTTTTTTTCTTTTTTATGGAAATAATAAGATAATTTTCCAGTGAATAATTCCAAATACTGGAATAAAGTCATTCACAAAATAACGTTTTATACTTGGCCAATAATCTGCTATCAATAAGTTGCATGGTTGGTTATCTTTATATAAAAGTGCTTAATTTAGTTAGAAGGTTGAGTAAGTTAATTAACGTTGAAACTGAATTTATCACTGCAGAAAGGTCATACTTTTACACCCATGAATCGATTAGCTTCTGAAAATATTTGAAATACATCGCCTTATAGCTAATTATATAATTTCGCCTCAACTATACGTTTAATTTTAACTTAATTTATGAGAAAATTTTATCGAAAATAGATCAATAAATTTAATCTTGACAGTGAAATTTAAAACAAATTTTCGATTCCGAAAATCTGAACTATAGAACTTAAAGCAAGAACCCAGAATCTTGAAAAGTAATCTTGAAGAATGGAAATATATTTTTGAAATTTAAATTTGTTCTATATTTTATTAAGATGAATTAAATAATTCTTTATATTTTAAAAACAATGTATAATCCCATGAAATAAGGAACTTTACATAATATTTAAAGTAGCAAACAGTTATTCTAATATTTTCGATACCACCATACTATTTATTAATACAAATAAATAGGTAAGATTTGATAAAAATTGTCCCAATAATTAGTAATAATAATAATGTATGATATATATATTTAATTATATACATATGCATATATATATATATATATATATATATATATATATATATATATATATATATATATATATATATATATATATATATATATATATATATATATATGTATATAAGCTGCCTGAATATTTGTAATTGTTCAAAATAATCTAATAGAATAATACAATTTAACTTGTAAATTATCTATTTCTTAATATTGTTATAAATGTGAAAATTGATACTAATATGAATATAATCATTGCCTATAATTTATAATAGCATATTCAAACGATATTTTTTGTTTTGTTATGACAATAACGATTTGGGTTAATGTGCAATTATTTACTTAATTAAAAATTTTGGAACAGTTTTAAATATTTGAATGTCTAGCTTATGATACCATTAAATACTGAAAGGGATTCATTTAAATATTTGTTAACAATAGAAAATGAAATAATATTGTAACACTCCTACAAATGTAAGAAAATAAGTGATTTGAATGCATATGGATTGGATTGATAATGTGGAAATTTATTGTTTTTGAGCTCACTAAGTTGAACTAGATTATAAGATTATGCTTATCTACATGCTTACCACTAAATGTTTAGAAAGTGAAAGTAAAAATTTAAAAGTCTTTGATTTAACACAGAGTTTGTCATTTAAAAAAAAGATTGAAATTAAGAAAGATGTTTTGCAACACCTTTTAGGTTCAGAGTCTAAGATTCATAGTTTCATCATTTGTAAAAAAAAGTAAAATGATTATTATATAAGCACAGTTTAAATTATACTTAATTAGAAATTTATTCCTGTGGAGTTTGCTGAGTTTGGCATCTATTATATAACCCAGAGCATTTTGTTATGATCCTAAGTAATCTATTGGAAAATAATGAAACCGTTGCTAAAGTCAAAAAAGAAAGATACATGCTATAAAACTTGCATTTAATGAAACAAAATAAATGAAAAGGTTAATACATGTGTTTAATAATGAAACCAATTTGCGAAACAACACAATGAAAACAATTTGTATTACAGTCTTCGCCACTTAAAAATGATGAACTGATGAACTATATCTCAGAAAGGTGTTATTAAAATTTAAGTTTACATTTCCTCAATACAATGTCTAATTTAAATTAACTAAAAAAGAATCAATGAATTGTGTGAGTAATCCTGATTTTATGAATATTTAATGTGTTCAAATTAATTTCAAACTTTCATTTCATAGAATTCAGTACAGAATTATATTTTATTTTTAATAAGAATTAGAATTGCTCACTTTAAATGTTCATTATTTTTTGTTATACTTTACATTTTTTTAACAAGCAACAGAAACCTAAATTTCAACACAATAAAAAGATTACGAGAATTTTAACACAAGTTCTTTAACAACTCAGATTACTCTTGTCAATTTCGAGTATATTTTCTTTAAAATTATATGAATTGAAACATGCATTGCAATTCATTCTTAATAAAATGCTAGAACACATGTTCCAATTTAATTTTTTTTCATTAATTTTAAATTTCTAAAGGCAATGCATATATATATATATATATATATATATATATATATATATATATATATATATATATATATATATATATATATATATATATATATATATATATATATATATATATATATATATATATATATATATATATATATATATAAATGTAATACAATTGTCTGATAAAATTAGGAAAAATGCTTATAGTATCTTATAAGTTATTTCTGCACACTATTGTTTTGCATTTTATAAATAATGCTTTCTTCTTTTTAAATCGAAAATTAAAGGCATTGCTTTGTTATTGGATTAAAAATAATTTTTTTCATTATATGAAGTATTTTTACAATAATATTATGTCTCTTTTGTCTCAACAATTTCAGATGTGACACTTTTAAAATCTTAATTCAATAATTTTAAGGTGCATTAAAATAAATGTTCATACATTTTTAAAGCTATTGCGCAGAACCATTGTAAAAAGGTTTTAGGATTAATAATGAGAGAAAAAGACAAAAGAAATAAATCAATCATGTTGAAATAAATGTATTTGAGGATGAATTCAACAGTAAGTGATTGTATTTTTTAAAATTATTTTTATTTCTTACATCAGCACTCTTTGTTATTTTATAGGTTTATACCATTTTAATAAGTATACTCTTGTTCATTATTTCCCATTTATTAAATATATTTTTAATGCTGTTATAAATGAAATCATTGCTTTTATGCTTTTAATATTAATTATTTGTTAAAATTTTCTTCAAAAAAGCTAACGTGTTTTCAATAATTCAAGAACGATAAAATGTAATGTAATAATACTTCACTCATAATTACATTAGGGAATAAATTTTGTTGTAAACTGTGTTTATTAAATTTTTACGATGTGTATTACATTTATGTGGGATAAAAATGCCGAACAGTTTTAAGAATCATGTAAATGAAAAATACTGAGATATTTTGAACTCTTCTTGTATCCTTATCCATTCTTCCCATTAAATCTTCTTTTGGACGAATTGGGTGTTTTGAACAAGTGCTTTTATGGTACGGGTAACGATCCATTTTATTCCTTAGGTATTCCCAACTCGAATGTCTTCTTACTTTTCTCGCATGTTCCCATAAAAACACCATCTATTGACTTCGAGTGGTGTTAGATGCCGACGTTCTTATGTATTTTTTATGATTTTCTTATACTCGATTTAACCTTTCATCTGCCGATTGTTTCTAGAAAAAGCCTTCTCAAATATGTTATCAATAAACCCATGAAACATTGTAACCTCTCTTCACCTTGAAATGTAAAATCTTTGCTGTGATTTTTATAATCAAACAAAAGAAATGAATCTCAGTGCGAAACATTCTTAGAAGAGTCATTTTATTTTTAAAAGAATTGCATGACCAATTTGAAATATTATGATAGATTTTTAATATTTAATACTTTTTTATGTTGAAATGTTTTTACTAGTTTAATAAGATATATTTTGTTCAAATAGTATTTAAAACATATCATGGTGTATAAGTTATTAAATGTAAATATATCAAATACTGCAAATAATGATATATAATTGGTAGAAAACAAGAAAATTCAATAGACTGAAAGATAAAAAAAATGTGTTTAATAAATGAAAGAGAAATTTCTGAAAATAATGAAAATTACTAATGTTTCATTTATTATAAATTAAGGAACATGTAAATTACCTATAAATAAAGTGTATCATTTAATAAGTTGATTGAAATTTAAATTATTTTCATAGTTCAGTTCTGTGATAAAATTATTTTAACCAATAAGAAACAATCAAATATAATTGAAGAATTAATGATAAATTATAATAGTTATTCAGTGGCAATTTTCAAATTGTATATTTTAATTTTATACTATTTTGAACATAATCAAAATTTTCACAGAATTGTAACACATTCAGTTTAACTTAAGGTTTGAAAATAAATATTCCACGAATCTTGTACCTGATCCATTCGTTTCACCTTTAGTGTGAAAAGTATTTTTATTTTCTCTTATTTTAAAGAACATTAATTGAAAAAGTGTTAATATTTCAGCATTTTTAACAATATCCCTTAAAATTAAATCTAATAATCATAAGTTTCATTGGAAAATATATATCATTAATGAAATACAAATTATGTTTATTTCCCAATGAAAATAACATAAAATTATAATAAATATTAATTCCGAATTATTCTAAAAATTTGCAGAATGTAATTTAAATTTTTATGCATATCATTTTAAGTTTACAAAAAATTACATCAGAAATTAAATAAAATATATCGATATAAAAATTGCAAACTAAATAAGTAATAAAATTTACTTGAAATTCTAATTGAATGTGTTGGGTTATAATGTATTGATTATAATAAATAAAAATCACCACACACAACACACAACATAATGTAACCGGAGATTGCCATACTTAGTTTTTTTCAATGAATCTGAGTTCAAAATAATATGAATACGTTTAAGTGCAGTATCTTCAAAAATATGAATAATTAAGGGGGATATTGAAAATAATAATATTTATTAAATTTATTAGAAGATTTCTCATTATGCAAATTTTCACTTCACAGTACTTGAACTAGTTAAATGTAGTTATAAAGTATTTATTCCGAAATACTAATAAATATCTTACACAGAACATTATTGTATTAAAACAATTGATTTACTATTAGATATGACATTAAATCAATATTCAAAACATTTATTTTCTTTTAGAAATAAATGCTCCTTTCTTTAGCATATTAGAGCAATTTGTTATATTTGTAAATGGTAAATAATGAACATTATTTTTAAAAATGAATGATACATTATGTATGATTATTAGAGAGATAAATGGCGTAATCAAAACTAATTTCTTTTATAAAGAGCAATTGAAAATCTCATAAAACCAATCTTTTCAATTCTTAGATGTAAGATTCCATAAAATATCGCTTTATTGATTTATAGATTATCGTTTTATCAAACATTTGGATATTACTTGAAGTTATTTTGTCAATGAAAAATGTTCTTGAATTAATTTAATTTCATCTCTTTATTCATAATCTTTAAATCTGAATAAAGGGATTTCTTTATTCAGAATTAAATATAAATTGGTAAAAATTAATTTAATATAATCGAAGAACTCATTAGATGGATTAATATTTTTAAGTATAGATGTAAATGTCCTATTTTATGAGCATATTTTGAAATTTTGTTTATTTATCTTTTTAAAAAATTTTTTATTATCCATTTATCTTTTTTAATGAAATTTATAAGCGAAGCTCCTCATAATAATTGATGATATAAAAGCTGCAATTCAGAACAAAACTTTCTTTTAAAAATATTGATAAAAAACATAAAAGAAAAAATTTATGTAAGTTATCTATAATAATTATTTTAATAAAAAAGGTATTTTAAAATTGAAACATAAATATATATATATAATATAAAACACTGTATCAGATAAAATGTATCAATAATTTATAAAGTTGTTTTAGGAAATGTTTGGAAGAGAATAAGTATATTTTAAATGTAATTTAACTTTTTTAGATATGCCTATCTAATTTATAGTAAACAATTAGCATGTTGATGTATAAATTTAAATATTTTTTCAAACAATGCATTTTATAATATTTTAAAGAAATATTTAAAGTCATTAACTAACTTTCAGCAAAAATAGTTCCTATCTAGGAAAACTAATATTTCATATAGCAAGGGAAAAGAAACATAAAAAAAAACGAGAATCTCATTTATATCCTGTTTAATCAAACTTTTCTAAGAGTAGCTTTTTCCTTACTTCCGACCAATTAAATTTCTTCTCGAAGAGTTTTGCATCCAGGACAGCGAACCTTTAACCAGGGAACTCAAAACCATGAGAGGGCGCTTTCAGACTGCCGGATATATCCGGCAGTATGGTAGTCTCTTTAACTGTTGCGCGGCTGACTCTTAAACTAATCGGATCTTCTTAGGAGCGGAGAGACGGAGTCTTCTCGTAATAGAAATCCTTCAATACTATGTCTCAAAGGCTAGTTATAACTTGCTTGAATTAAAGGTGTGTTGTTTTTATTCAAAATTGCATGATGCTACAGCAAAAATTAAAAAATAAGGATAGTTTTATATGCATGATTTAAAAGAATACGTATTTTTTTTAAAAAAACGTATAAATAAGAAAGCGAAAACTTTTTTTGGTTAAGAACTTTAAATTCACTTCAAAATGTATGTTTTCAAATATTTAACATTAGGAAACTTTAAATATCACATTTAAGAAATAAAATTATTATAATATAATTTCGTAGATGATTACAATAAAATAATAATTCGTTAACCTGAAAAAAATAATGCTTCTTTCTATGTATTCTTAAGAAATCAGAAGTTTATAAACGTTTTGTATCATTATTTTTTTATCATTAAAACATGTATGTTTATATAATTGAAATATTTAACAGTTTGCAAAATTATTATTAACTTTAAAAAATGTAATATGATTTAATTTTTTATTTAAAATTTACTATGCAAAAGTTTTCAGAGATTAATAAGTGAATAAAAATATACGTGTTTGAAATAAACGGCAATTTTACGAAAACTTAAAACTTCAAATTATTTAATGCTTAAGGATTTTGATTTCATTTGTGAAACTCGAAAATTGTAATTTTTATGTAGCCTTTAAATTAACATTTAAACACAATTATTTCTTATTTTCCTGTAAAACTTAAAATGAATATAAATGTATGGCTATCAAATTATGCAATTCAAGTCCATGAGATTTTTTTTAAAATATTTATTTTATGGTTTATGAATAATATATAACATAATATATAATATACTTTACAATATATCTATACTTTAATATGTTTAAACAACATAAATACTTAATGAATTTTTAAAGTTTATAGTAAAAATAAATTAATAAATGTATGTTTTTATATTTGTAAGTATAAATGTATCATCTACTTTAATTAAATTTTGAATGAAAAATATCCTTATAAAATATGTTACTTATCATATTTTATAAGGATATTTTTATAAGGTTATATATATATATATATATATATATATATATATATATATATATATATATATATATATATATATATATATATATATATATATATATATATATATATATATATATATATATATATATATGCTTTTTGTTTTTAAATAAGTATAAATTTTCAGTAATTCTTTCCATCTTAATGATCAAAATTTATAAATACGTTTATTCACATGTAGGCAAAAATATACAAAAGTTGCAGATCTCTACGCACAATTAATTTAAATGTGTTAAAAAATGTTTTATATCTGTAACTTAAGCATGCAGTTATATAAAAATTTTCAACTAATTTGTAAATACAATAAAATATTAATAAATAAAAACTGATTTCAAAAAATATTAGTTTATTTTATCAGTAAATAGAAATATAAAAAATTTAATTATAAAAATAATCTCTAATTACCATGCAATTACGTTTAAGTAGTTTTGCACACTTTAAACATTAAATGCTAAAACCAATACTTTTATAAAATTAATTTATCTGGATCTATCTTATGCAATTAATAATGCTTAGATTAAAAACTAGTAACATTTGAAAGACATTTTGCATCAGGTCATTCGTTATCCATTCTTAAGTAATGATATGATTTTAAATTGTTTTAATTATTTAACAACATTAGTCAAAATGCAACTTATATAACTTATATATTTTACAAAACAATACACTAAAGTGATACAAAGTTTTAAAAGGTGTTTTAGTTTCCTATTTAAAAGTTGTCATTTGAGCTGGCAGTTGCATTTTAGCAATTTGTTTTCCATTCAACTATTTGTGAGTTCAGTTCCTGCCTTCGGATTGGACGTTTGAAGTGACTTGGAATCCACGTTAATCTCTAGGTATAGTGTCGTTTGCTTTCTTGTGTAAAATTCTATAGTGACAAGCAAACAAAAGTTATAAAATGTGTATCATTTAGTTAGTATGAATTAAACAGAGCAAATTATGAATATTATTAAATATTTCACATAATTATATCCAATATTATTGAATTGGTTTTAGAATAATATATCTAATTCGTAAGTTCTTAATATATAAATAATAATTAAATATATGCACGATTTATCACCATCGCATTTAAAGCTTCTTGAGTTTTTTTTTTTTTTTTTTTGAAAATATTATTTGAAATAATTATTTTTGTAAATCTGAAATTTTATGATGATATTCAAAAGAACTTGTTTTTTATTATCTATATCAAACCAAAAAATCTGCACTATTCTTTAACTTTAATAAAAAATTCAAAAATTTTGAACAGGAAATAAGTTGTTCCTTATGAAGTACATAAAACAATATTTTTAATTTCAGGATGTAGAAAATATTTTAGAAAATGCTTATTGAATTACATTAAGAATATAAAACTGATATTAAATATATACACAAAGTTTATAAATCAAGAATTAAAAAAATTGAATTATAGAGAGTAGTTTTAATAAAATAAATGTGTATTTTTATTTCGTTAGAAAATAATTTATAACAGCTATTAATAATTTGAATGACTTTCGTTAAAATTTCTTTATAGTAAATAATTTTATTTATAAATATTCTAATCTTTAATGAAAATAATTCATTTTTAATTTAATAAATGTAATAAAGCAATAAATTAGATATGTCAATTCTTAATCAGTAAAAATGTTGATAATTGTTTTGAAAAATATTATTAGGTTTGTGAGTTGAAACATAATGAAGAACTCTATGAAGAATTAAAAACATAAATCTAACAATATAAGGAATCATTTTATAGTCATTAGATTGATTACTTCTTAATTATACAGATCATTAACTCGTAAAAATATAAGCTAAAATGAAAGTAATCTAAAACATTATCAAGAAAAATTTTTCCTGACCTGATATAAAACAAAAATTAAAAATTATTATATTTAAGATTTTGTGATAACTGGTATGAGTAATTTCTGAAAAATCACAAAATAGTAAGCAATAGAAAACGAAGTGATATGTAATTTTGAATAATACTTACATCGTTTGCATATCATTAATACATTATTTGCAACTCAAATTGTCTTTTATTTAGGTAAATGTTTCTCCGATTAATTTGGTTAATTCAAAAAAATTTACATAATTCTTATTTTTGTTAATTTTTTTTCTAACAAAAAAGGGTATACAAAACATAGTGTAACTATTAAATTATTTAACAGAAATGTAATTACAAATATATAATTTATTTTATTTATATTTATTCATCTTATGTTTATAAAAAGCTGTATAAGATACAGTTTTTATAAAATTTGATGTTTCATAAAACTTTAATAGTCAAGTATTTACAAGCAATAAATATTGTACTAACAAGTTAAATAAATATTACTGTCTTTCTTATTTTTAGTGTAAATTTATTACATCTGCAATTTTGTGTAAATACTACTGGAAATACACAAAGTTTTTGTGATGAAAGTCACTAAGAGAAGGGATTTGTGCTACTATAATTTCTCTTTCTGTGACGAATTTTGAATCATATAAAGTTAAATTGCAATGCCTATTAAATAATTTATAGGTTTTGCTTTGTTTTTTATTTCATCATTATTCTTTAGCAATACAGAATCAGTATGAGTCACACAACTGTCTTGATTACAAAATCTATTTTAAAAACTGTTTGTGCTTTAAAATATTAATATTTCCATTTTATTGCCTACTTTCTAAATAAAATAATTAACTATGTATACTTAATTTTTTAAAATACAACTATGATTAAAAAAAGAATAGGGAAAATAAACTATTATTTAAAATTATCATCAGCGAAGTATTAGACGAATAAAATCTAAAATTTAAATTGAATGATTTTATATGATGCTATTATGCAATTTAATTCCTAATAACCAAAAGGCTCTATAAAAGCTCTACATTTAATGTTTTATACGTAAAATAATATAATTTCGACTTCTAAGTGTTTATATTTCGTTTATGTACTAGTTTGCTTTAAAATATACTTCAATGATAAAATGTTTCGAAAAAATGTTTCTTAACTCTTTCTAATTTAAAATATTAATAGTTTGCGATAAAATTTCCTGAAAATTGTAACTTTTGAAAATTGTTTTTTTTAAATAGGTACTTTACATTCTATATTGTTGTGTAACTCATAATATTATTTGTATAATTTTAATTCTTTCATATTTGAGCTATTTTTTTCTTCAACTTATCATAGTTATTGTAAACGTCATTGTAAAATAGTGCAATAATAATTTACTGAATTAAATTCAGCAAAATATACCAATCTTTCATTTAAATAAATAACTCAATCTTAAAATATCAAGTTTCCTTACAAATTTTCTTCATAAATTACATTCAATAAAAGTATCTTATTCTAAAATAAAATAATATCTTTATACATCCTTTATTTCAAAAACCGATTTACAACAACTTTAATAATTAAATAATAAAATTTATGCTACTAAAAATATTTATTTTTTCAAGTGGTTTCTAAAAATTTAAATAATATCTTATTTACATTAAGATAAACATACTTATTATTTCCTAGAAGTATTTTTTCTCTATCTAATTTTTCTTTAATGACGAGAATATTACAATTTTATTTCAATAATTTATCTAAATCTAATACAGATCTCAAAAGAAAAAGTTCTCAGAAGACAACAGATATCTTTTGAAAATGAATGCAAATTTTATTACTGTGGGTAAATATTTCTATAAATTGATAAAACAAATTTGATCAATATTTTATATGAATAATAAGAGTAGTTATGAAGCGTATATATATATATATATATATATGTATATATATATATATATATATATACATATATATATATATATATATATATATATATATATATATATATATATATATATGTATATATATATATATATATATATATATATATATATATATATATATATATATATATATATATATATATATATATATATATATATATATATATATATATATATATATATATATATATATATATATATATATATGATTATAGATTATATGTAAGCAGTATATGAGGACATTGATTAGGTGTTTCTGCATCATTATATACATTCAAAACCAATTACTCTTAGACATCTTTTTGAAAGCTGAAGGTATATGAATCAATATAAAATTAATTATGATAAAATAATTGAGAAAAGAACAAATCTGCTTTAATTTAATTTTTGTGTTTAAAAAATAAACATTATCATTAATAAAATCAGATTTAGGCAAATTTTAAATGAGTTTTTTTTCAAATTTTTTATGGAGATACAATTATTCTTTTGAAAGATTCAGATTCCTTATTAATATTGATTTATTGATATTTACGTGTGCTGATATGATATTATAGATAGTAAGAAAAATGATTATATGGTTTAGAAAAACATTTTTTAAACAATTAACAGATCAAATTATATCTATCTGATTTACCTAATGGTGTGAAATAATAACAGAGTTAGTTCCATTTTTGATAGGTGATTTTTTGATGGGTGAATCCTGAAATTTAATTTTTAAAATTACAATTATATTTTATAATATCAGCTTAGCTTTGAAAAACATTAAAAGGTATATAAAAATAATTGCATACAAGAAATATTTCTGTTAAATTAAAGATTTATAACATTGTTTTTCTTTGTATGAAGTAATCTAATAAAATGTGATGTAGTAGACAAATATTCATTAAAGTTAAAAATGCTTTATTGCCTTATAAAAATGAGTGTGAAATATTTAAAGCAAACTGAAATACAAAACGAAAATCTCTTATAAGGCCTTACACAAAAAATGTAATATAAATGAACTCGGATGTAAAAATATATGAGTACCAAATTGAATTTGAATGTTATAACAATAAAGAGGTATTTCCAATTGGAGAGAGTGCAATTGAGTGCGACTCGCTTTATAACCGGCCTGAGAAACAGCTGCCCAAATGATATTGTACTTTACGACGCTAATCTCCCTCCTCTTAGTCTTATTAGAAGCTCAAACCTGGTGAAATACTTCAACAAATTAAGAAGCTATGGAAATGGTAAACTGTACTGTATGGTAAACTGTACATCTGCATATCTGTCTAACTGGAGTAACAACCAGAGACTCAAAATGGATAGCCCATTTGGACTGGCTGATAAACTGGAGATTATTTCCCAATCGGTGGAGTACTCATCTCTAACACCCTGTGTAAACCCGACTGAGGGATTACTCGAAGTTCACTTCCACTCTGAACTTCCGTCCCACACAAACAAAAACTCTGATGTCCCTGAATTCTTTCGACAACTGGCTCTTGAGGTCATAAATAGTGTCCCGAGTGATGCTACTCTTATATATATACAGACGGTAGTAAAGACGAGTCAAATCACACCGGGAGTGGCATCTATATTGTGAACCCTGCGGTACGGCTATCTCGACGCAACCCAGATAACTGCTCAGTCTTTAGGACCGAATTAATTGCTATTAAGGAGGGATTAAACACCATTCTCTACTCCACAGACTCTAGTGTCATTCGGATTTTTTCAGATAGCCGCAGCTCAATCCAACATCTACAGGACTGGAGGCATGTAAATGACCTTATAAGCATCCAAATATTCAATATGCTTAAAATTCTTTCAAAGCGCAGGGAGGTCCACCTCCAGTGGATCCCCTCCCACGTCAACATTCCTTGAAATGAAGCTGCGGATACCTTAGCAATAAGAGGCTGCTATGCGATGGCCACTACTGATTATGACCTAACTTTTGAGGAGATTTTCTCCGTGGTGAAAAATAGAGACCGACAAGTCTGGCTTTCTCCTCCAGCCCATCCCTGGTATAGTAGGTCAAAACCAGGAGGAGCATTACATTTTAAAGATGGCAGACAGGACCAAACGGCTATCACAAGATTTTTAGTGGGCACCTGAAATGCATGTCCTTTGAATCCGGCCGTTAACTCTTTCCAACGTGTCCCAAGTGCCATCTGCTGCCGGCTTCCCCGCATCATATTCTCGATTGCTTGGGGCTCACATTAGAGGGTGTTCGCAACAGCCCTCTCCTGGTGCTTGACTTTGCTGGGGTGCATGGAATCATGGATTTGATCTAGCTGCCGCTAGATGCTGAAGGATTGGACACAACAACATAAAAAGGTCTTCCCATAATCTTCACTTAGAGAACGTTTCCTATTCCAGAATGATAACATAAAGAAACTAGCAAAGTTAGAAAATGTGCAAGATTATCACGCATTCTACAAAGAAAAAAGAAAGGATACAACAAAATATTGTCGAAAAAAATGAAATTTTTAGTGTGTAAAAATTTAATAATTGAAACTTTCTCAACATAAAGCTTCACAAAATTTAAAATTCATTGAATAGATTATTAAAAGCTCACAATACTTAACAACCTTTTTACATTTGAACATCAAAGATTATTGCATACTTGTAAATATATACGATTGATGAATGTGGTTTTAAATATCAAATACATTTCGCTTAGTCGTTTTTTTCTTTCATATCTATTATTCAGTAGAGTGATTACAGTAAAACTATATAAGTTTGAACTCATGTTAAAAGAAAAGTACCCTTTTAAAAAACTAGTTTTGACTTTTAACCAACAGTTTCAAGTACAAACAAGATGTAATATTTATGCTTGATAGTTAAAGCATCTTTGTACAGTTGCTTATTCTTAAATTTTGACATTTGTATCAACAAATTACAAATGACATATCAACAAATGACAAATGTATCAACATTTTTAATAAATAAAATGTTTTATTCAAAGTATATTTCATAAAAGAAACATTTTAATTATTTAACACATCATTTTTCTCAATTCTGAGTTATAATTCCTAGTAAAATGAGAAAAATTTCAAAAATAGGACAAATTGCCTCTAAGGGTTTTTCTGTACAAAAATGGTCAACATTTATATAAAATATATAGATCATAAATAAGAATAAACTGAATGTTAAATTTTACGAAGTCTGCAGTTTTAGATCTGTATTCAGTTTGTATTATATATATATATATATATATATATATATATATATATATATATATATATATATATATATATATATATATATATGTATAGATAGATAGATAGTATAGATATAGATAGATAGATAGATAGATAGATAGATATAGATATGCACTTTCTGTGAAACAAAATGCAACACTTCGAAGGAAACACACAAATCATCTGAAATTTATATTCTTCTTCAAATCATTAATACTGCGGCACAAATACTCAACACAGGTGAATATAGTGCCATATACGACTGGTGCTTAAGAAGGAAAAGGGCTTGCGAATTCGAATTACGGCAAAAAATTCTTTTTTTTCACATTTATCTTTTCGATTTTCCATTTTTTGTTCATAAAAGACATTGAGATTCTTTCGAACAAATTTATGAGTTCGACAGAGGAACAATAGCAGTCTATAGTAATTATGTGGATTATCACCCTCAATCGTGTGGATGAAACCAAGGAATTCTAGTGCGGATCTTGAATTTATACTATATTAAACATAGCACTTCAGATTCAGGCTACTGCACATGATTAGGTTTAAACTCGTATTAATAAATATCATTTGCAATTAAAGAAAATGCCCACAAGGTATACATTGGTTACTTACCTTATTACTCAAAACCACCGGAAACAGCTTCTTCAGTGGTACGGCAGAGAATAGACATTGAGTTTATTGACGAATACCTCTCCCGTAGGCAACACCATGATGGTCAGATTGATGTCTGTAGACACCAAGTTCTGAGACTGAGAAAGTTCTGCGTTTTGCTTTCCCACCTTGGTTCTTTACATGCATTCATTGTTTAGGATTGTATTAGATCATTGTATTACTATGGTTGGCTATTAAGTTTCTACGAAAATCAGGAAGAGAAAGATATTTTTGTAAAAATGCAATTATTGTTTTACAAAATATTGCCCCCTTTATAATTTATAAACTTTTGCTTCCGTAAAAATCAACTCCTGAAGTTTGCACACTGAATTTAATATCTCAGAAACTTTGTTTTCCAAGGTATCAACAACTTACCGTGGTGATGAAAATCACTGCTCACGGTAAATAGATTATAAATAAAAATTAAGGTGACAAATCAGGTGAATATGAGTAATGAGACATTAAATTGATATTTTTCCCTTCAAATATTCAATTAAATCCGCACTGTTTGGAAGCAGACATTGTCATCATGAGGTATGGTGCAGCGATTTTTTTTGTTTTTTCCTTATTTCGTTGATGGCTTTTAGCAAGCACATTTTTCTGTACCATTTAGTGCTAACAGATTTTCGATCCACTACAGGAATGACTGCTATTTTTATTGTGTGGTCGAAGAAACAAGGAATCATTTTCTAAGCAGCCCTTCATAAAAGAACTTCCGTAAAATTCCATTCATTAAGAAATACCCAAATCGAATATTATTACACAGTTTCTGACTCTTACGAATAAGTTAAAAATTCTTCACCAAAAAGAATATTATTGTATGCCAATTTTGCACTTTCCAATTTGAATGTTTTTTAATACTTCCTTACACTAATTTACAAGAGCCAGATTTTAGCTTCTATTAAATTGCTCGGAATCCTTCTTGAAGAAATCATTCTAACAGTTAAATGTCTATGCCAAATCGAATTATATTGTAGTTTGTGAAGTGCCAAGAAATGCTTCAATCTTACGATATGTGACATACTAACTTTTTCAAAAAATTTTCCCACAGTATTGATGTTGTTTGAAATGAAAACATGTTTCGGTTCCTTAAAGAGATTTAACACTCACATACGTGCGACAAAGATGGAATTCTGCAAACCAATTATGAATCATGTGTTTTGTGATGGTACTTAATTACTAAAAGTTTCACAAATCGATATTAAGCATTCTTCTTGAGAGAAGCCTTTCTTAAAATCATAAAAAAATATCCAACGTAAGCCTTCATAAGTTATTTTCTTTTTCTTCCCACGCTTTTTAAAAATATTCAGTGTAAACAAAATGTGCAGCCAATTTATAGCATGTCAATGATTCCAAGATAAATAATGTGAATTTTATAATATCCTGAAGATGAATTTATGTAGAGTTCTCTATTGGTTGTTTGTACGAGCTTAAAAATCAGAATACATATTTACTTCCGCATCTTTAACAGGCATTATGGATGGTTGATTCTCCAGCGCTACATTACTAAGATGAAGGATTTCGAGGTCCTTCTATAATATCTATAAATGATAACTTCAGTATTATCATTTACCATATTCCAGCAGGATAACGTGTAACCATATGTGAAACGGAATACTCAAATGACCCTTTATCTATTAGTTTGATAATTCCTTGGCCTTCTTGTTTCCTCATCAATTGTCAATCGAAAACATGGGATTCATGCTTATGAGACAATTAGCTTGACCAAGCATTCTTGTCAAAATCTGTTAAATTTTTGCAGTATATAGGCGACACTTTGAAAGCTATAACTCAAATATTCTTACAAGACTTTTTTAATTCTTTGCCGAGGTTTATGATTATTGTCCACAAAGGCAAATGCACTAACAACTGATTTTCTTATTATCTACACTTTATAGCAGGCTGTAATTTGAATCACTTGATATTCGGGCAATGTTTTACTTGATAAATAAATTATGTTTTGATGTCTCTGTTGTTTCTTCGTATTACATTTTGAGTGGCCATCAGTTTAAAATTACGTTTGATTTAAATCTGATTCCTTCAGAATTTTTCACAGTTAAATTAAATTTGGAATAAATGAGAAAATTTTAGTTCGTCATGACTAATATCTTTGAAGTCTTTCTGTATTTGTTCATGTCAAGAAATCCACCAAAATACATTTTTTCAAAGGAAAATACTAAAGATAGTTTACATTTGAATTCACATTATAGACATCAATCTCATAATGTTGCCTATGATACAAAATCCAATTTTAAGATAGACGTGAAAAATATAAAGTTGAAAATGAATTTTTTTCCAACCAATCTATATATCTTATCTGCGTCATTAATGTTTAAGCAACTTGGACAACCGATATTTTTTCAGAATCTTAAATAATATCCCACAATCAAATAATTAACCATTTTGCTGAGTAAAATACATTAAAATAAAAGAGCATATTAAGTGACACTAACAATATTTAAAATGATTTATTATTATGAGATTCCGCTAAATTTCATTTTATAGTTTATTATAATGATTAATTACCTATAACTTTGCTGTTCTCAAAACAATACTGCATTTTCCTCCAAATTCCTACAGTAAGAAGTTACTAATGTATAAACAAGAAAAATTCTTAGCAAAAGTAATTAATTTGAAAAAAGAGAGTGTGGTAAATGAAGAACTTTCTTTCATGCTGAATTATTTACTAAAATGATATTTTAAATACTTTGTTAATATTTTGAAAATTAAATAATATACAATGTAATGTACCATATGTACAGATGGCACTAGATCTTAAAAATCATGTAAGAACTGCCCTAAATAGGAGCTGACCTCACGGAACATATCTTTAACTGCCCAGCCATCATAAGAAGTTTGCAGGCAGTTGACGAATTTCTCTTTCAGGGAAATTTCTATAATGATAAAATTATACACATTGCCAAGCCATTGATTTCGGCACGTGGAATGATTTTAGTTGACTTCAAATGAACATGACACCAAACCAAACCAATAATAATTTCTTAAATGACGTTAAACATTTTGAATTTGTTTGCAAAACCTAATGGAGTTAAGTTTTAGGTACAATTATATACTTACTTTATTTAATAAACGCATTTTTTAAAAAAGTATTATTTTTAAATACATTTATTGGCTTAAATCTAAATAACTGAAAACTTTATTATTATAATAAAAAAACATATGCCTTAAATTTTTAAAATAAAAATACTTTAATATTAACTAAAGGATATGCTCTAAAACTGTTAGCATATATCTCTCTAAAATTGAAAAGCTAAGCTATTCTAAAATGATAAATATTGATGATAAATAAAACATTAACTTCACATGTACATTTTATTACTTCAACTTAACTTCTGGAAAAATCACTTTAATAAGCACAAACTGGAACTTTTATTGGAAAGCAAGAGAAACATATTTTTTATGATGAAATTCAAAAGATATCGAATCACGACAATCGAAAATTGTCTATAATGATGCAAATATTTCTCACATTCTAACTTATAATAAATTGTTGCCTGGGGGCTTAGAAAGATTCCAAGTTATTTAATTATGCCACAAAGTACATAAATTTGCCAAACAAGATAAAAATAAAAATGTATTGATTCTTTGAGGCAGACGGCAATACTTTTTCTCAGAATGATAGAATATTTCTACAAATTCGAACTCAATATTATGGAAGATTATCTTAGGTTAAATCGATGTGATTGAATCATCGATTTTCTTTTCGCTATGTTGAATTAAAATATTCTATGAAATTTGTTTTGAAGTGAATACATCTAAGAAACCAAGAAGTTAAAGGAGAAATAACTATTTTAGTTCCATCATAATGAATTGTATGACATTAAAATTGAAATGATATTTCTTAATATTTAAGTAACTTTTAATATTGAATGGTAAATAAGTATTCTAATTATTTTAAATAATTATTCATAATGAATATACGTGAATGCATGTTTATAAAACCTTATATGTTCTAATAAACATCAGTGGTCATTAATTTCAAGAAATTATCACTTATTAAGACAATCAATTTTGAAAATATACTCATACGAAAAACTAAAATGTATTCTTTTATTTTATTTTCATTTGAAATATCATTGATCATTACATTACAATTAGGTTACTTGACTGAAATAGATTGTGCACCATCCAAAGAAGTTGATTCTTCCGTGAGATTTTGTCTTGATAAGGAAGTGTCGAAAGAAAGTTCGGCTCTTCTTTGATAACACGCTTGGCTTACGCAAACCATTCGATCATAGCCTTGGGGATTTTGCCTTTTCAAGATAGTGAATTCTTTATTTTATTTAATACTCTATCTGCTACTTCGTCTATTAAAATTATTTCTTAATTTAGTGAGTAACAAAGTATAATATCAAACCGTCAGTTTATTGACAAATATAAAATATTCACGAACTTATTACTAGATGTAATTAGAAAATAATAAATGGTTGGTAAATTAACAAAATAAAAATAATCTTTTATTTTTGCAAAATCTAGTAGCATGTAATCATTATTAATAATCTAGTAGCATATGTAATCATTGTTTGTAAAAAGTTACTTGTTTCTTTTCAAGTTGTTCTCAGAAAATTCAAAGAGAAATATATTTAAAAGGTTAAATATTCAAAGCATTAATGTTGTAGACTATGTTAAATACTTTAATGATATGGATTGCATATTTAATGATATGAATAAAAAGCTTTAGTAAAAATGCTATATTTCTTTTATATAAAATTAATTAAAATAACTTAACTCTGCCACTTTTCTTTTTCAAATATGTGCACGCAGTTTTCGGGTTTCTTTCAATCTCAAAATATAGCAAATTATCCTTACATAATTTTTAACTTGGTATAAATATAATTTTAGACTTTTGACAGAAAATGGAACATTAAATAAGAATTTTCATGCAAGGTTATCCTTATTTTAACCAAAAATTTAAAAATAATAGAATTATTTATTGTTAATGTGTAAAACCAATATATTAAGTCTATTGGTAAGTTCTGTCCATTTTACGAACAAAACAAAATGAAAATTTTTCGTGATGTCAATAAACTTTATTAAATATTACAATAACTGTTATAAGGACTTCTTGCCAGCGTAAGGGTAATTTGTATACCCATTTCTGAGAAATGTCTTTGATTTTCTCAAGCAAAAAATGGAAACAATAATTGATTGATATCTTCCTCATTTTTGATGTTTTTCCCTTCAAAAAATTTTGTAAGGACAAAAACAAATGATAGTTGGAGGGTGATGATACAGAGAATATGGTATATGAGACAGAATTTCACAGCTCAATTTTTTTGACGAACTCTCTTCTTGGCCACTTTCTTAGACTGCTCTTTCTTGGACTGCATCAAACTGTTCCTTTTAAATTATCCAGTTGTTGAAAATACTTTTCCAAATTGAGCTCCGTGTTCAATTTTTAATGATGATAATGCATTGCTCCTCAAATGCCCAATTATACACACAACATTCTTTTATTCAAAATCAAATTTGTTTTGCCGACCTATGGCTAAGTGGTTAGCATTCCTGACTTCTAGTCTGTTTGTCCCAGGCTGAATTTCCCTTTGGATATGATTCTTTCTCTCTCTGTATTTCTCTGTCTTTTCTTCTGACATGATGTATGAATGTGACTCACCATATAAACGAATTTGCGGTGATATGGTGTGTTTAATTATACTCGCTTCCATGACTTTGTTCTCAGTTGTCCACTAGAAACAGTTTTCGTCCGGAAAGACGGGGTTCAATTCCCAATGCCTCCAAAGACCCATCGAGTACATGCGATGTACGTACCCGTTAAATCTGTGGAATCGAAAGCCCTGTGTTTGGTCGTTGACCATGTTACCATGGTGGGAATGGTATTCAGAAAATTTTCTCCCTCTTAAGATCATTGTCAAAATCGAGGAAGTGGATCCTCTAATTGTCTCTCTATCGGAGGAGTTTAGAGTTAAGTCGTACTGTGCTTCGTGGTGCTCTGGTTAAACAAAACACGCACCCTAATGACTTAAATTCGCGTTGCCAATGGTAGAATGAGCTTGGCTTGTCCAAATATCCTAAATAACAACAACAGAAAATATATTTTAAATATACATTTTAGCTCTTTTAAAATTAGTTTTTGATATCGAATAAAATATGAAAACCCAATAGCTATTGTGCTCATATGTATAAACTTGCTAAAATTTTGATTTCAGTTAAACAGGAATATAGTCGAACATATTTGAAATACTTATTTTATAACAATTGCAACTAATATTTAATAACCATTGATATTTTTTTCTATTTGCAATTGTTAATAATATTAGGGCAGTAAGTGAAGCTTGTTTTAGAGGATGTTTTTCTGTAATGCTCGAAATAGCTGTTTTAGACAAAACTTTAAATGCAAAATGGATAAACAATGTAAGTAATAAAGCAATTTGAATAAAAATTTTATCAAACAAATATTATGAACAAAAAATAATAAATAGTTTCGACTTAGGGGATTGCGGTCGGTCTTTTAATGTTTACCGAAGTTGTGCCATTTATAGAAGGCATTGGGTCTACATATGGAATGACATCTGTATAATATCAGACAAGCGGTCATGACGGCTTTATCAATACGTTCCAAAGCTGCGCCATATTTTTGGGCCCACATTTACCCCGAATGAACATGTTTTGACGGGTAGTGGTACCGCTTGCTGGTGCCGCTCTAATGCCACTAATATCGGCAAGCCCATTTAGGCTCTTACTGTAACCGGAATTACTGTGTTTGCTGGATACTAGGAGTAATATTATTAATATATGTATAATAGCAGTGCTAAATGATTGCACATTATTAAAAGTGCTTAATACATGCGTTTTACTAGCAATGGTGTAAATAAATGCATTCTATAAAGTTTAAACATAAATTAAAATTTCTAATGTAATCTATTGTAATGTTGCTGCCATTTGTTTTTTTCTCCAAATAATTTATAGAAGGTTGAAAAGGAAAAAAATGCATATTTTAGCAAACTATAAGGATTTTACACATTAACGTGCAGTATAATTTCTTATTGTGACTTGCAGCCAATATTACTATTACTGGCCCTTGTAATGATATCAGTTTTTTTATTAATATCGATTTTATTTTATGTAGGATTGATTTTAATAAATTGTGAGGGTTATAAATATGATGTCTTTTTATTTAGTTTTACGTAGTAATAAAAACTAATTTATAAATAAAAAAATCAAGGCTATTGATCACCATTGTATTTACTACTAGAAGTTTAAATGTACATCTGCACAAATGTTAGCTGTTATATTTGAGGTGCACAAAATTTATTGCATAATATTCTATAGTATATTTGCAGATTAATAAAAGCATGTTATTTTAGTAATACTATGTTCAAAATGATTTCATAATGAAATATTAAACGTTATACGTAAATTAAAAGTATACCCTAATAAGGAATTAAACATTGTACCCTTATCAAAAGCTAATAATTTAAGCCTAAGTTTATTAATTATACATCCTTACAGAAATATGAATATCGTCATCTTAATTATGGTGTAAAATCTCCTAAGAATAAATTTATTGTTTATTTTTATTAAACCAAATTACTTTTCTGTATACCTTGCGTACTTTTTGCATGCCAAAAACATTTTTTTATTGTTTTCCATTTATTTATTCATATTATGATGGCAATAATACTCTGTAACTTAATAATAAAAAATAAGTAATTTTTAAAACATTTCCTATGTATGTTGCATAGGTGGTTGTATAGGTGTTGCATAGATGATTGTATAGGTGGTTGCATAGCCAAATATAACAAACAAAAATATTAGATTTATGTTTATTATTATGTGTTAAAGATATTTTTACTATGCTTAAGCATAAAATAAATGTACTATTTATTGTGGTGATATAGTATAAAGTATAACAATACACAATCATGAAAAAAATAATTTACCTGGAAATGTTTTTAAATAACAATGTTTCGAAATTTACAAATATAATTTTCCACAGATGCAGTTTTATTCTATTATGTCAAATTTATAACGTGTAATATCATTATAATTTTTATTTATTAAAATCAAATATGTGTCAGAAATACTAAGCTTGGAGAAAAATAAAAACTATAATCCATGAAATAAAAAAATTAAAAAAAACTTTAACAATCTTTTTCAAATGAATTTCTTTAAAAATTATTTATTAGCATCAAACAAAAATTCAAAGGGGTTCGTTACTTTCTAAATTAAAAGAAAGATTCACAAATGAATTAAAAGCATAACACTTGTCCTAAAATGTTAGACTAAAGTGTCTATAACACAAAATCACGATGTTAAAATTTAAAATTTTGACTCATACAATTGTATCAATATTTTGACACTTACATTCCATTTTTAAATGTTTTAATAAGTAATTTTTTAAGTGAAATTTGATTACATTTTTCTGTTAAAGTAATTAAACATATTTTGATTGAATAACATATTTTTCAATTAAATGGACTTTTCCAGAGAAAAATTCACGTTCTTTCATTCCGAGAATAGTTCATCATATTCATAATCTAGATTTCACTTTATCTTTTAGTACATGTAGTACTACTGGATTACTCAGTGAGAAAAATGCTGAATTTCTTTTGGAAACATTAGATAATACAGACCATAATTTTGTAAGCATTCATCACTATTGTTATATGCCAATAAGTGAAAGAAGACTTTCATAAAATGTATCTATTTATAAGCTTTATTATTTAAATATATAAAGGGAAATGTATTCCGATTAACGTTTCTTTTGATATATGCATGCTAGGAACTATTAGCTTATTAAATACCTGGAAAAAAATTAAAAATTTGTATTTCAATTTTTAAATTAATTTCGAAATTATTGTGTTAAACATATTGACATTCAAAATAATTATTAGAAAATGTTATTAACTAATAAAATTTACTTAGATTGATTTTAATTGTACGAGATGAATATGCAAAGTAACTTTAGTTTTCTTATTCTCATTGATTCATTGTCAGATGCCAAATATGTAAGTATTTTGTTTCATGAAGATTCATTTTGCCAGTTGTGAGAAATTCAGACCTTTAGAAAATTCGATCTGACACTGTGACTCCAAAAATAGGATCCAGATCTTTTCAGCTCAAGTTTCTGAGAATTTCTTAATATAAAATTCACAGCCAAAGTTATCACTAGTCCTGAACTTGCCGATTGTTAAGATATTATTATTAATATTTTACTTAAAGATAAGATTGCATCAATTTTGCAGTTGTTATAAAATAAAAGTGATAATCACAAACGAATATTTCGGAAGCATTTTCAAAATATTTTTGATAAATTATCAACATTATTGAAATGTATCTTTTACACAAAACAATAATACATAAAATGTGAAAAAGACTCTGGAATATGTGAATTTAAAAATATTAATGTTTTCTTCTCTAAAATATAAGTAAATATTTTTCCGATATTTGTATTAATATTAAACGAAATCTTCGTTTATATATATATATATATATATATATATATATATATATATATATATATATATATATATATATATATATATATATATATATATATATATTTTCCAATGGCGGGCACCTGTGAACCAAGTCACGGAGGCGAGTAGCGGTGCCCGCTATACCACCACAAACCTGTTTTATAGAGTGGGCCACATTCATACATCATCACAGAACCATATACAGAGATAACAGAGAATGAAAGTAACATCCATGCCCGAACCGTGATTCGAACCCGGGACCCACAGCTCAGGAGTTAGGAAAGCTTACCACTCAGCCATCGGTCGGCATATACATACATACTATACATATATATGTTTTTTTGTATTAAATAATTAATATATAGTTTTGTAGAAGGTGGTTTTTTTATAAGTAATATGATGTTAATTTTATGTCTATCTCTTTGTTAACTATTTGAATACATGCAAATAGCAATAGATTTAAATGATATCATAATAATTCTTACATAAGAATATGTTGTAAGCATTCTAATATTTGAGAATGTCTTACAAAAATAATGACAATATATTCTTCAAGAGCTTATCACAGAAGTATCAATTTTTAATTTATTCCAGAAACAAATGCTGCTACAGATATTTTTTTTCAATTTTTGATAGCACTAGTTAGTATTGAAAAAATGTATTTTTGACTCCATTTAAATTCATTAGAATCATTGACCATTTTTGAAAAAATATAAAATAGACAAAATCTTCCTTAATACAATAAAAGTTTTGTTGTTGAAGGTTTGATAAAAGATTGAACACGGAAGAAAATGTAACTTTTATAAACTCGTAACGAAATATTTAAATAAATTGCAATAAATTTTGAATTCAGGGTCAAACTGTAATAAAAAAATGTACACGTTTTTAGCCGCTTCACTACCTTCATTTTCTTAATATTTTTTATAAATTGTAACTCTGTTATCTGAAAATCTAGAAAAATTATTAACACCTATTTTATCAGAACTAATTAAAAAAGATGAAATATTTTTCAAATCAAGGATTGCGTATCAAAATATTCTATTACATGCATAATTTGATATACTTCGTCAGGAATTTATATATATGATGCTTGGAGTCAGAACATCACAAACAATATCAAAAAAAACTTTAATATTTCATATCTTTTGCTATATATTGGGAAAACATTTTGTTATATAATACTTTACATATTATATTCTACTTTTATGTGAGATTTTTCTGCAAAGTGATAAAGGAACCTATTCAATTAAGCAATGAAATAACTCATGAATTTGATTTGGTGGGAGAATAAATGAAAACAGTATTTAGGGATGTATTACAGATTCACTACGTTAGAAAGAAACTTATTTGTCACTTTCTGGAACTTTCTGAAATCATCGAAATTTCAAATGAATTTATCCGTGGAAGGATTCATTCAATTACGCATTTATCCCCTCGAATAAATTACCATTTGTCACAATCAGCGATATGAATTAATATGCCAATTATTAGCGTCAGGGAATTATAATTTGCTGCAGCAGTCACTTACAATAACGTTTCATAAATTGCAATTTATTTTAGGTCTTCTACATTTATTGAGAGTATTATAGAGTCCATCATTTCAAAATTTTCTAAGGAAAAATATTTTCCTGAAATCTAATATTACTTAATCTAATTGATTTGAAATCGCAACTGTTATTCTTAAAATGAATATTATGGAAAAAAATATCTTTTTATGACCTGATGTGTAGCGAATCCGATGTATTTTGGATGATTAAATCGATAATATATATCAATTGTTTATTCGAAATTAAATGCGTTTTCAACAAATGTTTTTTTTATTTTAATACTAGTTAATACAAATAAGATTTTAGCATTATATATTTCTGATACATCACCCAAATATTCCATTAAGTAAGTTTCAGTCGTCAGAGATTTGTAACTTCTCACATGATATTTTCATTTTATTAAACGGAATTTTGTCAAAATTTTCTTGGAATTTCGGCATTTTATTTATTTGTTTTGCATTTAAATGCGTTCAATAATGAATAATGAAGTATTTATAAAAATTAAATGTCATAGTATAATTAAGAAAAGACTATGGTGCTTAGTTATATTAACTTCTACTAAATTCCTTGCTAATTTTAGATGAACAGTATGGAATCATTTTGTAAAAAGGTATGTTTAATTACTGAGACAATACAGTGATTACATTTATTGCATTTCCCACTTTCTGATTTTTGATGCAACTTCTACTGATTCACTTTCTTAGACTGTAAAAAACGTGATTGGAATATTCTTAAGTTCTTAATAGGGAATTCAACTGTACGTAACACACTATGGCAAGTCACAAAAGGAGTATTTTACGTATGATTACAAACCACTGCTGAAATTAAAATTCTTTTCTTACCTACAGCAACATTTTAAGAGTATTCAATACATTAAATTAAACAAGTTCCACCCAACTTGTCAAGTGGTCAACGTGCCTGACTGCGGATAGGGAAATCCTGGGTTCAAATCCCGGTTTGGGCATGGATGTACTTTCTCTCTCTATCTATCCTGTCTTTGTCCTTTCCTTGTATGAATGAGTTGTGAATGGTTGCCCACCCTATTAACGGGTACCTATGGCGTGTGTGTACTGAGGAAGTCGGAATCCACACCAAAATATGGTTCAGTTGAAAAAGTGGAGCAGCGCACCCCATAATGCCAGCCTATCTAGCACACGACAGCAAAAACACCAATTAAAAAAGTATTTTAGAGCATCTAAACACACACACAAACACAATGTGGAGAATATACTGAATAAATATTTCTTGAAATTTAAATGGCATCTAGTTAGTAATCAAGTATAAATAAATACGTTTTATATTAAAGTATTGGAAATTTACAAGAATTAAAAATGTAAATTGTTTCAATTTCCATTTTTCAAAGAAGATAAATTAGTTTGAACTAATAAATTGTTTGCATTTTTTGTTTAAGCATAGCCCTGCAACAAATTTGCAACAAACTGCTTGCAAGCATTATGTTTCTTTAAGAAAATATTTTATATGGCATGAATGTATTCATTTACTTTTTAAATATCTGGAATTTTTTTAACTGAGACTTTAATATTCCAATTATTATCGTTTTTTCTTCTGTATGGAGATATTTCAAAAATTAATTTTCTTATTTGATAATTTGCATAATGCTTTAATTTAAAACGTAAGCATGAAATTGCGTTATTCTGCAACATGGTTTCACAAAGCTTCGTTTACATAATTTGCTTTACTGTTGAGTAAAAAAAATTGAATTAAAAGTTTGTCATAAAAAGCTAGTGGAATTTCAGTAAGGAAAATATCACTTTTTACTTCTTTCTATTTAAATAACACAATATTTTTTTACTTAAAATGTTTTATTTTAAATCTATTATATTCATCAAATTGTTTGAGAAAGATTATTGTAAGAATAAAAATGTTTCCAAAAGCAAAAATATTTAGTTTGTTGCATAAAATTCCAATCAAATGTTTTCTATTTTCTTAATTATAAAAAAATTAAATATAGCGAATTATATCATGTAATAAAATTTAAAATTTGGCCCTAATTGATTGGAAAATAAATTTCATTTCCCACTCTGCTGTTTTTATGGTTTTGTTATGATTGGAAGGTCTCCGTTAATATCTATGAAATTCATGTAACTCATTGAATAAAGATTGCAGCTTCTCATTTTTTAAACATCACTTTGGTGAAGTTATACAAATTGAAATTTATCCCTCAAGGATTTTAAGAAATTATTAGAAGGAAATTTTTAATTAGAACTGTTATTTATCATTTTTGCAGTATGATATTCAATTTGTTTTATAGAAGTAATGTTTTAAGAAGTACAATAGAACTTCAAATATCCGAATAAACTGGGACCTTACCCTATTCAGATAATGAAAAACTACAATAGAAAAAAACTGCATATTTTTAAAGAAAAATAATTTTTAATCAATTAAATGAAAAAGCCACTCTTTTATATGTTAAGGTGCTCAATTATTGTTCTGGTCATTAAAGCAGTATGTATGTACAGTATTGTAAATGTGAAAGTCGTTGCTTGCTAAAATCTTCACCAGAAAGGCTTTTTGATCTTTATTATCCGTTTTCAGGCAATCAAGTCACGTATTTATTTGACAGTGATAATTTTGCAAGTGATTCCACTTGGGCTGACTCTTCATCCTCTTCAAATCAGCCTAAAAGCCGGCAAATTCATCACAAGCTGATGGTTCCGTGTACACTTCAATTTGGACATCAAGCTTGTCTTCCTCGACAATTTCAATTAGTTTACCTACATTTACTATTTGAAATACAGCGTCTAATTTATAATCCATTCTCCTATATCTTCACTAACTTCGGAATATCTAGAAATTTTCAAAATAATGTTTCTAAATTCTTAAAGTGACACATCATTCTCATCTCCGTTCTTCTCTTACCTTTCCTTTTCATGGATGTTTTTCCCATTTTCTTACCTTTTTCTTCTTTTTTTCACTTTAATTTATTTTTTAAAAATTTTGAAAGTGAATCTCATAATCAGTGATTCAGATAGACGGAGTTCGAAAACTTTGGTTTTATGTAAATATTTTTTCATTAAAAATTACTTTACGCAAGTATATTTTCTAATATTTGCTTTAAAATTTGATAATTTTTTTTCTTATGCTTTTCTGTCCACAGAACGCTTACATTAATGTCCGTAATTAGTTACTGGAAAGTTAAAAGACATATTCAACCGGAAAGTGATTTTATTTTGCTTAGACACTTTAAAAGTCTGATTAGGGTTCTAGACAATTTCGGTAATTTTTTAACTAAATATAATTTTGCGCTTTTGCAGTCTTGAATTTGTAAAATAGCATTGTGACAAAACTCTTTTGTAAATTTCGTCGTTAAACATATACACTCACTTCCAAAATTTAAGCAAGAAGATGTAAAATGCAAAATAATCAACAAATATTGCTGTGATTAACACAAAATTCGACAGGAAAGTAGCATATATATTTATGCATAAAATGAAATCAATAATAATATAGAGAAATGAAAACAATATTAAATTTTTGTTATCACACATAATGACATACTGGAGATTCAAACAGAATTATGTATAAAGTGAAAATAAACAGCACAAAATGAAAAAAAGACATTAATAGGGCATGTGATCCCTCCCCTCATCTGTACACAAAGTTTACACTTTGTGACCATGCTTTCAATTAGGTGGTCAAACACCGCAAAATTAAGCAAGAAGAGCAGTTTCCATCTCAATAAGAGTGGCCGTAGGTGGGAAACGTGAAGATACAGACAGCCGAGAGCATCCCAAAGATTTTCAATCAGATTAAGGTCTGGAGAATATGCTAGCCACGCCATACGCGCAATCCTTTCACTCTCCAAGTAGTCATCGAAGATGTCATCTATATGGAGAAGTGCGTTATCGTCCATTAAAACAAAATTAGGGCCAACTGGTGCATACAATCTCACAATGGGTTCTTGGACTTCATCTCGATACCGGACAGCCGTCACAAAACCCCGTTTAAAGATGTGCAAATCTGCGCGGTATCCTAATGAAATCCTTGTCCACATCATAATGCTGCTGCCTCGGAATGCGTAATATTCTGTGATATTTTGGGGCTGATTGCGTGTTCCTTGCTCATGCAATATCCTTATATGCTTGTCATCTGGCTCCAGAGCAAATCTTGACTCATCAATAAATATGACATTGTTCAGTCAGACACAGTGCAACTGACGTGTTCCCGGCACCACTTTAATCGTGCCCCTCTTGATTGGACGGATATACAAACACAAACTCGAGGCACCCGGGTATACAGCTCACTCACATTTAATCTACATTTTGGAACGCCCTCCTGTATTAATTTTAAGATAGGAGAATACTAATTTAAAATACATCTGTCTGTTTTATTTCTACGGTATCATCTGGCATTTTAGCAATTTCTTGTATCATTTCCTGTTGTTCTTATCTTTTATCTATTTCAAACAGATAGCCTAATTTTTCTGTGAAATTCATTGTTGTTACGACTTGAACATTATGAATGAAAGCATATAAGCTTTACATTTGTTTTTGAATTATGAGTCTAATATGAAAATAAATTAAGCATTTGTTATCTTACAATGAGTTTTTAATCAAATTCACAACTGTTTCCTGATAAAATACCAGGTAAGATTCGTCAATAATTTTTTTGTAAGCAATTATTTTTCTTATAATTTATGGTATTTTACTAACAGATGTACAATAAATAATCTAACTCTTAAATGCTTGCAAAATATTTAAAATAAACATACATTAAATTAAATAAACAAAACAACAATACCAAAAATTCAGATTTTTGACATTAAAAGAAATTGTTTAACAAAATTAGTTATATAATTTATCAAAAAAAGATAAATTATATATCAATAAATTTGAAGGAGTTATTTTCTCCTTGAACAAATAATTATATAAAAAAATACTATTTTCATTGGTTAACTAAAAAAGACTGTCACTTTTTCTGTCAAGTAACTAAAATATTTTTATAATTTAAATATATTTCATTTTCAGTTGATTTCCTGTGATTAAAATTCGTATTTTAAATTATCAATTCATTATTTATGATAAATCTTTCGCACAACAAAGCATTCATTAAATGTTTATTTTCAATCTGTCAAAATAAATTAAGTTTGTTTTAGAGCTTAAAAGTTACTTGAATGAGGTGTGAGCATTCCTTTGTAGTTCAACAACAAAAAAAATTCTTTTTTTTATGAGCTGCATTATATAATTGAAGACATACTAATTATTTCATTTAAAATCAAAAAGCTGAAATACGAAGAACTATAAAATTTAGGGACTATAGTTCCACCTACTTTAAAATTCGCATACAATCAGAAGAAGGTAGTTTCTTCGTGAATGAATTTTTCTACTTTATTTTATAATATGATTATTGTATCATAAACAGTAAATAAACATAACAAATATAAATTCATCCATTGTGGCTTAAAATTCTATTTTTATATATATATATATAATAAAAATTTCAAGCTTTTGCAGTTTTTCAAATCATTTATTATACAAATGCTCATTCAAATTTTTCGCTATGTCATTAATTTTGAACAGTAATGTCAAGCAGGATTACAAGTTTTAGAGAACTCAAAAACGATATTTTATTATTTTTAATCCATATCCAGCAATATTGCACATTTTCAATTTTATTGATATCAAAAGATGTTTCTGGAACCTTACTAGCTCAAGAAAATACTGCCTTATTAAATTACTGAAAGTGTGACGTCATAGTTAGTTTTATCATAGTAGTACTAGGATTATGAGATAAGGATGGTACTCTTCGCTCAGAAGCCCAGAAAAATTTTGAATAAAACAAGTTTCCTAAGGTACAAAGTTCGAAACTAGTTTTATCAAACATTTTTAACTGAATCACTTCTACATACTGATTGAAAGGAAATTTCAGACTTCATTAAAATATTCATTTTAAAGCATATACCCAAATAAAAACTAAAATCTTTTGAAGAACGAAAATTGGTACTCGTATAACCTATATTAAAATGTGTTTTTTGTCTTAGTACTCGTATTTTCCTACAATTATCGAGAGTGTGTAAGTTCATCCCTTCTGTTATTATTTGAAATATAGTTGAATTCTTACTCATAAATTGGTTTGAAATTTTACATTTATGAGTTCAGTTTGCTTTAGAAATGATCTCATTCTGATGTATTTATTTACTGGAATGGATTTACTTTGATCCCTTACTATGCAAAGTATAGTATTTAGCTTTATCCAACTGCGTAGTTTTGTGTTTCAAAGAAACTTTAAATTTTAACATTGTAGATTATTTATAATTTGATTTTTCATTTTTGAACTATTTATATGCCTTTCATTTTATTTAAGTGTGAACATTTGGTAATATCTCTGTACAATTTGAATGCATTAACCGGACTGACGAAGTATCCCTGTTAAAGTGTTTGATTAATTTTCAAAATTTATTTGAAATTACTTTTAAGTGATTTACAAGGAGTGGGGTAGATCTAAAGTATTTATTGATTTTTACATATTTCAAATATGAACATTATGCTATTAACAGTAAAATGCTATATGTGCTTCTACAATTTTGTGAAAACTAGTGTAATGAAAAGAAAAACTCAAAAAAAATAATAATTTAATTGGCCTTACTTACATGTTGGATTAATAATTCGAATATCTATGTTGGATTTTTTTTTACTATTTAGAAATGTTTCAGGATAACTATCCAAGAGCAAATTAATATCACAAATTATAAAGCATTTTCCAGTAATCATATTGAAATTTATAACTTTATTCCCCATTCTACATTTGATAAAACTGACAGAGTTGTTTCGGTTTAAACCATTTTTTTGAATGATTTATTATAAGCATAAATAAAAAAAAATTATGAAAGGCATAAAACACAATCTTCTGAAGATTAAGAAAGAAAAAATAAGCTCGCGTGATAGAGCATTTTGGCCTTTGTTTCCCATTTATCATGTGTTAGAAACTGGTCCAGAAGATATGGTTTGAGGCTAATATTGCATCATATCTGTAGTTGCCGAATCTGTAATTTAATATACCTCTGTAGAAAGACTGATTTTATAAGTGTAATTTTTCAAAATTATGTTAATGTACTTTATACAAAGAAACACAAGACAAAATATTCAATTAAAAATGTTTGGGATACATAGACACTAATATTAACGTTTCAAAATTTCAGATATTCCTTAAAAATCATTAATCTAATTTAAAAATAAAAGTAAATAATGCCTATTTTTATAGACATTTTAAAATTGAAACATGTTTTATATATAAGCAATTTTGTTGCTGTATTTCAATTTGAAACTTATCGAATTTTTTTCTTACAGTAAATAACGTATATATTGCATAAGAAATAGTATTATTTTGTAAATTGGTGTGTTCTTTTTAGAAAAAAAAACATTTTTAAAACTTAAATTTTAAAGAAAAATTAAGTACAGCTTATTTTACAAACTTAAGTGATTATAGCTTAATTCATTAGCGAACTATTATTATTACTTGTTCTTGCTTTAAAATCTTATTTCCATTTTATAGCAAATCCATCTAATTTTAATGTTTTCTTTGCGTCACAGATATTTAAAACTTTCCATCTTATTCATATTTTTATTCCCGCTATTATTAAATTATTTAGAGATTTTACATTACAGATACATTTTTAGCATTTACGATCATGCTTTATTAGAGAGAACACACACACTGACATACATATATACATATATATATATATATATATATATATATATATATATATATATATATATATATATATATATATATATATATATATATATATATATATATATATATATATATATATATATATATATATATATATATATATATATATATATATATATATATATATATATATATATATATATATATATATATATATATATATATATATATATATATATATATATATAGATAAAACATGAAGAAAAGTATTTAAGATCATGATCTGACCATCTCCCTCCTGATGAAGACATGGTCCCTATGCCTTCTTGTCTTTTGCTTCATATACTTTAGTATCTTTCCAATTTTATATTTCTGATTTTACTTTTCTTCATGTTTTATCTTATTTATATAGGCAAATCTTTCTTTAGCTGCTTTTGCACTGGCTAGATTTCCTATTATGCATTGTAGTTACAGCGTTATATTTTTAGCATTGTATTTATTACTTTATATTCATATATGTATTTTCTTTATATTAATATATATATATATATATATATATATATATATATATATATATATATATATATAGAGAGAGAGAGAGAGAGAGAGAGAGAGGGTGCATTAAACGAATGCACGTTCTGTATTAAACATTAAAAACAAGCGCATGAACAGAATTTCTTAAAATATTCTTAAACTCTACAAAGTGTGAGAGAAGACATTGATAGAGAAAGGGAGAAAAATCGTTAACATGATGGGAAATAAAGTGAGATGTAAATAAATTGCATCATATGTGCTATCTTATGTTAGTTTGTTTTAGTTTTTCACACGATAATTGATTTTCGATTTTACACAAATTCCAGAGAAATTTCATTCATTTAAATCTTGTCTAATGAAAATGAAGTGAGCACAAAATTTTCATTGTTGGCATTATATTCTTTAATTTTTTTTTAATAATTTATAATGATCAATATGTGCTAGAAACTATCTACAAGAAATTTATCTGTATAATGGAGGAAATTCCAAACATTTTTATAGTGAATATTATATGTTTGAGAGCAATATTTTATATTACTCATATAACCAAGAAATTGCGAATAATAAATAAGGGCATTTAGCTAACTGTCCCAGCCAGTTTTGCAGCCGCTCCATATTAGAAGACAAGCTGGTCTTGTTAAATACTATAATAAACTCTCTAGTTATGGCCTCTGCAACAAGACCTCCATGTATCTTAACAGCTGGAGTAATCATCAAAGATTAAAGAAGGACAGCCCTTTCAGTCTGGCCGTCTCTCTTCAACTACCTAATAGTAATGTTGAACCCAACTCAATACAGTGCTGCTTGAATCCTGCAGAAGGACTCCCCAGGGTTTACTTTCACTTTAACTTAAGTACTCATGTTAATAAGAAAGACTACATCCCAGAACATCTTAGACAACTGACCTTGGAAAATCTAAGCCACATTCCTAACAATGCCATCAAAATCTTCACTGACGGTAGTAAAGTTGATATTCTAGCAGGTAGTGGCATTTATATTGAAACCCCTCACACCAATTTGACTCTTTATCATCGTAATCCCAATCACTGCCCTGTCTTCAGAAGTGAATTGATTGCAATAGACCTGGGACTAGAAGCTATTCTTTCTGAAGAGGATTATGGTGACCTATGGATCTTGTCTGACAGCCGTAGTTCTCTCCACCATCTTAGTAATTGGCTTCTTGTAGGCGACAAGATCAGCAACTCTTTCCTGCTTAAATTAAAACTCATTTCACTTAATCATGATGTTCACTTGCAGTGGGTGCACATGTGGATCTCCACGGGAATGAAATGGCCGATAATCTTGCTAAGGAGGGTTGCAGGATTTCAAATACTCCCTCTTCCACACTTACTTTTCTGGAGTTATACTCCCGGGAAAAATCAAAAATCTCGGAGGAGTGGAAAACACCCCTCACCCATAATTGGTACAAGGGATCAAAACCGGGTTTGTCCCTTGACCTCCCGTGTGACAGACGTACCCGGACTGTTCTCTCAAGACTTGCTAGCGGTCATATTAAGTGCCTCACTTTCAACGAGGGCAGGAAAACTTTCGTCACCTGCACCAAGTGCTAAAATCATCAGGCTTCTCCTGAGCATCTTTTGGATTGCATGGGTCTCTCTAGGGAGGATCTCTTTAGCAATCCTCTTTTAGTCTTCGACTTCCTTACAGTCAACAAACTCGTGGATCTAGTCTGACTCCGTCAGACATGGAGGATAAGCAACAACAACAACAGCTAACTGTGCCAATTAAATAAGATTTAAAACATTTGATTTATTGAGGTAGATGATATAAAAATAAAAATTATATTATTCTAATTCTAAATAGTTAATGCCTAAATATGTAACTTGAATTTAAGGACAAATACTTAATAAAAAGTGTTATAGATCCATTTCATCTGTTTGATTTAATCCGAATTAATATTCAAATTTATCATTTTACTAAAATAAGAGATATTTTGTCAGTTTTATATTAGATATGTTTAACAAATTTAATAGTAGTTTTACAACACATTTTCAAATATTCTGTAACTATGCTGCTTATCACCCAATTTGCAACAAACTGTAAAAACATATAAATGATCAATAAATTACATCTGTTTATGGTGATGAAATATAAAAACCATTAGCACTGCAATTCATGTACATTTTAAGGGTGACTGTAGAGTCACCTGCAAGCAATATATAAATCAAAAGTTACAATTTTAAGTATGGCACCTGTTTTCATGCATTATTTTAATAATATGTGCATAGCCAAACTTAGTATATTAAAAGTCTTTTCAAACAAGTTTTTGAGTTTGAAAACGAATAGACGATAATTAGGTTTGAGGATTAACCTTCAAATAATCAGTCATAGATAAAGCGGATAATTGTAATGCGAATCTGTTGTTGTTGCACCAACCTGCTTCCGTGTACGTAGCCCTGAATTGGGCAGTGCGGATCTGTAATTGATGGGTGCAGGAAGGCACAACTAACGGACGGAATAGTTGGAATTTGTGTCCTTGCACTACTGCACATGATACAAATGTATTACACATATCGCAGTGATGGAACATTCAGCTCCATCATGAACAAATAAACAACAAAATCAGACTATTAAGTATAATTCGGTGTCCACTCGTATCATTCGACACTGTTTGTAGTTGAGTGGAACGTCTGTAAAACGTACATTTCTTCATTTATCTTTGTCTTAAAACTGCAAATTGTTTGTGCCTTCAGATGGATATGGAAAATAAAAAGGAAAGAAAATGAATTAATTTTAAAGTTCAGTGGCCATGATATTGTGATTCGAGTCTAGAGATACTGATTGGTGAGAGACTTTAACTGTTCTCCTACTGTTTCTGCACTCATTTGGGATGTTTTTATATTTTAATCTTTTTCATTTAATAGATATGAACATTCAGTGTAACAGCTAGTGATGCAGCTCTCGTATGTTAAAGTCCGCTGTCTTTTCAAATCTTCAGTGCTTCCATTAGCCGTATTACAAAAGCATAATGAATGACCTCATGTGAAAATCAATGTTAAGATTCATCCTTCACCCATCAGATTAAATACCTTTATCACCTTCCTTATTCTAAAGTCTAATCGACAAGTGAAAACGTATAATCCCTGATTTGACAATAAATTCCCTGTTATGCAGCAAGCACTGTTTCTGCATATCAACTTTGTCTGTATATAAAAGCTACAAAAATGCATATTAAACCTTTCGATTTTTTAACCGTTTTTGTATATTGTGTTATCTACCAAATAAACATTGATGTTATACATCTGAGCACTCTTGACTTAGCATTTCATGTGGCCAGTAGTGTATTATATCAGGAATTCTTATAGATTCCTTTAATTACAATTAACAAAAAACATTTAGTTATTACATTGTGTATCTATAGTGAAACCCATGTATCACAATTCAAATATTTATGTATTTCATTTTAATCAAAGTGTGTAATTTATATAATTCCCCTTATTTTTCCTTAAAATAAGAGCAAAACTGAATTTTATGTAAATGATAGTATGAATCTTCTCAGAAACTTTGCATATAAAAAAGTAACTCCTATTATCAAAATTTTATAAGAAGCGAGAATGTTTTAAAACATAAAAATGCGAGATATCCGCTTATCTGAAAACTGACCAGAGGATTTTGATTAATTTGGAAAATATTTCTTAACTTAATAAGAAATATTTTATCAACAAAAATGTGTAGTCAAGTTATAAATATAGTGCAATTAAAATATTTATGTAATATTTTCTTTGAAATTTTAAGAATTGCGCAGATAAGTTTGAAAAACATAGTGATATATTTAAGTGATATATTTTGTTTTATACTTATATTTTTATGTACTTGAAAAGATACTCATGATTCTTGCAAATATTAAAATTCTATTTAAAAATGCATGAATATGTGCAGAAATTAAGTTGCATATTTAAAAATAAGTTGATTGTTCACTATAAGAAATGTGTAAGAGCTTTAGCAAAATAATTGTTAAAACATTACAAAATATTTACAAACAGTTGGAAAGGGTATAAAATTAGGGAAGTTGAAAAGAGAATAAAATTTTGAAAATGACAACGGTAACTATCAAAACAGATCAAAGCTGTCACTGTTAATATTATTCTGGCAAGACACTTAAATAACATAATTCTCATGTCAATAATTTGTCAGTTTAAAAGCTTTTCTTGAAGTTATTTCCATACTATAAAAAATATATGTCGTTCAACAGCTATTTTAGCGCAGCTGTATAACTTCTCATATGAAAAAAAATACTGCATAAAAACATTAGAACAACCTTGAATAGTCAATTTAAGAATATTCAAATTTTGTTTAATTTTAAAACTGAAATATATATTTGAAATTTAACATCAATATACATAAAGATCACGATTGATTTTTAAGCTACTGGCATAAGGTTTTATAAAAATACTGAAAGGAAATTAATGAATCTGTTTTGAATAGTATAAATTTTAAACATTATTAATAATGCAAAACTTCCCATGCAGTTAAATTTTGCTACACAATTACAAATATTGCATTATACTTATTAAATTTACAACTATAATAAAATTATTAAATTTTATTTTGATTTATTTATTTTTGCAAAAGGTTGAATTAGCTTTCATTTTTGCTGTAGACAATATAAAGATTCAATGCTATATATTAGATTAATAGCATTCGTTGTTAGGTTTCTTTTCTTGCGATGTAAATAACATTAATAATAAAATAAAAATTAAACATACAGGTAAATAGATACCGGCCAATTAAGCCTGAATATGAAGACAAATACATGGAATATCATTAAAAAATATATTGTATTTGTGCATTGTAAGTTTATATTTAAATATACTACAAAAGCACTTAATTACTCAATATTTTATAACTACATTAATTAATGAAAATAAAAGCTTTGTTTATAAAAAAGTTTAAAATATCTTTTTTTTTTTTATTTATGAAAATTTTCATGCATCAACAAAAGATTATTATTAGATTATCTTCAATGATTTTTATCTCTATATGATGAAGGGATAATGTCAAAGCAAAATTTATTTAACTGGTGTTTACAATAATGAATGCGTATGCAATGAATATAATAAATAATTAATAAATATAAACGTAATAAGAATAAATGCACAGACTTTATTAAAATAGCACTTAGTATTTTACAATCGGGGAAACAATAAAATACTTATAACAATTGATTTCCCGTAGCAATTAATAATTTATGTGATTCAGCATAAAATACTCTTAATAATTTGTGTAAAATTCTTGAATAAAATTGAAAATCTTTCAAATGTAATAAAAATAGTTATTGTATCCATATTTCGAAACATATACTATGTTTTTCCTGGTATTATTTTATAAATAAGAGTATATATGTTGCGTATGTATTACTTATTTCCTTTTTATTTAGAAATGTATTCAATTACAATTTTATTGTCACTGATGAACATATTCTTTTGAAATAGGGATTATAATTTTGCATAGTTTACAAGAAAAATATTCATAAAGTTTCTAAAAATTAATAATAGTAATTAAAAATAGTTTAAGAAGTGTAATAAAAATAAAAAATAAAGTAACCAGAGGGTTCCCTGCATATAATATTTATATTGCGTAATTCGTCATATAATGTTAGAAATGTACATTTAAAGAAAATACCAATTATTTAAATATTTAAATTATCATTTACTTAAATATTTAATACCACTAATAATAATACCATTTACTAAAATATTTATATTATTTAAATATTTATATTTATATTATAAATATTTAAATTTAAATATTTATATTATATTTTGTACATTTTCCTAATGTCAGGAATAGAATGTTATTAGCTTAATCTCTGAAATGAAGGCTATATTCAATTGAAACTCTTTGCATTTTTAAGGTAAAAATATTATTTTTTATATACCAAGTATTTTTATGAAAGAATTTAATTGGGAAATTAACTATTACATATATTATCGGAAAATTAATTAAAATCATTTTTAATAAGCTTTTTTTATTGTTTATTTAGACTTGACGAAGCTAATAAAACAGCTATCTAAATTTACGTTTTGAAAGAATTGAATCCTACGTTTAAGTTTACTTTCTTAAAAATTGCCGTGAAATGCATCAAGATAAAATGATATTATTGTTTCTTACTTGTATTTTTCCATTTATCATAAATATATTACATAATTTTCATTTGATAATTGAGTAATTCTAATCAAAAAATTAACATTGCATTTAAAATCTTTTTTCTCTTGAAATATTCAACATTATTTTCTGACATGGAAAGGAGCAATGCGACATTTTCTGGTGCAGAAGCATAATCTACGTTGTCTCATTTTGGGGTTTCAAGAGCATCAAATATAACCGAATATGAACGGAAAATGTGACACTTTGACAGCCGATTTCTTGCTTTGTGCCAAAATTCCAATTATGTTGTAATGTATTTTCTCTGGAAAATCTTCTGTTCCACCCTCTTTAAGTGAGGAACTCTCCAGCGTTATAAAATACTCTTTTAAGTTCTCCCATATCACCTGTCATTCAAATAAATTCAACAACATCAGTTTCCGGATGAATAATAAAATGAAATGCTGCGTTCACGCTATTGTTCCCATATGAATATTTGAAACATTTGCTTATTTTAATGTTTTTGTTTATATTTGATTTTTGTATAAACACATTCATATGAGAAAAATATTTTAATAAATGTACTTCAATCTGTATTGTATCAATTCTTTCGAAAAATGTTTATTATTGATTAAATAAAGGTATTAATATATTAATATTTATTTAATATTTATGAAAGATAATATTCACTATCGTCTATTCGTCAATATATAGATTTCTTTGAATTTTTTCTAATTTAAGTTTTAATATGAGATTTTTGTTTCCAACAAAAATCTGTCATATATCAAATACTTTCCAAATTCTAAAAATAATTAAAATTGTTTGAATCTATGTTATATCAACTTTTATACTGCCGACCAACTTGTTTAGTGGTCACAGTGCCAGACTCCTGGTCCTGCGTTCGAATCCCTGTTCGGGTATGGATGTACTTTCTCTATCTATCCTGTCTTTGTCCTTTCCTTTTAGAAATGGGTTGTGGAAGGTTGACTACCCTATAAATAGGTATGGCATGTGTGTACTGAGGAAGTCGGACTCTACACCTAAATATGATTCAGTTGGAAAAGTGGAGCAGCGCACCCCGTAATGCCAGCCTAGCTGGCGCACGACAGCAACAACAACCTTTATACTTAAAAGTATTCTTAAAGACTGAAAGTTGCTTGCGATTCTGTACCATGTGATTTTTAAATGTTTCTGACGCTTAAGGGAAGTTAGTAAAATCATCTGAGAGAAACAGATTTATAAAAAAATGATTTTTTAAATGTATTTCCTAGTTGTTTTTACGATTTTATTCTCAGTGTTTATTGAGTAACTTTTGCCAATTAATTTTAAAACTGATTATGTAATATTCTCATTTATCAGACTTTTTAAAATAATATAAAATTATTTTATAATTACCTGGAACCAGGGGGTACGCATATCTTCCTGGGGCTTGAGCAGCCACCAGGTGCATCGGCAGGTGGTGGATAGCCGAATGTCCTGTAGGAATGACAGGATAGCCTTTAATATAGAATCAGAGGCCGTGAACCAGCTCCCGTAAACCCTGGTGTTATGCGACCCGTGTTATTTGGCACCGTGGCATTGGTGTCTTAACGGAGCCTCTAGTTACCTGAAGAACTTCTAGAGTAATTTGCCTTGCCCAATAACTCAGGCAATGCTGGGTGGGCTTTCATATTAACTAAGCTTATTAATTGTTATCTTGTGGCTGAAAAGACACAAGAAATAATAAGCCTCTCTGCATTTGCAGGTGAAGCCTCTGAAGTAAACCTTGCTGAAAAAGACAAGGGAACTCAGAGGCAATCTAGTGAATGGGCAGCAATGAATCCTTCTCAGGAGATAGAAGTGACCTCCAAACCATATTCTTCTGGTGAAAGTCAGGAAACTATCACTAGCATGACTGACTCTCATACCAGAATCATTGGTGGATCATCAGTGAGGTTTACCTCTGAAATTATAAGATGCTCTAGGCAGAAGATACGTTTAATCGCAGGCTTCATAACTGGGCAATACTATTTCAGAAAACACCTCCATAAAAGGGGACAGTTCCAGCAAGACCCTATCTTCAGGAAATTTTATTTGCAAGAGGAAACGGTCAAGCATATCATTTACGAATGCGAGGCTTTTGCCCTCCCTAGATTAACTTCTTTAGGCATCCATACTAGCGAGTTACACCTAGACTCCATTAAAGGGTTATCGAACTTTATTAATAAAGTAGGTGACCCGAGCAACTGGAACGATAAAATATTGGATTTGGAGTTAACAGTACAAAATGCTGATTAAAACAGAGATGCTAATGACATACAAACCCAACCTTAAGAAGAAGAAGAAAAAGAATATATAATTATTTTTGTGCAAAATTTCTTTTTCGAAAATTTGAATATTATAGCCAAATATACGCTTTTATATTTGCTTAGAACTAATAATCTCTACAAAAAGCAACATATCCTTAAAAGTGGAGTATAAATTAGTTGATGTCTTTTCGTATATTTAAGTTATTTTAATTTGAAAATCTAATACATATATTATTAGTTATATTTAAAAAACGTTCTTTAATCTTATATTATTCTCAGTTTTATGTAATTATATTTAATTACTAGTTTATCAGATTAAATTTTATAGTGATTGCTTAGAATATGTTCTGTAACTTTATTAGAATGAGCTAATTTAATAACTGCATTATGCTTAATCCCACTTCAAAATTACAGACATGTGAAATCCGAGGGAAAACAGTTTTCTCGCATTCCTTAACACAAATAAGGTTAAATATTCTAAAGTCTCTTATTTAATATTTATGAAAATATAGTATCTTAAAACATTAATTACTCACTACCACAATAATATACATTTGCATTAACCATTCGCTTTACTAATGATTTTCAGGCACACATTGCCATTTGGCAGTGGGAATGCCTTGTAGAAATCGTTCAATCACCAGCCTGTTACATTATCCACATATTTTCCTAAGATCGAGACTTATGAAGGCCACCATTTATTTCCACCGGAATAAGCTGGAGGCTTAGCGAAGCAACAAATCTCGAGAAAACGTCAGCCGGAATATTCGACCGGGCGATCACCAACCTCTTGAACCTGTAAAGATCATTAGTCCCGTTTCTCTTTCCTGGTGCATACTCCCTCATCCTTCCGCACTTCTTGCTCCCTCCCCCACAAGATACCGTTGATCTGATCTTCTTCCAATATGTTTGAGTAATGGGGTCCCATAAGCTATAACTTGATATTGAGATTTTGTTAGGATAAAGATAAAAACTGAGATAATACATTTTGTTTAGATTATTATAAGTGCTGTGTATGAATAGAGTGGGAATATAAAATCTGACATTCACACTTGTTATTTCAATAGTGCGATGGGATCTCACAAAAATACTACTCTATTTCATTTTTTAAAATTTTACTTTATTAATATAAATAGATCACAACAGTTTAAATATTTATTTACAATATTTAGAATAAGTTAATAGAAAATTTATGAAAAATATTCTCTAACATATTTCAATAGCATTGAATTAATCAAACACATGCATGTTTTTCCTCCATTGTAAATGTTAATAATATATTTAAAGCTCTTCGGCAATTTTTCAGTTACGCTCCACAAATATTTTGCTTTTATACGCCAACGAATATACAAATTGTCAATACAGATGATTTAACGCAATTTTTTCTGAAGAACATTATAGAGTATTATGTATGCATACGTATAATATTCATTAAAGTTAATAGCAATTTTATATTTTAATATCAATCAAACTATAACAAATACAAAAATAAACAACAAAGAAATTTAGGCATCAGATTGAGTGTGAAATTTCAAACTGTTATTTTAATTAACTCTCTAAATTATTTTGATTATTTATTTTTTTCTGAATTAGTTTAATTGAAATTATTTTTCGAAATTTGAATTTTAAGTTTCAAAGCCTATTTGTATTAAACAATATAGATTTCATTAGCATATCCCAGTGGATATTTTTTATTTTAGTTTTTTTTATACTCAAATTAATGTCCTAATGGAAAGCTGTTTCCTGTGCTATATAATATTATATTATGATATTATAAATGTATTTCCATTTCAATAGCTGTTAAAATTAAGCTAACGAAACTATTATTACTTTCGTTTCAAACGTATTTTGTTTCCCACAGTTGATTGTTAAATTATTGGTATCATATTAATTCTATGTTTTGTTTTTATTGTGTGTGAGGTGCATGCTGTTATGATGTTACCAAGACTTGGTAATTGAACATTACTATTCGTAATTATGTCTCTCTTTTATAAAATGTCCTCTTTCGTTTCTCTTTAAAACTATTCTGATAAAATTTGACAAAAAGTAGCTCATTAAATTTAGCTGAAAAGCTTAAAGCAAAAAAAGAATTAAAATTAATTTCAATTTTAATGTTAAGTATGAAAAATAAATACCAATGTTTACTCTCTGAAAATGCAAAACATTTGAAATATTGAATAAAAGATTCTTCACTCATACATTATTTGTTTTGAATATCATTAATTAATTAGAAAAATTACATAAATTCATTCAGTGCAATTTTTATAGTATTTTATAGGAGTTTTAAGATTACTCTGAGACGGTAATAAAACAGTAAAAGATGTAAAAGATAAATAATCAGAAATAGAGCATTCTGCGTAGATTACATAAATAATTATAGATTAAAATTTAATTAATGCTTCTAACTTTAGGATATTTGAATATTTTCTAAATTGTTAAAAACTATTCAGATGTCAGAATATTATTATCACTCTGTAATATTTCTATAACTGCGAATATAATTCTAACAAATTAAAGAATATTATTTTGGGGAGATATTTATTATAATACTCGTAGAATAAAGCAAGTAGGTTTTCAGTATTTTATTTATAAGACAAGCATAAATATGGTAATCCCATACAATAAAATTCAATATTTTCTCTACAAGCCATCTCAAATAAAATTCTGCTTTTGACGAAATATATCACTCTAATATCATTGCTAATTATGCAAGATTTCACCAACCTCTGTTTGACATTTAAAACCTTTTCAAAATTCCACTTAATCCAACAGTTTGAGGAAAATTTAGATATTCATGGCAAGAAGCATTTTAAGTGGGGGTGATTAACTTCTAAAGTACCATAATAAAATATGGCGATTGATCTGTAACTTTAAATAATTAGATGTTCAGGGAGGCTTAAAACTGCCGGCTTAAATAGCAATCCGTATTCATTTTAATTAACCTTTTCAGAAAACTGAGACTATCAAATTGGTGCAAGGAGACATTTTAGAAGGACTTGAATTAAGTCACGAAAATTCACGGAACTTGCAATTTAAGAGCTCTGCATCGATCGGGGATTAAAATCACCGAGCTTCACTCACAGAGAAATCGTTGATGTTCACTATCCGCCTCCTTCGAAGACAGCTTGGAAAGACAGAGGGTTAGTTGGAAATCCTAGGCAGAAGTTTGTCCATTTCTCGTTAGCGATAAAATTAAATAGAATTAACGGTACACTAAGATGTTTTGAGGCTTTATCAAAATTTATAGCAGTATATATACGATTATTTATTAAGTTATTGTTAGACTAAATAAGCAATACTGAATTTAGACTTTAATTTACTGTGCTTTTAAGATTTTGTTTCTATCAATACCACCCAGTTTGTACATGTTATTTGGCGTTGTGAAGAACAAGTCTTACTTTTTTACATATTTCTCTTATTTACTATCAAATGCTGAAATGAATTTTTATTTTTTATTACTATATGGTATAATACCTAAATCAGACTAATAATTACAATTTGCAAAGTAATATTTATAATTATTACATAATAATAGTAATAGTAATAATAAATTATTACACATGACAACGATTATAATTTAAATTAAATTTATTTTATAATTTATTTCCTTACAATTTACTTAGGTTTTATAAAGCTTTACAAAAGATAAATAAAACAAATACTTAAAATATTAGTATTATTATAAAATAGTGAAAATAAAGTTCTGTGAAAATGAAATTAAACACTATTTCTTGAAATATGGGATGTTAATTGCACATTTCATTTTCCAACTAATGGAAGAAATATAAACATCCGTTTGCAAAAAATGAAGAATATTTAATAATTTGAGACATAATTACTTACATACGATATGTATATTTACTACAGTGTGTTGATTTATAACAGCATATTGTACTTTAGTTCTTCAAAAACGTATATCAACTTTGTGCTTCTTATTTTTCACTTTATTTTACATAAATTTATTTTTAAATTTTTACTTTATTTAGTGTTAAGAAAATATTGTTAAAAATTCAAAAACTTTTTATTTTATTTTTAATTTGTATTCAAATAATGTTACTGTTAGAAGTCATAAATTAGATAATTTTTGAGACTCTGGAAAATACATAAATAAATAATTTAGGAAATTTATTTATGCATAAATTTTTGTAATTAATTTTTTTCTTCATAAAGAAATTCTTTAAAAATATTTTCTGCCTTTAGTAATTATATCTTTTTTAAACCTTAAGATTTCTTTTTGTAAATTACTTGCACCTAAATGGTAAATCAATGGAAAGAGTTAACTCTTACCATTGGTTTACCATTTAGGTAAATTTATTTCTTAAATGTTAACAACTGTGATATATGTATGTAAATATATATATATATATATATATATATATATATATATATATATATATATATATATATATATATATATATATATATATATATATATATATATATATATATATATATATGTATATATATATATGCCGTTAATTTTAAAAGTGGCGTAACACAATTTTTCCTGGTTACCATGGTTACATGAACAACGTTAGGTTATTTATCAGTAAAGCATTTCAAGTTGCTTATATTACGAGCAAATATGATTATTCTTGAAACCTAAGTTTTCAGAGTTAGTTGAATAATTGAACTGTGTAGTTTGAAAGTGGCCTACTCCATTTATACTTAAATAAAGTTATTTGCTATTGATAATGTCGGGAAACACTAATGAAGGTAATATTAATTAATTAGTATTTACAAGTTAACCTCAGTTTTTGGACAATTGTGTTAGTTGAATAATAATTACTTTTAATTAATATAAAACTAAACATTTAACATTAAATTTTAGAAATTATTTCATCCATTGGGAAAAACAAGACAAGACCATTTAATTCAGATAGTAAAGAAGAAATATTATCAAATGATTTTTAAAAAAATCGAAAAAGAAACAGAATTATAGAACAATAATCGTCTTCAGGGGATTAAAATACGAGTAACAATACAGAAAAGATTGATAAATCATACATCCAAAAAGTGCAAAAGATTTAACGGAATGCAGAAAAAAGATATTGTACTCAAACTGCAAATATTGTTCCTGAAAAAATTTTTGAAAATAAAGATTGCCATTATCTGAATGCGTGCACAAAAATTACAATAAAGATGAAATCAAGAATATTTTTGAGACGATTTTGGGTTTGGGAGATTTTAAAAACAAAATGTATTGCTTTATACAAAGCTGTCGAGTGCAAAGTTGTGGAACAAAGACGTCCAGCAAATGGAAAAAATAGCCAAGATATTAGAAATTTAGGTATTTGTTAAATTCTAAAAACGAAAATTTCCTTTTGTAAAAAATTAATTTTGGATACTTATAAATAAGTAAAGGGCACTTAAAATGAGTATTAAAGTGTGCAAATTAGGACAATAATTTACGTGGAGCCGTGGCTGTATAATGAAGAAAATATTATGTATCTGAGGAAGGGAAAAAGAACATTCAAAACCATATTAAAAGTTTTCCTAAATTTGAATCCCACTATATTACATATCTTAATCCTAATAGAAGATATCTACATCCTGATCTAACTCCTAGAAAAATGTTTAATTTATACGAGTTTCATTGCAAGGAAAGTTAAGTTAAAGCCGTTAATGAGTGGACATACAGAAAAATATTTAAAAAAAAAAATTTGATTTACATTTCCACCTACCACTCACAGATACATGTCAAAAACGTGACTTATTAAACAACTAAATTAAAGCATCAAATGGTGATGAAGAAGAAAATAAATTTACCGAAGAACATATCCATTTAAGTGTAGCAAAATCAGCTAGGAATTCACAGAAACATGATCAAGGGCAAGTATACCGTAATTCAGATTATTATTTTGCTTTCTCTTTCGACTTGCAAAAGGCATTACCGTATCCCAAGTATTCTACTACAGTAGCATACTACAAAGGCAATATGTATGTTCTAAATTTGGGTATTCACTATTTTTATAACGATAATGTTTACATGTGAGTTTGGGATGAGACTATTGCATTCAGAGGTGTTCAAGAAATTGTTTAATGAATCCTAAAACATGTTAAAATTTTACGAAGTGAAAGGCACATTATAGCTTACAGTGACATCTACACCGGGCAAAATAGAAAAATTAAATTAGCGTTAATGAGTTTAAAAATTGTTCAATGTTTGGAAAATAATGTAGAAATCATACATCACAAATTTTTAATATCAGGACATTCGTTTTCACCAAATGATAAAGATTTTGGTGGGTGAGAAGTGGTATTAAAAATAATTTATTTTTCGTTCACTAACATTATTACAATATTATTAAAAAGTGTCTTAAACGTAATAATTTTATTATAAATGAAATGAGGCAAGACGATTTTGTATCAACAAAATTATTTGAAAACGCAGTTCTTAGAAGGGTAAAGAATTCTAATGAGGAATCAATAAACTGGTTAAAATTATGATGGATGCGTTTTGTCAGAAATGAACCAGATTAAATTTTCTATAAAACATCAATGAATCAGAATGAAAATTTATTACCACGTCGGGATACACCAAGAATGTTCGAAATATTATATTGACACCACTGTATAAAAATATCAAACAAATTACAACAGCAAACTTAAAGGACATAATTGACCTATTACGATATTTACCATCGGATCATCATGATTATTTCAAATCCCTTTCACACACACAAAATGTAGGTAAGTAGTAAATTGTTTTGTAATAAATTTATGCTTATAATTTTTTGCGTTATGCAGTTAAAAATGTTTTTAATCGTATAATATAAGTTTCAGAAGTGTTTTAAATATATGTAAAATAAATTCAGCATTGTTTTTTTTCAATTTGAAGTACCTTAAATTATGTTGAATGGACTTGGGTACCTTCAAATTTTATAATAAATCTGGTTGTTAATTTTGAAAGTTGTGTAACTCCATTCTTGATAAGAAAACGCATATTATTCACTTAATAATTGGCACTGTTTTAATAGGAAATATAAATTTAACACCCTTAGATACACTTAAGTAGTATTACTCATTAATATCCTATACGATATATATATATATATATATATATATATATATATATATATATATATATATATATATATAATTTATATATATATGTATATATATGTATATATATATAATGTGTTTTATGAATGCAAACTAAAAATGGATATAAAAATGTTGTTTCATGGAAATAATACAATTTTTGATAACATATAATTAGTTAACTTTAAATAAAGTATTGAGAAATTTGGAGGTTGCATTGAAAAATGTAAAATCAGAAAAAAAGAAAGGATATCTTCTTCCTCTTTTATTCTATCAAAGTTAACAGAATTATAAAACTAAGAAAATGTCTTATTAAACAAATTAATATATTGAGAGGAAACATTTTAGCTTACATTAGAATAGAAAATATTTAAAATTGATTAAATTATGTATATTGTTTAAATTATTTAATCTAATGTTTAGATAATAATAATAAATTATATTTAATCTAAAATTAGATAAGTATTTCAGGTTATAAAAAATACTGAAATTGATAGTAATTAGTAGTCAAAGTGATATTCTAAATTTATAGGTAAATTAAAAAAGCAAGACAAAGAATTATCAATCAATAAATAAAATTACTAAAACCGTTGTCTTGATATATGCAATAACACAAAAAACAAACTTTATAATTTAAAAACACAAACTTGAATGAATTTAAAACATTTATCTCTAAAATGAAAAATAAGAAACACTTTATTTTATGTGCACCTAGTTGTTGAAACGTCTGGGAAACATAAGGGCTAAAAAAGAGCAATTGACTTCAAAAGTGAAGTGTTTCGAAAAGAAAGATTTTCAGAACAATTTTTTCTAAGATCTCTTATTTTAAAGAGAAACTAGTTAAAATAGTGGCAGGTATGATGAAATAAATAAAAGCATTAAAAAATAAAATAAGAAACTATTTTAGCAACGTGTAAGTATTTAAGAACTTTATTTAAATTGAAAATTACGAAAATTATAACAAGAGCAGAATATTTAACTTGTTTCCTAATTTTAAAAGTACTGAATTTATTATATCAGTTAAAATCTGAGGATCATTAAACATTAATGACGAGATCATTCAATTTTCTAATTAAATAATTTGGAAGTTTCTAATTTAAAATTGTTTTATTTTTATTTCTTTTACAATCTATAAATTTAACATTAGAATAATTAATTTGGAACTTCTTTCTTAAAATTATTTATTCAATGATTGATAAGCGAAAAATAGTTGTACAAAAAGAATTTCATTTTATTAATATACTCGATATGTTCAAATTATCAAATGATTAGAACTTTAGTGGGAAATTTGTATAAATCTGATTCTTCTTTTTCAATAAATTGCAAAACAATTGTAGTAAATTACCTCCTTACAAAATACATTTAAATTACTTAAAATATGTTAATGTATTTAATATGAATTTTTAATAAAATATTCTTATACATAATATCTTTTATGTTTATTATTTATGTTTACTGTTTACAAAAATATAAAAAAATGATTGGTAATTATTGTAATAATGACTTTACACATCAGTTATCTTTTACAGACGTTTTTGAAAATAGAATGTATCTGATGCTTAAATATTATGAATATAAATTTCATAAAATGAAACACATATTATTTTCAATATTTTAATTTTACTTTTTTAATTTTATTGGTTTTACTATAGATATGCTTCGTGGTATTTTCAAAAAAATTTAAAGTATCCAAAATTTCATCGCGGCTGAGAAATATCATGATAATAAAATTAAATTTAACTGGAAATTATATAGAGAGGAATAATTCCTAGTAAAACTGATTTTTGACGTTTAAAGTCTTTTTAGAAGTAGTTTAGTTATTCAATTTTTGACCCAGAATAAATTAGAAATTTTTACAAACATTTATACACACATACATTGTTTTTATATAAATTTATAAATATGTGTGCATGGAATGTACCAAAACCATATCAAAAATATTCAATACAGTGCTTTGTGTGTTGTATTTAAAGTAATTTATAGTCCACAATATAAGCAACTTGCTAACAAATTGAAATGATGTCATTGTGACGTCAAATATTTCTCAGCAATATAAAATATCATTACAATTTAATAGCCCATTTAATAAAAATTTAATTATTAATGTTCTTACAATAAACCATAACTTATTTTATGATCAATATTATAACTTAATGATAAATAATATTTCCTGGTGGAATTCAATCATGATCTGTCAAGCGAAGCGATGTTGACTTGCTTGTAAAACTGATATAAACGAATGAAGCTGATGCATTATATTCACTGGATAGAAAGGTGTAGGGCAACATTAATTCAAAATCTTCCAGGTAGTCCTAAGCTATTAATGACATGTATTAAATCGTCTGAATATACTTAAGGCTACGATAATGAGAAGATCTAGCGTGGTTACACACATCTTATAGGAAGCGATGTGAGTGTTTATGGAGCGTAAAAGATAATGGCATGCTTAATTTTAATAAATGGTCAGTCTTAATCACTGTTTCATTACCTCGATTCACATTGGGACGTGAATTGAAACTGGGCTATGAAGTGCAATATTCCAGAACTGCGCGTATGCTTAGATACTAAGAATTTAATATTACCAGGTACATAATATATAATTTAATAAATATGTAGGACATTGTCTATTGAAGACTTTAAGATACACAACCTACTTTCATTAAGAGGAGGTAAATGTTATCAGTCTTGTTTTAGGAAATATGTTAAATTTTACAAATGTATTTAATAAAATAACGTTTCAAATAGAGTTTTTAAAAGAATTATACATAAAAAATATTTCCTTAGTATCTTTAGAATGTATACAATACGTAATTAAATTTTGAACTCCTTATTTCATTCTCTATAGAAAAACTGCATCTTTAAAATATGTATTATATATAATTGAATTTTACCTTAATTATGGATACACATTTAAAATTATATAGTTATTTAATCATAAAAACATTAAATAACAAGTACTCGAACAAAATGTTAAACAGATAATGTGTCCAATACCTAGAATGTATTTATCAGTTATATTCTATTTTTAATATTAGAAACCAATTGCCATTATTATCTTAATTAATATGTTATAAATATTTCTAAAGTTTAAAATTTTTTAATGATTTTAAAAACCGAATTGAATAGGGGAAATTGACTGTTTTATCTTTTTAAATTTCAAATGTTCTGAAGTTCATTTTAATACAACAGTAATTGAAATTGAATTTTAAATTTTTTACAATGGACACAAATAATGATGCAATTATAAAACTAAGTAAATTCATAAATGTTTTTTATACTAGTGATGATATACGAGTAGTCTCTCAGCTTTTTGTGGTATCATTATTAATTACCTTTGAAAGTATTCATTCTTCATTCTCTTGGATATTTATCGATACAATATATCATCAATATTAATAAACTTTAAAATAAAATAATTAAAATGATATATTAAATATATTTCAATAATTTTTTGAAATTTGACTAAATTATACAGCTATATATATACATACATACATACATACATACATACATACATACATACATATATATATATATATATATATATATATATATATATATATATATATATATATATATATATATATATATACAGGGTGATTATAAAAAAAACTTTGCCAACATCTGCACTTCTAGCGTAAAATGAAACTCAAAAGAATATGATTTTTCAGATTTGAATCCCACATTTTAAATACTAAACACTTCTAATTGTTATAAATTGAAGAAAATGATTTAAAATTTAATGAAAAACAGATTTAAATTCAATATGATTTTTATTTTGAAAAACTAAAAATCTATTACTAATATTATGTACCTTGTAAAAATATTTTACTAAGTTTATAAAAGCACTTGTATAGAGAATCTTTTAATATAATTTTGTAAATTTTTCAAGCTGAATTTTACTGGTTACTACAATTTTCAGTTTCGTAAAAGTTATTTTTGCAACTTTATTTGAGATGTAAAATAAATAATTTACATATATTTGCAATTATTATTAAAATATTACAGCTTCTGATGTGCTCAAAATTAATAAATTAACTGTAAAATAACTTTGTAAGTATTAGTTTTGTTATAAAGGTATGTAATTTTTGTTCCAGTATTTAACAATTTTCAAATAATTTTGTGAATCTGGATTATTTCATAAATTTATATTTTTTAATATTTAAATTATTTTATGAAATTTTATGAAAATATTTTAAATTGAATTTAAGAAAATATTTCAAAAATAAAATAGCTCTGACTTTAAAGTAATATACTAATATTAAAACTTTCAAGCGAGCAATTAATATATTTTTAAGTATAAAATTATTTCTTAGTGCTTATTTTAAAACTAATATGTTGATTTAACTATTATTTCTATTTTTAATTCAATGCAAAAAATTTTCCTTTTTCACATTGTATTTTTAATTTTATAATATTTGACATTTTAATAAATAATTATTTAAATAAAAATTTTTTAAACTTAATATAGATCAAGAAAATGAAGTTAAAAGTTTTTTAGTAAAACAAAAATAATAATTTTTTATTGTTATCATCATGAAAACACTGAAATTCAGGACTAAGTGAATTGTTTCTTCAAATCGATATTTCTAACTTTTGTGAAGTAAATCTTTATGCATTCATATAAGTTACTTGTTCAATAATAATAAACATCTTTATTTACTTTAAATAATACATGAAATGCTATTATTACATAAAATAATTTCTACTGATTTTTAATAATAAAACTGATGAAAAGTTCTTATAAGATAAATGTGAGAAACTGTTATTCACAATAAAGTCTATAATAATTTTCTGTTGTTAGACTTAAAGGTGGTTCATTTTTCCATAATTTTTATTCAATTTGGATTACCTAGTGATTTCTAAAGTTACATAAATCTTCATATTTTAATATTTAATAAAAAAGTTATAAGTTCAGACAATAACTTGAAATTAATTTAACTAATAATTTATTTGTTTCCCACAGTAATAAAAAGTAAAAATTATGAGTTTAAAATATTTTGTGCATGAATTTTCGATATTCATGATGCATCATGTTTTGCTTATAACAAAAGTATATTTAATTGTAAGTAATTGGTTATAAAAACTTATCATTAATAAAATTAATGATGAGATTTTAAAGTATATAGCATTTTATCCAATAATACAGTTTTTTAGCAGAAATTTTGATTATTTTTGCCTAGGATAAACTCTAAGCTGTAAAAATATAGAACTGATTGTGGAGTATTATTTTGCCATAATTTTTAATGCTTTAAAAAGTGTGTTGACTCAGAGAATATACTTTAAACTACCATTTGAAAAATGGTTGTCCATCTCGTGCCATTCTATCAAGGCTGCTTAGAAAATTTCATTGAGATCATTAATTTTTTAAAAGGTCACTGCATGTTACCCATATGGAGAATATTAATCAATGATAATTGATATACTTACCAAAGGATATAAGGGGAATTTAAGTCTTAAAGCGAAACTCCCTTAAAGTTATTTTTAAAGAGAATTTTACATGCAAAAAACGATCCGCGAGATTTAATTTCTTTTAAGATCCCATGATTTAACTATCACTGCAAAAAAGCGTGCCTAAAATAATTAAAATATCCTTGAGCTTCTTAAATGTATTGATCCCTCGTATTCTTATGTAAACATAATTACTGATTGATTAATCTTTATTAACATATTTTTTTTCAAGATTTGAAGAATATAAACCATAGATTTTTGAAAATGATTCCAAGATATAACTGTAAAAATTCATCATAGTGTGAAAAATGTAATAACTAACTGGATTAAAAGCTAACTGGTATATTATAAATAATATTTATGAAATATTTCAAGGAGTTACTGTTATAAAGAAACCATGATCCACATCAACAATTTTAAAGAATCTTCTGTTTCTTCAAGATTTTCAATTGTAATGATTTTCAGTTAAAAAAATTTTGAAATGAAAATACTTCACAGTGATAAAACTGATAGTCCAGACCTAGTTATGACTTTTTGTTATTTTTAAAAAAAATATATTTACCTGGAATTTATTTAAATTCCTAAATAGTTTTCCCAAGTTTATGTTTTCATCGACTAGGTGATAAAGGATTCGAGCCATTTTAATGTTGCAATATTCAAGTACAGAAATGGATTGCTACTGAATAAGATTTCTTAAATATCTCTTAAATTTACGTTAGTTTTGTTTAGTAAAAATCTGAGTGCACTATGATTATTTTACAGTGATACATGTGTTAAAATTACAGAAATACATAGATTGATTTTTTAATTAATAAGACAATATTTGTTGCTGAGTTCCATTAGCCATAAATGTTTTTTAATATATTTATAAATCCCCTGATTATTTTACATTGAAATTAAAAAAATTGTGTTAGTTACCATATAATTATGTTGTCATTATTTTAAGAACCCTATATTATTTTAAACTACACTTTCTGTTTTTGCTTACTTGCATGGATTTTTTACGCATTATCTATATCGAATTATCAATAAATAATATAATATTACTGCAAAATACATACGTTCACATAATTTTTTTCATTAATTAATGTAATATATCTATATCATGTTCCTGTTCAGAAAGTTTTTAAAAATGGTGAAAATGACTAAAATAGTTATTTACAAGCACACTATAAAACTATAAAACAGCTATTTAACATTATGGAATAATAATTTTAAATATTTAATTTAATGACTGCCTTTAATACGAGGATAATAAATACTATATACTGAAGTTTCAGTGCGACTGATATTTAAGTGTATTAATTATCTTTATCGTCAACATGATGAATGACATTTTGACTAAGGAAAAAAATAACAGCATGACACGATATGGATTCAAATAATTTCTGGAAGTATGTATTTATAAGTAAAACTGGAGACAATGAATGTCAAGAACTATGAAGGGCAATCTGAAAATCAATAGGAGTCCAAAATGAAAGCCATATTTCTATCAGTCATATTACCAACCAGCTCGGACAAGTTTAATAATGTTTATATATAGAAATTAAGGTCAGTGTTAATATCAACACTTAGAAGAGAGATCATGTAAACATTTGGAAGAAAATGTTCTCCATTTGTATAACCACTATTTTACTGGAATTCTGTAAATACATTGGAATGCACAATATGCATGAATGGCCGGTAAATCATTAAACACTTTTCACCTGAATCATATTCTATCGTATTAGCTTTTTGACGCATCAGTGTCCAATATCATTTAAACTGTATTCATCACATAGGCTACACTAGGTTGAAGATTCCCTGCTGACATGATGAGTTCATAATTCATGTGTTCTCCTTTCTCTCATGTATTCTCTCACCTTGTTCAAGTAAAAATGAATCTCTTAAAAACTGTTTAAATTATCGATTTTCCAATTTTTGCAGTTGATAAGTTGAATTAAAGTATAAAACTTTCTATCAAGTTGGTGACCATAGTAATATACGTACCACTTTTGATATATCTGTCGGTTATTCATTCAAATTAGCAATTTTGATGCGATTTCACATTCACTATTACAAAACATTCAATAGATTCTCCCAGTGGATAATTCACTAATACCCTTGCCTCCTTATGCTGAAACTATTTTAAATATTTTTGTAATCCTTTTGTTGAATTTCTGTAAATATTGTCTAATGTCCCTCCTTGCTATTCTCATTTGTTTGCATCCATACTCTGTCACTTACCTTTTAATTGTTCTGTTTGTTTTGTTCTAATGATTGTCTGTAAATTTTGTCTTTGTCCCAACTTGATCTTACCAATAGTGTAAACTCACACACAGTTACTCACCTTGTACTTGTGCTGTCTAGTAGTAATGTTTTTTTTTCTAACGCAATAAACTACTCCATTGAGGACAGTTAGAGGCAGCTGACGGATACCCTCCACTAACGTGTGAAGTTGCTGCGTTTTGGAGCTTGGCTCCGTTGCAGTGGGGGCCCTCGGCGGTGCCACTTTCTTTTCTTCTTTCCAGCAAGTCCCATCTTAACTGGTAGAACCCATCTTGGGTTAAGTACAGGGGACTTTGCTGGTGTATACAATGCTAAATATTCAATGCAGTAGGTAGAACCCATCTTGGGTTAAGTACAGGGGACTTTGCTGGTGTATACAATGCTAAATATTCAATGCAAGTCAATTGTTTTCAATATATCACAGCATATGGTCTGCTGAAGGCCAATCACTGCTTAAAACATAGTTTCTAACACATGACAGACAAAGTATATTTTAAACTTCATAAATGTTTAAATTTATTTAATCTTTTTATTTTTGATATGATAGTTGCTAATTAAGCTGTTTAATACAGGGATATTTTAGTTTAATTATATTTTTTTCCTATTTATTGCTAGTAATGTCATTAAGTTTAGTGAAATATTTATTTTCCTCTTTTCCATGCACATAGATAAATTAATAGTTTTATTAAAATATTGTTCCCATTTTTTTACAACAGTAAGAATTACTTTGATTTTGAAAAAAAATATTTTTCTATATAATTTTTTACTCCCCTAAATCCCTCAAAAGTAGAATCTTAACCTAAATAAAAAATAAATATTTTCAAAAGAGTTTGCTTTTGCTTAAGAAAATACGTTCAAAACTTTAAATCCTCTTTGTGAACATTTTATCCATATTTATTCTTATGTAAAATCTTGATGGTGGTTTTCCTAAATAAAAATAAACTGCTATGTTACTTCTTATTTGACGCAAGTTATTATATTTAAGATCATATCAAATATAGCACAACAGAAATAAGCAAAATTTTCAGTTTTTATTTTTGTGAAATACATATTTTATTCATTCATTTTAATTCAGCAATTATTAAGTGCATTAACAGAGATTAACGTAATCCATTATTCAACAATATTTTTAACATTGTAATTTGTATGTGGTACATCATCAATCAATTTGTGAATTTAATATTTCATAATCATTCTAGTTATTTTTAGTATTAGAGTATTTTGATGTCTGTAATTTGAAAAGTGACAACTATTGTCTCTGAAAAATTACTTGCGCTAATTTAAATATGATGCTTTCTTTTTTGAGCGCGGAACCCGTATGATGAAAGTGTAATATATTTAACGATATATTTTATGACAATTTTAATGATTTGAGAAATTAAACAACTGGTGTTTTAAGTTATATTTTTAAACTGTAATTTTTGAATCAAATATAGGCTTGATGTTTTGATATTTCACTGCTTCGCAACAATATAAATAGATAACACAATTTACCTTAAGATAATAAATTATAAATCTTTTTCTAAAACACATGATTTTATGTAACAGACAAATATAACTTTTGAAATAAGCTGAGCAGTTTTGCTTTAAATGAAATTAAAAGTTCTTCAGGCTGTTTTCTGAAACGGAAAATAGCTTTTAATCCCCTTCAATGGTACTTATTTTACTTTTCTTGAAGTTGGGAATTACTTTAAAAATAAATTAGTTTCAATTGCAGTATAGCTCTAATATGAGCTTTGTAAATTAATTACTTATTAATGAAAGGGAATACATATTTTAATAAATAAAAGATATTAAATAAGATGATAAATTTGTTGTCTTAGATATAGTTGAAAGCATAATCCGATATTCAAGTACATCAATGAGTTCAAGTTATATTGGTGCAAATGGGCGTCCAGTTGCCACAATCACTGTTTAGGACTCTAATAAAAAATATGAACCACTGATGCAGGAGTTCTATAGCAGTAATGGGTGATCATACACACTATTAAACAAAGCTTTATATTTATTTCATTATTTATTTATGTTTATTTCTGAATGGCAGGATGTCGGTTAACTGCTGTATTTGAACAAACAACCAGTTTCCTTTTTTCAGCTCCAGGTAGTAGACATTTTTATTTTCCCGTATACTGCTCTTATATTGGCTGAGATTTGGATTTATTTGCTTTATTAGTTTCCTTTTATTGCCAGATAAGCCATTTCTCAATTTATTTGTTTTATAAGTGTATATATCTAAATACCACACATAGCTATATACAAACTATACTCATATTTATTATCAAATTTATAAAATTTTATCATAAAAAATCATCAGTTATAAAAATAAGGCCGGATTTACCTACTTTTTAAAATAATGTGCGTGTATTTTGGCTTTTATCTACTTTCAAATTTTCAGGCAGATACTTTGATATCTGTATCATACATTATATTAATGCATTGTCAAGAAATATGTAAGTTTCTTGGATTTGCTTTTTTTCACATGTTTAACTGATATTACTTGCTTTTATTGGCAGCATAAATTAAAATTTATTGCTGGAATTTAGATACTGAATTTGCTATGATTAATTGCAAATAGCGAACAAAAAAAATAACTTTAAAATATTGGCTGTCTTTCAGCAAAATTCATATGAAAAATTTGCGCACAAATATTATTAATTCCGATATTATTAAGAAAGGTTGTAAAGTAAAATAAACTATCTTATTTTGTCTTTCCTGGGTCAATTGACATACAGATAACGTCAATAAATATCCTTTATATTTTACAATGGATGAACAATCATAACAGTAATTAAATTGATAGTAAATTTAATATTTTACACTCTATATTTGAAACGTCCTAGTACAAACTCCAATGAAATTATTGAACTGTACTTTTTGTGTCAAAAACTATATACTTGATCATTTTAAAGAGATATCATATCATTTTAAATTAATGAACCATTTAACAGTCTAATGTATATAAGTCCTCTAAAGATCCTAATTTAAAGCAATGTTTAATGAAATGTAGCTTAAAATTGAGCTGTTTAAACAAAGTATTTCTAGGTATTTCTGAAAATGTTAGTGGAAAGATTTTTTTTTCTTTTTTTTTGCATCAGAGATGCATAAATTGTAGAAATTAATAAATATTATCTTAAAATAAGAAATATGATTATTTGGCATGAATCGATCACAGAAACATATTTAAGTTTGAAATATTACATTGCTATATGTAATTAAATAGAAACTCTAGTGTACTTTAAAGAGCAATATTCCTCTACTGAAAAAACTTGAATAAATAAAAAGTAGCATACCTTAAAGTGTTCAAATTAAATTTTGAATTTCATTTATAAGCCCTATTTCTTGAATTTAAGTTAATGCGTCATATTGTGGTTTGAATTATAAGGAATATTAAAATTTTATAACATGAAAATAATGAATTCTAATTAATTAAATTAAATTATTTTCTTCTCTTGATTCAGTACTCGTCCATAAATCCTCATTTAACGTATATAAATTTTAGTTACGTTTAAAATAAAATGAAATATGTTTTTTAATGTTTTTATCACACACACAAGTATAAATTTATTGTGTAAAAAATCATTTTTTTCATATCCACGATTTTTTAATATAAGCTAAATATATTGTAAATAATTTCTAGTTAATTATTTTTCTAAGTCAAGGAAAATAAAAGTATAAAGTTGATTTATAAATTTTCAGCTTATTTTCTTCAACTGCACTTTTATATATTGCCTAATTTACTTACAGATTTTAATCTGAAAAACAAATTAATATTGAAAGTACATTGAAAAATATACTTTCAAACATGATTATACAATAATTTAAGAAATGGAAAATTAATTAAAAAATTGTTTAGAAATGGGAGGAATTGTTTAAAAGTAATTTGCATGCAGCATATATATTGATTAACTCTCAGCATAGGAAGAGATGGTAATTCTCTCAAAAATTAAATGCTATTTAATTTAAACCTTATTGTTTCCGGGTTCTTTAAATTAAGGAATCATAGTCACAGGTAGCATCTAAAGTACTTTAGATGAATTTTAGGGGTGTATAATATTAAAATGCTGATAGTAAAAAATGCTATTATGTTATTTGATCCAATTTTTAGTAACTTAGTTTAATGTGACTAAGCAATATTCCAAATTAATTAAGAATTGAGGATCTTCCAGCGCATTGCTAATTTACTTTTCATTACACACCGATTGCCTTATGAAATGATTTTATAGATATTGGCTGTATTCACGAATCCTTTAGGAGAAAACCCAGGAAAGACCAGAGCACCTCCAGCCGACCGAGAAAACGTGCCACAGTGACCCTAGACTTACGAGAGTTATAGGATCAAGCGAATTTTTTAGCAAAAAAATTGAATTTGGTCACATATTTTTCTCTTTTGAAATTTGAAATTTCAGGTTTTGATGGGAAAATAGACATGATTATGTGATAGACCATTCTTTAATTGAAATTCTCTAGAATGCTATATCAAAATACGACCAGTGTAAAATGAAATATTTTAAAAATATTTTAATATTTTTAAAACTAAGTGATTATTCAGATAAAAATTATGTGACTTATTGAATAATGTCTACCTTTCTTTAATTTTACCATTATAATTATATAATCATTGGTGTGTCTGTTGCCTCAAAGTGAAGAAGAGGTGCTTTTCTTCGCCACTTTGGGGCAACAGCCAAATGGGTAAAGTATCGTCTTGTCCTTTGTGAAATAGGTGAGGTAGGTGGGGAGTTTACTCCTGGTAAGGCCACCCTGGGTGTCAAAGTTATTCCATTATTCCCAACTGAAATTGACAGACCCCATGGTTAAGTCGGACTTTTCCCTTTGGTGCCCTATACTTTCCTTCAAAGCTGCCCATTTCTCTAAAACCTATTCCCTTGGTGCTGTGGAATTTAAGGTCGAAAACTCTAATTTTTGTTCAATTTTTAGATCACAGCTAATACTGCAAAAGGGCTTACAGTATGCGAATCATGATTGTCATTTTAAAGAATTGTCATTTTAGATCTTAACTGACAGGAGCTCTTTTATTCAGCACCTCTCTAATGGGGTGATGTTGGAGATGAAACTATCCTGGATATTTTAAATCTACTTGAAAGACTTTCATAAAGTCATGTTGGGTTTAAAGGGCAAGGAAAAAGCCGATTCTTTGGTAAGATCTGCTGTTGAAAAGGATCTCAGTCATTGCAAAAATTTCCTCTTTTAGGAGAATTTTTTCCTGGTCTAAAATGAAATTTAATAAGATTTCAAAAACCCTTCAAAACCACTGTTGGTATTTTGCAAAATACCCAAGAAAATCTTTCGAATTTAGACTGATGTCTTATCAAACTTTATTTTCAAGCTTCTAGAGTGGCCAAATAAGAGCAATCATTTTTAAGCTTGGTTATAAAGAATACCCGGAATGCCATTGGTGCACAGCTAACAGGGCTTCACCTGCTCATATTCTGGTGTGTCTAAATTTTAGCGAGGATATTTTTCTGCGCCCTTATCTTTTTAGACTTTTTAGATACTTTCAGATTCATGGGTATTGTCTAACTCTGCTAAATAATCCGAAGATTAGCAGCAACATTGGCATAGTCACTAGTAAATATATAAGTAAAGTTTTCATTTTTTCTTCGAAATAGCCTTCAATGAATAGTTTTAACATCAGCATTTAAAATTCACACACACTCAATAATTATATAGTAGCATATTAAACATACAGTGTCACTTTGCATTATTTACAAAAAATTAAGATTCTTTGAAAATTTAGATACGCAACTTGCTTTTGTAATACAACCACTAATTTCTACATAAAATTATATTTCATTTAGTTCTTAGTATAATCACATGTTTAGAGGGAAATTAATTTTGTAAGCATTTTTTTTTAAATTTATTGAAGGAATTATCATTTTACAAAAATGATATACTAAATATGAAGAAAGAATATCAGTTGATAATACGAGGGTCACCCTGAAATTTTTGAGATACAACTAGGTTTTTAAAGTTATACTTAAAAATTTAGGTGTGTTCAAAGTAGTCTCCTCCAGCATCAATGCACTTTTCTTGATGAATTTTCCACAGATTAAATGCCTTAAGCCATTCATTTCTTCGAATAGATGAAAAAATGTCATTTATAGCCACATCAACCTCTTCTTCTGAATGAAAACAACGTCCACGTAAGTTCTTTTTTAGATTAAAGAATAACCAAAAGTCGCACATAACTAGATCAGTGAATACGGCGGATGTTCGATCACTTTAATTTGTTTTTGTTTAAGAAACTCAACTGTTAATCCGGCTGTATGTGAAGATGCATTGTCATTGTGAAGCGTTAGTCACCTAACATTCAGTTCTTGTAAAATTTCTGGAAGACATTGAGTGGTATACCAGTTTGCTGTTTCTGTCTTCTGTCCTTCCAACTTGATGGCTTTGACCAATCCCGTACTTCTGAAGAAAACGGCATACATCACATTTTTCAGTGCGCGTTGTTTTTTCACCATTGTCGGCGTGCGATCATCTTTAAACACCCATACTTTGCTGTCTTGACTTGTTGGAACGTCAAACAACGGTATGTACGTTTCATCACCAGTTACAATTTTAGAAATGATGCGGTGGCCACCATCATTCAGCAAATTTAGTGTTTCTTTACTGATTCTGACACGCTCCTCTTTTTGATGTTCAGTTAGATTATGGGGAACCCAACAGCAAACTACTTTTTTCATATGTAATTCTTCATGAATGATTTTATATATGGCTGCGGATCTAATGTTAAGTTCCTTCTGTATCATTTGATAGGTACAGCGATTATCATCCATTAACATTTTTCGTATGGCAGACACATTATCCGGGATTACTGCCGATGGCGGCCTTCCTGTGTATTCTTCATCCTGAAGAAAATTGCGACCTCTTCTAAATTCTCTAAACCATCTGAATACAGTAGAACGAGCTGGAGATTCATCACCAAATGCTAATTGCCACCGATGAACGCATTCTTCTTGATTTAATCCTGCTTTGAAATCGTAGAAAATCATAGCGCGAAAATGTTCTCGCGTCAACTCCATTTTCTCTTCTGTTTAAAATTTATTCCACGCTAAACAAGTTGAAGTAAGTCAGTAAAAAATCGTCTTCTGTGTTAAAATACTTTGTATTTTAAAATTAAACCATTATTTTTATTTTGTAAATTATTGTCTGCGCGTATCTCAAAAACTTCAGAGTAACCCTCGTATAAACAGAAAAAGTATATAATTAATTTTGTTTACACTTTACCTTCGAATTATCATAATATTTTATGGTGTTTTTCTAAATATTATATATTGAATTTTTTCTAAATATTATATATTTAGTTTTTTTTTTAAATTTTATTTCCCTTAAGTCCGTAAGTAGTCTTATTTCTGAGAAGGAGGTTCTTACCAAAACTTATCTGTAAGAATATAAAATATCCAAATATATTGATAAAACTTATTAAATATAGCATTTAAAATCATTAATATTATTTCAGCAAACTTTAAATGTGTTGTTCTTTAACTGCAGTTTTTTAAAACGATTAGTTTTCAACCAAACAGCTTACATACATTTTTAAAAGCTTTATTTCTTTTAAAATATATAATAAGTATTTTAAAAGTAAACATTATACAATTTGTCCATATTAATATCAAAACATGCATGTTGTGGATAAAGTCAATAATTTTTTAAAAACTTCTATCTATAGAAAGCCATACAATGGATTTTAAATTTAAAATGTTTTGTTAAACAAATCTTAATAACCTTTCAAGTTGCATTAAATATCTTTTTATGAAGTTTCAAACAATGAATATAAGTTACTGAAAAAGTTAATTCCCAATTTATGTACATTTGTTCTCTTTGAAATATTGCTGTATTTTTAAATGGTTCAAACAAATTTTTGAAAAGAATTTCTTTAGATTAATATTATATATTGAGTACCAGTTATGTCTGTATTTTAATATTTTTATTTTAAGGAGGGAAACAAGAAAGATATTTATATTTGTATAAATCCAGTATATGTATTACAAGTCGCAAAAGTAAGATATATGTATTACAAGTCTAGAATATATTTGTTAATTGTTTCAAACATTCTCTGCTCTGTTTTGAATAAAATTGATCGTTAAAGTTTCTCATACAATTGTAACAAATATAGAAGATTATATATTGTTAGATGAAAATCTTGAAAACAGTAATGAAAGTTTAAAACATACATTCGATACTCAAAGTTTTATTATTACAGTTTTGTTATGCCACCACAGAATGAAATCCTTTTTATGAGAAACACTGGCACTAAATCTGATGAAAAGGTGTATAGAAAGTGTGAATTCCAAAAGTGAAGATCTTTACTTGTTGTGGAAAGACTAAACTTTATGTATATTTTAGTGACCGAAAGTGTGTTTTCGAGAGATTGTCTTTGATTTAATAAAATATTACTTTGAATAAAGAAGCCGGATTATTTATTTCATTTACGTAGTTACGTCATTTCATTCCTATTTTTCATGAGCAATTTTTAAAGTGTAACTAATATAAGTTTTCATATAGAAAATTGTAAAATATATTTTATGTAGAGTAGTTTTATGTTGTCAAAGTATTTTCTCCAAAAATTCTGGTGAAAGATAGACCTTTTTATTATATCAATTTCTTTTTTTTGACAGAAATATACTTTTTATTTTCTGAGATTATATATATTCTGGTGACTGAGTCATATATCTAATGTAAATTGCAGTGGTCTATAAACTTTGAAGCTTCCTGAGATTTCATTACAAGAAAAATTATTACTTTTACTTTTATGATGAAGAAAATATTGGTTTTGTTTTAATGAAAAAAATTGCTGGGTAGATAAGTTTTGAAATTCTTGTAAGTACAAGTGCTGTCTTAAAAATCAAGAAAAGTGCCTCGCATAATAAAAGTTTTCGCAATGTAATGCAGACATTGGATGCAGATAATAAAGACACACCCACACACATTTCTAGTGTTTTATGAAAATAATGTTAAAATTTGCAAAACTGTATATGACTTTTAGAAATTAATATTTCTAAATTATAAGAATTATAAGAATATTTTATATATAACTGTTTTAAAATACATTAAAAATATTAAAGTCTGATATTTTTTACTTATATTTTGAAATTAATTAGATATTTAATGTAATAGATTAATAATAACAACCTTTCTCCATTAAACTATATTTCTTAAATTGCACTCTCCAAGTGCAATAAAAATCATATTACTTTATTCACCAAGTATAATTCCATTAATACTTACAGCGTAAGAAAAATATCATAATAAACAGATTGAAAACTCATCATTTGTTTGTAATTTAAAAACAAAGAAAGTAACTCATTTTGGAATAACTGTATAAAAATTCTAAAAGAAATTTTAACAATTCTAAACTTAATTAGTATATTTTAGTTGGTCAAATTTTTTTAAATACTATAAGTGCGAAAAGCATGGTATAAAAATTAATGTTTGTCTTAAATATTATACGTAAATAGACTCAAAAATATATAGCCCAATCTCAAAAAATTCAATCAACTTATCCTGATCACTATGTATCTTTTTTACAATTTAAAAAAATTGTATGATTAATAAATGTTTATTCCATATAGTGTGTTTATGTTACCTAAAAGTAAGATTTTCAAGTAAAGCCGAATATTTAATGTCTTTATGTTTCAGTTTTTCATCTATATTTCAATTACATGACATAGATGTGATTAATTTTTACAACATTAATTAATATATAAATGATTGAGCAAATATTAAAAATATTCAATATTTTTTCGAGTTATTTAAACATAATAATGTGTATATTCAATTATTCTCTTAAATGTGTACAGGAAAACTAAACATATATTTTGTGTGCAAATATGTACATTAGCGTTTTAGCATTACAAACTAAAAAATCAATATTTTTTTTAAAAATAGTATATTATCTAAATAGAAACAAAGGCTAATGTCCTATTTAATGGTGTTAATAAACTTATAAATATATTTTATAAACTATTTTGTTTTGTTCATTTTTGCCATCTTACAAATATTTACCCATTACCTTGTTGAATTTCTTACCAGTTAAATGAAAGATACATTCGTTAAAAATCTTAGCCCCTGGGGTAATTGCTATTGCGACCAAGTAAATAGGTCAATTTGTTCCAAACTCCTATGCATGTTTGCCTGGGCCTTGTTTCTACTTTTTTTAGTAAACTTCGGTTAAGACTTCTCATTTATTTATTCCTTGGAGGTTAATTTAGTCATCATTTAATCCCATGTTGAATGAAGCATTAATGTAATCTTCGTTTGGACCTGCTATTTAATACTATTTTGTGTGTGTTGAGATATATATTAATAGAAACCTTATTGGAATTTACGTTAGAGAAGATTTATGCAAAGTATTTTCATAGAGATTTTCCTTTCCAATTTACATATAAAAATTTAAGGCGTTGAACGATTTTTTTTATATAAATGAAAAAAATAGTTATTCAAAATATTAAAAAACAGTTGTTGTTATAAAATGAATCCTCTTTGAAAAGCTGAATGAAAAAGTTAAAAAAATTATACTGGAAATTAAGTGGAATAAATTGACATAATACAATACATAAAACAATATAATTTAATTCCATGATGCACGCACACACTGGATATAGTACATAACATATTAAGTACAGTACTTAATTTTTTTAAAAAATATCCATGTGTTATACTACACTTGAATTAGAATTATTGATATCATCAAATTTTTTATCCACCTCATTTTTCATAGGCTCAGTGCTTGGAACCTTGGCAGGTGATGAATTGTAGGTGAGTCTGTGTTATTTGATAGTATATAGCAAAATAAATCTTTATCGATACTGCAATTTTTTGTTTTGACTTCAGTCACGAGCTTTTTATTCTTTATTTTAAGATTAAGATGCAGAAAAATATTAAGTGGAAAATAAGATTTTTTTTTCAACTTATAAACTATATGTAAGTGCGTTTGAAATCTTTGGTTTATTCTAGCCTGTTTAAAGTAGTTTTAGCGGAATATCTAAAAGTTTAATCAGAATTAAAATATTGCATGATTAGGTGGAGCTTATAAATCTAAGTTTCTATATAATTTGCTAAATTAATTTGTACACTTAAAATATCAGAAGCGATCTTATTTGCAAAAGTTTTGCACAAATTTTATTTATATCTTGTTTAATTACAGATTGAATAGAAAGTAAACTGTGAGAAATATTTTAGTGCATTTAGATTATCTATGAGCTATAATGCAACTTTCAAGTTAAATGTGAAAACTTCTATTAATTAATTTTATTGTAAGTAATAAGAAGTAGTACAAGTACGATTTATACTAAGTCATTCTTACAGGGCAACTGATGCTAATAATTTATTATGCATATTTTGCAAACAATATCAGTTGTGATGACCATTGATGGAAACATTATCACGCATCTAGTGAATCAATCAATCATTGTCTTGCAAAATTTATAGTTATGAAATGGAGAAGAAGGAAATATAAAATTTGAATACATACCATCATATCTAGCGTCCTACAAAGCAAAAGTGTTTATCGTATGTTTCATTTCTCTACAAATTTTTAAAAGTTCACATTTGTGAAAAGATACAAAATATTTTTAAATAAAGTTATTCTAGACCAAAGATATACTTATGTGAATTTGTAGTATATGATATGTAGAAGTAGAATGATATGTAGAAGTAGATGATATGTGATATGTAGAAGTAAAATTTTATGTGCACAAAAAACAGAAGAAATATTTTTCAGATGTGTAGTTTGAAAGAACATTAAGATGTATGGACGTGCGCGTGGATAGCTAATATATCATAATACAAAGTAACATCCTCCAAAGGGAAATAAAGTACTTCAAGTTCAGAACTATGTAGATATTTATGATCTAATCATCTTAGATCTTGGTACTCAGAAAAGTTCAACTTCGAAACAGACATTTCAGGAAAATTTAAAATTTCCTTCAAAATAGCATGAATTTCTATACTAAAAAGAATGCGAAAACAATATTCTTCTTGTTGTATCTGACATCAGTAGCAAAATTTGATTGATTGGTTTTTATGAGATTGAAACTGAAATTTTACCACCATTCAGCAGGCTATGAAAAGTTTTTTTATAAAACGAAGGGTATTCCTGCTTAATTTATTCGATTGTTATTAATCTTCTTACAGAAACATACAATTAGTTCTCAGATACCATTTGAAACTTGGTTTAAAGTACTGTTAATACAAATAATGATACACTAATCAAAGCATAAAAGATATCGAGAATTCGGTGTTTGAGAGGAATATTTAAAAAAAAGTTTCTTCAGCTTCTGATAAAGGGAAAAGGGTTTTAAGGTTAGTTTCATGTGGAATTTTGTTACCACTATAATCAAGGAGAAAATCTTAACTAACTTTGGAATAAATCTATGAAATGAATTAAAATTATCCTAAAACTTACGAAATTGACTCAGTAAAGTAAGATTAAAAATGTTTGCCTTATACGTACTAGATCAAGAATTTGTGACCCACTTGTTGTGGAAACTTTAAATCTTATGAGTTCTAAGCTAGTAATACAAAAATTTGTTAAATTGTTTAAGTTTCTAGTTATCTAACACATTAAAAAGATTTCGAGGATGGAAATATGTTCTTTATAAGGTTTAAAGAAACTTATACGTCATCAATAAGAATGTAAACATTATTAAAACACTCTGTAATTCAATCTTCAAATCTTTGAAACATCCTCGCACAAAAGCATAAATCAAATTATATTCAAGCGATATTGAGTATTTCGAAAGGTGTTAAAATCGCAATCTTGTGGAAATCCTTGGGGGCAATAAGAATTTGTTGAAATATCTTTACTAACTTGATAAGTGAAAACATTTCACTCCCATATTTTTTACTAATAATGTCTAAAATGCTAAGAGTATTGCATTTGTTTTATGGTTTGAGCATCAAAGGCTCTATTATCAGCAACAAGATGGTTGTCATCACTGTTTGTTTTAGGAATCAGGTGTTATGGTGAAGCATAATTACTATTGGATTCATACTTGTCTGTTAATCCAATATTGATGAAATACTAACTTTGCAATTATGTGGAATGGTTCGCAACTACATTTAGTATTATGATTTATTAATGAGTTTGAACCCCACACCGCATTATATCTGTTTACTGTAGTTCATAATGTCTATTAAACTATAGGTCTTCATCAAATGAACATTCATTCGTGTGAAAAAGGCGTGGTCTTAAAGTCATTAACAAATCAAATAATCAAATGAAATCTTTGATTAGTAGTTGCAAATTTTCTAGTATGTTATCATTCGTGTGTGATACATAAAGTTAATGTTGTTTAAGTTTTTTATACTATTGTACTCGGTTATATTATCGAAACTCTATATGAATAATCACCAAGACTTATGAGTTTACATATTTAGGGACAAAAGTGCTTGGTTAAAATATTGATTTCTAAAAAATCTGCAATGTTTTGCAATTAAGGCCTTATGAAAAATTATTCTTTCAACTATTAATATTTTTCATTGTTTTCATTCAATGTACTGTATAAAATTAAATGACCTATAGTGCACATATAGATGATTTTTTCTTTTAATATTAAATACTTAATAAAAATATGAATTTACAAATTGGGAATCATTTTTCAATAATCCATCAAAGTAAGTATGCTTTATGTTTTTTCACTAAGTACTTATAAAATCAACGATAAATTTGTGAGTTGTATCTTTCATAATATTGTTAATTATGTCTTGCCACAAGAGTAATACGACCTACATAGAAAAAAGGCTAAGAAAACAACACAGAAAATATTAATGAATAAATTTAAATATGTCGTAGATCCAACATCTGTTCACTAAATCACATGTATAATAGAAAAAAATCTTAAAAAATAATTAAGAGTTTATTTTTATAATCTAAAAATCTCTGCTTACAATATATTAAAGTAAAATGTATTTTTAAATTTTAAATTACAGATTTCAATACTAGATTACATTTTTTCACTACTTTGTCTATAAAATATTTCAAAGTGCTTAAGGAAATATTCATAGCTTTCGAAATCATACTCTCCTCATGTTGCTAATAAAAGTAGATCTTTCTTTCAAAATAAGATTATTTCATTTTTGGCATAATTATTTCCTGTAAAAACTTCAATGGTTTGTGTTAAGTACTTCTGTTCAAATAATTAAAAATTTTAATGTTTTCTTTGTTTAAATAGAAAGAGAAATTCTGAGTGAGTTTGATATTAGTTTTACTTAATTGTTATTATAATTTAAACAATTGTTAATACTAAGTTAATTACCAACATATAAAATCAAAAAAATTCAAGTGTATTATGAAACCCACGTTTCTTAAAATAGTATTGGTACTACTAATTTAAAGCATCTATTTTGGGAGAACCATTTAGATATATTTTTTAGTTTACTTAGGATAAAAATCTTAATTGAATAAAAGATAACACTTTTTGAGGAATAACATAGTTTTTTAATGTCTTATAATATGAACAAAAGGAATTCCAAAGCAATTTTTTTAAGATTTAACTTTCTCAATAAAATACATTTTACAACCAATAATTTGACATATTAATTAGGAACATTTTTGAAAATTTAAATATTACTTTGAATATTTAATAACCACCTTTTGTGAATTCATAACAGATATTTTATTAGTCTGCAAAACACACACTCGTATTATATTTAGTAATATTAATAAAATTTTGAGTCAACCATGGTGACTGACTTCTAAAATGGAATCATATTTATAAAAGAATCTAAAATGGAATCATATTTATAAAAAATATATATCATAATATTTATACAAGAATATTTAAACTATAAAATAAAGAAACATTATTGAAAAGTGCAACAGTATTTTTAATAAATTAGTAAAATAATAACTTTTTATTTAAGTTCCTAAGACTGGCATAAGAAAAAGTAAATAACTGAACTTTTTAAAATATTAATTTATTTAATACATATTAATTGATTAAATTTTAAAATGTTATAATTGCGGTAAGGTATGATATGTAATTGCAAAACATTTAAATGCATATAAATAAAAAAATCTAAAAAGAACATTAATTTCTGGCATTTTCTCTTAAACATTATTATTACTGTAAGATAAGCCAAAAGTTTAAAGCTCTGTCTTCCTATAATTTAATTTTATTCATTAAATAATCAGCATCAATATTTTCTTCTTGCTACAACCCTAATATTAAAAGTAATTTATCGATACGATAATCGAATCAAATAAAAGAACTCTTAAACCTTTTCAAAACGAATTGATTAGAAAGAAAAACGTCTTTGCTGATGCGTAAAAATTCTTAAAAGTTAATATAAAAAATAAAGGAAGCTAGATTAGCAAATAAACGAGTGATCTTCTATTCTGGCTTGTTCAGCAGTATAAAGGTTCTTGGAATTTATGGAGTGGAAAAGTTGAATGTTCGATTGAAAACCAAAAATGTGATGTCACTCGATTTTTCAATGCGTCAAAGATTTTGATTTGTTACTGAAAAGTGATTCAAGCATTTAATATGAAAGGAGATACCAGAGAAATTTTATTTAGTACATCGATTTCGTAAGAAGGATTTATTTTACCCATTATTAAACATTGTCACAAAATAAAAGGTGTATGTTTACATTTATTGATTGCTTATAACTTTGAAGATTATATATTGAAAATAATAAACTAAAATTTAGTTGATTGTAAAATAAGAGATGATTCTGTAGATAGAAAAACATTTATTCATGTAAATACAGTTAAATTAGTTTAAGTATAATTGTAGTATGAATGCATAATATTTTTACCATGAAACGTCATTAACAAATCAATTTTGTATATAAAAAATTGCGATAATCAAATATTTGTTAATAAATATATATGAGGATTCATATTATGTGTTGCGTGTATTGTAAGGAAATATGATATAAATAATAGAAAAAATATACTTATTAGTATAACAAATTAACGTAAGCATTTATATTTTGCAACATACAGCTGTCATGAACCCTTATTCTTATATGAATTAGATATTTTATAAATTAGATTTTTGGTAATAAATTAATGCTGAAAATCCCAACAGAAAATATCAAAATTTTGTGAAAAAATATATTTCACTGTTACTCTATGTAAGAAGACACATACGTTTCTTTTATTACATTCAATTTAAAAATAAGTAAATATAAATAAATTTTTACATGTTTTTTTTTGAAAAGTAAAACCAATATTCATGCTAAAAATCTATATTTTATATAAATTTTTAAATGTTATCTTATTTTAAACGTTAATCAAACTTGTTTATCGAACTTTTTAACTTTTATCTAAAATAAATTCCCTTTTTTCTGTTCTGTATTAAAAAAATATTTGTTTTCAAATGTCAATTATTTTTGTTTCATTTATTTTCATTTTTTGATAGATAAATAAAATATGAAACCAGAAAATACATTTGAAGACATTATTTAAAAAATAATATAATGTAACATTCAGAAAATTTCATTTGAACCTCAACAATGAATCTTGGATCATTTTAAATTGGGAATTCTTTAATAGGGTGAACTTTTATTTCACTTTTTAACATTTGCAGACAAATATATTTTTATATCTGAAATTATAGTACATTTATAAATTATATTACAGTATATCAAAAAATAAGTTGGTATACTTTTAAAACGTGTATATACGATAATATAATATTTATATATGTTAAAATAAAATTTCTTTTTACAACAAAATTGTAAGAAGAACACAATCTAAAAATACATATTTAAATAATCAAAAGTAAAAATCGTTTATAAATTACATTTTTTAAAAAAAACAAAAGTTAGTCTTAATACATTAGATTAATCTACATTTAAATCTTTCTAAACAAAAATCTGGAATTTATCTTCACATATATAGCATTTTAAAATGAAAATTTCAAGAATAGTATTATGTAGTAAGCAGTGCTCTTCAGTGCTTCTGCATACAATAAATGAGTAATACACTAACTATTATGCATATTAAACTTCTTTTACAGGTTGTTATAATGAGTTTATTTGTTATAAATTAATTTATATATTCCTTTCATTTTAAAATGCAGTAAATTTGTTACATTATAAGAAACCAGTTTAAGTTTCGTAAATTGTCTTATTTATCTGCTTATGGTCCTACATACTATTTTATTACAACACCTAATCATCTTCAATCCTAATAAGCAAGAAAACAGAGATATATAAGAAATATTTAAAAAAATCATGTAAATTGTGTTAAAAATTAATATTGGAAAATTAAATTATATAAATTATTATTAAATTATATAATTAAATTACATATAATATAAATAAATGTTCTTGAGACATAAAAATATAGCTTATTATAGTTATCATAGGATAATAGTTTAACTTACTTATCATATTTTAAATAGAAAAGCATTTTTTGTTGAATTGTCAACTGATATATGTAAATTGGTATAATTTGAACTAAATGGTAGGACTAGTAAATATTGAATTGACATCAAAAGAAGTTTATGTAAATTTAAAAAATAAATAGGGCTTCATCATGTGCTTTTAATATTCCATTAGACTATTGCAAACTTAAGTTCATTTAACTGAAGAATGATAAAAATTTATAAGTCAGAAATTTTTGTCTGCTCTTGTTAATCGATAATCTAAATAAAAATCTATATAGGAATAATTAAAAACCTTTATGTTAATTAACTGTATAATTTATATATTAATTGTTTATCATGTCTATGCAATTAAATTATAGACTTGAAATAAAGAATAATAACTTTTATTATATATTGTTTCTAGAATACTGTTCTTCTAATAGTTCTAATAGTGTTGCCAATGCTGAATCTAAGCAATTTAATAATAATTTAATTTCTTGCAATTTAAAAAGAACAGATTGTTCTTAAGGTAATTTGTTAAACTGTATTAACATAGACAACATTTATAATATAAACATTTTAAGTAAGCACTATGAAATAGTACCATATGAGTAAGGAATATATTAAATAACTTTAGAAAGATAAATATTTTTCTTTCAAATTGGAAAAAAGCAGGATGTTAATACAAAAGTAAATTTTATCAGATTTGTTCGTTCCCAAAAAAGTTTCAAGTGTTGCAATTTCCGAATAAAATACACGAACAGAATAACTTGATCTTAAGAAACTGGACTCACATTCTGATCACGTAGGAAGTACCATAGAAAATCTTGCCAATACCCTACGTAACAGATCTGCTCATCAATGATTTTGGTTTTCGGATCTTGTTCATAAAAGATATTGGCATGCTTTCCTAAGACTGATACCAGTTATGAGATAAATTTATAGATATTTAGAAAATCTCTAAGCAAATCGCAATTCTTCCAAGAATTGCATTTCATAAGATTCGATCGTTTGTATGTTCGTCATGAACATGTATTTTTAGGGATGTATCTTGTAAATTCTTATATGAAAAGGTGTCCTTGCTGTTGCTTAAAGAAAAGCACTTTGTTGTGACATTTATAACTAATATCTTACTTTGTTCAGAGAGATGAATATTCAGTTGATCAAGAATATTCGAAGCTATACTGTTTACCAAATGTAAAAACAAATAACATAATATGTTAAACCACTCAAACTCATCTCTTTAATACTTATGAAATTCAATGATTTTCGTTTGTTTATTTTGGCATTAAATTACATTTCATAGTTGTTTTTATTGAGAAACATAGTACGGACATTAATACTTAAAAGGTATGCATTAAAATCAGGAATATTTTATTAAAAACTAACTAAAATAAGTACAAATTAATATTTATTAATGTAAAACATTTTGTGCTAACTGCTTTAAAATAAAATTTATTTAATGTTATAAAAATATTAGTATATTATTGAATAATTAATAGGGATATAAAAATGCTACATACCATTAACATAATCAACTTTAATAGGAAATTTAATAATGGCAATACTTTCTTGAATTATTTTTATTTTACTTATTCTTGCTTGCCATGGGGTTAACATAAACTGATATATATTGCTTGAAATCTATCCTACAAAATTAGTTTTATTTTATGTAAGTATTTATACTCTAAAATCAATTTGTTTGGGTTAAATTTCATTTAAAAAAGTTGCATATAGTCATTTAAAAAGGGTCATACAAATAGCATAATCATATTTCAAAATTTCCTAGAATTTCAAAAGTTTAGGTTTACCCTATTAATATTACTATTAAATAAACTATTAATAAATTAAAAATATCGCATTAATTTCACATTACAAATCTAGAAAATCTAGTCAGAAATATTGCTTCAGAAACAAAATTTTCACAGCAAAAAACAATGTTCTTAATTTTTTTAATTCATTACAATATATATTAAACTTTTAAGAACCACAACACTTCTTTATTTATGTCTCATATAGTCATTTCAAAAATGGTAAATTAACGAGTGTAAAAAATTATTTTAATGCACATATATTTTTAATAAAAATAGATAGATTAATTGAGATAGATGCTATATATATATATATATATATATATATATATATATATATATATATATATATATATATATATATATATATATATATATATATATATATATATATATATATATATATATATATATATATATATATATATATATATATATATATATATATATATATCTGTGTGAAGTACTTAAGAGAAAAGGTTCGAATATGAAAAAAGCGATTATTTTGTAAAGATCTTTATTTTGTCATTTAGTGTATGAGATAAATTTATTTATACATATATATACATAATAAATTAGTTTTTTTAGACTACAGATTAAAATAATCCAAACTGAGAATTCTTTTTAAATCTTTAATATATACAATGAACTTGTGAAACTCATTCTATGTTAACTAACATATTTTGTCAATTTTAATTGGCATTCAATATTTGCATTTTAATTTTTTATCATATTTTTATTTATATCGTCATTTTAATTTAATTCTAAATGTCAGAATATTTAATACATTGAGTAACAAATGTTCGTATGATAATTAGCTATAATGTTTTGTATGATAACATTGTTAGATTATTTATCTTCCTTTTGAAACATTTCTAAGACACTTCCAAGGAACATTGTTTTTGATTAAACTGTCGAAATTCCCTGGAATCTCAAAACATACACATTCGACTTGAATAATATTTTGTTATACAAGCCATGGAAACATTCTTCATATTTGCTGGAATTTGAATGAACAATCTATGTATGTTTCCCCTAAATTTTTAAACAAAAATTTTATTTATTGATTGTTACACTACTTGTCGGGTTATGATTTCTGTGATATGTAAATTTAAACAACTTGCGAATATATTCTCGATTCCTGCTCATTATATATTATATTTGTTTTCAGTTTACACAAAATAAATGTAATAGTTGTTCAAAAGAAGTCAAGTTCAGTTTTATTTGATTTTTAAGTTAATAGAGATATCCCATTTCATAACAAACCAAAAATCAATTCAATTGCATAAAGTAGTCTATTTTTTAGGAGACATTTTACTAAGATATTTGATTCGCATTATTTTAGTACAGACAAGTTTACTTTCATTTTATACCATTTAAATTTCTGGTAACAAATAAAATGAGTTCGGGTGTAACATTCACTGACATGTTCTAAACCTAACAGTATTTTATTGCTGGATAGGAATAAAAATATAGCTCATTGTTACAAAAGGTTTTTTGTAATAAATCTTAAAACAAGAATTCAACCGAAATCATTGTAAAAATGATTCATTTTTAATATATAAAGTATGCTACTTGCTATTTATAAGCACGTGTTTTTAAAGTAAAATGAAGATTATCTTAGAAAAATTTTTGTATTTTTGGGAATTTTCATAGTCAGTTTTATTTTGTTGACATAATAACTGCTGTATTTATACTTGTTATTGATCTAATATTAAAAATGAGATTTATATATTAAATTTTCATTAAATTTATGAGTTTCTGAATCACAGCTGATATTTTGACATATTGGAGAACACATTTATTTCAAAGTGGATATTTTATTTTGTAATATTTCCTTAAATATATATGAAATGAATTGTTTTCTTATAGAAAAAAAGGAAAATACTGTATTTTATTACATTTTGAAATTTTTTTTAAATTTTTGAAAATGCTCAAAACATACATGTGAGATCTTAGTAACAATAAGTAATGAACTTATTAATAACAATAACTTATTATAAATAGAAAAAAATATATTCAATATTGTAGAATATGTTTGATAGTGGAGTTTACTGAAATTCTGTACCTATTTTGATACTCATTAAGGATACATTTTTGCACATAGTAGCTAACAGAATTAAATGAAAAATTCATTGCAATTGTTCTCAGAATATTGCTATAATTTCCTGCAATCCAATTATAAATAAAACATTTTTTTGTTCTCTCACTATTACTCTCATATTAACTCTAATTTATATTTTAGTTGCTTTTATGAGTGTTTATTACTACCAAATATATGAATTAACCATGTATGAATGGCATAAAATATAGCAGGGATTGCTTAAAACATCTTTCTTTGCGAATACTTCTCCTTGTATTTGTAATTTTATAAAGCACATTTTTTTATAAATTAACAGCAAGGTGCTGATTATAAATTCATTGATATAAATCTGCATGTATTATTTTAATTTTCATATCATTTGATTTTCTTTTATACACTATATCTGATATCATCTAAAATTTTAGCCAATGAGCTCGTTCAATGATGTAATTCTTAAAATAACTTATACAGATATTTCAAGCATGTATATGTAAAATGAAATTAAATACCATTACCAATATATATTTTTGTAGTTCTAGGATGGATCTAAATATAAAATTATAAACTGTATCATTATTTCAGCTTAAGCTAAATATGAAAAACGTATGATGATTTATTTTTAATGTTATTAAGTTATTGCACATTATATGCAAAATAATTGTTCCCGTTATGTTAAATATGTATTGAAATTTAATTTATCTGTTACATGCCATTAAATTTAATTATGCTGTAAGCTTTAAATATATGCATTTATATTTTTTAAGTACTCTGCTATCTTAAAATATATAAATGTATATAATTATTAAGAATTAATGTACACAGGAAAATAACATTTTTAACAACTTCACTATTTAAATAATATTAAAACTTTATATATCATTTCAAAACTAATTTAATAAATATAAGTCCTTAAATAATTGTCACAATTATAAATCATCGATGAAAAATTATTAATTTATTTTTATAGTTATTGCAACCGTAAATTTTTATACTGCAATTGATGTAATCTTCATTTTATTAAATTTATAAGAATTAAAATATTTTGTTACATTTTGAGTTTTAACGTTCTAGTAATTTTATAACAAACTTAATTTACCGAAAAGTAAATGTCACGTGAAATAATTCACAATGATACAAAAGCTGGGTAAATTGTTGTTTCAATTCATTATAATATAAAAATGCAATAATTAACGTATCTTTATAAAATTCTATTCATTATATGTTTTTCATAAACCATATAAATGAAAACTGTTTGGAGAAAACAAATTATATTACAAATAAAAAATCCTACACTTGAATAAAAAATCTGAGGAGAAATGAAGGTTTTTTAATTCTAGATATTTCCAATAAAGAAAAATTATTCAAAGAAAATCAATTTAGAGAAATTCAGAAAAAAATAATCTTGAAATCTAAATATTAGTCTCGGTAATAACATTATATAAATTCATAGGAAAGAATGTTTCAAAATCTTGTAAAAAAATTAGCACTTTTCCAACATGTAAATTTCTCGAAAATATTTAATTTATTCAGACAAATTTGAAGAAATTTTAAATGAACATAAGCTTAAAAGTTATTTCGTTTCTTTCAAAGTTTCATTTTTCATAATAGTTTCAATGTTACAAATTTAAACTGTAATATAGTTTGAGTTATGATGCTCGTAGTTATAAACCTCATTTATGAATGTTTATTCTTATTCGATTTTATTTGAATTAAAATTTTATAAGTTATACTTAAACACTTTAGTAAAAAATGAATCTAATGTAACCTTTTATTGCATGCATGTAATTTTCATAAAATTACCTATTAAATTCGATTCAATGTGAACTAAATTATCTTAAGTTTACATAAAAATCTTATTCAGATTTGTATCTGCAATGGTTAATAAATTCAATGCATTCTATAAAATTAATGATTATATAATTTTATCTACTTTTTACTTTGTGTTTGATCCTATTGCATTTATAAAAATGGAACATAGTTTTGTTTAGTTAAAATAATGAATTCATTCTAATTGATTTTACTTTTCTAAATTATTAAAAATGAAACAGCGCGCGCGCTCGGAAATGATTTAGTAAGTTAAAAATATTTTTTGTATCATAAATATAACTCTTTACTTATAACTATCTTATAATATTTTACTTTTATAAGTAATTTATAAACTTCATTTGCAATAATTTTTAACTGCCTATTTAATTTTGTTTATTTTATAGCAATGAAAGGCAAATTATAAAATAATTTTTGTTTTCATTTTTTTTGAAAAGAAATTTTTATACTGAGATTATTAATATTTGTATTAAAGTTACTATTATCAATTTGCCTTAATATGCAAATAGTTAGTCAATTAATTTTATTATAATTGTCAGAAAAATATTTTTATATTTAAAAACTGTCTCAATATTTGCTGTGTTACTTAGAGCACTTTCTAAATTTTTGTTTTATAGTTTGCTTTTAAGGAAACCCTAAATTTTATTAACTCTAATTCCAAAAATTATGTGCCTATTTGCGTTCAACTTTTAGAAAAAAAATTCTATGTAGCAAATAATTAGATAAGTTTTACAAATTGATATTAATTATATGAATTTGAGAAATATTTTGCTAAAATGTTTCAGGCTAACTGAAAATCACAAGCTTGAAAAATAAAAAGAAGTGTTGCTTATAATTATCTTAAAATAAACTGTAAAGTATTTAAAGGGCACAAAATAACTCCGTAACAAAGTATGTGAATATTGGAAAATCTTTTCTTTTAAAGGAATGAATAATTCTGAAAATATTAAGAGTAACACTTAAAGTTTTTGGAGTATAGTTAATAATAAAAATTAATTTTGCTCAACAATTTGATATTCTGTTCATCAAATTGTTTAAATTACTCAATAAAAGTCTTAGCTTACTAATTTGCCTACATATAAAGAAAATATACAATTATAACATTTTTTTCTTAAATTTTAGTGGACTAATTATATCATGTCACATTGAATTTAATTTAATTAATGTACTAATAAGCATTTTTTTTAAAATTAAGAATGAATGTAAACATTGTTATGAAAGTAATAAAACATGATTAATGCACTTCTTCTTATGGTAAAAGTATTGATTAAACAAGTGATATAATCAAAACTGAACTAATACTCATATCTAGTGTATGTTATTTTGTAAACCGGTATAATTTTTCATTATCATTTTTCTCATATGTTGGACAATAGTTTATTTGGACTTCTATTTCTCCGAAAATACTGTTTTAATGAATTGAACTTTTGAAATATAATCATTTTATGATTCTTAGATAGGCAATAATTTCTATACGTAAATTTATTATTTTGAAACAAATTAATTTGCTTTCGTTTTTAAAGATATATAAATTTCCTAAAATTAAAGAAAACTCTAAAATTCCCATTGTAACTCAAAATTAATATGAACTTCTAAATTTACATAAAATACCATTTTAAACAATGATATGCTACAAAACACATTGATATATTTTATATATAAAATGTCTTCACAGACTGTTAAATGATTGAATATTCAAATATATCTTTCTCACTCAATATTTCTTTATCCAAATGGTGAAGCGCAATAATATGTTGCAATGTCTCGTGCAATATATCAACTTGATAAACTTTTATGTGATTCACCTATATGAGGTAATTTGCATGTTACAGTTAACAACAGAATATTCTAATAAAATATTAAGATTAAATTCAAAATTAAAACTCCTGTTTAATGTTGTTTGCCAGAATTTTCCAATTTTATTCCCATACATTGAAACCAATACATCTTTTTTGACTTATAAGACTCTATATATTTTTCTCATTTAATTAATAACTTTACCGGTAATAAGGTATGTTAAAAAAATAAAGTATTTTGCATATGCAATAGATCAAAAATGCTCATGAAAGAAATTACGATTTTTGAAACACTTAATACAATTAGTATTTCTATAAGCTAAAAATTATGTGTAATCTAATCAATATTAAACTTCTGTAAGCATTCAATAAATCATTCATAATATACACACTTATATTTGAAGAAAATAATGAATCATGTAGCCATAAAAGAGTCATTTAAAATATATCTTAGCAATTTCCGCAAGATTTTTAAATGCAAGTTAATCTTGCAAAAGTGTACTATCTATTTTAGTATGCTATGAATTATTGTGTAAAAGTTTCGTTATTAATCTCAGCAAGTAAATATTCAAATGACAAATTATAATCAAAAATATATTATAATGGAACATAAATCGTTTTAATATTTAGTAATCTTAAGATGAAACGTAACGAATTGTCAAGCCAGTTTGTTTTTTATTAATAATTTTATTTAGTATCATATTTTGTCACATAAAAATTAAACGTTTACGTAAAATGGATTGATTCCAAATATTAATCAAAAGTCAAAAAAGAAGTTTAGTTTTTAAGAAAGGAAAATACTTTTTTTACAGTTTATGATATGATATTTGTTAAGCCATGACTTTATGCTATAACTTTTTTACGAAAAATTTATAATCCTTCAAACTCACACACACACACACACACACACACACACACACACACACACACACACACACACACACACACACACACACACACACACACACACACACACACACACACACACACACACACACACACACACACACACACACACACACACACACACACACACACACACACACATATATATATATATATATATATATATATATATATATATATATATATATATATATATATATATATATATATATATATATATATATATATATATATATATATATATATATATATATATATATATATATTGCTGGCTGTAAAATATTAATGCAGGGAATTAAAATGTTAAGTGACTAGCTTTAAAGGAATAATCAGTATTTTAATAAAATGTTCATAGTTATGAATTCATAATTGACAAAATTGTTGCTTCAGTTCCTTTTTAATTGCCATTTTTCTATGGTTGGTGTGTAAAATAGCATAGATAAACAACTCTAATGACTGAAACCACCATGTATACTACAGGCTTCATTAGTGCTGTATAATTTTCATGTACAAATCTCATAAAACAAACTTAGTTTATAATTTTTTTTATAATGATGATTAACATGATATTATACGAATTAAATAATTTTACTGGAATAACATTTTTCAAATAAATGCTGACTTTAGAAAAGATTCTAAAGACTGTTTTACGACATATATATAAATGAAAATATAATGATCCCTGTTCATTAAAATGTTGATAATAGACAAAATTCAATAAGAAAAACAGAATTTACGATTCTACTTATTTTTTAATTTGCGTTACATTTTGTTAAATATTATGTTTTGACATATTATTACAAACCTCCCTTTCAAAAACACATGTTCCAACATTGCATTTATTAGTAACCAAAACAAGTTATCGCTTCTTTTTATGTTTTAATTGAGTTGATATTCTTTATCAGATTTCCTTCATTTATTCATTAGCTTTCACTGATATTTAACATTGTATTTTAAATCATGTTTTTTAATCAGAGAAACAGCTTGAATTCTAATTTTTAAAATACTTAAAATATAAAAAATTACTAAGCTATTATAAATATTTATTAAGGGAAGTTAAAAATTAATTCAAGATTTAATAATTGAGTTAAATTTCAAAATATAAAATGAGAACAAGCTTCGTCACAGGTTTTATAATTACGAAATTAGTAGAAAATTAACATGTAAGCACCTTTTTTTGACAAAGAACAAGGTTCTTGTAACCATCAATACTTTGCAATTGAACACAAATCACCTTACACATTATTTTTAATCATATTTTTAAGTATGATTTATTGAACAAGAATTTTTAAAATCAGATTCAGATTTTAAAATCATGAACGCTTTTGAGCAAATTAAAAATAAATTATCCAAAAATTAATCAAAATTAATATTAAGAATGATCATGCTCTTCTGATTTGGAAATTTATTCTGAAATAAAATGTTGTTTACTTTAAGAAACAATCATGCAAAAAAATTTCAAAATTAGTTATACCTAATCATTTTTTCAATAAAAACTGAACTATCGATATTTCATTTTTAGTTTTCTTTCAAAACATTTTACCAATAATTGTAAGCAGCTGTTTGAAAAATTTGCATTTACGCTGTTACATTTAGTAACAGACATATTCTAACAATTTATAACAAATGTTTTCGCATTTTTGATATATTTATGTATACTTACATGGAATTCGTATGTTTATTATTTGATTCTGCTTAGAGAGTAGTCATTTTTGGAATTGAGCATAAAGCTGTGCATTTAAAAACATCAACTATAATATGAATAATTAATCAAATTTTGACCTCAATTCTTATAAGATTTTATTGTATTTATCCAAATAAATTTTTTAATTTTGCGTATTTCCTACGTTTGCAGTTTCATATAAATGAAAAAAATAATAGCAAATAATTTTTCCTTTTATTATTTAAGCTTTTATAGTAAGAACTAAGTTTAAAGAAAAAGTTTATTGCAATGGAATAATAGTTTTTTTCAAATGCTTGCAAATTACAATTTACATTCTTCAATAAAACATTTACAATTTACATTCTTCTATAGAATTACGAAGATTTCTCCATGTGTGACTTTTGTTTTAGTTTTTAGCATCAACAAATTATTAGTGTAATTTTTATAAAATACGTGAATGTATTTTAAGATGTTGCAAGAAGTTAAATATATACAAACACCATTACTTATATTTGATAAATAAGACTATTATCATTTCAAATGAATATACATTTGACCATCAGAGAAAATTAGTGGATATATTTTATGATATATTTAAAAAATATAACAAATAGCAAGTAAAGTTAGACAAACAGATAAATCCGATTTAATTTTACTTGCAAAATATTTTGCAAATTTTAGATAATATTCAATAAATACTAATTATACCTATACCAATTTTTTGGCTTCCAAACATCATTTGGAACTTTTTAGCTGTAAAATGTTAATTTTTCTTAAATTTCTTTAGATATCACTGGCAAATATATGTTATATACTTATTAATTTAGTGATTCGCGTAATTGCATTCTGTAAATAATACATAAGATGTATCGATGACCGTGGATTTATTCAAAGATAATGATATTAAATGTTCATAAATTTTGTCAGTATAATGAGTAGATACCAATGGCTATGATTTTTGATAAATCTTCAAGTTTTTTAAAGAAAAATAATTTGAATTGTTTGTGAGAAATTATTTTTTAGCTAAAATAATATTTTAAATTAATTTTTTACTATTTTAAATTTCGAATTTTGATTCCAAATTTTTTTTACAATAATATAAGTGTTTTTAAATATAAATAAAAATAAGTAATTTCTAGTCATTATGCATTTCTTCCATTTTTAATGAAAAACTCTTCAGTTTGCAAAGTATATATATTCATATATACTTTGCAAACTGAAGAGCAAAGTATATACATATTGTTCATGTAATATATTATCTTCATATTGTGTGTTATGTATTTCTATTAAATTTCAAACTACTAATAAGGTTTTATTGTTTCTAGGTTCCAGGAGCATAATGATATTTAAACTAGATTGGTAGAAGATTGGTGTTGCAAAAACATTTGTCCAAGCTATACTGAGTGCTTACTTTTGAATTTAATACTAATGTATAGAAATAAGTCTCTTTTAATAAATTCTGTGAACTCGATGTAAATAAGTTTTTCTGTGTTATCTATCATCATGGTGTTTATTGATCCAAGCAACTTAGCATTCCTCAATGGATTTGTGAATCGTTCTCAACGCTTTAATTTATTTAATGCTTCTTGCAATGACTCGAATAATGATTCTTGTATGGACGTTTCTTCAACGACAGAAATAACGAGCGAAAAAGTGTTCTGGGCTCTTCTACTTATACCACTACCTCTTGTGGCAGTTGTTGGGAACATACTTGTCATATTAAGTGTATACAAAGAGAAATCATTACAGAATGTCACAAACTATTTTATTGTCAGTTTGGCATTCGCAGATCTATTAGTAGCTGCCGTTGTAATGCCATTTGCTGTTTATGTTTTGGTAAGTGCTTATTATTGTCACTTTAGTATGACTATTTGCATGTCTGATTGTAAAACGCAATTATATTATGACTTTTTTTATGTTATCATATATTATTATTACTCTATAGAAGAAAATATAATTATATTAATTCATTAAAAACTATTTTATTTTTATTATATATTAAACTTTTAGAACATTTTGATCCTTTCAAATATTTTAAAACCTAGATGAAATAAAATTAAATTTAAAAATATGTTTAAAATGAGATAAAACTTACCATTTTATATGAAATTTCATAGTTTTAGGTATTGAACAATGGTAATTTTAATTCAAATGAAGAATACAATAAGAACTTTTATACTGTAAAAATAATACGCAATACTAGATCATAATTACATGATCTCTAATTAAAAAACTAGTTATTAAAAATCCTACATAAGTAAATTGTTAAAACTCATATTCATATTTATTATAGATATTTCTTCAGAAATAATAAAAATTCAGAAGTTAAAATTTATTCATTATTATACCCTCTTATACGAACGAATTTATGTAAAAGCTCAAAATGTTGGTTATTGATATGTTTTGCTTAATGTTAGAGATTATTTTTAGCTTATGTTAATTCTAGCAAACAGATTTTCTGTTATAAAATTATTTTATATTTTAAATAAAATATCTAATTTATTGCTTCACACTAATCAACAAACTTCTAAAAATCTTCATTTAGTAAAATTAAAATTCTATTACATTTGGTTCATCTCTCAATACAAAGTTTATTTTATATTTAATTTTATACTTTCTTCCATTCAAAGATATAAAAGCACCTTTCTATAATATTTAAGTTTTATAAATGTGATATTATTCTGAATATTAGAATAAAATGCTTCCACCTAATGATAAAGTAGTCTAATGTTAAAATGAAAAAATAAGTAAATATTTACCGAAAATTAAATTACTACATTATCAAACATTTCTTAAAAAAAGAAAATTTTAAATTGCTCTAGGTACCAAAATGATATTCTACTAAAAGTATCATAAATGATAATTATTTAGATTATACCAAAATAAACATTGGGTACTTTCGTGGTTAGAAAGCGAATAAGGAAAATGATATATAATAAAGTAATAACAAGTTTACATTTAATCAAATTTGCCAGCATGTTTAGATAGTTTTTAGTCATAGCCAAATAATAAAACTTGATGTGAAAATAATTACAAATACTTAATTTCATTTCTGTAATATATTGAAAACTTTAAAATAAAGAATTAATTTTTTTCACATTTTAGCAATACAAACTATAATATTACAAGGATTAAAATATATGTATGAAACATAAAATAATAATATAAAGTTAAAATTATAAAATATTAAATGAAAATCAGAAAACAAAAACATGTTTCGCATATAGATTCTATAAATTATCTTATTATGAATGACTATTGATATTTCCAAAATTCTCCACAATTTAATGTCAAAAGCAAAATTATATTAAATTTAATGTATACTCTTATTTTGTTAAATGAAATTCTAAATATTTGTAACAAATTTATTTTTATACTTTCATTCCATAATATTACTTTTCTTTAAAATTTCTAATAGTTGATTAAAAGTAATTTTATTTTTTAAAAATAACGATTCTTTTCACATTTTTTCGTTCAACGAATAAAAATGTTTCAAGATTAATTTCAAAAAATCATGAAAAGGAATAATTGAGAAAGAAAATTAAGTTTTTATTTAATTATAATTTTTATAGCATAAATTGCATCGGCATATTTTCAAAAGATCTAATTTTACACTTGAATTACTCCAAACATATGATTTAAAACATTTATGCTAAAATGTTTGCACTTCAAATTTTTACATTACCAATTTCACATTAAGGTAAGGAAGGAGGTTTTCCTTACCTCCGAAAGAACTCGTCACATCATTTCTTATTAAAATTGGCCCGTAACCTTATTTTTAATTAGGTATCAGTTTTTCCTAAAGTATATATATATTTATATATATATATATATATATATATATATATATATATATATATATATATATATATATATATATATATATATATATATATATATATATATATATATATATATATATATATATATATATATATATATATATATATATATATATATATATATATATATATATATATATATATATATATATATATATATATATATATATATATATATATATATATATATATATATATATATATATATATATATATATATATATATATGTATATATATATATATATATATATATATATATATATATTAATATAAAGAAAAGACATATATAAATATAAAGTAATAAATACAATACTAAAAATATATATAATGTTGGAACTACAATGCATAATAGGAAATCTAGCCAGCGCAAAAGCAGCTAAAGAAAGATTTGCCTATATATATAAGATAAAACATGAAGAGAAGTAAAATCAGAAATATAAAATTGGAAAGATACTAAAGTATATGAAGCAAAAGACAAGAAGGCATAGGGACCACGTCTTCATCAGGAGGGAGATGGTCAGCTATGCAAAAATGAACACTCTTTTCTGACATGCTCGAAGGACAGATGTCTAAAATTCTTCGAGCAATTTCCCCGAAGAGTGTTCGTATTAAAAGAACTTTGTTAAATAATAGACTAAATATATATGTAGAAAAGAAAAATATATATGCAGAAAAATAAAAATACTCACTATAGATGAAAATACTCACAATAGATGTAACAAAAGTTTTTAGTTCAAAGTAGAAAAATACATGCAGTAAAAGATACATACAGTAGAAAATACAAAATACAAATGCCAGTAAATCAAATTGAATTTATATATGAGAATAGTAGGAAGTTGCCAAAAGTAAATTTGAAATTAAAATGAAGAAATATTGCCTGAAGTAATTAAATTCACAAAGTTAAAGTGGTTTAGAAAGTTAAAGTGTATTATAAAGGGGTTTAAGTTTTAGTTACGTATAAAATAAAGTGTATATATGTAGGTATTTTAAGGATTCTTGTAAGAACTTCAATGCTTGGGTGGCCCTTCTGTAGTTATAAAAACTACGCATTACTTCAATCTTACAAGCGATTCCCTACTTCCTACATATTTTAAAATAAAATTAATTGGAATATTGTTATTTTTTAGGTGAGCTATTAGGCGTTTAATTTGATTTTTAGTATATTCATAATTGTTACAGATTATATAAATGCGATTAAGCTCATTAATTATAATGTTTCTGTATATTTTTAAAGAAATATTGGAGTTCCAAGAAATTAACTTATTAACATGAAAATTAAACTGATTAGTTTTGTCGAAAATGTCTATATATGTAGAGGAATTATCAATAGTGATAAATAATTCTTTTCTAGCACACTAGCAAATTTATTTTTACATTATTTTGAAAAAAAACTTCTTTTATCAATATCCTTTTGCTTTTCGATACATAGATGATTTCATAATTTTCAACAATTTAAAATTTTAAGATATTTCTAAAACTATTTACCCTGAAGAACTTTCTCTAATTAAAACTAATTTATGTGAAACTAAAACAGAATTTCTGGATTTATTATTATAATTTTGCATAGCTGACCATCTCCCTCCTGATGAAGACGTGGTCCCTATGCCTTCTTGTCTTTTGCTTCATATACTTTAGTATCTTTCCAATTTATATTTATTTCTGATTTCACTTTTCTTCATGTTTTATCTATATATATATATATATATATATATATATATATATATATATATATATATATATATATATATATATATATATATATATATATATATATATATATATATAATTCTCAATAGTTCATTGAAACTTTATTTTAACTTCATAAATTTCATCATTGCTTATAACATTTATTATTATCATTCAGTCAAATGTTAACAAGTATATCACTGTAGAAATTGTTCTCTATGCACTCCTACGCACAAATTACCCTACACGAAAGCTAGTGAGAATATTGTTAACTGTGGCATGTAATATGTCTGGATAGATGCTGGTGATTTCATTGTGCATGCATCCTGTAATATATATATATATATATATATATATATATATATATATATATATATATATATATATATATATATATATATATATATATATATATATATATATATATATATATATATATATATATATATATATATATATATATATATATATATATATATATATATATATATATATATATGTATATATATATATATATATATATATGTATATATATATATATATATGTACACATATATATGTATATATATATATATACAAGCTTACCCAGCCACGCGTTGCAGTGGCTGAGTAATTATAATATATTGAATCAATTTATTACTAATTCTTTGGTACAATCAAATTAAAATTTTCTAAAAAATTATAAATAGGTTCATTCATATGAGATTAAAAATAAAATGTTTCACCAAAATTTAAAAGTAATAGGTAAAGTATCGAAATTTTGAAATTAAGCACAAATCAACAAATACTTTCTGAATTTACATTTTATTCATCTTATATTAAATTATAGTTTGTAATCAGTGACTGATTGTTTAGGTTAGATTTTTTCCGTGGCATTATTCTGAAATAAAAAAAATTAAAAGAATTTATCATTTCAATAAATAAAGTAGATCAAAATGTAAGGCTGAATAAATAATTATCAAATTATAAAATAAAAATAAAATAAAAGGTTATCAAGAAATACTTACATCGTTTCGAGGTGGTATGAAAATTAGTAGAGAAAAACAGTAATAAATAAAATTTTATTTTACTATTTATAATATTAAAAGAGTAAATACTGAACACTGCACAGTAATAACCCAATACAAAGTATAATTATAAAAATGATTAATGAAAGTTGTTATAGTTTTTTATACATCATGAAAATACATGTAAATTCTATATTCAACCCCGCGCTTGCGCGCACACGTTGATTTTCAAAGATGGTATAATCTAGAAAAATAAACACGTCGCCATCTGCTGAATACCTGTGCAACTTAGATGCTAAACCGCCATCTATTAGGACTTTACAGAACTAACCGATAAATAAACACAAATGTCGTATAATAAATATTTAGATCAATAATTAAGAGATAAAGCTATTCATCTTTTAAGTTGGACCATATTATAAATGGTTACAAAATTTTATCAAAATCCGTTCAGTAGTTTCGGAGTTTATCGCGAACATACATCGTGACACGAAATTTTTAAATATATAGATATATATATGAATATGAATTTTTAAAACTCTTTTCATTGCATAAATTTGTGCTTTAAATCTGGAATACATTATATAGTAAGATATTCACTGTTGAATTTCGTAAATAAGGTAATCAAGAGACTGCGATATTTATAGATATATAAGTATATATATATATATATATATATATATATATATATATATATATATATATATATATATATATATATATATATATATATATATATATATATATATATATATATACATATATATATATATAATATTTATTCTTTTTTATATCAGGAAATGAAATGAAACCAATACACCAGCATACAAATATATAAATATTTTCTCTTTATTCTTTCAATGCATTCCATATATGCACGAATATCGACAGTCAAAATACATCTATGAAAGATTCAAACTTTCTTGCTCTGGGCTGGAAACAGATGTAGCTTTCTCTCAGTGCAAAATGTAAGCTCTGTATAACGCAGACAGATGTTTTTCTTCCTTTAATACATTCCAATTTTCTGAAACCCTTATAAGGTCCAAATATTATTTTTGAATTCCTCTTGTGTATTTGATGTTTGAGTTATTGCCAATATTTTTAGGAGATGCTGTATTTCATGTTAACTTGGAGTCACGTTCGTTCTCAAAGTGTATACATTTTCCACCAGAGTTCAGCAAGACATTCATGTTTTCTTTCCGTTGTTTCAGGATTTTTTTTTTCAAATTTTTACTATTCCTCTTCTTTTTGGCTTTTACATATTACATGCGTTACATTTATATGTAAAGAGTTAACATAAGTCTCTTTGTCATTCTTGCTATGAAATATTTATTTTCTTCCATCTGGAGTAGGCATAATATAGAAATGGAGATAGTATATTTGAGAAGTATTTGTTTGCAATGATTGAAGAGAAAAATACGTTGTAAGATTACATTTGACTATTTAAAGTAAACGAAGGAGGAGATTTGAATATATTTCTCAAAGTAATATTTAAAAGTATTAATAGAATTATTTAAGGTATAAATTTTCGAATACACAGGTCAAATATCTATAATATATTTTAGTTTTTTTTAATATTATGTGTATTCATATAAAGAAAAAATAATTTTCTTTATAAAAATAAATGCTATTACCATGAAAAATATTCTCAACGAAAACATACTAATATTTCAGTTCCCATTTATTTTATAATTATTAAAAGAGCTTGTAACATCTTATCTGTAAAATATATAAACTGTAAATTAGGGTGAATACGTCTGTAAAAGAAATAGTTTTTAAGCAGGTTAGTCTACTTGTGAATAAAAAATTAAATATTTTATATCTTTGATTATACGCTAAACATTTTTTTAGTTTCCTATATTTTATGCATTATTCAAATATACATTTCATGATGTATTTTACAATTTTAATAAAATAAATTATTTTTTCAGCATTTATAGTGATAATTGCTCATCATCATTATAAAACACATTTTCATCACATATTGAATAGATAAAGTACTAGTAAAATGTAATTTTTCAAGCTTTTCCATTTTATTTATTTTTTATAACTTATTTAAGTCGTCGTAGTTATATTCAAATTCTTTAAGTTAATATAAAGTTATTTTGCTATTAAAACTGGTGTTAGTATATGTGCATAAATCTATTTTAAACTCTTTTTTCTCTTAAATATATAAATTATTATATTAAAATGGTAAAATTAAAAAGAAAAAATAATAGTCTTACAAAATATTGATTAAGTATTGAGCAGTCGCTTAAGAGGTTTTCTTATTTAATTAATATTATTTGTCATTTATCTGGTTATGCATCCAAATATATGATGATTTACTTGTAAAATGACGATACTTGGCATTTGAATCTTTACAATCATATATAAATTTTCCTTTTGATATGATATATTCACATTAAACCAGCAATACATAAGGTAAAAGATATTAATATTATTTCCTTTGTTTTAGTGGCAAACTGCAAACATTTTAATATCAAAGTAATTATTGTTTAAAATATTTTAAGAAATATATTAAATTTAAATACATTGGTACAAAATGTATTTCTATTACAGTTTAACTCTATTTCTCAAAGAGAATTATCATAAAAGTCAATACATCATTGCAAATAAACAATGCATTTTATCAAAATTATATCACTTTAGTAAGTCAGAAAATTTGTATTTCTCTTCTTAAATTGCAAGTAACATGTTTAATTTTTTCCCTGAATAAAATTATTTAGATAATTAAAAGAGCACAATATATATATTTCTGTTAATTATCTCCTTCAAAAATGTTACAACTTTAAATATTATCTTACTCTAAAAATTCGTCATTCCTGAGACCATACCTAATGCATTTATTTTTCCATAAAATTAAAAATAATTTCAGTATAAGCAAGGATAATTCTTCGGTGTTAAATCTGAAATGTGCGTCCATTTAGTATCGATATCTGATAAACTAATGTTATTTAACATATAAGTCTTAACTTAAATGAGGAGCTTTATTTATATGAAAATGTTTAAAATCAATAAACGTAAGTAAATATTATCAAATAAATAGTAGGAATCTGATAACATATAATATATTACTTAATGGAAGAGAAAATATTGTAGTTTATGTAGGGCACACAGAAAATAAAATTAAAAAAATAAAACATGTTTAAAATTATAATAAGTGAAATTTTAAATATTTTTTTAAATTTTAATCTTAAACTGAAAACATTAAATACTATGACATCAAAAAAAACTCTTAACTAGGAAAAGAAATTTTCATTTATGAAATACTGTTATCAAGGACACTATAAAATAAATTTTGCGACAAACTCTACAAAAATATTATCTAAACGTCTTTGAAAGTCTAAATAATGTTTATGCAATATTAACAATAAAATAAGTAAATTTTATTTGGTTATTTTAAATAATATATATTGATGGTGTAAATGATGATAAAAGATATTTCCACAACAAATAATGCTTTTTAAAGGTAATGAATTGGATATGAAATAAACTGTTTTTTTGTAGCTAAATAAAAATGTTACGATTTCTATTTAGTTTCAAGAAAGGTAGCAGCATATTATTAGTAAATAAATATAGCTGCTTTAAAATAAGATAAAAATTATGCAAATGATATTTTATTCTATTATATATTAGTTAATTTACCTTTTTCCTTTTTTTATATTTTTCACTGCATAAAAATGGCTTTAAATAACATAAAAGTTTATTAGATTTTTCAAATTAAAATTATAAAATAAGTTTCAAATTAATATAAATGATATATTTATATTATCAAAGCAACAAATTAATTTATTAAAGATAAGATATCTTTTACTGAGATCATAAATCACAGGAAAAACATTAATTGAACTCTTCGCCAGAAAACACATATCTATACATTGTAGCTGAAATTTATCGATATAATACCGAATATGATATTCAAAAACACAATCTTCTATTCCAATCGATAATCAGTAAATATTAATTGAGTGCATACATTTTATTAAAATGTGGACACATTTCTAAGTATGCAAGGAATAGGAAAGTGAAATAATTGCTCCTATTAAGATTATTTTTTTGCAAATAAACCAGGAGTGATATGATCGGAATATTTTATTTTATAATTTGATATTTTACAGCTCCTGATTCCACAACTCGGATTTAAATATTAAGGAAATGTAAATGATTTTACAAACAATGTCTAGCATATCCAATATGCCGTATTGGGAAAATAAATTAAATCATATTTTCTTTGTTGAATTAAGTAATAAATTCTATGAATCAATTTAGCAACTGAATAATAAGGTTTAAAATTTGTTCAATAAGAAATTAAAATAATGAAATATTTCATTACTATCCTACTGGATTTTTTTTTAATATTTTCCTTTTTTTTCTGCTTTGCAGATAAAATCTAATACAACATCTTTCAGTTCATGAATTTAATTAACGTGCTATCCATAGATCATGTATAAGATTAAAAGGGACTTTGAACATGCAAACTTAATATGAGTGCTAATTAGCGTTGTGAAAGACAGTCTCTCATTAATTAATCAAAATAATGTGACGAATAATTTTATTAGGTTTTATAGGAAGGAAGTTTTGCAGATGACTCAAATAAATAATAATAATATTATACATTTCAATTCTAAAAGTTATGGTAAAGTAAATGTTAACATCTACTTGTATTGAAATATATTAACTTTTCTCATTCCCATTTACATACAAATTGATTGCAAAGATATGTTACTCCATAGTATGTTTATTGTAAAATAACTTTAAAGTGCAATCAGTATAAATATTTTGAATTATTTTTACGTGTAACAATTTATTTAAAATATTTTAGAAACTTGAAAATTTATCAAAAATCTAGAGTTTGTGTAAATTTCTAAGGAAAATAAATTGTGAATTAGAAATTCTAAAGTAATTTTATCTGAATTAAAGTTAGCGGCTTACAAAGTAATCCTCAAATGTAAGGAAAAGTATAAAAGTAAGTACATAAGGTATATTGTAACAGTAAATGAATGCGGTATTTTATTTGTACATTTAATTTTATTCAATTAAGGTACACTACAGCATGAAATTCTATTCTCCGAATAAAATAAATTATGTTCGGCTGCTTTAAGAATGTTAAAATATAACATATATAACAAAACATTAACGTATATTGATAACATTTTACTATTTAAATAGTGTTTAGAAAAATATGTTTAATGTAAGATAATAAAGTTGTCTTGTTAAAATCAATAGAAATTTATCATTTAACTACTACATATTTATTGTTAAAAAATCAGTGGACTTTATTTAATCTAGCAAAAATATGTTTCATGTATATATTTTGAATTAAAGACAAATAAAAAATAAAATCAAATAAATGGATTAAATATAAAATAAATTACATTGTTGCTAGAGCAATTTTCCAAAACGCAATTATTATAATTCAAATTAATTAGAATCTAAAGTTTCAAATTGAAACATAGTGTGGTATAAATCATATAAACTGTTATGAATATTAAGCATTTTACTGCAAAATAAAAACTGGATTATTGACGTAAACAGTTGAATACATTTTATAAGTGAAAATTTACCTTCAAATTGAGGCATTTAAAGAATGTTTTTTATCTATTGTTCGTTGAATAACAATAATATTAATACAGTTGTAAATAACGATGTCATATTTAAGATATAAAAAGCCAAATTCTTTGTTTACATTGTATAAATGAAAAATATATAAATTTTCCTTATGAAATAATTTAAAAATGTAAAAAAATTATCAAAAAAACATCAAAATATGAACGAAAGTATTTTTACTGTTATCTTGAAGCTATTCACATTTAAACAAAATTTAATAAATATTATGATAAAACAGTTACAATGATTTAAATATAAATTGTACTTAAATAATAAAGCATTTTAAGTTCAAAGAAAAAATAAAAAGGTAATTTAATGGAATTAATGTCATTTTTCTTCTTTATAATTTGATGTGAAAATTAAACAATAATCATATTTCTTAATTGTATTAATACATTAAGTAAACAAAAGAAAAGAAGTATGTTTCTTATGAATATATATTTCGAATTTATATTCTTGATAAATGTATTTATTTTTATTTAATTTATTTTGAACTTTAAGAATAATACATTTAGTAATATAATCAATATACTAAACAGGAATTTAGTAGTCCTAATAATTCTTAATAAAAATATTATGTATGCAATATCTTACTTGGTAAAAAGTTTAAATTAGTAATTAATATCCTTTCTGAAAGAGATAACTACCCATGTAAAAAATTGTTTGGGGATGGCATATCTAGGAACACAAAATGCTAAGCAAGTATGTTTTCTTGTAGAATAAAAAGAAAACATGTTTCCACCCTTTTTAAAAGTATTATTTCCACCCTTTTTTAAAGTACACACACACTCTTACTCGAATAAATGATCAGAAATAATATTTTTAAATAACCCATACAACTAACATTGTCAAATTTTATTTTTCTAATATTTTTTTTAATTTGGATTCTTTTGCTTAGCTAAAAACAATTTCTGAACTTTTCCATTTATTTTCTGAAATACAATATTTATTTTAATTAAAAACGTACAAGTAATTTATTCTGGAAATAGAAAAACTTCTTTTAAGTATGAAATATTTTTCTCAAAATGAAGATGTAAGACGAATCCATGTTCTTTTTCTCAATTTCCTATTTTAATAATGGTGATTAAATGGCGTAGAAGTATTCTTTGTCATTAAAATAATATTTCAAATAGAATATTTTCAGTGAATTTTTATTTGAATATAATGAGCTTTAAATCTCTACTTGTTGCAAATTATTTTCTTTAAAGTTTGAAATTTCAAAATAAATTTTTTTTATCATTAGCTGTATGTAATATATTTTTAATATCATAAGTTTTCATGTACCAATATTCAGAATATTTCAATATTCACTGATTGTTAGTTTTAAGGGTAATATTATTTCATTTGAGATTATATAATGATACTTGAATCTCAGCGAATGAGTATTAAAATAGATATTTAAAAATTTTTATTTAAATTATTTAAATCTAATAAATATATTTTACATTTTCCGAAACAAATAAAAATAATGAAACAATTTAAATACGATTTTAAACTAAGTATAATGATTGCAGTTTTAATTTTTAAAATTTTTTTCCAAAATTATTAGTTTAAAAATTACATTAATTAAAATTATCAAGATTTTTTTACATTATTATAACTATGAATGTAAGCATTTTAAAAATTCTATATGTTTTTAGATAACTTATATGAATAAAACAAAAATATTATTGTTCAGTTTTGTTTTTATTACAATAATGCATTAAAAAATTTTAAATGTTGTTATCAAAATCAAAAACATTCTACTTAAATAAAAACTCCTCTTCTTAATGTAACCTATATTGAAATTAACAAGTTTCATTTAATTATTAAATAAAAAAACTTTTAATATTTCCTATTTAATAATTTTCTTTTTGAAAATAGAAATACCTATAATTAAGGAAAAATTAATTACAGACTCTCGACCATGGAAAAGATATAGCTTAAATTAATTAAAAAAAACCTGAATGAAGAGCTAATTTAAATTTAAGCTTTGTTAATCATAATATCTAATGAGAATTGTATTAAATCTTTGAAAAAATTAAATTATATCTTGTTGTATTATAAAAATGTATTAATTGTTTTGGTTGATTAAATTATATTTTGGGATCTAATGAAAAATTGAATGCCTATAATAGAATCGAAATGTTTAATGAAAAATCATCTATTTCCCTGCATCAATATAAATGTGATCCCCAGAAACTCATTTTGAGATATATGAAGCTGCAAAATGTATCTTTAAAGGATTTTGGTAAAAATGTTAAATTAATAGGTACAATGCTGCATTCTGTTTGTAATTGTGATCCAATGATTAACAAAGCATTTAAAAAAGAATTCAAATAAGCAGTGAATGTAACTTTGCACTAAATTGAGAACCGATTGATTAAGATTTAGATTTGAAAAATCCCATACTTAATTCAATCTAAAAATATTTGAGCTAACACTCACCTTTCTATACCACAAAAATTAAAATATGGAAAGATATCAGATTCGATAAATACATACAAAATTTAGCATCTGAACACAAGTTTAATTAAGAAATTTGACACCTGCTAACTAATTTATTTCCTCACAGCTTTACCCGATTGTTTTAAATGAAACATAATCAATGTTTCCAAATAAAAATTGCAATGTATTTGACTAAAATATTTTTAACAAATAATGTTTGATGTTTATGTTCTTTTTAATTCTAAAAAAAAACATATACATTTACATATAAAGTTATTACAATTTAAGGAAAACATGAAATTTGCATTTGAGTCCATCGCATTTGATTCCAGGATTTGATATAGTATACAATTTTATTGATTTTAAAACAATCTTAGGTAATTAAGAAAGGTTATAAAAGGAGTAATGCATTTTTAAACTAGACTGTGAAAAACAACAGCTAAATGTAAAGGAATTAATGAAAAATAGATTAGATGTTGCCCCAAGAGCTCTTGTTTTTAAGTAGTGTTAAGAAATGTACCCGACTTGCTATTGTTTCACAGCTGATATGATTTCCCCAATTCATACTTTGGTGAGTTTAAAAATTTTCAAGGACAATGTTCTGCAGAACCCTCATTTTTTATTAGACATTTTAGTTACTTTCGGATTCACATGGACATTCAAGTTCTGCTTGACAGTATCAAGATTTTCAACAACAATAACATGATATGTTGCTCATAAATATTAGCACAAATCTTAACCTAAGGTATTAAAGAGAATTTTTCTGTACTTAATGCTCTCTTTTTAGATAGGTGGTGTGTGTGTGATACGTTATAGATAATGGTTCTTTGCTAAAATCATGGAATGAAGGAAACTGAGTTCAAAACTTAGACATCACGTGTAATATGTTGGTATTAATAATTTTGTTGAGACATAAAAGAAAGAAGAAAATTGTCACTTTAGAGGACTAATGACTGGTAAAATATAAATGAGAGTAAAGGTCTAAAAGAGGCTTCCTCCAAATAAGAAAATATTGGAATCCAAACATGTACGCTTGGCCAGTTTGGTTGAAAATGTATAACTATCTGCCAAACTTTTCCTATAATATTTCTATCTACCTAACAGGTATTGTAAAAATGATGTTCACATAAAACATGTTTCTCTGACATTTAAAGAGATATATCTACTTTCATTACATCATTGGAACTGCTCTTGACATAGAAATATTAATTATCTAGGCTATAGAGGAGTAATGAGTTTAAATTGTGCTGAACTGATTCTGAATGATTCAGGAATTTTTATGGTGCAGGCTATACATTGTTGTAGATTCAAGTGGATGTTTATTACTTTCTCGTACACAATGAGCATTTTTCTGTTGCGGTGTTATTACAGGAATACATTTTGCACAATTTTTTCTTGATTATATCCGACAAGCCGAAATGTATCACATTATTTCCAGAAATAATATTTCTTTCTTGTAAGAATTCAAAAACATAGTAATTAAATTTTGAATGACCAAATGATACTTATGTAGAATGATTTTTATGTAAACACTTAGAAACTCAAAATAAGTATGAAAGCCCTTCGTGTTTCAATCCTAAGGATACAAGATCCAAAAATAATCGACATATTTCTGTTATCATAAGGATAGGAAAGAATTCTCTACAAGTGTAACATCATTTTACTATAAATATGATAAAAATGACAAAATGAATATTAAAGATTTATATATGCTACACTACAATGTAATGTACGCCTCGGTTTCACTAATATTTCTCTGTCGATTTAAAACAGATGAATTATAGATTTTAATGGTCATTGTGTGTATTTCCAAATACTTCTTCATGCATATTTCCTATTAAATAACCGCTCAATAACTAAATTTTAAAGTTAGTATGCAAGAAGAAGCCAACTGAGCCAGCTTGACAACGATAAGCCTGTCATAGCCCAAAATGTCCAAAACACATGTAATTTTAATCAAAATATATTTTTTGTATTAATTTAATATCAAATTATCAGGATTTATTTGATGTTCGTAAACTTCAAAATCAAAGAATGCAAAATATTTAACAAAGGAAAATTGAAATAATAGAAACGCACTGCCTGACACTGAAAATGCAACACTAAGCAGGAGTTGCCAGAAAGTGACGAAACTCGAGAACAACAACGAGCGATGCAGCAACGAACAATAAGTGACATGTATTTCAAAATGATATACATAATACAGTACGAGAACAGGGTTGGGTCAGTAGGTTCTAGTACTACCTTGGACCGCGATACACGAAGCAAAACTTCCATGCACAGTGTCAATGAGAGTATGGATAGCGTCTTGATTAATGGCTCTCGATTCAATATCAACTAGATGGCAATCTAGTCTTCTGAAGGAGGTAGTGGCAGGGTCTGCAAATGGCGTCCAATCGTATCCCAATTTTTTTCAATTATTGAAAAAATTGGTGAGCACAATGGCCAGGAAAGCTACTGTACAGCTTTCGCGGCAAATTCGATGAAGCGAGCAATGTGTGGTCGGGCAAAGAGTATTTGGTACACCCCTGAAGGTAGGGGAGTGTCACTGGCAGCAGCACATAATTCACGTAACGCTAGGCTGTCAAAATGCTATGAATAGGAGAAAGAGGTGACCTGGAATTGTACGAAATGATGCCTCAAATCATGATGCCGCATTGTCACGCTATGGAGAGTTCCATAATTGCAGCATGATTTTACCTGTCTCCACGTAGACACCCCACTCATACGCGGGGACTATTACTGAAGAAACAGAAGCTGATCATCTGAGAAGATAGTTGTGTGTCACTCCATCGTAACCATCGCTCTAATCCGGAGCCATTTCAGACGTACATTGGCGTCTATGTTGTGCGGCCAATGGCAGTCTTCTTATCGGACGCCATGAGCACAAGCCACTAGCAACTAAGCGGTTCTGCTCTATATGGGAGCATCCAGGGTATCTCACACATGCAGCAGAATTTTGGTAGATTTTCTTCGTCAGTTTGCCATGGCCTCCCGTCGGACGCGTTGACGTCACTCTAGCAGCACCTATACCCAGCAAATGTTCTACGAATCCTTGTACCAACCATCTTCGCCACAGCTTCTGCAATGTGGACGGGTCCAAGTGTCTGGCAGGAGCGATTTGCCCTAAGGACCAACCTGTCCTTTTCAATACAATAACAAAGCCCCTCGTCAACTCGTCTGTTTGCTGAACTGACTCCGTTGAAGATTGCCTGGCAATATCTGCAATTGCATGCGTCTTTTGTGACAGTAACAAACTTTCAATGATTATTAGCCACACAGCAAAAACTGCGCGAATATTGCCCACTCTGCAGGTTCCTCGCCTTATCTTATCCTACGTGCGCAGCAGATCAGCGCATTTCATATTATTTGCATAATTCGGTATAGTGTGCCTATCCTAAAATTTTCATAATTTTCAGGCAACTTCTTCTTATTGTTGCCTTTTTAATGTTAGCAATGCATTTTTAAATTTAATATTGATTAAAAATTGTCGAATATTGTTTTGCTGACGATATTAAAGCAATTGTGTCGATAAACAATTAGTTTCAAACAAAATATTGAGTGTACTACTATTATTCTAAATATGCCATTTCAACAAGTAAATATAGATATTTACTTTTGGAAAAGTAAATGATATTTATTTTGGATGAGATTTTGGATAATTAGAACTTATCAAATTTAGTAAAAAATAACTTATTTTGTCTAAGAGCAGAAAAGGAAGTTATGTCACTATCTTAAAGTACTTTGAGTTGAAAATTTTTGCATCCTCAGTCAAATCAGGAAAATATTTTTGCATCCCACTTTTAGCTCTGAGTTAGTAACCATAAACTAAATATGCCTTCCATTTATTCACGCCTTACATATAAATAGTAACACTACTATACAATAATAAGAAATAGTATAATAATTTAATTATTTTAAAATAATGTGACCAATATACCTCTTAAGACTAATTTATTTCTTGTGAAATATCATTATAACGTATATTCATTAATAACGTTTCGTACTTCGAAATGACTGACGTTGAGTAATTTTCGAGTGGATAGATTAAAAGGAGATATAACCTTGGAAAAAAGACCGATTTCAGACGCCAGTGGGCAGTTGTTAAGTTACGATCACAGTCTGCACAGAGGTGTCTACTGTATCCCTTACGAGAAAAAAGTGGACTTGTGTTTCCTGTAGGATAGATTACCGATCTGGCCGATAGTTTGATTCCCAAGAATCAGAAAAGAACGTTGAAAGGAATTCGTCAGGGAATGCTGGAGGCAGTAAAGTAGTCCCTACGTATTTACTGAATAAGTTTCCAGTTGACAACTTCCAGTCACCTTCAATGACTGGTAGCTGCCTTGGCAAAAGTGTATAATAAGAAAATGAAAAAATATTGTGAAATGTTCTAATAAGACAACATATACATAATGTAAATTCTATGAAAATATTGCTATCCAATATTCAATATCTGCACATGATTTAAGCAATTGAATATTCTGGAACCCTAATCTTTGTACTTATTTATATTTATACTTATAATGTGTAGAATGTAGAAACAATATTTATAATATATATATATATATATATATATATATATATATATATATATATATATATATATATATATATATATATATATATATATATATATATATATATATATATATATATATGATAGATAGATAGATAGATAGATAGATAGATAGATAGATAGATAGATAGATAGATAGATAGATAGATAGATAGATAGATAGATAGATATAATTACATACACAATCATCTCTTTTACATACAGAGGGATATATATTAAATACTGTAATTGTGAAGAACAACTAAAGAACTATCTCAAAAACTGAATGAATTATGAAACAATTATTTGAGAGCAAATAATTAAGATAAATTAAAACGTCTGAATGATTTTTTAAATAACTTTGATCACCCATTAACTTAACAATAGTGTATTAGAGGTGCTTTAAGAAATATTTTGATTCATTTTTTAACGGAAATTCAGTCACAATTTAGTTACAATGTAAATATGGATTTAGTATAAGAAAACTTTGTTAATTGATTGGACCTCTCCCTTTACATTTACTTAATCATTGATACTTTTAAAGGAAAATAATGACGAGATTATTATTATTATTTAAACAATCGTTGATATCATATATCATTCTTATCATCAACAGTGTTTTCTTCTCAAAATAATTATGCAGTATTTCCATATTTGTCAAATGTTTATATAAATTTTGTCTAAAATCTGAATAAATATACTGTTTCCTTTTTACTAATATTTTTGTTATTATATAATAGGGACCTTAGTAGTCTAGTGGTTAGGCGACCGGCATTCAATCTATGAATTCCCAATGTCACCAAAGGCCCACCGAGTACATGCCATACACGTTCTCGTTAAATCTGCAGAATCGAAAGTCCTGTGGTTATTGAGCAGTTACAGTGTGTGTAATGATCTAGAGAAAATTTCTTGATCAATGTCAAAATTGAAGGAGGGGATCCTCTGGTGGTACCATTTGTCCACGTAGTCTTGCAGCAAAATCTTACTTTACCTTCTTGGTGCTTTGGTTAAACGAAAAATGCCGTATACTGACTTAAATTCGCATAGTCGTCAGCAAAAAAATAAAAATTTTACTAATTGGTCCTAATTTCTAGTTATTAATTATTACTACAAATATAAACCTTAAGGTCATGAAATATACTGATGAAAAAGTTATACGTATGAATTTCTGGCCATATATGTGTCTGAAAGCTGCTTAGTTGCTTCATATCTATTTGTTTGAAAATTTATTTTTAAATTTATGAGTAGAATTATATTTTATAAAATTTCTAAAAACTTTTTTAACTAAGTGATTGAATAATAGAATTTATTATAACTTGTGTATATTTCCCGCAATCTGAGATTTTCTTATTAATAATTGCAAGTATTTATGTAATTAAGCCTCAAATATATACGCCATTGAATCATATGACTTAGTTTTTCTTTAAAAAATCTCCAATTGCCTTATGTTGTTAAATGAACATTTCTAAGTAGTTTTTTAATTCTATGATTTGAAAACCACAGAGGAGTAACATTTCTTTCCCAACTGCAAGAAAACTTTTGAAAGGTATTGGTTATTTGTCACGTATTGGTTATTAAAAGAACTTATCACAGATTGTGGACCGTTTTCATGTCTCACGAAGAAAAACACTTGGAGAACTTCCAAATGCCAATTGGAAAGACGTGCCTGTAAAAATAAATATCTCATGTCTATCCTACCTTATTTCAACTATGATTGGGATTAAACTCAAGATATTCCAGTATAAAAAAGTTAATTGCACAAGTACCTCCAAAGAAAGCATTTTGTACAGGAATATTTCATAAGGATTTTTTTACACTTTTTTTCTGCCACTGTTGAGAGATTAGATTGTAGGAGGAGTAAAATAAAAATAATCAGAGTATTGTCAAAATAACAATCACCATATACAAATAACATAAAAATAACAAATACCGTATACACATAACATAAATTAACATTCACAATATACCTTATACTTTCCTCTGCATTTCGGATTATTTCAAGAATATAAATTCCATTGTCACTTTTCTGTCAGTAGATAATCATAAAAAAAGCTTTACACCTATGAATTAAAAAAATAATATACCAAATGTATAATACATTTTAAAGGAAGATGAAGAATATAAAAGTATTTTAAATAAAAATGTAACTAAAACCCGTAATATTAAATATAGTAAAATTAATCTAGTAAGTAAAAGAAATAAAAATTTTTTTTCATTAGTTGAAATTATGAAATATGCTGAACAAACATATGATTATATATATTGGATATTTTAAATATATGTGTGAATTATATATATATATATATATATATATATATATATATATATATATATATATAATCCTATTTTATAATTTTACATGTACAGTTAATTTTTGTTTCTGAAGCAGCTTAATGCATAAATATTTTAAGAACAAAAAATTATGTGCATGTAAAATAATTTACTTTGTGTAATTAAACTTTTATTTTGAAATAAAAACCAAATTTCATAAGAAGTTGAAAAACTTCAATAATTAATAATATTTAAAAAGCAATGAAAGTAACTTTAGTTTATATTTATACACGAATCAAAAAGGAAGCATCAACTAAAAACTTAATCCAAATATCTTAACTACTTATAAGTAAATTGGGCACAAATATCTGAAATATTATATGTTATTTTTAACCAGCAACGTCCTTTCCAACTAGTTATACATGTATGTATGTATATATAATTAAATTAAATTTAAATTTGGAAAAATACTTGTGTAAGATAACTACTTTGATTGTATCTAGAATAATTCATAATGTTTAAAATACAAATGACTATATAACCTTTGGCAAATCTTAAATATTGTCAATTATATCAGGACAAATATCAAATTAACGAGAGCAATAAAGAATGAAAATTTTCATAACTTATCTTCATTTTGTACTGTATGTCAATTCTCTTGTCAGACAAATAGTTAATATAAAAATGAGTCCCGCTGTGCTTTCTGTTATCATACAATTTATCAGGAAAGTTTCGCAAATGAGGGAATTTTACTTGTTAATTCCCAAAACGGTTTGATAATTTAAAACAAGACATTATTCTTCAAGCACATGTCATTAAATTGGCATTAAAATAAGATGAGAATTAACAGAACCTAAATAGTGTCATAAGAATAACTAATGGCATAATCAATCAAATTCAAGGAACATTTTGCATTGTAATATATATATATATATATATATATATATATATATATATATATATATATATATATATATATATATATATATATATATATATATATATATATATATATATATATATATATATATATATATATATATATATATATATATATATATATATATATATATATATATATATTTATATATATATATATATATATATATATACCTTTCCTTTAATTTCAAAAATATTTAAGTGCATTGTTACGAAGAATATTGTAATATTGTATATATATTAAGCGATAGTGGCCTCCAAATTTACAATTTATGAGAAAATAAAATCTCAAAAAACTATATATCATTTGAAGTTAATAAAATTTCTTAGAAACTAATGGAAAACTTAAAGCACCAATTAGACATATATCCTTCCATGTATCGTGACCAAATGACTAGTTCTGAAAAAAATTAACGACCTACTAGTAGTTATTCATTGTTGCGGTTGCGTATGGAGGACCTCAATTATAGACGATTTTATTGATTATAACTGCATAGAATATACAGTATACTTAAATGATGATAAAAATATCATATGTATAGAGACGTTACGCACTGTATTGTGGATAAACTCGGATGTAACAACATAAATATAGCTTCAGGTTAGGTTTAAATATATTAAATGAGGTATTGAATACCTAGCTGAAGAAAGAAAATTATTTATTTCACAAAGTAGGTATATAAGTGTATGAAAACTGTTCTCAATATCTTCATATTTTGCTATTGTAAGGAAAGTATGAAGAACTTGAGGTTTTATTTTTATGGCATGAACACTTAAGTTGAAACGATGTCCTTGTAGCTGGACAATATAGCAAAGATTATTCCCTTATTTACGGATTATTTTTTATTTTGAGCTACGAATTTAAAGACAAGATTCAGAATTTACCATACCAATGAAAGTTGGTTAAGCATCTAAGAAAATGTTTCCACCTTCACCAGAATTTTGTGAATGAAAATAATTATCTGCTTATAAAAAAGACAATTGTGTTCAAAAACTATTTTTCATGTTAAGTGGTATCAAGTACAGAGGTTGAAAAGTAAGTTAAACCACTTGCAGGTATGTAACTACGATTAATCAGGTTTAAATTACAAAATTTTTGTTCGATTTTATTGTAGATTTAATCTTGCTTAAAATTCCCTGTATTATTCAAATCCTTGTTCAGTTGCATAGAAATTTATAACCCAAAAGTACTAATCGTCTGAACTAACTATCTATTTGATCACGGTATCCTTAAAATAACAGCAAAGTTATTGGAATCTCTTCAAAAATGAAGAATCCATGAATGAAAATTTTAAATTTATCTCACATTGAAAAGTTTTTCATTATTAAAGAGTAAATGGTTTACACAACTCATAGTAGATGGTTTTGAAATTAGAGCTGGCCTTAAACTGATTAGTTTTTTAATAAATTTCTGGCCATATATTTCTGCAAACGATGAAGAGGCAAAACATGGTAAAGATCCCATAGTTTTGAAACACAGTGAATGACAGAAGGCAGGTATCTGAATTGGGACTCTCCTCTCTACGTCACGCCACGCCAATAGAGTAACATTAATATATCAATATATTTTTCAAGATCAAGTTATTACAAGTGAACACGAAAAACCTTTGATTAAACTATGTTCCGGTCACGTGATAGACGTATTTCAAAATCAGCCACACACACATACTTCATTATTTTCTTTTCAATTTTTTTTAATTTAACATACATACATACATACATACATACATACATATATATATATATATATATATATATATATATATATATATATATATATATATATATATATATATATATATATATATATATATATATATATATATATATATATATATATATATATATATATATATATATATATATATATATATATATATATATATATATATATATATATATATATATATATATATATATATATATATATATATATATATATATATATATATATATATATATATATATATATATATATATATATATATATATATATATATGTCAATTACGAGTAAATTTACGAATAAGAATTATTTGATGAACCGAATTCTATGAAATGGTAATTGAAATAAAATTCTGAAAGAATCTCACTTCAATCCCTAATTAATCTTTTAATGCACTTTTTTCTTTCTGATATTTAATGATTAAAGGGATTTGTTTTTTTCCCATTTTAATGAGAGGATTTTGAAATATCAGCATTATAATCTAAAAAAGAAAAATTTAATTTTACATTGTTAAAACGACATTATTGGCAGAATTGTGACAAAAATTTATTTTAATAAATGGAAAATTTATAAAATGTTTTTGAAAAATATTTATTTTACAATCAAAGATTAAAACACTTTTTTGAATTATAAAAATAATAATATTGTCATAGTTTATAGTCTTTGGTAATATTTATAATACCTTTTTATAATAAAGATAGAAGCGTTTGTGACTTCAAACAGACTCTCTCGTTATCATAAAAATCCACAAGACTAAAAATTTTAGTTACATCATTTAAATTTAGTGATAGCTTAATAAATATATTTGATTAGCTTAATAAATATGTAACAGCAAAATGTGCAGACGATTTAGACAAATGAAGTGCATATTTATTTTTATGTGTCAAAATATTCATTCTAATGCATGCTAATTTCTAATATATTTTTAATTTTATATGGGTAAAGGAAGAACTAGTAATTGAAGTGATAATAGCAAAATAATTTCAGTAAAAAAGTATCTGATGAATATTTTGTAAATGTTTTGAGAAAAATTAAAGATTTTTTTGTAATACTAAGAAACATTTCTTAATTACATTTCTTACTGACACTTGATGATAAAAAAATAAAAAAAACAATTTATTTTATACAACTGTTATATACATATACCTAAATAAAAATTATATCTTGGTAGAGTATATAGTATTAATAAATATTTCTGTAGAGCACATTCAAAAAATGTTTAATTAAATTTAAAATAAATTGAATTTTATTTTGAACGATAAGGTATTTTGATTTCATATACAATTTAGAACATCAAAATTAGAACTATTTAATTAGAAAGTTTAATTAAACAGATTTATGTTTTAATGTACTTAATATATTTTAAAAGATATCGATAATTATTATAAAAATCCCAATTACAAATTGAGGTCATTATTTTCATAGAACGAAATCCAGAACAAAAAGATGCAGGGGTGGGATGATGTATTTTGAAAGATTGCATATATCAGGATTTATGCAATCAATAAGAATAAGAATGCTATCAATGCTTTTCAAGAAATTTTGTCGAAAAAAAGTATCACATTGATCTTCCAATAAATTTGAAAAATAGCTTAAATCTAAGAATAATAGAGTATATTTCGTTTAGATTTTGAGAGACAGTTTGTGAAAAAAATGCAATTGCTTACCTTCAATTTTATGCATTCATTCTTTTATAAAATTTATCATATTATCATAGGTTTGTGTATCTGTACATATTTTATATTTATTAATGAGATAAGTTAAAAAGCTTTATGTGTACATAATATGATATGGGTTAGTTAATTATCATAAAATTTTACATATCGCTCATTACAAATTACAAATCTAAAACAAAATAGAAAAGTAACATATTACTTGAAATCCTCGCGATTCCATAATAATGAATGACATATTACATAATTTGAACTATTATTGTTTTTTAAACGAAAATGTAATATCTACTAATTAGCATAAAATCAAAACAAGAGTGCTCGATAAAGGTAACGATTAATAATTTAAAACTGAGTGAATTTATACGGAAAACTATAAATACTTAAAATGAAGTTTATAATATTTTTCTAGACCAAAGAAGCCAAGTGCTTCAAAATAAATAGGAAATAAATTAATGTTAAGAATGAAATAACAATATAATATAAGTTTCTCTTGTGTTAAATTTTAAATGTATTCAGTGGGTAAAATATATTTCTAAAACATTTTACGTAAGCAATACTAAACAATATTGGTAATCTTTATCTTCTAAAGATTTCAAGCTGTTTTCTAAAAATTTAAATTATATTATAATATATTTTATCTCTTAAATATAATCATTATAAATTCATATTTTAAAGCTACAGGAAAATTCGTTAAAAGCTTATGGATTTTTAAACTATTGACGGCATCAAATTTAAAACATATTTAAGAAAATATCAGTTTTTATTGAAAATGTAGAGAAAATTGCTTATTAAAAAATGCTTAGGAATCTGAACAGAAATTTTCTTATTGTTGTTATTTAACTGAATATATGAATTTAAAATGTTTAACAATTAATTTTATTTTATAAAGAATTTCTTAATATGTTATATCCATATGTTATAAACTTCAAAAAGCTAACAGTTAAGTTATGTTAAACATCAAAAAATATTAAAGTTTTAATTTACATGGCTTTTAAGAAGCTTCTAAATTTGTATATGAAATTAACATTTCTTAAAAAAATTATCATGGCCAAAAATATTGATGTTAAAAAACAGGAAATTTTTTGAGCAATGTATTGTGGCTGGGGACAGTGGGTAGGACTTACAAAGAAAGATGTTGCGGTTTCCCTTTACACAACTCCATCTATATTGGGGACATGAGTACAGTTTTTAAACATATCAAGACAGGGCAATGTCAATAATTCTTGCCTAATGCAGAAAAGTTTAAGCAGATGATATTATACTGTGAATTTCAGGAAAATTAGTTGCTTAGGTGTCATTGATAGTCTCATTCCTATGAGACTATCAATGACACCTAAGCATAATGATGAACAAGAACATTTAAGTTTTTATTCATATAATAATTTTAGTTTATTTTAGATATGAAATTCTTGAATGCTGGGATATTTGAAGGAGATACAAGAGATGCATTCTATATTACCAATGAATTATTGAGCAATATATTCGTCTGGAATAACTATCTGTAAGAAAAATTCTTCCCTGAGAAACATTCAATCTTCAAGGCAATTAAGTAACTGTAAGATATTTCAGAAAGAGTGGAATGTTGACAACCATCTTTATTCGTCCTTTTAGGTGTTACATCGGCACTTAGGAAGTTATTTTACTTTACAAATACTGATCAGTAGCTTTATTCACAGAGTGCAAGATCATTATAATGCTAGTATATCTCTACAAATGGGCACTACCTCATTTTAAATGAAGCAGAAAAGATTACTCTCAAGTCATAATAAAAAAATGTTCTCACAATTATTTATGTGTATGTATATGCATGTAACTGCTTAAATATCATTTTTCTGCTTCATAGGATGCGATGTAAGTGCATAAAATTTTCATTAATTAAATCAATTTTTATTAATTCAAAATATCTCATTTTATGTTTGGATTTTTGATTTTGGACAGCAATGTTATTTGAAACAAAGTGTAACCTGAAATCCTCAATTATTTAATATATGTTCTAGAAATAATAATCCTTTTTTGGAGCAATATGCGTTAATGAAAACATAACGAGACAACAAGAAAACTTTCAAATGCGTTAAAAGGAAAACAATTTAACTCCCTAAATGTTTGACATATTACAAGTTTTAACACTTATGGACTAACAAAGGAGAATGTAAAACGTCTCACAGAGTATGTAAGTCAAAAATATTCTGGAATATTTCACTAGAAAAAGAATTCTGATATTAGACAAATTTCTACCTCTTTTAGGAAAATTCAGATTGAGAATAAAAATTCACAAAAAAGTTTTCATATAGTTAAATCAGTTGGAATGTGATGCATTTTAAAGGATATTCTTATGACATATGCTTCTACTTTTTTCACCTTGTTAGAATTAAAAGTCAGCATAAATGATTTGATTGTACTGCAGATAATGTATTAGAATTTTTTCTGAACAACATGATATCTTTCATAATGTACAGACAAACAACTTGTAGTTTAAGGGATTGCAAATGCATGAAAAGGTCATTGAAACATTAAAATGCAGGTAAATGTTTCTATGAAATTTGAATTTTTAAATTTAAATTCAGTTATAAATATAATATTCATTTTTATAATTTTTGCATGCACTACATTATATTTAGTAGAATTCAAAAACCAAAGTTTTCGTAACGGATTCCATGCTTTCAATACTACCCAATATTAGATTCCCAACTGGTTGCCCAATAAACTGCCAACTAATTTGTTGTCATATTAAAAAATTTGTGCATATGAGAGCATTTTAAAATTATTCGATTTCTTTTATCATTCTTATAATATGTTTAGTAATAAAATGAACGTGAAAACGAAATATTTTTTATATTAATTTAACATGACATTAGTTTGCTTCCACTTACACAATAAATGATATAAAGCATGAAAGTTACAATAACAGTTATACATTTAAATATTAATTCCATTGTCGTTATTTATATTGATTTATATGATATGAAATCACACATAAAATTTTTGACATTCAAAGAATTGAAAATGCACGAAGAATTTGGAATTAAATGACAATTTTATATATTAGTTTGTGCTCATAAAATAATAATGTAGGAACTGCAGTCCTATTTACATTGAGTATTCTAGCTGAATATTTTATGCTCAGTCTTCTAAGAAAACTCTTGGTTCCAATTTAAAGATATTTGTATGCATGTATTCAGAATGATTTTTCCCTTCTGCATACATTTTTAAAGTAGGTATTTTTATACATTTTCTTATCTTTACATGAGTCACTACATCTTCCCAGAATACTATGAGGTACCAATTCTGAAAAATATGTTTGAGGGCAAATTTCAACACGAAAATTGTACTTTCACTATCTAGAACATAATATATAGTTTTTTCACTTAATTACAAAACTTTTATAAATACTTATTTTGTAAATAAATTTTTAAAAGAGAAACGAATTTCAACTGGTCCATCCTATCCTTCCTCTTTTCTCTTGTCAGAATTATACATATTGGATACAATAAAGACTAATCTATATTTTTCAGGCATGGTAGACTACTTGCTATATATTTTCTTACATTAATGGTATGATATTTTGTATCTTCGTTAAATTAACACTTCAATTATTTGAGATGAGGCCTCGACTTTTGTTATTTCCTCGTATGCATTTTGATTTAATTTATTGGTACCTCTGTAACTGTTACCTTTCAGTTACTTATATTCTAAGGTAACTATATGGAAAAAATCCTGATGCTTTGTTTGAAATATTTGAAATCGTTCTTTCTTTTTACTGCTTTTCATTGCATTATACCAATCACATTTGCCATTTCTGAACTTTCTTTACTTGAGATTCTACGATAGCAAATTATGAACTATAAGGTAAATAATTATGTCCATTATCTGAAATTTCATTTCAAATGATTTAGTTTATATATCTATACTTTAAAGAAATTTCAGCAAATCTTCTCTCACATGATCTAAGTGAGAGAAATATAAATTAGCTGTATTCAAACTGCCGCGGGAGCAAATATTTGTAAATTTCGATTTATTCATGAGTTTTTATTTTTAAGAAAAATTTTAAATCTTAATGATATTAAGATGGAATATATTAACTAGAAAAAGGGTAATAATGATTCAGATGGTTTCAGCAATGAAAATTATTGGCTGAAAACTTGGTTCGAAGAAAGATTATGCATATGTTTGGTTTCGTTATCTGATATAACAATGAAAATATCGCAACAATTATAAATACATTATGACATGTAGCCAATACGATTGGCTTCTGAAACAAATTATTAATATTTCAATTGCTGAAAAAATTTCAATAGCTAGGTTTGGCACGTGAAACATCAATATTACCAAAATTTCAAATTTTCTAAGAAAAGAATGTTAGCGTTATAAATGTTATTCAGATTCGATTACTACTGTAATATGCACATTTTTATAGACACATTTTTCTGTGAATAATAATTAACAAATTAAGCACATAATTTTAGAATGCTTATTCATCCAATTAAATTGCTTAAACATTTTACACTATGCAGTTGCAGGAAAACAATAAAGATATTATTAATATGCTGGATATTTAAGGTTATGTATAAGAATGTTTTTGTCATGTGTGTATCATTTGATTTTAAAATCCTTGTATATTTTTTAAGGTGAATGTTGATTGGGAGTTAAGTGACACACTTTGTGACTTTTACATTGCTGTTGATGTGACTTGTAGTACGGCTTCAATTTTTAATTTAGTAGCAATAAGCATTGACAGGTAAGTAGTTACTGTGAAACATATTTTCACTTACTGTACATTTTTACTTATTATTTATCGTACATAATAATTTTAAGGATTTTTAGTATTTTTTATTTAATTAAATATTTTTATTTTACTTTACAATATTGAAAATAAAAATCCTTATTATAATGATAATATAATAAAATATAAAAATTTGAAAATAACAATAATAAAAATTTTTGAGAATAAAATCTCCTTCCATTATTTCTGTATTTTGAGAATATATTCAATATTAGAATTTAGTAATAATAACAAAATTGATGTGTATTGCAAGGAATTATATTCGTTTTATGAATGTATGTTTTTTGCAGTTCAAATAGATATAGGTTTTTTATGAGTTACATTTTTCTCCTTGGATTTTTTGATTATTAAGAAAATAATTTATTAATAATTTAATAATTGTCTATCAAAATGTAATAGGTTTAAGTTGAATAATAATTATTTTTTGTGTGTGTGATTAGAAACTGCTTCACAATGCATTAAGTTCCTCAGACTTATTTATGTGCAATAACAATTTAAAGCAATTTAATATTTTTATTATAAAAGTGCAATTGAGAAAGCATTTTTATTTACTGACTAGCATTTCTATCACAGACTGTAATCATCCATAATGAATTTATTTATAAAAAAGGCAGAAGCATGTTATGAAATAGCTGATCAAAGAACTCATCACAGTAGATTACAACTAGTCATTAGCAAAATATAAGCTCAAATAATAGTTTATTTTCAAGAGTACTCACTTTGGTCCAGTGAGAAAGGATTGTATTTTTAATACTGTTGATTCATTCATTATATAATTTTGAAAGTATCTTGAAAATTGTATACATATAAAGAGGGAAACAAAGCTTATATTGGATTTAATTTACTATTTACTTAAATCTTGATAATTCCTTTTAACATTGACATAAATTCATTTATATTAATTACTAGGACCACTTCAACAAACTATTTAATTTGCCAATTTTCATGTTATACACAGCATAAATTTCTTTACATTTATTTGTTTGGAATTTAAAAATTCACTTCAAACTACTCATTTACTCAAGTCAAAATGTGTGTTGAATTCACTCCTAAAGAAACACTTACAACCTCCGTTTACTAGATGAATCTAAACCATGTCAACGTGTGATATTTATTTTAAGCAATGAACCAACCACATATTATATTAGATATTCAAAATTATTATAAGCCTTAAAATGTTCAAATTTTAAATTTCCCTATTTAATGGGGAATAAAAATGTGTCATTAAATTAGTATGAGTTTTTAACTTGAAAATACACGCATACATTTTATTTTATTATTACTTCCTTAAAGCTTTGAGCTTTGATATTACCCAAAAAATTCACTCAACTTTGATAGTATAAATTTCCTAAAATAAATACAAAGGAATTCATAATGACGAAAAAATAGACAAATATAAATTTTATATTAGAGAGTTTATATTAGAATTTTATATTAGAATTACTTAATAATACATTTTTGTATTTAATAAACAAAATAATGTAGGAGGGAAAGCAAATTAATTAATTAATTATCTACTAATAAAAACACACATTGGTTGAGATGTTTAAATATATCATTTATTAAACACAAAGTGTCCATTTATTAATAATTCATTTTAATTGCTGCATGAAAAATATTCTTCTTTTTTGTAATGTTGATTTGTTATGTAAATTTAATAATTCATAGTTATATTTGATGGATTATAAACAGATGTTAACGATGAACTTTGTACATTAGATGTTTTAATAAAATAACAAATAATTTACAATATTTTTACTGCTATTTATATTTAAATCTAGAAGTATTAAGAAAAATATTTAATTAAATATCATTATAATTTTGAGCTTTAGATGTATTCATATTAAAGCATAGTTTTCTCCTTGCATTGTATTTTCAAAAACGAGTCATTGGAAGAAAAGATTTATACACATGCTATTTCCTTTAGGTTTATTGCTGTCACTCAGCCAATTAAATACTCAAAGCACAAAAGCAACAAGAGAGTGTTTGTCACAATAGTTTTTGTGTGGTTGGTGTCCGCAGCAATTGGTTCACCCATCGTACTAGGACTAAATACATCCCCAGAGAGGGTGTCACAGCTGTGTGTCTTCTACAATTCTGATTTCATCATATATTCTTCCCTTAGTTCTTTTTACATTCCATGTATTGTCATGATTTTCCTCTATTACAGGATATTCAAAGTAAATATATCTTCTTTTTCACAATTTACAATTTTAAGTTAAAAATGCATTGATGTATTAAAAGAATCCTTTATACTTTTATTACATTTTAAAAAAAGGAATACAAATTATAAGATTTACTGTATCGTATTATGTTAAAAAAACATGCATTGAGAAATACACGCAAAATTCAAAGAAATAAATGTTGTTTTTTGGTATTTAATCGTAAATCATGCATACAAATATGTTGAAAATTTTCATAAATATTTTAAATTATTTATGAATAATGTGATTTTTACAAGTAAGAGAACATAAAGATAGCATACGTACAACATTATTTAAAAAAGTTAAAAGTAAGTCACAACATTATTTAAAAAAGTTAAAAGTAAGTCACAACATTATTAAAAAACATTAAACTATACATAAATATATTAAAGTTTTATATAAATTAGTATAAGATTTCAAGTTTTAGATAAAATAGTAGAATACACTGATAATATTTAAATTACAAAAATAGTGACTTTCTTAAACTTTCTTCAATTTGACTCGAGTATCCTATCATTTACTACAGTTTAATAATTTTATTATATTAATTTTGATTTATATATATATATATATATATATATATATATATATATATATATATATATATATATATATATATATATATATAAATATATATAAACATTTCATTAACAGGCATGGATAGTTAAATCTGCATTATATTGGATTCATAATTTTATAGACACTTATATTAATGTAATATTGTACGAATAAAAACGAAATAAATAAAACGAGTAAAAAATAAAACGAAAACGAGCAAAACGAAATAAATATTGAGTAACATAGTTTCAGAATAAAAATTACAACACTTATTTTTATCAAAATTCAGTTAAATGTAGTACACATTATTAATTATGCTGAATAAAATTTCAGATAAACTTTAATTTTGTTCTTTTTTAAATATAGTACTAATAAAATTACTACGATTTCTTATTGTTTAGGTAGCAATACTTATAGTATTTAAAATAAATTGAAGAACATTACGTCAAAAATAATTAAAACTTAAGATATTGACATTCAAGATACCAATTTAAAAATGAAGTAATTAAGATCTTTTAGCAATATTAAGAACATTTTCTGGAATATATATCAATGCAAAATTATTTTAATAGAGCAAATACGGTAAATTATATAACTTACAAACAGATTTTTTATGAAATTGAATCAATTTTAAATAACTAGAAATTAATTTACTCTTTTTTAATTGTAAGGTAAGAAAGGTAAGGATTTATAAGTATCTTAATTAATTATACATTACTTAGCTAAATTTTAAAAATATGATTTTAATTTTTTTATAAAATTATAGAAATATTTCTATAAAATGATTAAGACAACATTATGAACTTTTATATTAAATCTAGAATATTATGTCATAAAAATTTATTTGTAAAATTGAAGTGAATCTTTTTAGGTTATAGATTGAAAATTTCATTCTTTCAATATGAAATTTTTGTGAAATTAAAATCATTTTGCTCTTTTTACATTTTAAATCTGTAGAAACTAAATATAATCAGCAATTTAAAATATATCTTTATTGAGAATATTGGCTCTCAAAATCCTGAATATATTTAGCTTATGTTATTTTTATTTAATACTTTGGTTAATAAAAATAATCTGTTTTGTATTATTTTTATCATACTATTATTAATAAATTAATATTTTCTGAATAAGCCATTTTCCATTGGATTAATAATTTGACAAGCATTACTAATGATTTCTTTTGTCTAATATATTATGTTGTTTGTACTAACCAATACAAATAAGATAAAAATGCAGACTAGTTGACAACGGAAATGGGAAACATAATAGGTAATATTTTCATACAAGCATTGATATTTCTTAAAACTTCTTCATTTGGATATTGTATATATACAGAGTCAGACTATATAAAATATAAATTCTTCTTCACAAAATTATTGATAACAAATTTTCAATTACTTTGTTTTAAAATAAAAAGCATTGTAGCTCCTAAAAGTTAGATAATTTTTAATGAATTATGCTTTTTTATTGGTCACATAGAAGCCACATATTTACTAGTTTAATTCATTTTTCTCTAGTATTTTTCATTAAAATATAAATATAAATATTCTTTCAAAAATTTCTGATGTTGCCAAAATTATACTTAACTAACATTTCTTGAACTTATTTATTAATGAACTTTTCTGAATTTTTATATTCAAACTAAAAATTACATATGGCTAATCCTGTATTAGATGCAAGGATGTATTACATGTAACATTTCCTTGATAATGACTGAATTAATCAATATTCTTATAATACAACTTTTACAATATTCTTATAATACAACATATTAACTTAAAAAAAATTCAAACAAATTTTCAGATTGTAAAAATAATGTGTGACTTAAAAATAAACGCAATGAAAATGCTTTTCTATATGTTTATTTTTAATTCACATATTTGAAGCAAATTATAATTTGTGAAAAATACAATAAAAAGACAATAACTCGCTACAATAAAAAGAGACAAAATCTACACTGCATTATGAGCAGTAACTATTAAAGTTAAATTTACATTTTCGTCGACTAACAGAGTAATATTTTAATATATTGAAAAAATTGCTTCTGAACTTCTGATGTTTCAAAAGTTAGAATAATGCTTCTCTTTTTCATTGAGATTTTGAAAACTATCTTCTTAAAAATTCCCTAGTATATTTATCTTGTATATTTGCATATAAATTCTTATTTGTAAGTATAGAAAGTTAGTTAATAAAAACTAAAAATTGCATCATTAGTAAATACAGAGGTATAACAAAATTACAAAATAATAATAAAAAAACTTGCATAAAAAGCCATATTTCACAAACTGTATATTGCTGTATGATATATTATGAAATGAAAATTCAGAATTATTTTTCTTTATTTTCATATTATAAAATGAAATAATTTTATAGCTATTTTGAATTAAAATCAGTAGAGTGTTAAAAGAAAACCTGTAGTCTAGAAATTTCCCTGTTTTAAAAACAACAAATTTGACTGTGTTCATTTTACCGTAAATTAATACCATGGTTATGATATTTAAATATTAACATAGGGTATTAAAATTTCTTAAAAGGGATATAATTTAATATATGACGTTGCTATTTATATTATATTGTTTAATAGTTCTTGTTGATTCAGTAATTCTGTGGGTGTTTAGGTAGATTTGAATTGGAAAATATTCTGTATTTATTTCAAATTTAATTTTCTTAAATATTTTTCTAGTTTTATAAATGGCTAAATTCAATAAAAAAGTTTAAATTTCCAGGCGATTCATGAACGTGCAATGAAACAAAAAAGACGAATAAATGCCTCAAAAGTACCATTAGGGAGTAAACCCATTGAACGACTAAGTAAAAGGCTAAAGAGCCATCATGGTAAAACTTCTGAAACACAATTACAAGATAATTTAGATACAGAAAGCCAAAAAGCATTTGTTCCAAGTAACAGTCAACCAGATGAGGATAATGAAGAAGATAAAGGAAATGTTACAATAATCGCCAATTGTGAAGAAGCACAAGATTTGTCGCTTTTGAAAGGAAGCTCGACTCCAGTCATCATGAAACTCACCACTCAATGCGAAGCCGGAAACGGAAATACCGATTCTGGTTATGGACCATCCCATCAAGAAGCTCATTTCATTATCAACACTAAAAATGATTCACCGCTGTCTGAAACGCCTACTGGATCTCCCAAATTAATAAAAGAATCTCCAAAACGAAATGGAATTTTGATGAAATCTTCTTCAAAATCAAAATCTAAATCAACAGAGGTAATTATAGAAAGAAAAAAAAGATCAAGATTCAATTTAGGTAAGAAACACAAAAGTAGCAGCAAGAAAAGAGAAAAAGCTTCAGCTAAGAGGGAAAGGAAAGCAACAAAAACTCTTGCAATTGTACTAGGTAAACTTAATTTAAATAATATTATAAATAATATAATACATGTTTTATTTATAATAGCTAGTTATCACTTTAACTATGCAGAAAGTATTATATGTGTAAAGTATAAATCACTAATATAAATTATTCATAATTTGTGAGCCAAAAATATTAATTTTAGTGTAATAATAAGCTACTTAATTACTTAATGTCGCAATTTCTCGTATTTTACTTTTATATGGAACAGGAAATTACATTAACCTTAATATAATCATATTGATATTACTAATTTGCTATGAAATTGATAAATTTAATTTTCATATAACATTTTTTAAACCAAGTTGTTTTTATCAAAACCAACAATTTTGCAGTAGATTTCAAATCACTGAAAGCGTCTTTACTTTGAGTTATAGTCTAATTGTTAAAATTGAAGGTAAAATACATGTAATGCAACTGTCAACTCATCTAAGCCGCTTAGATGATTCTATATTTCAGGTTATAATGACATCATGGAGTTTTTATTAACAAATATATATATTAATAATTCCAGCCTATTTCCAGTCATTTTTAAACTCATTTTTGGTGAGCAATGAACATAAGCTTGCATCGTAGATGAATTCAACAATTTTGTCGTTTAAAGAAATTAGCATTGTAAACTTTTTAAAAACTAGTTGTGCGAATCCTTAAAAATTGTGTTGAATTCATAATTTTGGAACTTTATTCACATTTTTGGAAATGAATAATGAATAGGAATTATTTAAAACTATATTTATCCAAGTTTAATATATTCAATTCAAATTTAAAAACATATTAGTGTTTGAAATTGACATGCTTTTGATTTTTCATGTCAAATTATTTAGATATTCGGGGTAGAAAATTGAGTATTATATTATAGAAAATATAAAACATTTTTTTAGTCTTCTTGAATACCTATCTTAAGAATTCTGGTATATATATTATTCCTTTAATCCCAAATTTTCCTTTAAGGATTACAAATTTTAAATGTTTAACAATTTTCAATATTATTATGAATGTACTGTCAATATCAACTGTGAAATTTCATGAAAGTATTTTCCTGCTTTCCAGAATAAGTTTCCAATTTTAAATATTTATATTTCAGGAATGTTTTTAATGTGCTGGGTTCCCTTTTTTACATGCAACATTTTGGACGCAATATGCATTAAACTTGAGACGGACACTTGGAGGCCAGGTGTGACAGTTTTCCTCTTGACTACGTGGCTTGGATATATCAATAGTTGCGTCAATCCTGTAATCTATACCATCTTCAACTTGGAATTCCGAAAAGCTTTCAAGAAACTTTTACAAGACATGTGGACATGTTGTCCTTAGATCCTTAAATGAACTTTACATATATAAAGGATAGTTTACATTAAATATAAATTATAAGAATTGGATTCTTGGAAAAAAATTCATTCAAAAAGCAACCTTATTGTTTAAATGTATGAGCTTTGTTGATTAATCCATAAATGCATAACATCTGTTTATAAATATTGTTGTGCTGAATAATTTGTTTATTATTATAAACTTTTACATGAATATGTACCCTATATTTCATGGTATTTTAGCCATTTGAATAAATTTTGATTTTTTTATATTGATCAGAATAGTATAGTTAGCTTTAGCTACATTATGTTTTGGAAGTGATATGAAGAATTTGTATTTATTTTAAAATATATGTTTAACATATTATCATGTATGTATTTTTGTTTTAAAGAATTTTAAAATATTTCACGTCCCCTAACTTTATTTGCCTTATTTTAAGAAATGTGATGAATTTATTAAATGTTTAATGCCAAAAAAATAACAAAAGAGAATTTCCTTAATTTCATATAAAACTGAATGTGCTTGAAATAATTACATATTAATGGGTGTAAGTCTATTTTATAATCTCTGAAGTGTCGAAAATTTTTCATTCTTAACTAATATTATTTACTATTTTTGTTTTAATTTTTCATCATATTTAATACAGTTACTAGTATTAAATATGATAAAAATATCATCGTTATGAAATATGACGAAAAATTAAAACAAAAGTTGTAAGTAATTTAATAAAAAAATATTATTATTTCTGGATTAATAAGTATTATCAAATAGAAATCAAAGCAAAATTGTCATTAAATTGGGGAAAAAGTTTTTTCTAAACAATAATTTACCATTTTAAGGTAACAAAGCAAAGAGAATGTTATACATTTTTTAAATGATTTCGGTTTTGGCACATTAAAAAAAAGCATTTTATTAATGCTGTCCTTTGACACCATTAATATGTTGATAATATATTAAGAACTTTTATGATTTGATCAAAATTTTCATGCAGATAACTAATAAGAATGTGTTTGGAAAATAATGATCATGAATAATTATATATTTTGTAAGAAATATTTAAATCAAATTCTGCTAAAAAGTTTTTATATAATTTATATTACGTACAAATTTTCTTGTAAAAGTAAGTATTTTAGACCTTTTTTATTGATATTACAATTTTCCTTACGTTATAGAGTGTTACATCTGTTATAGATACTCTTAAGTTGTAGAGTGTTAACTGTAAATTTTATTGTGTTGCATTTACTTTAAAAATGTTAAGCAATTTTTTCTCATTGTATGATTGGAAAACGTTGAAAATTTTATTTTTTCAACGTTGTTTTATTGTAAAATTCTATGTTTTATTGTAAAATTTAATCTTAAAATGCAACTTCACTTGTAATAATTTTATAATCATAATTTAAAAAAAATCATATAAATATATATGATTTGCTTAAAATTTTATAATAATATGTATATATCAAAATTATGACTGAAATAAAGCTGAAATAGAAATTAGAATTTTGAAATATTTAGTAAATTTTCAACATTTTTCTCCTAACAAAAAGTAAATATGGTTACAGATCCACCAATACAAATTTCTGAATGAATTAGACGTTGTTACTTTTAAAATTTTATAAATGTTACTAATTCCTTTCCCCCAGAAAATGTTTTTTCTTAAAATTCTGTCATGTAGTTCTTTATTCAAAGAAATAAAATTTTGTTTTCTAAATGTTCTATTACTTGTGTATTTATTTATTACTTATCCATCTGAAGAGATATTATGTTTCGCTATGCATTCACGAAGTATAAAATAAGACATTATTTATACGCATATATTCTACATAAGAATTTGAGTTAATCTTTATATTAAATTACTTTAAATATAATTAAAAATGCTGAATATATGTTCATCATTTGTTTCAAAAATGTTCGAAAAACTAAAATACATATATTTATGTATTTATTTAAAAGAGAGAGAGAGAGAAGGATAGTGTGATTCTACATAACATGATATAAAATGTTTAAGTAATTAAAAACAGTATTGAGATTTTGATGTATACAAACTTATTTAAATAAGTTAAACAAGGAAATATTTTGAATTTTATATCATTAATGTCATTAATTATAATAAATTAAAACTTTGCATGAGTATTTTATCACTAAATACCTTATGGTAACTTGCTCAAAATTGTAAAAAATTACACATATGAGTGAAATGTTTCTAGAAAGATGGAATTTCATAGTAATGAAAAATTACTTAAGAACTTATTTAATTAATATAGATTAATTTATTAAATTTAAATAATATTTGCATAGAAACTTAAAAACTTCTGATACTTTTTAATTAAATAAACAGTTGAAATACATTATATATAAAACTTTAAAATCAATATCAATAAGCATGTATTGTAAATTTAGTTTATTTGTAAATTTATATTTCTCAATTTTGTAACGCTTCCTTCTAGCATTTTCTAATAACTCTTATGATTATTTGCCCATTTGAATTTCAAACTAATAAATAAGAAAAGTATAAGAAAGACATTTGTTTAAAGATTTAACAGAGATTACTTATACAATTATTGAAATTTTATATTTAGAATTATATTAATTAATGCAGTGTTTCTCAACCTTATAGTGTTCACGGCCCAATTTTCAATCATAATTTTCATCGCACACCCTCCTTACCGCATACAATAAAATGTATGCAATAATAATGCATTTTGAGTACTTTGGCGCTATGCCTACATTGCAACCTTAATTTTAAACTTTACAAATTACCAAGAATATGGAAATTTATTGACATTTTTCAACACCGATCCTCAGCATTGAAAAAACAAGAATCTTATGCCTTTTTGTTGCACTTGCGTCCCGCCATGTTGGACATTCTCACGGTTTCGCGAGAAGTTTCGATTTGTCTGTAATTTGACTCTGGTCAGCTTAAAAATTAAGTTAGGAGCGGATGCAGATGTGAACAAATGTTTTCTCATAGGGAGAAGGAGAAAATTCTATGACGCCAATTTCAATTCCAGACAATCTCATTCGAGTCGATCCTTCTATCACTATTGAATTAATTCTGAATGTGTATGTTATATATATTTTCATGTAATTGTAATTCACCGTATTAAATATTCACGGCAGCAGAGTTATTCAGAATCATGGATGAATTTTAAAGCGGGCGTAAGTGAGCATTAGATGATAGACAAGTATCAACAAGTACACAGACGAACGTGGTTCCGAAAATAAAATCAAGAAAATTTTCTCAAGAATACTTAAATTTTGGGTTCACTAGTACTGAAGTAAATGAATAAGAAAGGCCCCTGTGTATCATTTGCTCAAAAATGTTGGCGGCAGACAGCATGAAACCTAATAAACTTAAACGACATTTGGAAACGCTTCATAGTGCATACGTAAACAAACCCAGAGAATTCTTCGAATTAAAATTAAATCATATGAAAAGCAAAAACCATTGTTTAAAAAAACTTTGTGAATAAAAAGGCTTTAATTGCTTCTTACAAAGTTTCATATAAAATAGCCAGATGTAAAAAGCCTCACACCATTGGTGAAGAGCTTATTTTGCCAGCCGCAATTGAGATTGTAGAAATTATGTTTGGAGATAACTTTGCAAAACAATTGCAGTCTATACCGCTTTCAAATGATACTGTTGCCCGTCGAATTGCTGATATAGCTGAAGATGTAGAGTGTTAGCTTTTGTTGAAGTTGCGTGACAATTTTTTTTCAACACAACTCGATGAGGCAACATATAGTAATAAATATGCTCATTTCATTGCCTATGTTAGATTTTGTGATGATTTGTCAGTAGTAGAAGAATTACTTTTCAGCAAACCAATAGAACTCAAAGCAACAGTACTGGCATTATTTGCTATCTTAAATAATTTTATGAACGAGGCAAACATAGAATGGAAAAATTGCATCGGAATAGGCACCGATGGTGCTCATTCTATGTCCGGAAGATTCCAAAGCATTCAAGCACTTGGGAAACAAAAATCACGACAGTGCGTCTGGACACATTGCGTGATCCACAGAGAAGCTTTGGCGTCCAAAGAAAGGAGTCCTGGTTTGAATATTGCGTTAACTACGGTTGTAACCGTAGTAAATTATATAAAAATGAGACCCCTTAAATCAAGAATCTTTACCGCACTTTGTAAAGACATGGGTGCAGTACATTTAGCGTTAATATTTTATTGCGAGGAAAGGTGGTTATCACGAGGGAAATTTTTGCAACGTGTTTATGAATTAAGAGAAGAAATCGCCGTTTTCCTGGAAGAGGAAAATTGACCGAAAGCTGAGAATTTTCATGATAGTTTATTTGTGATGAAATTGAGCTACACGTGTGTTCGACATATTCGAGAAATTAAATAACTTGAATCTTCAACTCCAAGGAGCAAATACACATATATTGGATACGAGTGATAAAGTTAATGCTTTTTTTAGGAAATTGGAAGTGTGGAGCAGAAATTTAAAGCACGAAAACTTAACAATGTTTGTAAATTTGAATGGTCGTATTAAAACTTACAAGGCTGAAGAACAACATGTAAAAGTTATTTTTATAACCATTGAAAATCTCTTAGCAATGCTAACAATGAATTTTAAAAAGTACTTTCTTGCTGACAACAAACTGATATCAAGTTACAAGTGGCTGAGGGATTCATTTCAAAATACTCCCGAAGAGGAAGATTGAAGAGGAAAAAACCTTCATAGACTTCCCGGCAAGCGGCGAAATCAAAAGACAATTGAGTAATAAGTCCCTCTTTGAATTTTGGGCAGGAGTGGATGATGAGTTTTCTGCACTAAAAACAAGGGCATTTCGCATTCTACTACCATTTTCAACATCTTACCTTTGTGAAACTGGATTTTCTGCAGTGACTTCTTTGAAGACAAAATATAAATCTCAGTTAAATATAGAAAAAGAACTGAGAGTGTCTATTTCTAATATTTAAACCTCCTTCAAATAATTTTGCTCTGAAAGACATCCCCAAGGAAGTCACTAATATTTATTAAATTTGTTTTTAATTTAGTAAGTTTTTTTAAATTTATTAAGTTAATTATTAAATATGTCGAAATGTATTTTGTTTTGTATGTGTGTGTGTGTTCTTTCCTTTCAATCACTTAATCAATTTTTTTAAACAACATTTTCTCTTGGATATGCTCGCGCCTCCCCATTGGTGTGCTCGCGCCATCCTAGAGGGGCGCGCCCCACAGGTTGAGAATCACTGAATTAATGGATACTTATTTTAAATTTGAATCGTCTTTGCCGATTTAAACTAACTATAGAGTGAATGTTTTGGCTTATCTTTTTCATTTAATTTTTTCTTCTATTCTATTGTCATCGTGTTAAGGGTTTGAATCAATGGAAAAGAGCTTCTTATGCAGATGTTTTGGTCTTTGTATAAGTAATAATTTTATTAACAAAATAAACTTCGACAATGTTGTCAGGCATTCGATAGTGAACTTCACCTTGTTTGCTAACGATTTGAAGACAGGCTGCAAATTCATCTACAAATTGGAATTAGACGCCGTTTAAGTGCGTTATAAATAATTATGTGTGACGTGGATGAAACGTCATTTGACATCAAGTAAATTTTAAACCAATGAAAATTGCAATTAATGTCGCGTAGTTATGACATCAACTAGAACGAGAGAAACAACCACTTTATTGTTAATAACCAAATATATTGACATATGTAGAAATCATTGGTTTATTTATTAAATTGAAACACAACAAACAATATAGAAAATAAAAATTTTGAATTTGTTTTCTTTATTAAAAACATTATTTAAAATATTTTATGGGATATTCTTTTGGATTATTTTATCATTTAACTCTTAATTTTAAAAGTAATAACGGAACATTATTTTTAACTCATAATTTTATCATAAAAATTTATTTGAAAACTGTGAAAATAATTTAAAATGCAACTGAGAATAGTTTAATTAGATTATTATATACAAGCCAGCAAATATACGAAAAAAATACTCTCTCTTTGTGTATATATATATATATATATATATATATATATATATATATATATATATATATATATATATATATATATATATATATATATATATATATATATATATATATATATATATATAATGTAATGCTTTGGGTGAAAACTCGGGTGCTTTTGTAAAATAAATGAACATTAATTTCTGCTTGAAATGAAAACATTAATTTTCAGTACTGTCGGGAAAGAAAACACTGGACATCTGAGGGTTGGAAATGGATAATATGGTCGAATGATTCGAGTTACACCTGAATTTTTGCTGATGAAAAACATCGTTATTTGGCGGAAACTCCAGAAGGCTATTCTGTGTTATATAGTGATAATATTATATGATTATATGATGAGGTACATATTGCTTGCATGTAATCGATACACTGATGCATCTTTGGGGTATAAGCAAACTACCATGAATATTGGCAAGTTATGTGTACCCAGCAAAGTTGCAGATATTTCTGTGATAGTGCCGGACACTTTATGGATTATGATGTAAAAATGTATAGCAAGAAGTATTTAAAATTAGCTTGAAGTATTTATGTCAATTTTATATTCGGCATACTTTAAAATATTTGTTGCTAGTAAGATTTATATTCTTGCTTGGATTAAAAAGTATATATTTTTGTTTATTTTTGCAGCGAAAAAAATTAAAGTTAGTTTTAGTAATTAATATTTTTTATAATCTATAATTGATTTCGTTTTTTTTAAAAAATATTTAAGGTTTAATAATACAAAAATTTTAAATATACTTATTTACGAACCAAATAAAGTAGATTTTTGTTATAATATAATTATGCAAACTAAGTCGAAATAGTAATTTAAAAGATAAAACATTTATTTAAGATAATTAAGAGATGGAAATTTCAATAAAAATGGTTAACTATATATTTAGTAATTTTGTACCAAATATTTATGTGTTTTCCATAAATCTCTTTAACTCATTGCATACATATTTAAATGAAATGTGCTGCTAATTTAAAATTTAAAGATGATTACATTAATAATCGAGAAATAAAGAATTTTTTCTCTACTATAAGTAAAATGATTTTTAGGTTAATATGTATGTTTAATTGTTATTATTTATTTTTTCTATGTTTAATCGTGATTACTATAAGTGCTGAAAAAAGGATGGATTGAAGTTGTTCTTTTTCAACTATTTATATGCATACAAAACTTTTTTCTGTATTCCTTTGTACTTTCATCAGTTATCGGTCACTATTTTTAAGATGTATTTAGTTTTTGAATGAAAATCATTACTAAGACTAAACTTATTTAATTTTGGAAAAACAATTAGACTATATTAATTAAAGGCAAATTGCAAATATTTATTTTTATGACATTTAGGATTTGTGTAGTTTATATTAAAATTGTAATATTCTATATTATCAAAATAACTAATAAGCACTGATAAATCATCAAAACTAATGAACGGTATGACAATGTTTGAAGGAATACAAGCCAAAGCCAAAATATTAAAATTTTGTAGTTCGCTTTCTGGGTTGTTATACCTTTGGTTTGGTTCTTCGTTGATTAAAAATATGCATAATTGTAACTTGTATCATTATTTTACTATTGTAATTAAAATTAATATCAAACAATTAATGATGAAAATAGCTTTTACACATGTACAAACACTGTCTTCCTACAATCAATTGAGCAATATTCTATGTCAAATACAGTTACTTAAAACAGTTTTTATTTCCGTCATACTTTAAATAATTAACTAAGTTAAAATTTCGCTCTTTTACAATTATTTAAAAATGAAATTATCAAATGTAATTTATAACCCAAATAATTATATTCCTTGTTCAAAAGAAAGATTTGATGATTCCAAAATTTTCGGCAAATACGAGGATTTTAAAAAAGGCTTATATATATATATATATATATATATATATATATATATATATATATATATATATATATATATATATATATATATATATATATATATATATATATATATATATATATATATATATATATATATATATATATATATATATATATATATATATATATATATACGTATATGTATGTATATATCTATACATAGATATATGTATATATACATATATATATATACATATATATATATATATATGTATCTATATACTTTATATTTCTATATATATATATACTATATGTAAAGTTAAGAAGTATAAAGTTATATTTGGCATTGACTCCTTAAAAAATTTGAAACATTCAATTTCTACATAATAACGTTAATTTTAATTTTTATATTGAAATTTATTAGGAATGCAAGAAAGAAAGTTTCACACACATTTCGACGCCGCAGGCGGACAGCCTACTCGCGAAGCGAGTGTAAGGCTGAAAATGTCCGCTGCGTGGAATTCACACACATTTGCAGATTATTTTTACATTATATCATGCTTAAGGTAATAAACAAAATTTAATTAAATTTAAGCCATTCCTGTTTTTCTCAGTCATCGCCTAATTCATGTTTATAATATAATAACTCGAAAGGATAAGATTTTATTTTGTGCACCCTCGGACATTTTTTGTACAGTTAGGTTAATTAAACTGAGATCTAGACTTCAAATTTAATTTAGAACTAATAAAATCATTCACCTTCAGAGGAGGTAAACAAAACCATGAACTGATGAACAGAAATGCGAATCTCTAGCCATTTTTCATGTGACAGTTTGAGATATCTGTGAATATATAGAGTAAACCGTATGTTAAAGAGGAACATTTAAAAGTAAATTTGAGCTCAGATAATTATTTTGTTTCTGACAAGCTACTAAATGATCAAACTTGCGTCAGATTGTATTTGAGTAATTATTCTTTTATTTATTAAAATTAGTTAAAATTAATCTAAAAATTAATTAAAATTAATCTAAAAATAATTCATTATATCCTTTAGTTTCAAGTTAATTAATTTCTTCCAGGTTCAATTTGAACTGACCAGATAGAAAATACATTGCGTATGTAAGAATAATTAGAAACTGTCATTTTACTCGTAAGGGATTTACTTATTGGTGAAAAATAATGTTTTTGCAATGATGGCCCTTTATTGATTCATTGATGACAATTTACCATCAAAGAACAAGAATATTTTTGAAGTTAATACGTTTTTAGTTTTTGGCAAATTATGCTGGCAGCTCACATTTGTTTTAAACACAGAAATTAAATGAAATTATAATCATGATCTTCTGAATTACTACCAATTTTATGTGCATATCTATTGACTTCTTCCTTATTCCTGTATCCTGGAACGATACCTCCAACAGGTTTGTGGGTTATCCATAGCATTAAAGTATTAAAATAACCTGAAATGCAAGAGTCCAGAATCATTCTCCTATCAAGATTTCCAGCTTTTATTTATCTTTAAAAAACCATTTTTTCATAATTAAATTTATTCCAATTAATCGTGATTAAAAATACAAAATATTATTCATAAGTAATCACAATAAAGATACAAATTAATTTAAGAATCATTGAGCTTTTATAAGGGAGAAATAATTTCTTATTTCTCAATTATAAATATAATTATTCTTAAATTTGTTTTAAATTAAAAACACAATTCATTTAAATATGTAATATGAATAAAATAAATAAAAGGGTTATAGAAAATGCATAAATATTTTTTGAATTAAAAATTGTTGAAAAATAATAAATCTTATTTCAGTAGGCTTCCTCTTAACTATTTTATTGGAAAATATATTCTTGAGACACAAATATTTCATTATGTAAGTAAAAACCTTAATATTTCCAAATGTGCTAAAGTTATTAAGTGTAATCTCAAAAATAGATTTATTTAATAATTTAAGAAATAATTGGTGGTACGCATTAATTTATAATGTGAAGTTTCTTCTCCTGTTCCGTTATGTCTCGTTTTGTTTCATCCATAAGAGCTTGCCTAATTGTTAACATAACTAGTCTCTCAGCACAAAAGGATAACTGCTTCTTTAAACAAGTCTCGTGAATGTTTGAGACTATTAATGGTTTTCCTAAGATCATTATTATAAATGGAATTAATTTCAATATAGAATTCAGGGATTTTTTATTTTATGACCCCTAATCTTTAACTAACTTAAGCTATTTTTCCATACCCATAGTCAGAAATACTTCATATATTATTTCTAACTATTTAAGCTGGCATTGCATGTTAGATTTTGGATAAAAATTAAGATAATAAAACTATAAATCTGGTTAATATATTACATTACGACAATTTCTAGTTTCTTCATTTTATGCTAAAGAGTTTATAATTTGAGATCATGAGCAAGTCATATAAGATTTTATCTTCAATTAATGCAGTTTCTTATGTTATTGCAATTTTAATGCTTAGAATTTAGAGTCGATAGTGTTTATATTGTAAGTACTTTTAGTTTTATAACAATCAATTACCTTAAAGTTTCGAAATTTAAGACTATATATGATTTTGAAAAATATTTTACGTAGTTAAACATATATGTTTTTTAAGACTTTATATTGTCATTGCACTCTAAGTGTAAAATAAGTAACAAATGGTTTGAAGGCATAACCACAGAACTGAGATCGATGTTGAATTGCCATTTGATACAGACAGTTCTCCCACTATCTGTATTTGTTGATATATAATCTCATCTAGTGTGGATGTCGGACTACACGTTCTCGTGGTTATGTGGACTATATGATTTTCTTCAAGGGTCAAAATACAGCAAGAAATATATTACTATAAACGAATACTTCTCTATTTCTCTATTAGAATAATCAGTTTCATATTCAAATTATTGTTTAATGCCTCCAAATGAAAAATCAAATTTCTGGGGGAAGCATATTATATTGGAATTAATTGTTCCTATGTCACATTTAGAAATATGATTCAGTGGCTATTATTTTTAGGAGATGTATTGCATTTTCAGAGGTAATTCAACTGTGAAAACTTTATTGAATTCTTCAAAATAGCAGCTTTTAATCTGTTCATTTACTGTTACTATTGATCTTTTCATTTACTGTTTAAACTGCTGGCTCTTGTAATATATAAATGCACTGGAACTGTAAAAATTACTTATCTTACTGTATGTTTTATTTGTTTGATGATTTATTATCATGTTTTCTTAGGATAGTTCACTTAATTAAAGCCGAACAATTTTAAATGTGAAATTCAAAACAATGCTTACATTTAATCCGATCATTGATTTCAGATTTTTTAGATATTCAAGAAGAAACTAAATTGTATGCTATTCAGTCACCAGTTCGGTGTACTTTATTCTAGTATGCAGATAGTTTAAATTCGAAAGTAAGTAGACTAATCTGTCATGGGAATGTATTTTTAATTATTTGCGTTTTAAACATAAAGTAACTTGGTATACAATTGAAATGCAGCTGATTTAGAAAATTCTAATCATGTACTTTATATACAATACTTATATAGCAGATTTAAGACAGCATTTTAGTTAATAGTGAGTGTTGTCTTTCCTTATCAGTTCTAGGTAGATGGAAAAATATTCTTAGCATAATGTGTGCTATGGAATTCACCATAGTATGTAATGTATATTAGCAAAATTTACTTCAAAAATTATGAAAAAGGAATTATGATGATGATGTAAATGGATATGAGGGATGATATGAGTGGTCAGTAACTGATTCATTTCCATGATATGAGAAAACGTGTTTTGTTAAAGAATTATCAGAATTGTGGTTTCAACACAGAACAAAGTGAAACTCTTAAGGAAATTTTATTCTCAGCTAAAATACTTCTGTATTTATCCTTACTGAAGTGTGTAATAGAAAATTTTCTTATCGAGCTAAATATGTAGTATATATTTTGAGAAACATTATATAATTGGAAAAAGCCTTTTTCACCCTAGTGTATAAGGAATTTAAAGAATAAGCAAAATTACGCTGCGAAAACAGATTAAAAGTAAATATTTTAGATCCGTAAAGTCACACACACACATTTCTTTGTAAAAATATATACTCACATAGATAAAGAGATTTTACATAATCCGGAAATAGAAACAATTTCCACCATATGTAACTAGTTGATTGCGACTGTTAAATTTGTTAATAAATCAGCGAAGTATTATTAACGAATAATTATTTCATTATAGCTGACTGTTTTGAAATTATTTCTAAGCATAAAAATGACTCGAACAAATATTCATTAAAATGATTCAAGTATGTGTTAAATGTATCATAAATAATTAATGCTCGGTCTTCTTTTAACTGAGACAATATCTTAAAAGAAATTATATTCAATTGTAATTGGGAAAATGTCTTATACTACTTAAACAAATGAAAGACAGTATAAACTTTTCTTTGCAAAGCTTTGATTTCTATGATAATGTGATTATGAGCCTCAACATAATATTTAAATCGTCAAATAACTTCCAATGTTAAGCAATCGGTATTTAGACGTTTATTTTTATAACCACTTATAGGTAATAATAGTTTCTTATTAATATATATATATATATATATATACATATACATATATATATATACATATATTATTATTATATATATATATATATATATATATAATATTCTTATAATATATATATATAGGTAATAATAGTCTCCTAAAAAGAATATTAATTGGGAAATTTCTCCTGCAAGCAAGCAACTAAGTAAATTTTTGACTTGAGAACTATTTGGTTAGGGTGATTAGAAGATTTTATTTTATGATTTTTCCTTTCATGAGAGATGTCAAATTTAACCCCATTTGGTTTTCTGATATTTCTTCAAAGAGGTGGATGTTCCAATCAAACAAAAAATCCTTAAATAGAAAAATAGGTGGAATGAGATTAATGTTTTTAACTTCTCACAAAAAGCACGAATAAACTTTAAAATAATTTATAAGGCATAATTTGGTGTTTTTTCAAATGAGATTTTAATCATTGAAATAGATATTTAAGTAAAAAAGGTTACTTTTGATTTCTGTTTTTATTTGGTATTAATTGGATGAAAAGAAACAAATAGTGAGAGATATTTCACTAGTAATTGCGATGATTTGTTAATTGCAATAATACATTAAGGATTTGTACTCCATAACATAAAATTTTCAAATATAAGAACTTATCTCACAATATCCGTGAAGCATTATAAAATTGTTCAAAACAATTTACTATGGGTGTAAAATAAAATCAAGAGTTTTCCGTAGGATACACTTTTCAAAATGCTTTTGTTCTCATAATTTTATTAATCTTCTGTCATTAAAATAAATTTTATATTTTCATGGAAGCCTATTTTCCATGGCAGGCACACTTTATGAATAAGAATTCGGTAAAGTAACAATGCTTTTAATGATAAATAGAAATTTAATGTTAGTTCTTAGTGAAAATCATCTTATTAAAAATATGCAGCTCACACACATGTAACTTTTAATCTCGCTGTACTTACAAACGAAAACTGCATGTAACGTTACAATTTACAGAATTTGTGTTAAAATAAATATAATAAAGATTAAATAGACATTAATTACATATAAACTTTATAGTTGGAAATTACATACGTGAATTACATACAAATTTAAATCCCGCTGAATTCATTATTTCCATTCTAAAACTTACTTTTAATACTATTTACACAAAATTTATTATTTTTATTTTTAATATTTATTATATTACAAAAATAAATGAAAACGTTTGTTTCATTCTTTTTGTAATATTTATGACATTTATTGTACACAAAAATCATAATTTCAGGAAATAATCATTTACATCATGCTTAAATGCTCGGTCAAACAAATGATTTTTAATACAATAACAATATGTTCATTGTTATGGAAATGTACTAAATTAATTTACGGACCCAAATCAATATCAAAAGAGTATATCTCACTAAAATCATATGTAAAAGTACAAGTACAAAATTTCAGCTATAAAATTATTTTACTACATTTTAATTTTATCTCGGAAAATATAATATAACAGTTGGTTTTTTATGTTCTCTTCAGTTTCTTTATTGTTCCACATTTCTATATTTACTTATTTTACAAATAGTGAAAACTTTAATATAAGTATGTTAGAAATTATATTCTATGTAAATATATTATTTTTATTAATCTGTTAACAATCGGAATAAGCAAAAATTCATTGCAAGATAGTGTAATTAAATTTCCTACTGTATTTAGTTTGAAGTAAATTTGTTGTAATAATAGCAAATTAAATTTACCTTGTACTTCAATAATGAATATTTCATTAAAGATTTTTAATTAAAATAGACGTACATAAACTTTAAACTTATTACATTCATTATGAGGTGCTTTAAGGGTTTTATAAGTGTAAAATATTTACTAAAAATGCTATATATTTTGATTGTTTTTACAATATTTAAAATTCAAATTCGTCACAAAAATTTAGTATAAATCTTCAATTTTACCACAAGCATTTCAGCTTAAATGATGGCGTTTCCTATTCAATATACATTAGAAGAGTTGACCATTATCCTAAGAGGATATGCATCTCTAATTTAAACAGGTTTCATGGACTAATTAGAAGCTTTCACAGAGAATGACTCTATACATTGTTTGTCAGTTTCGTCTACAAATACTATAGATCGCAACAGCAGTCAGAATTTCAATGTCATCATAGTCTAGGATATGTGTCAAAATAGTTACATCTATGGAGTAATAGATCACATTTAGAGCCCAATTGCACATACCATTCTGCAGGTAATATCCATTTAGTCATAATCTCTTTATTGGATTTAATACTCCTTATATTGCATAATAATCTTTCCATTATTGAATCTAATGACAATAATGGAAAGAGTAGTATTTATTCGAGGTTTATCTCGTAATTATAAATTTCTAATTATTTGTAAAATACCATCGATTTATTTTGCTCTACTAATTTTCTAATTTTTATTAATTAACCTAGCTGTTCTGTTTGTATTTACTCCATGTATGCAGTGCTTGGGTCAAAAGGACCTGATTGATAAATTTAATATTTCTTGAAGTAAATGACAGGTGACATTTAACAAACGGTTTTATAAACAGTGATGTAAGTTTAATAAATCTAATAATATAAAGCGTCTAATAATATAAATTAAAATTCTTATAATATAACGTAAAATAACAGAAAAATTTTCGAAATTAAAACTCACTTTTATTTACAATTTAAACAATAATTATCTAACATGAGATTTGCAAATTTAATTTCTACAACTGTAGCAAACCATATTAGTTTTGTTGTCATTTATTGCAGGTTAGATGCACCTTGCACGTTAGATGCACAATGTATTCTCAGCAAATTCTGATGGTACATTTTCTATTTTCCTCTAAATTCATTTTACTCTTTTTATTCACTCCTCGCTTCTTGGTAGTTGTAGGTTTGCTTTAATGTGTGGAAAAACTAGTGATTTTTCCAGTTCTTCCAAATATAGCCTTCGTTTAGTCCATTTGTTTTTGTTCCATTCACTCTGCATTGAAATCTATAAAACAAATGCATTGTAAGCAGATGTATCAAGCATGTTATACTGGTAGTATACTATCATGGGCTTGTGATTTTTTTTTTATTAATTTATTTTTTACAAGTGTATGTGTTTAAATGATGATTAATAATATCCACAGCTCCTTTAGTTATATTATAATCTGTAAGACCATAAATGTTTTTTAATTGGGCCATTTGCTAACTTGTTTTTCGATGATTGAAAGTGCTTAAAAGAATTGATCAAAAGAATTGCTCTTGTTTGGGATGTAATTTGAAAATATTGCATCTTCTGTAAAATGAAAGAAGTAGTTGTGAGCTTCTTTGTCTGGCATTTCTTCAAGAAGTTCTGATTTACTTTTGCTATTGGTGCTAAACATTGTCCTCTTGTGTTTTAGAAGAAGTTGTCCTAAGTTGTAAGACATGAAAACACTATCACATTTGATATTGTTCCCCAAATACCCATAAGTAACATCACATACTACTCGCAATCCCAAATTTCTCTCTGATATTGACCCTTGTTTTCTACAGTTTAAATTTGTGTTTTCAGTACATATGAAGTTTTATTACACATAAATTCCATATTTTGATCCCTTATTTAGATGGCTTACTTGGTATACACTGTTTGAAAGGGCATTAGCCACAAAATACTATTAATTGTTCATCTACAGTAATATTTTCATTTGGATTATATGATTTTGGTAGAATTTCTATCTATTTTCCCTAATATCTCACGCTGCAGTTAATTTATGTAAATTTATAAAATCTTTTTCTTTACGAGTGGATTTATTATAAAAAAATTCAAAATGTGGAGCAAAATGTTTCGAGGGACATAGTAGTGTGAAATATATTTCTGACAGTTTATTTATCCTATAAATTTTTTGTTGACTCTCCAAATGCTTTGCAAACACTAGTTGACAATAATAATCCAATATATGCTTGAAAAGTTTTACATTTCAAGCTTTTTCACGCTTTCAAGATATTTTTACGCCTTTTTCCTAAACCTTTCAATATTATTCCTTTTTATGATTTTGTTTTTCAATTGTAGAATTGAATTGTATATTTCCTCAAATTCACTTTTTACATAAATTATCCTTACTATTGCATATCTCGTAACCTCTAGATTAGTTTTTATAACAATGGCAGCAAATGATTGAGAAGAATGTGGCAGCGAATTAAAATTCCACTTTATTTCATAATTATTGGACTGAATATTTTCTTTATAGTTCATTTGTTTAATAGTGGTATCAAAATCATTGTTAGAACCTTCACTCTCAATTTCATCACTTGTATTATTTTCATGCTCGGATACTTCCTCTTTGCTGTAAGAAGCTTCTATTGGTTAAGTTATAACAGCATGACTTAAACTTTAGTGGTTTAACATTTCTTTCTTTCACATTCACAGGTACAACTTTTTTATAGTAAATCAGAAAGTGCAATACAGCAGAGAAAAGAAACTTGCTAAAAGAGCAAATAGTTCGGCCTCTCTGGCAATCGTATCAACTTTATAACATTTCATGCGTTCTCTTATCTTGTGATCTCATACGTCAACGAATCAGGTTTCGAAAACGGATCAATTAGAAAAAATATTGTAATTCTTTACTTATGAATCATTTCAAACTAAAGTGAACATGTAGGAGTAAAAATGAATGACCTTTTGCATCGGGGCATACTGACCCAAACGGTACAATAGGCATAAATTGAAAATTATTCCTTCGAAATGCAAATAAACATAATTCCCTCTAGGAGTGCATATTAATATTATTTATCATCAATCTCAAAACGTTTCAGGAAAATATTCCTGTAATATACTTTTTTATGAATGCATAATTTTTGGGTCATATGGACCCTAACAGTACCGCAAGGTTAATTATATTCTATGATTGATTAAGTCCTTATACCAATTAAATACATACATATTCATAAATTAAAAAAATATTACTGAAACCAACAACTAAAAATGTAGAAACAAAACGAACGTCATTTATTCATAAATTCAATTAATTAAAAGAATTAGAAAAAACAAAAGTGATAGTGTATTTATAAGAAGGGGCATGCACAAATCACAATTATAACTTGCTGGAGCACTTACATCACACATTGCACGTACAACTACTGATCAGTTTATATTTTTTGTATGATGGTTAATATATACCCCATAAGAGAAAATATAGTCCCTACAATGCCGACACATGTTGAGAAATAATTTCATAGAACTATAGTTGGAGCAAAAAAACTTTACTGAACAAACAATACTCTCCAAATGTCCGGTACTAATATAGGACCTGGTTGACGAGCTGCAAGTCATCGGTCGAGTTAGCCCCATACATTATCTATTAGATTCAAGTATGAGAATATTGGCCATTCAATACGTGTTACATCTTCTCACTGAAGGCAGTTGTTGGCGATGTTTGAATGATGAAGATAGGTGTTATCATACTAAACATAAATTCCGTCCACGGCACTTCTAAACAGACATGTTGCTCCTGAATGATCTCCTATAAATTTATTATCTCATTGTTTCAATTTAAGCACGTAGATTTGTTCTCTAGCCTATTTAAAATACTTTGCAAAACGAGCACTTTTGCAGCACCATAATAATGGTGTTTAATGAAGTGGTCTGGGTGTTATTGCTTACTTAGAATTCTCCATATGAAAGTCGGGGGGACGCTAAACCTGGACACAATGGAAAACATACCAAAAGTTCATAGTAACAATATGCAAATGGCATACTCTCTAACCGAGACTAACCGCTGATGACAATGAGTTGCCATGAGTAAAACACATTTGATGGGCCTGTAAACATACAGACCATACTGGCACAAACTTCTATAAACTGCTTTACTTTAAGTGATAGTACCCATGGCTAATGATAGCTGGAGTGATAGGTAGGCTGCTGTGATCCATCCGTTTCGTTTGGCGGTTACTACCAAACATCGGTCGTTATTCGCTGTTGTCACTCTGGGGCGATATATACTGTAATGTCTACTGACAATTGCAGCCTCTTAGACTCGTTGCCACAGTCTAGAATGACTTTTTGGGCGATTCCATGTACCTCGGTTACTACCATCTGCGTATTCCTTCATTACAGATGGTTGATAATTCTATCACATAAAACATCATCCACGTGCATTTTCTGTGTCATACTTATGCAGTGCTGTCACAAGATTATGAACACGTTTCGTTCTTTGCCTCAGATCCTTATACACCACTTTCTTATGTATACACCAGCCAACTTCCCTGTACCTAACCCAAGAAGGGTTCTACCAGTTTAGATGGGAATTGCTAGAAATAATAAAGGAAAGTGGCACCACCGGGGGCACGGCCCCCGCAATAGTTCCGAACTCCGAACGCAATAGCTCCATATACATCTGGAGGGCACCCCTCTGCTGCCTCTGGCTGTCCCCAATTGACAAGTTTATGGAACATCAAAACAAGAAAAATTGCAATAAAACATTGGCACAATGGAAATTACAAGATATACAATTTAACATCAGGGTATTCAATTTAGCTTAAGCAAACATGCAAGATAATAATAAGAAATTAGTAAAGTTAGAAAAAGAAATAGGTTGTTGAATAGACTTGATTCAGCAAGGTTGTTAGTTCTCTTTGTTATTCCCTAGGTTAGTTTAATATAAATATAAATAATATGGTACTCTCTCTCGAGAAAGGCTTGGTTATACTTAACATTACACATTACTTACATTTACTTACAACAAAAGCTATATACAGATTAAAATTATAGTTTACAATTTAACAAGAAATATGCAGATGGATTGATCATTAGCTAGAGTAACTACAGTATTAAACATGAAAAAAAAAAGAAAAGAAAAGTGAACTTATGTACAAACTGGACAGTAATAAAGTGTTAGTAAAATTAGAAAAATAAAGGTTGTTACGTTGCACAGAGCTACAAGGCTTAAGCACTTTCACCCACCACTTTCTTATGTTATCGTCATTTTAGCTTACGCTTGGAGTCATTAGGAGTGTTTCAGTAATTTACATATGATGATTGATGATTTGAGTTATACTTGTGCAGATGGTATTTTTTCTTTAGCATTCTATTTCTTGGTGCTTCTCAATTATCAATAATTTATAGACATGCGTGCATATATATATATATATATATATATATATATATATATATATATATATATATATATATATATATATATATATATATATATATATATATATATATATATATATATATATATATATATATATATATATATATATATATATATATATATATATATATATATATATATATATATATATATATATATATATATATATATATATATATATATATATATATATATATATATATATATATATATATATATATATATATATATATATATATATATATATATATATATATATGTTTATATATATTTATATATGTATATAAATTTGTTTACTTAAAATAAAAATTGTAGTGTCTGTTCCATAAATTATGAGTGTTACATAATTTAATATGTTTACTTTACTTAAATTTAAAAAAAGACAATAAAACTGACTGTTTTAGATGCAGAATTTCTAAGATGTTTTGTAACACTAAGCATTATATCATGCTGATTAAATATTTTTATTAATTTCCATTCTAATACATTTATGCTTAGCTTATGTTTTTGGTTCTCAAATGTTATTTTTTTATCTTATGAATTTCTGAAACAGAAACTACTCAAATATTTTTTTATAGAAATATGCGAAGAAAGCTGAATTTTACAGAATTTTAAGAAATTGTTATATTTGTATATTTCTGATGTGCAAAAATGCATCGTGTAACTGCCATAATGAACAATGATTCACGGGTGATTTTTGTTACTGAGAGCAATTAATTTTTGCTGACCATAATCATAATAAAATAAATGGGGATATAAAACATGTTATACAGAAAAAGAAATTAAGATTCTGAAATCACATTTCTTAAGTTTTTAATATTTTTTTATTATTTTTTATTATATATTTGTAATGCACTATATAAATAAAAAAAATAAGTTTTTTTATTTATATAGTGCATTACAAATTTTAAAATAAAAAAATAATAAATTGATTTGAAGAATATTTGCCAATTAATGATGAATTCAACAAATTTTTAGTAAATTGATATCTAACAAAATATTCAATCGGATTACTTTTACTGTTAATTGATGTGCCAATGAAGGGATATTTTCTTTCATACAAAATTTATACATATTATGTATGTGAATAAAACTATTCGAATTAATTTTTATTAGACATCAGTGGATTGAAACAGAAAGTAATTGTTTCTTCGTAAAATCATATAAGCTAATAATGCAGCTTATGATGAAATACTATCTTCTTTCATCCAACTTCATTTTTAATTAAATTGTATTGTAACATTGTGTGTAAGTTTGTAATTTCATATATTATCTTAAAAATTTAAAACAGTCTATTAAAATGTGAACTAATGACTATTGTTTTATGTGACTTGTATCTATATTAATAAATTTCATTTGGTAAATTTGTATATTATCACTATAAATGAAAGCACAGAGTTCATAATAATACATTTCAAAAGAGATTTTAGATATTGCTAAAAATACCATCTACATTAAAGCATTTGTGTTTTCTTATGCAAGAATAATTTTTTAATTTAACTTATATTTAATGCTCTGCATTTTGATGGATTTAAAGTAAAATTATCTTAATAACTTTCATAATTTATTCATATTTTAACTTTTAAAAACTAAAGTATATATGCTATATAATACTGCTGAATGAAAGGTATACTCATATTTTTGTATATTTTTCAAATATTAAAACTAAATTCAAATTGGATAGAACATCAAATTTATATTCATTTAGAAAATTTATTATCGAGGTACAATAATGAAATATAAAACAAGAAATATTTCACGTTATTTTCTTAGGCAATTTTTAGTAATGAACACCGTAAAATATTCGAGAACATATTAGTTTTGTAATTATAAAGTTTCATTTAATTAATTCATATTGAAAGAAAACATATTGCATTCGCTTAGCATTTTTTGATTCCAAGTTCTATAGAATAAGTATACAAAATTTTCTCAAATACAGACCTCAATTTCAAGGAAATTGAAAGAAATATTGTTATCATTGTCAAATAAAATACCTCAGAATCAAATTTATATGAATGCTAAATTGATTTTTTGTCTGAAATACAAGATACTGATTGCAAAAAAAAAGTCATAAAGCGACTCAGAAAACTTATTCTGCTGAATATAATAAAAAAAAACTTTTCATTTATCTCACAAAATAAAATTGTTGTTGCAGTCCTATATCACTCGTAATAAATGTAATTGTAAGGGATTAGTAAAGCATACATGCTTAGTCTTACCTTTGATAACTTTCTGCTTTCACTGACAATATTACAGGATTTTACTAGTTTCCAGATTTGGCATTTATCCAGCTGAAAGAAAACTACACTGAAAATCATATTGAGCTTCATGGAGAAGAATAAATCTCATTGTAAGAAATGCGATACATAAGAATTTAATCTTTTTTTCTTACTTAAATAAGAATAACATATTAATATATACCAGATAAAATGAGGAAATATATATGTAAACATTCAGAATTATTTATAAATATAACAAAATCACTTCCATTTAGTAATGTTTAAAATTTTCTAACTTTCCTCATATTTTTCTATTTATTATATTATAATAGTTATTTTCTACATATTAAATTAATATTAAAATCTGAGAGTTAAAATATGTTTAATTAATTAAACCATTAATCATAAACTACATTTTCTCTAAGCTATATCTAAATTAAACCATTAAAATTTTCATTAGCAGTAAAATCTATTTTCAGAAGACAAATGTACACTTCACCAATTTTTAAAATGTACATTAAATAATTAAAATAAAATTTAAGAAGCAAACATTGAAACAAAAAATAATGCTTCTCTAACATGTCTTTAAATCATCTGCTTTCAATCTCCACTTCCACTTTACGAATATAGCATACAATTTATCATTACTTATCATTATCCCAGAGTGTCGACAGCATACGAGGTATTCCTATGCTGACGCTCCAGTGCGTCAGTGGCAATAAATAGGTTAATTGTTTTGATAAAATGAATTTAAAAAGCTAAATTAATGTCAGAAATTAAAGTGACCTTTTCATAAATGTATAAATACGAATATTAAAAAATATTGTACCAACATATATAGTAATAATTTAAATCAACAACATTGTAATAATTTAAATTAAATATATTGTTGTACAGATTATATGCTTGAAAACAACGAAATATTTATTTATAAGAATTTTACTTTAAATAAAATTATTACTTATTGTAAAATATAATCATCGTTAGATTTTTAATCAACCTCAAGAAATACAAGTTTATAATGTTTAGTTAACTGCATTAAGTGTAAAGGAATACTTCTAATACTCTGACTCCAAAAAAATAAAGAAATTGCAAATCTGTATTAATTAAATTTACATATGAATAAATGGATAACAAACATAATAACGAATTTCCGAAAAAAATTAAGTAGATTTTGTGAAGAAAAATAGATGTGTTATTATATAAGAGAAATATCATTGTGGACTTAAACCTACAATATATAGAAGCTCTAGTTTTGATTTCTAGCATTTTTTTATTTACAAATCGATTTTGTAACTAATTTCTAAATGAGATTGAATATTATCAAAATTAAGTAAATGTGTGTCACATGCAAAAATAAAATATTTACTACTAGTATTTTAAATACAGAAATATTAATTTTTTAATAAATTAAATAACGTTGATTTATTATTAACTAATCGAGGATATTTCTGATCTATCTAAAATAAGAATTAATTTTTAAACGCAATATAATATTTCTGCATCTAGAGGAATTCTGAGCTTAGAATTAGATCACTTCAAAATTTATTTCAGATTTAAAATTATTTTCATAATTGTGTATTTAAAACAACAGATTAGTTTTATAGATAAGGAAATGAATCTTAAAACGAAAAATAATGATAGAAAAATAATTTATTATTCCCTTTTTACATACAAACATTAATATTTTAATCTTCATTGAATATAATTTACTTTAAAGCATGTTCTTTTAAAATAATAAAGCAAAGTCATATTTACATTCAATATAGAGTTCATTGAGAAAATTAAGATTTTTATTTAAAACATAGATGTCATCAGAACTGAATTTAAGTTTTTTTCTTATCATATTAAAATAATAAATAGGCAGAGTATCATGATTTAATTTTGAGTCATAAATAATAATTAAATAATCCTCTTATGTAAATTTATTTTTAACCGAAACTCATAAGTTCATGTGTGAAATGAATTTCCTTCTCGAAATTAACTGTCCTTTTTGGAAACCAACACAGAACTTGATGAAAGTAGATAGTGGCTTCTTTTGTTCCTTCTTAATTAATTTCACCTTCTTAATTAAACTTTATATCACCTATATTATATTACTTAATGTTGAAAAAGAATACTCGTCAGAATTTTATTGTTTTTACGGAGAAGAAAATGATAAACAAATTTAAATGAAGTATTGTAAAAAGAGAAGTTCACTGAATACGGAATTGCTTAATTCAAAAAAAATACCTCAGCTAATTTTAAATATAATATTTATAATGAACTAAAAGCAGATTACATTAATTTAAAAATAGATTAAATATACTTATATAATATATTAGTTAATAAAATTCTAAAGTTAATGTTATATATTTTAATATTTTAAACATTATTTCAATAATTTTCAATAATAGAGTTATTCAGGTATACATTTGTATATATATATATATATATATATATATATATATATATATATATATATATATATATATATATATATATATATATATATATATATATATATATATATATATATATATATATATATATATATATATATATATATATATATATATATATATATATATATATATATATATACATATATATATGCATATATATATATATATATATATATGTATATATATATAGCAATAAATGATTTTCTTTTTTAACAAATAATTTAACTAGTTAATATACTAAAATACTCTTTTTTTATTAGCATTCAAATCAGATGACAATGTCATTGAAGTACCATATTTTTGACACGAAATCTATTTGATGATAAAAAATAATTGCAATGTTTTGCAACTTCTTGCAATCTGAAAGCAAATCAAGTATTTTTAAGTTAGTGTATGAAAACTATTTTGTAAAATATATGATTTTATTAAAAATGTATTTATTTATGCTACATATATTTATTGTCTTTTTCAATTTTAACGCAATGAATTTATCTAAACTTTCTTGCAATTAAAAATGAATATTTATCAGTAACGATTAAAAAATCATCTGGAGATCATGACAATATCTGTAAATTGAATTTATTTCGATTAAAAAATACACAATTTGCAAAAATGTATGACTTGACTGTTTAATTTTGTACTCGAAGTCTTTGTGTAACAAATCGAAAGTCTCAAAATCAATGACAAAAGAGATAACCATGGTGAATCTACTATACTAACAAAGTCTAATTATATTGTCACCAGTTACAAATACCCATCATGTTAAATAAATGATTTCTGAATGTAGTCATAACGCATAACCACCACCATGAAACTAAAAGAGGAAACACTGGAGCATCAGAATCATATTTTTGGTTAGGAACGATTCATCTAGGCAAAAGAAATAATTATTACCAGTTTAAAATGACATGCATGCAGATGACTATAAAATCAGCCACCATGTAAAATATTATATTAGGTTGCTTGGCATGACCCTGGCTAAAATTAGTAATATATGAATCAGGTGTATATTATGGAAATTCTGAACTAAATTATAATTCCTATAAGCGAAAAAAACTAACTTATTGAGACTAGAATATCATAAAATGCGTTATGAGATATAAAATATAAATACTAACTGTACCAGTTTTTTTAAACTTATTTCCCGTATATGAGCTATTGAGATGATGATTGTATTGCGATTAGTAAAAGTTTTGCAATACTAAAAGCAGCACCTTAATTATACTATGGAAAACATTATTGTGGTGTTGGAAGATAAGAAGGGCTCATGCATTACTCTGTAATTAGAATGAGATTTGGATGAGCATAACATATCCCGGATATATATTTTTGATATGCATAAGTTTCGCAATGATTGGCAAACCTAAGGTATTTTGGCAACCTCCAGATTTGTTGGAGATAAAATTAGGATGTAGGAGCTAATAATTTTGGCTTATAATTCCATTGATTTGTCAGTGACTTATGATTACTTCAAATTATCACAAACTCTAGATTCTATTAAATGAGCTTTTGGAACAATTATTTTCATAAACAGAATAATAATACTTACCTTTACAGTTTAAAGTCCAACTTGAAACTTACAAAATAAGTTTAGGCAGATTGTTACTGTTATGCACTAAATCAATTTTTCAATATAATTCTACAATAGAAAATATTTGGAATAATTCAATACACTTCGAATTAAATGATATTAGTTATATTTTGTTGAATGCCAGAGACAGTGTTAATTAACGAAGATATTTCTCTTTCCTCTGTAATGAGCAAAATCTTTTTGAAGAACTCAATCAATCTCCGGGAGAAATAAACTTTGAAATATTGGATTCAACTAATAATAACAAAACAATTTTTTATACATTTTCTAGTTATAGTGCTTTGCTTTTAACGAAAGGTTCAGTGGAAAACCAACACTTAGCTTTTCATACCATAGTGGATACAACTCACTGTTTGTCAGTAGGAAATAAACAATCAAGATTAGAAATGTATCGTTGTTACTTCTAAATAACCACTCTTTGTATAGAAAGTAAGGACAAATTGCTCACGTCTATATAACAATTAGGGTATTAACATCTATTACAAGAAGTTTGTGATTGTTCCACTATTATAAATGCACTGATTATGATGTAATTATCATTTTCGTAAATTTTGACTGTAATTATTGACACTAAAAAATCTAAATGATAATTGATAGCTGCGATCACTTCGGTTGTCTTTTTTCAGGCGTTTCAATTCATTTTAATACCCTTTTGTTTCTTCTATTTAGCTGTTTTTGCTTTCCATTATTTGATATTCTGAGCATATTTTACACACTGTATGTCCATTGATACTATTCTAGATAACACACCAGTATCCATACACTTCTCTTTATAAGTTCTACCATGTCATTCTGAAATAAGCATGTGTTTTTTTACATAGTGTTAATTTTATTGATGGACTCTCTACTTCCAGAAACGCAACGAAATGTTTCATTTTCTAAAAAGTCCCACTGCTTAGTGTGACAAAAATAGATTTATCTCTACAAATGCCTTTTTGCAGCAGGCATATCTCTTAACTGTACCAAGCTACTTCGAGATGAGTTTATATATCGAATTCAGTAATACGTTTAGTATTTGGAGGGAGGGTGCATCACTTATTAATGGTGAACTAATAGTAATTTCTTACATATTCAAAATATATAAGATTATACATACACCATTTAAGTATACAAAATATATAAATATGTGATGTTAGAAACAACACAAATGTAAGTTAAGCCCTCCTGTGTTACTGATAAGTGTCATTGTTTTAGTGATAAGTAGAATGTATGAAAATTTCCACATTGAAGTTGGCATTAGAGAGAGAGACGATGTGACAATTACCTTGGTGCTTATTGTATATTAATATGTAGGCGTAATTGAATCTATGATATTTAAATCTTTTATTAAAATTTAAATTCATAAAGATGTGTTTTTATTCGCATATTGCCAAAAACATAAATATAAAAGATATGCTTCTCTCTTTTGATTCATGTTCTTAAGAAAATATATTATTGATATAAATTCCAATGAAATTAGTAAATTAATTTAGAATATTTACTGAAATTTTAAATTGTAAGTGTTATATGGTTATCTATTAAGAATGCAAAGTTTATTTCTTTATACTTCGGAATATATCACATACATGCAAAAATAATCAAAAGGAAATAACTATTTAATAATATTTATAGTGGATTTATTATATTAAACAAGAATAATCAAAAAAATCAGAGATAACTATTATATTGATATTAACCTATTATTTTAAAGCATAGTTAATATTTTAAGCATAAGGAATACTTTCAGGTGTGAGATATTTGAAATCAAATCTAAGTAATTTTTATATAAATCATCTCTTTTAACGCAGGTTTAGGAAATTAATTTAATCATAATTAAATCTTTCTAGAACACATATCATATATTATAAGCGAAATATGTGGATTTCTGCATTTTTAAATAAATCGCATAAACTAACTTTGTTATTAGCAATTACAGTACTGTAAAATTATCAATGACACTTAATTTTAAATTTTTAATTTTTAATTCAGAATAAAAATTTATAATCAAATAATGATCAAAAAGGGTAAACTGATACACATGAGACTGAAACAGAAACTCTAACTTCTTTATTTAAATTATTTTACTTGATATCAAATTTTAAATATATTTAAGTCAAATTTATGCTTAGTTTATTTTTAATATATGCTAAACAGTGATTGAAAGAAAAGCTAAAATATTTGAACTGCATATACATTGTTTTTTGTTCGTATTCACACGCAATCTCTTCAATCTTGACTTAAATGGTAAGAAATAGAAGTTGGCAAACACAAAACATTTTCACAAAAATAAATTTTGTAGTGTTTTGCTTTATTTGCACCAAGATGATTTTTATTGAAGTTTAAAGAAATAGCCTTGTGATTAGAAATAGATTATTTCTTAAAATACATCATATTTTATTGATAGCATGGATATTTTCTTATAGCATTTTCTTATAGAATTTTATTCCACAGTTTATTAATGATCAATTAAACAATCAGTTTATCCCAGTTTATCAACAAGTATAAATTTATAAAATATCAAAAAAAACTATAATAAATATACTTAAAAGCTATTGCCAGTTGAAATTATAGCTTAGGTTTTACCATGCAAAATTAAACAAATTTGAAAAAAAATGAGCATAATTTTCAGTTTAAAAATAATACAACCAAAATCTTTGTAGTTTCTCAATATTTTATTATAGAATTCAATGTAATTATTATTGAAGAAAAAAGTGAATTTTTAAATGAATATCTTAAGTATTTTCTTAATTTTAAAAAATCTAATTTTTCTCTTCTATTTCTATTTTTAAATTTATGATATTTGAGATTTAAAATAGAAACAAGAGTGAAAAATGAAATTATCAGTGAAATTTCAGAATAATGAAAATATTTTTGTACAGTATTAAATTTTGATACCAGAAAGAAAATGGATATCATTTATCAATGAAATGTTTTTATAAAACATGTATTAAGTTAAATGTTTTTACAAATGATATATGTTTGTAAATTTATTGCATTACAGCACAGAAATTTAAACAGATTTGCCTCCAATTTTTGATTTTTATCTCATGTTATTGGGAACAATGTATAAGTATCGATTTTGTATCTATTCTGTCTTGGGGTTTTGCCAGCAATAAAACTTTGATTTCAATTTTCCTTATTTCAATTTAGAGTTATTGCATGATAAAATTCTGCGTTTTCGGTAATGTAAAAATATTATTGTATTTGCTATTGGATTTTAATGTAGACTGCATATTATCTAATCGAATACTATTTCAAAATTTTTTATTATTCTTAGTAAAAGCAAGTATTTTAGCATCTAAATATTCTATACTAAAATAATATTTTATAAATAATCATATAAACTCAGTTTCATAATGATTACGTTTTGTGTTCGCAACACATAGTGTTACTTAAGAATTATAAAAATAGAGAATGTTACAAAAATATTTAATTACTATATATATATATATATATATATATATATATATATATATATATATATATATATATATATATATATATATATATATATATATATATATATATATATATATATATATATATATATATATATATATATATATATATATATATATATATATATATATATATATATATTAAAACAAAAAAATTATAATTCGATATTTAAAGTAAAATTGAAAAATACCTTAAAGTTCTTATTTATTGATATTAATCTTTATTAAAAATATTTTATTGCACAAAAATCTAAAAAATTTATTTATTATTTAATTTTATCTATTATGATAAAGATACATACTAACTAAAAAACTATATAAGCAAATATTTTTTTTATATTTAAGGAATACATTATTATTTTAATCTAAGTATAGTAATAATTAGAATCTACAGAAAATAGTCCACATATATTTACTGTTGGATCAAGCTTATTACAATTGTAGAATGCTATTGAAATTGAGTTGTGTGTATATATATATATATAAATGTTTATATATATATATATTATGTTTATATATATTATATATATATATATATATATATATATATATATATATATATATATATATATATATATATATATATATATATATATATATATATATAAATCTTTATAATTGTTTAGGCTGTTGAATTCCAAAACTATGATTGCTTGTAAACGCTGGAATATAGTTTCATTTACGCATTTTTAACTGCCTAAGCACTTTCAATTTGTCTAAGCACTTGGGGAAATAGTCAGATGACTTTTGCAAATCTATATCAATTTGGCAGAAAAATAAGTTTCAATTATGTTTAATAATTTTATTTTCGCAATTTGTGATATTTCCTATAAATTATTATATGTCTACAGACTATTGTGATTATCTTAATAATTACGGATGCTTAGAAAAATGTAGAAATCATGATTTAATTATTGTGATGGAAAAGTTCTTTATTTCTCCATGTATTCATTTCATTCAGTATCCAATTAAAAAAAAATTTCAGGAATTTCAAATTCACTTAGTCTTATGTTAAATTTTTAAATGTTCAAAATATGCATTATATGTTATTCCTAATATTTATGTCAATACAATTAAATCCCTTGATTCAAATATACAATTTTTGATGTATAGTTATTTACAAAACTATAAATCAAAAAGTAATCAATAATACAATGCTCTCTAAAAATATGTTAATATGCTTTATATAAAAAGAAGAGTGTTTTACAACATATTTATGATTTCAATAAAATTCAAATTAAAGCCAGTAGTGACTGTAGTGTATTATATAGTTGTAATGTGATTACTGTGCGATAAACACTTTGTAGCAACATTTCAAACACATTGTAGGATAAACTAGGTATAGACAGGTGGTGTATCGAGTTTGGGATCATTTTTTTAAATATTAATCTACAATTCAATATTGATTCATAACTACTACAAGAAACCTCATCTGAGATGAAAATTAAATACCCTCAAAGCGAAACTGAATTGTATATTGTTGATCATTCAGAAGCTATAATGTGGCAATTGATTTTCATAAATCAGTCACTGTATTCAGTATATCAGTATGACATTTGAAATGTAAAGTGGTGTTCATAGCGTCTTTCAATAATTTATTCTCTTGAAGAAACAAAAGTTACTAGGCACAACCACATATTGAAACCTGAATCTCGAAGTAGGAGTTTGTGCAGGGCTATTGTTTTCTGCATCTCTATTATGTCTACAATACTGCAGGTCTTTTAAATAAGTTAAGTATAATGCGGTTTTTTTTTATTGAAATTCACCATTAGGATTACTCGCAACGCTTTTACCAACATCAACTAAGGAATATAAATTATATTATGATCCATTATAATGAAATAAACTTGATCTTTCCTTAGAACTAAAATGACCCCTGCATCTGCAGCTTTCATAAACTCCTTTATTATTAGTTATTAATTAGTAATTATTAGAGAATTAGAAGTTAGATGCATACGTGTGTATGAGAATCTTCGTAATTTAAAAGCTAAGACATAGCAGAGATCCTCCAATATATGAAAGAGTTATGTAGCTAGGAAGAAATAATTTTAACTAATAAACTATATTTAGGTTTTCCTAAGATTAGCCTTTTACATTACTTCTAATATTTCTATTTTGTTTACTCAAATTTTACACAGGATTTGCACTGGCCTCTAAAAGTTAAGGAAAAACATGAATTTTAAAGTTTACCATAAAAATATGACTCTAGCTGTAAAATTTATAGTTTATGTAACTGATAAAAACGTACTAATTTAAATTTATGCAAACAAGCAAGCTACCATTTTTATATAAAAAAACAAGAGTATATGAGTGTGAGAAAAACATGGAAACATCAAACTTTCGTAATTACATATGTAACTTTGGTTGGTTTCAAACTTTTGCTAGCTTATTGATTAAGAATAATCAGTGGAGTCCCGCAATGTCTGAGAAATAATAAGGTGGCAGGTGGTCGTATGTATAGAAAGGGGCATGTCAAAGGCTTAGGCTTCTATGTGGCTATATGTGCCTCGCCATGTGGTCCACCATCTCTGAAATCAACATCAAACCAAAACTTATTGTCCAGAAGACATGTTCTAGGCCTATCACAAAATACAAGAGCATTTTATAGCACTTTCTGACAAAAGGAGAAGAAGCAATTCTATTCCACAACTAGATGCAGACCATTCTATAGCATCAAGAAAAAGAATGTCCACAAATACGGTTCGAAGTCATTTTCACTACTCAGGTCTCTTAAAGGAGACCGGTTATAACAGCCCAGACAACAGTGAGGTGAGAAGAACACAAACAACTTAGAAAATCTCGCTTATCTTAAACAGGAGAACCGTTTCCTGGACCTGACAGCGATGGATTTCTGTACTTTCGACAGACAAGCACATATTTACGCAGGAAATCAGTTCAAGACGTTTGATGATCTGGATAGAACAAAGCACCAGTTACCATCAATACAACACAATGAAGCGACACAATTAATGCGGTGGAAGAATAATAATTTGGACAGGGATCTCATTCGGTTGCAACATTGACCTCCATGTTTTCTAGGGAGGAACTGTGACTGGTATGAGATATTTGGAAGATATCCTTAGCACCTATGTCCACCCATAAGCCGTTGCAATTAGTAATTATTTCATTCATGGTAACACACGACGTAATTGAGCTGTAGTTGTTGATGAATATATTGAAGGTCTTGGTTTGGATTGATTAGAATGGCCAAACTTGAACTCCAGACTTGAATTGCATAAAGCATATGTAATCTTTGAAACAAGTTGCTGTTTTATATACTTTCCCAAGGTCTGTAGTAGGGGTGGAAGACAATAATCTGTGTCTGATCTTTACTTCCCATTACGTGAAACGACAACTTAATTGACAGCGTGGAAAAAGAGAGAGAGTTAATACTACTAATACATTTAATTTAGGGCAAGGAATATTCTTGAGTAAATTCCTTCTTGTTAAGTTTCCCCATGACATTTTACCACATAAAACTGTGATTATTCCTTTTTCTCGAATCATTTTTTAAATTGTTTTTTGTTATAAATCATTTATGAGCTTTTCAAACGACGTTCTTTCGTGCAATCATAACATACCTGTTCTGTGGAAATGTCATCTAACTTTGTTGTTTAAAAATGCATATTAAATTAGACTGAAAAATCCGGTTGTTAATTAACATTTTTTGGCCAATGTAATTAATACATTTTAGTTCTTACGTTATTAAAATAAATTAAATAGACATTCTTAGTTAAAAATATACTATAAATAGTTATAAATGCGTTGCAAAATATATTAGATTTGCACTTAAATTATTTTATGATTTTAATATATTGTGTTCTATTACTATTTTTATTCAACTTCAATTTATTATATTTATTAATACAAAGCATTTTTAAAAGTATTCGCATAACACCAATCTCTCCGTATGAATATACTATATGCATATGTATAAAGGCATTTCTTATTTGAATTTGTTTTCAATAAATAAAAATCTTGGCTTCAAAAAATTAAAAACTGAGTATTTCATTCGCTTGAATAAATGACATAAGAAAATATTTTCATTGATTAGTAATTTAAGATTTCAAGTTAGAAAGATACATTTAGGCAGTTAATCTCAACAGAAAAATAATTACTTTTGTTGAGTGAAAAAGTATTTTAATTTGAGGCAGGACTTATGGACAGTTCATTAATTTCAAAGAAAGTACAAATCATTTTCAATTTTCCAAGTGAATTCTTTTGAATAATTTGCTTCGGTTTAAGAAGTTCGTACAACTTCCTTTATGATTAATGTTTCGTTAAGTATAATAATTTATTAAGAAATAGTTGCAAATAAAACCTAAATCTGTTTACAGAAATCTTATACTGTTATTAAAGCTAGAAGTCAAATGAAAGTTATATGTCTATATACTTTCATAACAATGAAATTTATAAAGTGAATTTTTCCAACCAATAACAATTTACAGCAATTTCAAATATTGAAGGTATGTTTCAAAATATATTAAATATTGAGAAACTTTTTCTTCTCATGTTATAATTGAAATCATTTAAATTGAATATTTGTATAGCACTTTAATTTTACGTGTCGTAAAATGTATTTGAATCGTTATATAGTCATCATTTGCAAAATATATTTTCTTTCATGCTTCAGTAATTATAATTTTTATTTAAATTACTCTTTATAAGTGAAAAAATGTAGTTTAAAAATTATATTTAATTGTAAAGTTACTAAAATTATATCCTTAATTTATGTTTCTGAATGCATTAAAATATAAACAAAATTAAAACATTCAAACTATTTTATCAAGAGTTTTAAAAAATACAAAAGAATTAAATTATTTAAAATTATGTAAATTAAATATAATAAATATTCTATAAAACAAAATTGATAAGTTAAGTATTCCTTAAAATATAAATTTAGCTATATTTAAGTTTTAATTTGATGAATTGTCATTATTAATTCATAAAGTACAATTGAACCCAGCTTCATAAAAAAATGCATGTACAAGTGTATGCCGATTTTTGCGTTTGACATTGATAATTCGTTTTTATTAGTTATGGGAGTTAAGGAGCGCAATGTAACGGATAGTATCACGTTTTTAATAAGATATAAATATATTTAAATGTAATTATTATTAAAATATATGTTAGGTTTTAATAATATTAATTAAAGATATGTCAAACCATTGTTATTGTTAAATAACAATTAAATGAAAGCCATAGGTATTTTGTATCTAAAAGTAAATTTAGAATTGCTTTTGAATCCTAATTGCAAATCAATTCATAAATTCTAAGAAATTAAAATAAAAAAGAAATTGTAATTCTTTGAAATGAGTCCAGTTTTATTTTTCTAAATCATTGTTGTTATAACTGAAGTCAAATACTGAGCCACATTTCAAAAATAAGCGGAAAATACAAACATACAGCTGTTTGCTGTTTTGTTTAAAAATTTTAATATTAAAAAAAACCCTTTTCAGTATATTTTTTAACAGGAGTGTATAAATAGATGATATTTGAAAATACTTTTTGCTTATTTTCAAGTTTTTCTCACAAAATAGATAACATGAAATTGTTTTTCTCCACATATTTTGTACAAAAATTCTGCTAAAGTTTATAGGAAGCATTCTTTGTATCAAGCCGGAGGGTGTTTTTGCTAATAGATACTTATCTGTTGTTTTTCATTCAAGGTAGGATTTTCTTAACGCTGAAAAAATGTAGATTTTATGCTCCTTTTTGAAGCAAAATTAGTTTTCGTTCGATTCATTCAAAAAAGATAAGAAAATGCACATTTAGGAAGAATTATTTTCGCATTATATTTTTTTTTCAAAAAATGCATATTAGTTTACAGCTCATGTTTTTGGCCACATTCTTAAAATTGTATCTTTGAAAATTACTTATTATTTCTAAAATTATTTCTGAAACATTCTTATTTAAATCAAGAAATTTGTAGCATTTTTCTTTATGGTCAGATTACATATGCATTGTTTAATGATTTTGTACTTCAAAATTATTGAATCATAAAAATCATGAATAATGAAATATATATAAATAAATTTTTGCTGTTAAATATTTGCCTAGTTTTTGTTATTACACTTATTATCCAGGTATAATTTAAATTTTTTCCACCATAAAGTGGTTCTTTCTTTCGTTCCAGATGAGATCATGGTTACAACACTTTATTGCAATTCTCATTCGTTAAAAATGTCCATGGCGTTAGAAAATGTTTTACCTATATCACATTGTATTGAGATGGTTTCGTTTATAAAACTTGTTGATGAATTTGCAGCCAGACTTTAGATATCTTCGAGGGGCAGCAAACAAGGCTAAGTTCACAATCAAATATCTGATTGTCTTCGAAGAAGAGAAAAAATACATTCATGATATTTATTAGTAATAAAGAAGTACTTTTAAATTACAATTTTACCGTTTTTGAAAATTTTAAAAATCTAGAAAATCACCGGTTGTTTTAAAAAATTAATTTTCAAATTTTTGGCGATATTGCTTTCAAAATTAAACCTATGGAAAATAGAACAGAAGGAAAAGCAAAATGCAAAAATACTTAGCTTCTATTTTACGGTTAGTTTAAATCATCAAGGACAATTATTTTTTTTAATTTTTCTGTTTTTTTCACTCAAAAAAAAAAAACGAAAATAATAGTAGTTTAACCAGGAATGTAAACATGATATCCAACACAGAAGAATGCTTCGTACCCCAAAAAATAAAGTTAAGAAATTTTGTCAAATTTACAAAATCTTAAAATGCGCCAAAATTAAGTGGTGGAGGGTAAGGAAAATTATTATTTAATTTCAAATTTTTTCTTACATTACCATGAATTTTACTCTAATTTGAGATATACTCGAAAAGTTTAAGTATTCTTTAAGCTTTGATAGTAAACTTAGTGATAAATAAAAAAAAGAAATTCATTAAAACATTTGTTTCGCAGAGATTATAAATATAAATGCATAGCAAAATTTTAAGACACGTTTTCGAATCTTCTTTAGGTAGCAATAAATTGTAGAATATTTTTTCTGCTGTTTGCAGCATACTTAAAATCTTACATATAGAAGATGTTAATGTATGCATAATATTGATTTCTTATGATCATATCAAACTTTATCCTATATTTGTTATGAAATATTTTACCTCAGACTTGTGATACGATAGTTTTGAAAACTATTTTAGTAAATTCTAGAATTTTCTTAATACTAAGCGTATAGGAATGTTAGATAAATATTTACATTGATCAATGATTCAAAAGCAGTTTCTTCAATTATAAATTATTATTTCAATGATATTACTGGGAAACAGCATGACTTTTCTAAACAAAATTGAGAAACCTCCAAAGTAGTTATTAATTTAGCATATTTCCACAGTTTGAATCTGCTTAGGATCAAAGTCTCACTAGGTTCTAGATACAGGAGAGTGTATTATATACCAGTGATTTTGGTTCATCCCCACACAACCACTGTTAAACAATGGAAGATGTATGCCAAGAATGTTTTTGCATTCATTTCTGTAGGAATGTTTGTTTGGAAAATATCTGAATTTTCTTTGTGACGCATAGAAATTTATACTGCTAGAAGTTCATTCCATGATGTCGAAAAATCAGCTTAAATTATTGGAGGAACATATTATTAAGAACAAGAAAATATTTAAATACGATTTTTTGAACACTTCATTTAGAGTGAAAAATATAAAATATTTATAACCCAAGTAAGTTCATATATTTTTCTTTTGAAGTAAAGATGTTTTCAGCTTAAAGATTAAAATTAAATAAAAGTTCAGAAAGAGCCATTCTTAGTTACATAACAGAAAAATCTATTTATTGCACAGTTTAATTAAGAATTCACATTTTAAAATGAGATATCGAATAAAATATTTTTTATCAAACAATATTAATATCATCTTTTAGTCAAGAATAATGAAAATATCAGGAAATATGTATAGAGTAAGTGAAATATATAAAACGTTAAAATGTTCCCCTTTATTTTAGGCCATAAAATTTTAATCAAAGTATATACTTTAAATTTTTTACTATGAACATTACTAAGATAAAGTCTAAGAATGTTTTCTTCACAATTCAAAAATTCGTAAAATTTTTACTCAATTACTACAAAATATTTAGATAATTATTTGTCCAATTTTTACTTAGATTTCCTACAATATATATTTGACAATATTTGTGATAACAAGCTTTGCTAATATTTTATTACATAAAATTTGTTGAGATTGAGGGAGAAATTGAAACCTACAAGTGCATACTTTTACTTTTTTAAATGTCTTCTAAGTAAGTTAATATTTTCTTCATAATTATTATCACTCAAAAATTAAATATTTTATTTCAAGAGAACTATTTTTTAAAGGTAATATTAACTTCAAATGAATGAGTAGAATTTTTCGTATTATGGGAGAAGTTTGGGAGAAAAGATGGTATGCCACCAATATATCAAGATTACGGACAAACATCTAAATAAATCAACGATATATCAATTATTTATGATGCGAAGAAAACAAAAGTTTAGTTTTTAAGAAAAAATCATTCAGATTTCTAATAAAGTGTCTGAGTATTAAAATCTAAGCATGATTAAAAAACAATTTGGGATTATTTATTAGCTTTGTTTTTTACAACAAAGATACATCTATAAACAATAAAGAAAATTTAGAAATGCTTTATTAATTAAAAGGCTTTTAAAATTAGAAAATGAATTTTTATAAACTGCACCAACATTGAAAAACTTTCTTCTATTTTCAATGCGAAGGTAATTTAAAATACTGTATTGCAGATGTAAAAATGCAGATGTGGTATGAAACATTTCACAGCGCATTTTTAACGCATTTTCAAGTTACAATGGCTTGCAGTTTTCTTTAAGAAACAGTAAAATTTTATAATAGGAGAGTAAAAAATCAGCATTCTTGTATATAATTCATAAAAAATATACATTCAATGTTAAAATTAAAATTATGTAAAACTGAAATATAGCATTTGCTTATCTGTATAATAATTGTAATATACTATGTAAAATTTATGCATCAATCAGTAAAGTAAGAATGGTTAAATTCAAATTAATACTATTCAAACGTAAATGATTTTCCATTCAAATGAAAATTGAAACCTGATAGTAATTTGTACATGATTTTTCAATTTTTTCCCTAGAAAATAACATTTTATTGCAAAACAAAACTATGCTATCTTTATACCAAGTTTTCAGAGTTTACTTATTATTTTTATGCAGTAACTATGACATCCGTAAGATGTTTCAATTGAAATCCTTTTCATGATTTCCAAGAAGTTTTTTTAACAAACAATGAAATCCTCTCGTATGTTTGCTCACAGATGCGCCATCCTCGTTCATGTCAAATAAATGTTTTTCAATAAGAGGATGCAATATTCTTACATGCAAACGCTATGATACTTTGTTAGTTTTAATATATAGGATTCCAAGAACTGGAATACAGAATAACATTTTATTATCATCAACATAAGGAAATTTAAAAAAGGAAGTTTCATACTAATATACCTTATTCTCAGGTGACAAATATCTTCTTTGTTGTCTTGATTTAAAGTTTTCAAATTATTACATCTTTTCATATTTCTTAAATCTGATGACTGTTTTGAAACAGGTTCAAAATCCTTGATATTTTACATTGCTTTGAAATTACTAAAACCATCCACAGAATTGAGATACTTAAATGCTAGTATTCTTTTTTATTTATAACATTTATATGGTTCATATTTACATGTCAAAAGTTTTAGTTATTTGATTTCTATTATTTCTATATTGAAGTTCAGACGTATTTACATTACAGAAACAATGCCCATAAAACCATATTTGCATGTCAATTTTGTTTTATTTAATAACATTTGATTATAAAGTATCAATACTTTGCTGTTTCGTAATTATGAAAATTACTTGTATCTGAATTGTATCAATTGAAAATTTTTAGCTATATATTACGGTGATGAATAATAAAAGAACATTTATAAAAGGTTTTTTTATTTTGTAAATAACTTAAGGAAAGATTCATTTCATTTATAAACATTTGATATTTTATCATCTCTATCTGTAAAATTATCTTTACGTACTAACTCATTAGGGGTTTTTATGAAATTTTTCATTCGTAAATAATTTTAGAAAGGATTAATTTCATTTATAAACATTTAATAGTACATCATCCCTATCTTTACGCACTTATTTATTAGGTTTTTCCTGAAATTTTGTCAAAGTAAAAATGTATAGAAATTAAATCTTCGTAGAAATTCTAGTTTTCCTTTAAATTTCAAGAATGTCTAGGAATATCTGGAAAAATAATATTATTTTCTTTTTCTATTTAAAATAGTAGAATTGAAATTTTTAGCTGGATAAATATGACGTTGGGTAAAGAAGATTAATTGTTGTTTACTGAATTAAAAATCACACTTTATTGTATAGGCAAAACGTAATATTTAAGCAACAACTCTTTTGATTATTTTAATAGTTACTTTTACTTAATTAGCTACCTATATTCACGTTTGTTCATTTCGTTGCTCAAAAATCTAATGTTTCATAGTTTCACGATATAGTCCTAAGTGTCTAAAATTATCAATAAAATTTGTGTATAAATTGGCAATAAATAAACATAATATTTATTTATTATATTTTTGCAAATCTTACACAAAGTTTCAGAAAAGATATTTTAAAATTGATAAATTAAAACTTTAGTAGCTTACTTACCTATCAATAATTAGTTGTCTTCATTTCATTCATATTTAATTAACAGATAATATGGATGATTCTATTCTTATGCTGAGAGAGAGATAGAATACTATACATAGAATTTGAAATTTACTCTTAATCTATCTTGTTTATCCTTTTTCTAACTTTCGTAGCAATACATAGTTAAAGAGATTATGTAACCTTCTGGACAAAAATGATAATCATGTATAAAAATGCCAAATTTAAAATAACCAGAAGACTCGTCATTACTTAAAATTTTGTGGTATCACTCAATTCTGGAAAACATCATGTATATACCTTAGGAATCAGATAACTTTAGAACTAAATATTTAAAGGAGTGATAACTGAGATCTACAAAACTGACTTTTAAAATTGAAAACTACGATAAGTGATTCTGTCTCTAAAATTATCTAACAGCATTGGTCGAATATATAAGAAAATGGGTGGAGTAATCTCATTTAAATAGCTCACAGTAATATCGTTTATGTCAAAGAATCAAGAATAACAAAGCTCTGCTTCATTTCTGTGGGCTCACCATGACATAGTGATAGAAAACTGTCCTTCAGAATGAAAGGTCTGAGGGTCAGTCCCAGAAATGATTGAGAAACAGGAAATATTACGTTAGATGAGTATGCATGATTGTCGGGGTGGGTGCCTTAGAGTTTTTTACAGTTTCCTTCCTTGTGACACTGTTATTGTTATTGTCCGAAGCTGTTGCTATAAAACATGCTCTAGAAATAATGCAATCCAACTCTCATTGAAAATACTGTATCTTTATAGATAGCATGAGTGTGGTCCTGCAATTAGACCGTTTTAGTGATAAATGTCATCCAATCATTGTGGAAACATTGGATATTTTAAATATATAGAAGAATAAAGGATTTCACATCTTGTTTTGTTGGGTACCAAATCATGTTGGCATTGCTGGGAATGAATTTGCATATAATACTTCTAAAAATGTTTCTGACGTTTTACATAAAGTATTCACATTTTTTGACATTAAACAAATTGTCAAAGATTTTATTTTCTCCCACTGGCAAAAAACACGAGATTTGCAGGCGAACAATAAATTATATAATATATCCTCCCACAGTCTTCCATTCTCAGTTGCTCTCATACGAAGAGTTGATGTAAAACTCACACGCTTTCCTATTGGACATACTAGATTTACATACAAGCACTTATTTTTGTGTTGGAATGTTCCGATTTGTGACCTGTGTTACGTATCATATACAGTACATCACATTTTAATTGCCTGTTTTAATTTCAATGATTTACGCATAGCGTTTTTTAATAACACAAATTTAATTTTATCAGACTTGATTGAGTTTAAACCACATAGAAATTTATTTGCATTTTTACGCGCAATTGGTTTTTTGAATTCTATTTGAGATCTTAATCTTTTACATAAGATTTTATTGAACTTTTAATACATGCCATCTTATACATTTGACAAGTCTTTTAACACAGAATTTTTACCTATAGTTTTAAATATTTAACCGTGCAAAAATTTTCAATATTGGACCTTGCATCAGTAAACCTGAAGTTGTAACACCTGAAGATGGCTCAATATCTATCAGAAATTCTGCTGGAAGACAATTTACGCTTTCTTTGCATATTAATATGACTTAAAATAGCCATGAACCATTGCAGCTTCTAATTTGCCTTATTAAAACACAGATTTATATTAAACATTTCAAACAAATTAGAATATTTTTAATTATGAAAGTGATCCCGTTGAAGAAATACAAACCGAGAACAATTGAGATGCTGATTCCTCATTACAATGTAACACCTGCTTTGTGCAAAGTCAGTGTTGTTACAACATGAGGATTTTAAACATTCCAGTAAACGGAGTTATTGGTGTTAACGTTTCTTGTTAAACACGTATGTAGCTTTTCCGTTAATGATATTCTTAGCTACCATCGGTTACTTTCAACATATAGGGTGAGAAAAAAAGCACATTTAGTTTACTATATCCAAACTGCAACATATTTACAAGCTGAAAATGAAAAGAAAACTTTCGTTGATATAACCCCAATCTCATGAAATTTTGTAATATATCTTTCTGTGTATAATGAGCCTCCAATAATTGTATTATCACAACGACACTTCAACTGGAACAAATGGTCACTTAGATCAATATTGATAGTAATGCATACTGTCTCTAATTTTTTTTTATTTTTATTTTTTTTTACCAAATTTTGTACATTTTTACAAAGCATGGATTTTGCCTTATTTTGGGGTATCCAATAAATTCGTACAATTCAGCAGAAATTTGAGTGCCTATACATAACAATTTTATTAATTCACACACGTGATTTATTTTAAACGTCATCTTTAAGGAACCTTTGAACAACTGTGTAAAGAAAAGAGAAACATTTTTCCCACACTGTGTGATATGCTTTGAATTTGAGGTTTGTTGACTGATGTTTTTACTACCAAATCCTGTGAATTATGCAGAACTTGCCATAGTTTTTTCTAGTTTTGTTGTCCTTAGTTTCATACAATTCTTTTGTTTGTATATGGTCTATCAATTCCTGTCACACACTAATAATTGCAGGATTATTTGTGGCTGATGCATTTGTACAAGAAAATGAGTATTGTATTCAATATTACCTTACTGTTATTATAACTGTGACCTAAGCATTTTTTTAAAATTTAAAAATCCACACACCTTCTGCTTACACTTTCTAACTTCCATGTCAGAATATAAATAAATATAGTATACAAAATAAAATACAGCACATGAAATGATAAAAAAATGCTATACCAACTAATATCTATATTATTGACAATCTAACAAGTTTAAAGCAGCTAAAGCAGATATGAAATAAATAAAATAAAATACAACATGAAGGACAATAAAACAAGGAAGACAAAATTTGAAAAATCGCTGACAAGAATAAAATGAAATTATACTATACAAAAAATATGAGGAGAGCAAGGGAACCACGTCTTTGTTAGTGAGATGATCAGCTAAGCAAATTAAGCTAAGGCATTCTTGTATAATATAAAATAGCTTAGGCATTCTTGCTTTAAGCTCAACGGTTCATGAGCTTAGTAGTTAATAGTTCTACCTTGGTCTTGGTTGTTAGTAGGGAATCAACTTTAAACCATAGTTCTCTGTCTAATGAGCCGTTATCGTCAAAAAATGACAATTGAATGACAAATAAACTATTTAATGTAAAATTCTAAAAGTTCAACACATGAAAAAGATGTTAAATGTTTTATTATTATGCTATAAGTTCTCTTATCAAGGTATGTATCAACATACTAACTGCTCTCTTTTGGATATTTTATAATTTTTAAAATGGTTGAGCTCTTTACATAAAGAAATATTTTTTTCAAGTTATGTCATTATCGTTCATTTCTTATCATTTCGTTTGTAATTTCTGACTTTATTTTTTTTCAATTTTTAACATTCAAACCCTTTTAAACTTATAAAAAAACCAAAAGTTAAAATGAAAATTTAAAAAAATTAGAAACCTTAAGTTTGTGGTTACTTTAGTATATTTACAGTTTTTTTTTATGGTTTTGGCTGTACATTAGAGAATATAAAACTTGTCATAATTCATTATTTTGAAAAAATAATGAAATAAAATTAATAAAAAGGACAGACATTTTATTTAAAAATCTCATACTGCATACTTTCTTTGCAGACCTCTGTTCTTCCAATCAACACAAAATAACGTTTTTTAAGCAGAAACTAGTTTTAACGGTTGTTATGTTATTCAATCACCTTGTCAAAAGGCTTCATTTATATCAAGATTAAAAATTCTTTAAATTAATTTCAAAGTCTTATTTCTAATGTTTTAGTAAAGTCTGAAAATATGAGGGCAACCTGCCTATATTTAATTTTATCATATAATTTATTATAGAAGAACTTAAAAAATTACTTTTAATTTTAAATTAAAAAATGGAAATAAATTGTAAAGTCTTTATATTTTTGTTTATTAAGACATAAATTAGTGTATGAATAAAACATAAATTACACTCGCATGCAAGCATTTTCAACATGGAATTTTTTTAGAAAACTTGTTAATGCCAAAGCAGTAATCATAAACATTCAGGAAATGCATTTTTAAATAAATCATTCATGGGAATAAAAATTTATTTTTGGAAAATTTTAGTGAAATAGCTGAAAGAATATTTCTTCGAGGTAACTATATATAAACGAGAAAAAAAACAAATTTTATATGTAATTAAAGATTTTAATGAAAGTAGCAACAGATATTGTATTATTTAAATATCCAAATATTATTTTAAAAAATTGAGAATTAAGGAATGGAACAATTCCTAACAATGATAGTTTGTAAATATTTGAAAAATATTAAAACAAAATTTGAACATTTCTATGTTTTATTATTTTTAACTTAAACAAGCAGAATTGTCTCATTTAACAGTATTAAAAATTTATTATTTGAGATTTTTTTGAAATGAAACAGGGATATATAAAAAATGATATTTTCCAGAAGATCTCTTTACATATCTTTTTGTGATTTCTAAAAATATAAAATCCTTTGTTTAAAAGAAAATCTTTCTCAGATGAAAGTTTTTATATATAACTTATATTTTAATGGACTTATTCTGGATGCATATTGTCAATAAGAAAACGAAGAATTAAAAAATATACATAAAGAAAGCATAATTCTTTTATTCTATACATTACAAACTTTAATTCAGAAGAAAGAATTAATTTTGAATTTAGAAGTATTTTATTTCAGGGAATACATTATTTTGTACATTCATATTTATTCATTTAAGACTGATTTTGTGGCATTGGTATTTTACTGCATCTTCATAAAAAAGTTAATATCTATCATATATTTTTATATTCAAATTTATGATTTTCTGTATTATATTTTCCGCTATTGTGCTATAGAAACGGTAATTCTAGAACAAAAATGAAATATGGCATAAAATGTTTTTTTTTATTTTGTATTATAAGTAAAATAATTTTATATTTATATATATTTTAAATATAACATTGATATTTTAAATGAACTATACATACTTAGATTCAAAATACAGAATCAAAAATATATTCAATTAATTTCAAATTAAATAATAATATCATACTAAATTTTCGATAATAAATCAACTTAAATTAAGTGGCAAATACATTGCTAATGCGTTTAGTTTTAGGATTAAAGAGGCAGACATTTTGCAATATCTCAATTACAAACTAAGTAGATTAAACAAAAATTGAATTAAATGGTGTACTATGAAATAGGATTGTGAAATTAATATTAAGCTGTCGTATTCATTTTAACTCAAATAAGTTTAAAAGAATTATTTTTAACATTCTTAAATGAAATTTATTTCAATTAATATTTTAACAGATTATATAAAAATCAGAAATAAGTAATTCAGATATAACTAAAATACATAACACATTCTGTGTATACAAATAGATTGTTGTAAAAATGTATATTTTGTATAATTTTAACATATACTTATTTTACTTAACCCGTAATAAACATAATTCATGTACATTTTTACGCGGGAAAAACATTTTGAATAAAATAACGTTTCTAGAAATAATTTTATGAATTATTATAACAATAGTCACGAAAACTAAGATAGCAGTTTTATTCTTTGTTTGGGTTTGAATATTTTATTTAATACTGTAAAAAATATTAAAATAACTTTCCTTTTTGGTATTCAGTAAGTTTAAAAATACGATGAAAAGAGAATACTTCAATTCAATTGCTAGAATTTACTAATATATATTCTTTTTAACTGAAAATATTGAAACAATAGAATCTTAAGGAATACATATATTAACAAGTGGCATGGAAATAAATAAGGATAATTTTCAACTATATATATATGTACATACATACAATACCAACTAATACAATACCAACTAAAATACAATACCAATAAAATACAATACCAACTAATATATATCATTGGCAATCTATCCAGTGAAAAAGGAGCAAAAGAAACATATTTCAGTATAAATAAAGATAAATAAATAAGATACAGCATGTAGAACAGTACAACAAGCAATACAGTTAGACAAAATTTGAAAAATCAATGACAAGAATAATTTTTACAAAATTAAACCAAAAATTAAAACAAACATTATATCAAGGCAGTGTATACAAATCCATAGTAGAAGGAAATTAAGATAAACGTTAAATACATCAATACCAGCAAACAGCAACATATTTAAAAATTAGGATAAAGATTAGAATTGTCAAAAGTAATTTCAAAATTTAAGAGTAGAATTCAAAATATTAACATAGTTTAGAAACCATGAAGAAAATTCAAAGTAAAATTGTATTTAAAGTAATTTAAAATAGAAGTTTTTTCAGGATTCTTGCAAGAACTTCAATGCTTGAGTGGCCCTTTTGCAGATGAAAACTAAGCGATACTTCTATCTTACAAGCCCTACTTCCCACATATTTTAAAACAAAAGTGGCCGGAATACCAATGTCTTTAAGATGATTAAGTAAAGTTCTTATTTGATTTCTATCGAATTTATAATTACTGTAAATACAGTGTATGCGATTCAATTCTGTAAATATATATTAAATATAATATTTTTAATGAACTATTGAAGTTTCAGTATTTTAATTTCTTGATATTAAAAAAAATTAATATTTCTTTCAAAAATATTAATATAAGTAATTATATATTCAATATTGATAAATAAATCTAAATATTCAGCATTATTGTCAAATATACGGTTTTAACTAGGGAAAGATCATTAGACAATTTATTTAAGAATTATCTCTAAAATTTGAATCATCGAAGATATTTTTATTCCATTACTTAAATTTCAATTACTTTTAGTCTTTCACATTAATTGATTCAGAAAATTTTAAATTTGAAAAATTGTGTAACTGAAGCATAGTTTATCCATTAGAAATACAAAAATGTATCTGTAATTAAATAATAGATGGATTTTTGATTGGTGTTCGGCTTCGTTAATATGTGTTTCTTTGAAATTTACGTTATTAAGTAGAAAAATTCATTTTTAGAAAATTTTTATTTATTACATGATTTTCTACTAAAGTTACTATTTATTAAATATTAATTAATATGTTAATTAACAAAACGTTTTGTATTCTCATGTATTTGCATTCATGAAAAGAATAATAACTAAAAAAGTACATTTCTATGGCTTATATTTGTCAAACTAATGTTTAATTAATTTTATCGAATATAAAACTATATTTTATTCATGTAAAATTTACGAAAAGTACATGAAGTACAACTTGGAAATGTTTATTGTTACAACTAAACTTTTTTTAAATGTAGTCAGATTTTTAAATTTTTTAAGTTGTTTTTGGCAGAATAGTAAAATTAAAAGGGCAACTTTGTCATTATGAATAAAATGCATTCTATATGAATTGCTAATACTTACTAAACAGAAAAATACTTAAAAATTAATATACAGTAATAAATATTCATACATTTGTTACCATAAAATTTTATTGTTTATACTTTTTTTGTTCATGATGTATATGGACGTTTTAAAAATAACCCGTACTTTTAATATTAACGTTCTTAATAGATTTATAATTAACGGAATGAAAAAATACTTTTTTTAATTGCAGTGCATATGAATAATATATTCACATATTTTGTGAGCATATTCCAGTTTTTGTTATTATTTCCAACTTTAATCATGAAAATCTTAATTTTGTGTGTGTGTGTGTTTTTTTTCCTTTCTCGTCTAATTATCTATAAAATACCTTTCTGGATAGTGAAGAAAAATTACTTCAGATGTCTTTGTCGGATAATTTTTGATTTGCAACTTTTTTTATGATATTTTTAACATCCAAGTAGCGCTTTTTTGTCTTGCAAGTTACATTTATTTTCATTAAGATTTGTTTGATGCATTTTCTTTTTACACACCTAACGGAAATGTATGAAGGCGACGATATGTAGATAATGTAGATATATATGTAGAAAATGTTATATATCCAACATTTGTGCGTGTATGTGTGTGATAATTTAAAAAATTAATATAATTTAAGCTATCATATTAATTTTATATAAGTTCATTTTGTAAGTCAACAATGTAACTATTTACCAGTATGAATTTTTCTATAAAATGTTATTTATTTTGTTTAAAAATGAAAGAAATGATATTTGTTATTGTGACTAATTTTCCTTATGTGTTATGAAGTCAGACAAAATCCATCAGATCGATGACACTAAAAAAGTCAAGGACCAAAAGGGGTAGTAAATAAATTCTATTTCCGGAAAATCTTAAACTGTCCAGAATGAGCTCAATTTGTTGAGCTTGACAGTTTGAGCAGTTTGCCGAAGTCCATTATGTCCGTGACTCTTAGTAAAGCCGCTTGCTAGTTTGGAAACTGGCGTTTCGAATGTGTTGTCACAATTGAGTGCATATGAAGAAGCAGGTTCTTTGTGCAAATATCAGGAATGGCTAGAAGGGGCACTCAACTCTTTCAAAATTTCAACGTTGGCGATGGATTGATGTTCTAATAAGGAGAGAGATGAAGAAGCAGATTCTTTGTGCAAATATCAGGAATGGCTGAAGGGACACTCCACTCTTTCAAAATTTCAACGTTGGCAATGGATTGATGTTCTAAAAAGGAGAGAGATGAAGAGGCAAATTCTTTGTGCAAATATCAGGAATGGCTAGAAGGGACACTCCACTCTTTCAAAATTTCAACGTTGGCAATGGATTGATGTTTTAAAAAGGAGAGAGTTGAAGAGGAAACATTTGAGAGATTGCAAACCTCTTTGACCAAGCTCTCCTCACTCTTATTGCTGTAAATGTCGACGTGAAATGGGATGCAAGGAAAATGAACATCTTGAAACTCTGCAGTAAGTCTGAGAGAAAAATAGAAATACTTGATTTGTCTCCAACTGTGATGTAATTATGAAGATGTTAGAAATTTCTAAGTTACAATAATAATAAAAATGTATTTCAGTTTAAATATTTTATTTAATTCTGTTTAAATATAAGCACATTATTGTGTTCAAATGTTTATTTCGCAAAATAATTCATACAATATAATTATAATTTATAAGATCCAATATTTTGTTTCGTTAAATTTCTATAAATTGGAAAGGATGATATTTATACTAAATTTAAATAAAAATTAATTTGATCTCAGCATATTTTTGGTCATAGTAACTACTTGTTACTTTATCAAAATAATTTTTTCAGCATTTTCATTAATTAGTTTTTTTTTTAATATTTAATACATTCTCATTTTTTTTACTTACCATTTTTATGACCCCTCAGTACTCACCGTTTTACTTCAAGCAAAATTTATTGTAACATATGAGGCAAACTGTGATGGTTAATTTTACTTTTAATCATAAATGTAAATAGTTTTGAATAAGTTCCTTGCATGTGGTAATCCATCATCGCTACAGCTGATAAGTGTCAGCAGAAATGTACATAAATTTTTAATATAAATTTTTGAAGTACATTTCCTTGATTTATCGATTAAATTTACAAAATGAATTGTTAAAAAGTATCATTCGTAAACCGTATTTATAATTAAAGGATAGAGAAATCTCTCGCTTTTTGCGTTCCTGATTTATTTCTTGGAGATTTATAAGTATACATTGCAACACAATATCAAGTTAAATTTCATAGAATAATTAAATTTTACATTAAAAATCTTTGTATAAAATGTAATAATATATATATATATATATATATATATATATATATATATATATATATATATATATATATATATATATATATATATATATATATATATATATATATATATATATATATATATATATATATATATATATATATATATATATATATATATATATATATATATATATATATATATATATATATATCCTTAAGACTTTACATGTCAACAATTTTGTTAAAGTATTTCGCATATAAAACAATTTCAGTTCTTAATTACGATGCTAATAAATTAATTGCAAAATATACACGATATATATTAAACTTTATAAATGTAATTAAACGTAAAAACATTAATACTTTTATGTGGTTTGTAAAATGAAATGATTTAAAAATGTTTTAATTCTGAAAATTTTCAAATTATGTAACATTTATTTCGAGTTATTTAAGTAAAATAAAGTACACATTGTGTGGTACCACTTCCTTTGAGATTACCGACGATCCAAGAGGTTTACAGTAAAGGAAACCAAATAAATCTGTAAAAAAGTAAGAATGTCGAGGTCAAAGGATTAAAAGGGAAATTATTCTCCGAAGTAATATATAGAATGAGCTTCCGAGGCGGAAGTGTAACTAAGGAGATTCTACATAAATTCTGGTTTTCTCTTCTCATTCAAAGAGGAAGAGGGAAAATAAAGGAAAAAATTCAATGATATCTTTACTAAGCTTCTTTTCTAAATGAGATTCCTTAATACTGAGCTATATTCAGAAAAATTAACTAAGAGAACTTCGACAAAAGTATATTCTTACAAATGAACAGTTGCATGGTTGCAGAAACAGTTTATTTTATATAGTGTTATGTCTCATATAACAGTATATAAAATAAATTAATTTGTATCAGAATGAAATTGATATTAGTTAAATCATATAGATAAATGTTCTTTAATTGTTAATATGCATTAACTGTATACTAGCATTTTATATCCTATAGCTAAATGTCATTCAAAAGCATCAAACGTAAAAATGTAGAAATATAATAAATAATGTTTAAAAATAGCTAAAAATTAAAGGTGCATTTATATAATATTGTTTAAGAAATAATCAAACTAAATATAGTTTAAAACTTTAAAAATTTACATTAATTTAAAATATAATTATGTGTTTGATGTTTTGTTTTAGAATGTACGTATCCAGAAATACTTAAACTGTAATTTTGTAAATGATGAGAGCTTGATTCTTGAGATCAGTTTTAATTGACAACTAACTACATATATGTGATTTTTAATTTTGTTATTATTATTCTCCTTAATATATTGTAAGAGTAAAATAATTAGAAGGAAAAAATGTGAGATATATAAATAAGAAATTTATGTGAACGTAATTTCAACTTATACCCGATTCAATTTAATTTATTTACACATTATATGTACACACATATTATTTTTAATGCGTCTTAGGATCTTTGATGAAATTATTCTTTAATTCTTTTCTTTAAATATGAATTAAAAACCATTTTTTTATTTCTACATTATTACATCTTTGTCGAATATAAGATAATCCTAAGAGCTGGTGTCAGAATTCAGATTTAAATTGAATGTGTATTACTAGATGTACGGCGGAAGAAATGAATAAGATGTTTGATTTATTGATAGAAGTGAAAGCACTGTCAAGAACTGATCAAAGGTGAATTATCTACAAGTATCGAAAAAATAAAAGCCAGCCATGAGGAATTAGAAGCTGAGAATCTGAATGCATTTTCATCCAGTCAAGAACCTACTGTTGAAGATAAAATATCAAATTTTATAATGATTTATAGTTTTTGTTTTGGCTTTTCTGTTTAAACAGATTTTTGCTTACAAATGTTTCAACTTAAATCAGTTTCTTTGTTGTTTTCATTATTCTGCTCAACTTTACTGCCACTCGCGTGAGATATGTATCCTTGTGAAGAATGTTCATATGCAGAAGATTTTAATTCACCTAAAATAGTCCTGAAATGTTCCATCAACTTCATACTCAGAATATTTATGATTGTACATCATTATTCAGAAATAAAATAGCAATACAACAAAATCGGAGTTATTTATAGGAGACATTTTGAAGCATTAATGGTCAATTGGGGCACTGGGTATCAACCAATAACATATGAATCCCATTGTTTCAAGCGAAAAAAGGGGAAAAAAGGAAAATGACGGTACAAACAATATATATATATATATATATATATATATATATATATATATATATATATATATATATATATATATATATATATATATATATATATATATATATATATATATATATATATATATATATATATATATATATATATATATATGAGTGAGTGTGTGTATTAATGTCTATATTAATATATTAATATCGAGATTATTCTTGGACATTCTGAAATAATTTAGTACACTTTCAAACTTTTTGGAAGAAAATTAATATTTTGATGATTTGAACTGTTAAGGAAATTTCCGATCAATCTTGAAAACTTTTTCTATCGATCCCTAGGCAATTTAATGACAACTCACAATGAATTTCTTAAGATTTTTGTATTTTTTACAAAACCCACAAATTCAAACAAAATGCTGGCAGTACTAAAGTTTAACATTCTTCGCGATTGAGAGAGGGAGTAATATCATATATAATGCATGAGCATGAGCTGAGGAAAATGTCTGCTTTCTTGTAGGAAAACTGTTCTATTTATTAAAACAAATTTTCATTCATATTTGGAAAACTTGGAATAAAAATCTTTAATACTTTTAGTTTTATAATTGCTTTAAAATATATTGCATGCCCTGTAGAGAAAATTATAACGGAGAAGATAAATTTGAAAACACTTTAAACATGATGAAAATGTTTTTAATTTTATGTTTTAAGTATTTCACTTTTTTTAAAATAATTACTTTCCAGGACAATGTTCAAATTATTAAAAAATTCCATTCTCTTGTAAAATAAAATTAAGAAGTATAAGAGAAGTTTAGAGACCAATACTTTTTATTATAAAATCGCAAACATAGTTTTTATTAAAGTACACAAAATTATAAATATTTGTCACATATTTTATTATTGCACCAACATTTCAAAACTCAATTGTGTAAGTTATACAAACAAAGAATTCAGAAGATAATTGACACCATACAAAACATCATAAACTATATAATGAATAAAATTACCGGAAAACACTACTTTTAATACTTTACATGCAACTTATAATATTGATGATTAGAGCCTGAAAATCTTTCTTTATTTGTTACTTAGATTTATTTAGAATAATATTACTTTACACACAGTTTAACTCTATGCAAATATTTTCCTTTAAATTGTGATTTAAACTTTCAATGGAATAATTAACTTGATGTAAGCAAATAAAGTTATCTATTAAAATTCTTAAATAAATTCAGAAGAAAACTGAATATCACGAGGGATTCTTCTGCAATATTTTACTCATATTGCTTATTTATAAATCTATGAATTGTTTTCAAATATTCAACCCAATAATTTTTAAATTCTTAGTTTTAGTTGTTTTTATTTGCTTTCTAATATAAATTTTTTTTAAAGAAAATTAATTACTCATTTTGGAAAGCCTGCTTCGATGCTGTTTTTGTTGTTATGCCCTTAAATAAGAAATCTTAAACATGAGTATTTTTGTCAAGTATTCGCACAATGAGGATTGCCTGATATACATTTGAATTAGTTTTATTTCTTATAAATTAATCATTTTGATTATTCATTTTAAATTTATGGTTGAAATGGTTCACTTCAAATATAATAAGAAAGTTCAGGAAAAGTAAGTACTATTCTGTAAGCCAAATAGTAAAATGGTATATAACACTATGATTATAGGAAATCTAAAGAACTCATCGAAATAAACTATTTAACAAACAAAAGAGAATTTTTAAAAAACATTAATTGGGATTAACATCTTAGATAAAATTACGAACACATATTATATGATAATTATGTGAATACTTTTGGCACTTACTAGAAACTTTTTAATTATTTTCTTAAACTATTATGATTTAAGTATTGGGCCTTATTGTTGGATATATACAAAAAATATCAAAAATTTCATTTTGGCAAACAAACATTTATACATATGTCAAGTTTGAAACATAAGATTTCAATAATTCTATTAATATTCGACAGATCTTCAATGGATGACACTTGAATTCTGGTTATGTTGTCAGCAATATTATATATATATATATATATATATATATATATATATACATATATATATATATATATATATATATATATATATATATATATATATATATATATATATATATATATATATATATATATATATATATATATATATATATATATATATATATATGTATATATATGTATATATGTATATATATATATATATATGTATATATATGTATATATGTATATATATATATATATATATATATATATATATATATATATATATATATATATATATATATATATATATATATATATATATATATATATATATATATATATATATATATATATATATATATATATATGTATTTATATATATATATATATATATATATATATATATATATGTATTTATATATATATATATATATATATATATATATATATATATATATATATATATATATATATATATATATATATATATATATATATATATATATATATATATATATATATATATATATATATATATATATATTATATCTTGTTATAACATTGCTAAAGTTTCATTTTTAAATTAAAATAATTTATAGCTTATAGAAACTGCTTTCATTTTTTAAAAAAATAAAACATTTAGGTTCCCTGTTAACATAAAAATCAAAAAAATAGTTAGATTTATTAGGCAAATTATTTTTCTTTCCTTAAACTGAAAATATTGCAGATTTATTGTTTACCTTTGTGCTTCTTGACATCAATAACTAAAAGTGAGAGTATTTAAAAATATAAATATGTTTTTAAAAAAATAATGTATAGAATGAGAAAAATAATGAACTGTTTTATAATTATCATATGAAGACTAATCAAAATAGAATTGTCTATAAAATTAATTTAAAAAAGTATATCTATGCTGTGTATCTAAATTTACAATATCCATCTCTTTGGTAACTAAATTCATAATTCATTAAATGGACGACTAAAATGTTTAAAGAAATTTTCAAAAATCATTCATTTATAATTATTTTTAGTCAGATTAGACTTTGAACTGATATTTAAATTAAGGAGAAAAAATTTTGTGCAATATTTAATCCCAGCCCTAAATTAATATCTAATTTTATTTCTTTATTCATACAAATAATTCAAATAAATTGACATGGATTTAAACTAGTAGAAGGTAGCATGAAAGAACTTAACGCAGATTTTTTTCTTCATAAAGAGCCTCAAAAATATTTCGGAGTGTCCATATTTTTAAACCACAAAACTTCAAATAACTACACATTTGATGTAGCACATTTTTGCTGTAAAATTTATAATAACAAATTCCAAAGAATATAATGCAGTAATAAGCAGGATTTGAAATTTTAATATCCCTGTAATAATATATAACGAAGCCATTATTTTGACAATCAATTCATTGCATTTTCCATAACTGAATTCATTATTAAAACTTAAGATAACAGTTTATGCAGACATTCTTAGAGCATATGATAAAAAATTTAAGATTAAAAAAATATTATATTCCAACTGAAATTTATTAGAAATTCTTTATAAATGTGTATTTGAGTTTGGTGGAAATTTTATTTGAAGAACATTTTAAGGCATGGTAATAACTAGAACTTAAATCTTATGACACAGGAGCTTATTATTTTCATTTTACAGAAACGGAAATTGCAAAATTTTCTGAAATAATTATTCTTCCAGGAATTTGACGATTAATAAAATAATGGGAAACTTAGGAAACTAATTTATTTGGTAAAATGTATAAATTTTCATTTTTCTTTTGCGTTTCAAAATAAGTTAGTGCTCGAGGAAGTAATTAATTTAATACCATTTGAAAAACCTTTGCTTAATAGAACACGTACTTCTTCATTCAAAATTACAAAAAATATTTGAATTTAAACTAAATATAAATTTTTCAAAGGAATATTGAAGCCACTGTTAAAAAAATAATAAAAATTCAATCTATGGCAGGATATTGCAGGAAATTAAATATTCAGTTTTCCCAACAAAGTTAAAAAAATAATCAACAATTTTATGTTACGTAGAAATGTATATAATCATCATAATTGCTTCTCTCCTCATTTCCAATAAATTTGAGTAAAATGATTTGCTAAGAAAGAAATAATAAAAATTTACTATCATTTTCTATAAAGAATATGATAAATGTACAATATATCCCCTTGTTTCTTGCTGCAATCTGTTGCATTTTGGAAAAATTTTATTAAAGTATACAGTTTGAATTTTAATAACAGAAAATGACTCAGTAACCTTAATAATCAACATTTGTAAATTACTCGAAAGTGAAAAGTAAATCACAAGAAATTAATAAGTAAACTATTTTGTTCTATAAATATTAATTATAATTAGAAAACCTGAAAAAGAATAATTAACTTACTAATTGATACTCTTTTTCTGTTTTTTAAGTTTCCCATTCTATATAAGTCTCATAATTTAAGTAAACTCTTAAAATTTTATAATATCATTCTTAAATGTTTTTAAATATTAAGTTACTGGATAAATTATATAAAATGTACAGAATTTCATTATTTAAACAATTTAAAAAAAGAAAACAAAGTATCTTCTATATATAAATTACGTAACTTTATTAATAATTTTCTTAAAAAAGATATAATTTATAAAATTATAATTCAGATAACTATGTATATAAAATATGTAGAAATAAATAGTTATACAGATATTTTATATATTTAATAGGATATATTCATAATTTAAAACAACTATTTAAAATAACTCAGCATTACCTCATCAAATTCGGTTAATGTTTTTTTTTTCCATCAGATTACTCTCTTATCTTAAACTATTAAACAAGTTATATTAACGTGATCATTTTTTAGTTATCTAAGATTTTATAACCAAATTATAAGTTTTCTTGTCAGAAATTAGTCACGAATTTATAAGCATGTTAGAAACTCATCAGTGCATGTTTCAAGTTGGAAATTAATCGAAGATTTCTTATAGTCAGTTTTCAATTATAGGCATTCCCTTGCAAATGTGAAAACTTAGTTACTTAGTTAAACTGGGAACTGCTAAATTTAGGGAAAATACATTTTTCAATAATTAGACACAAATTACTATAGTTCATCTGAAAAATCAAAGATGCTTTAAATATTAACTATGTTCATTTAACTCTGAACAAAATGCATGCATTTTTTAAAACTATCTAAATAATAATTAAAAAGAGCAGATGCACTAAATTATGAAGCAATTCTCAAATAAAGATTAAATATCTGTATGGAAACATCATATATTCTACATATTTACACAGCTACAAATATAATAAACGTGTTTATAAGTGTGTGATTCATAATTATATAATATTCTTGCAAAAATGTAAATATTTCGGTTACTTTATGAAAGCCATATATCTGTTTAATAGTTTATTTAATAGTAATAGTATCATATAATATTGAAAATAATTGTCTAAATAAATTTGTTGAAATTTGAATCATGCAACGTGATGATGTTTAAAATGTAAAAAGAAATATAAGTTAAGATTCTTGAAATTTTGAGTATATAAACTAGAAATTAGCTGAGTATTCATAGACAAAAATATTTTAGAAACTTCTTATACCTACACCGTAAGCATTGACCTCAGTCATGCTGTGAGTTCATTTAAATTGAAACAAGGAATTAGATGCCTGAGTCATAAGCTATGATATTTGTTTTATTTCTATTCCGCATTATATAAACTATTTAGGTTTTTTAATCTATATGAAAGTCTTTCCTGTTAGCATAAAATTAATTTTACACTGTAAGGAAAAAAGTGCCGAGAGAACTATTTGCTATGGATTCCTGAGATTTTAAAGAGGAATTAGTTCAAGACGATTGCAGAAAGCGTGTGTAAATTGTACATGAAATAAAATATTGAATTACTATAATCAAATGGCTTTTAAAAAGTTACGCCAAGATTTACATTCTTATCATGATAAAAAGCAAGTTATAAGTTTTTTGCCCATTATAGTCTTGTTAACATTGAAAGTGTAAACTGACCACATTAACCATATTTAATAAATGACAGATAAAATTTTATATTTAATCAGTTATATGAAATTATTTATAAAAACTTAAATTTCATGGAGTACTATAAAAAATTATATTTCTTCATACAAATAAAAATAAATTTTTTTGTTTGTTTCCATAAAATTTAAAATGCCAAAAAGATGAATAAGGAAAAAAATATCTTAGTTTCCGATTCGCTAACCATTCAATATTTACAAAATAGTTAATGAAATTAAAAAATAACAGATCAAGTATTTTATAGTTAATATGAGCAAATATTGTATTATTTCAAGCGATCTTAAGTGAAATTATTCAAAATATGCATTCAAGCAATGCATCAGTCAATAAGCTGCAATAAGTTTCCATCAAGTATTTCATTTAGTTACCAAAACAAACAAAATCAAGGAACTAATTATTGGTGAATACTAACCTCTCTCTATCTGTTATCCTGAGTCAACTGGGGATACGAATCTTGAGCGTTAACCGGCTAAGATGGCTTAATTTCTCGAACTCAGTCGATGCGCACAACTGGTTGCCTCGAGCCTCTTTGAGAAACTGTCTTCACAGCAATGATTTAATTCCCAATCCGTGTATTGGGGGACTGCTGTAAGATCGCGGCTCAAACAGTTGTTTGCTAAAAATACATGGTTGTTTTAACTAATGGAACAACTATTTCATGAGAAAAGATTAGTTATATAAATATTCTCTTTCATATATTAAGCTAGCCTTCTGTCAAAAAAATATTCAAAACACTTTCACACCATTTGGTATCAATATTTTAAATTAATATGATATTAATTATATAATGAAATTAATATACAAAGCCTAAAATATTATGGCAGTTTACAGTGTATATTAATTGCCATGCTTAATTTTATTTTCTAAACTAAAATTGAGTTGCAAACTAAAATGCATTAGTTTATTTGTTCATCTGTGAAACAAGTGATTAATTTGATCTTTAATATGATTAGTTCAATAGCATTAAAAATACTTTATTTCAATAAAAATTACTCATTTAAACTAAACGATTTTTTTAATCCTTCTTCGAATGCAGTAAAGTTTTTTTTTTTGATTCGACAAACAAAGTCTGACTTACTTTTAATTTTTTTAGAAAACTGATTCATTCATTTAAAATAATAAGTTTCCCAGTCAGTCAGTTTATTAAATTTTTACTTAAGTTTTTGAATTTAATTAAATGCTAAACATATACCTTTTATCAAAAATGTCTCCCAATAAGACTACATTTTCTTCTCTCATTCAGAAGTTAAATTCAGATTGTCATCTTTATATGTGAAGAATCCAAACAATATTCCGAGCTTTCTGTTTGAAATTTGAAAAAATGGAAGTATATGTTTTTATGAGGAACATTGTTCTACTCAAACTAATACTGAAGATCGTTTTGTTTGATCTTATAATTGATACCTAATTGAGTTAATTTTACTTTAATAGCTTTTTTGTAATTTTTAGAATTTATATTTGAAATTCTTAAAATCTATAAGATATTGACTATGAAATTATAGTTATGTCAAAATAAATTAATATGTGCTAAAATATATTAAAAATATTGTGCTAGCTCCGATGAGTAATAATGAGCTTGCTAATGTGCTAGCTGTTATTTGACGAGAGCTACAAACCTGGCGTCCCAGCTTCAGAGCGCGGTTTTGTCTATGTAAATGTAAACCCGCATTCCACCCAAGTTAATAGTGAAATAACCAAATGCATTTTAGAAATTTATATCTCGCCAATATTATCATCATAAATTAAGTGTTTTATATTATTTTTAAAACCAATATTTCACTTATAAGATATCTTTCATGAACACTAACAAGCCTTTTAAGACTTTTTTATGCTTTTCATTAAAAGCAAAAGAAAAAACGTAATCTTTATCAAAACTCTATGGTTCTAGAAATAAAAATAATGATAATAATAAATTAATAGCGAATAAATTATTAGTCTATAAATAGATAAATAAACTAATGTCCAAATAACAACTATTTGAATTCATCTCAATAAAATTTTAATAAAATAAGAAAACCCCAATTTCGGAAATGCTTAAATTTAAATATTACATGTAAAATACTGCAAGAAAGTAATCCAATAATCTTTATTTATGAAATTTTAAAGCTAATGCAATTTTTCTGTCTTCATAAATATTATGATCTTTAAATTGCTTAATTGTCACATGGTAACAAGTTTACTTTTCATAATTTTACAAAAACATGATAAAAAAACATGCAATTCATCATTAAGTATCGTAAAATAAACTTTACAAAATAAAAATAAAATTCGAATGGTAAATTATATGTGCATATTTCTCAAAAATGCAAAAAATGTTCATGTTAAGAACAAATTACATCATTACCATACACATTTTTTGCATTGGATACTTTTTTCAATTACTTAAACTTTTAAACATTAATTGAAAGAATAGTTATTATCTTATATTTTAGAGAGTTTCCCGAAAGCACACAACTATTATAAGTTTATATACACACAGTATGCTAGAAAATCACTATAAACGTATAGAGAAATTTCTAAGCATTAGAGAAAGCGAAAAGTTTGTATATGTGTTGGCTTTTTCCGCTGATGTTGATCGATGGATTCTTCATCTGTAAATAAATGGTCCGTATGACATTACTTTGGGGGAGGGAGTATTTAAAAAGGAAGATATAAGTCTCATTCAAGCGAGAAAGTTTCGTACCAGTGACAGTTGGCGAGAAGGAAAGAAACTGTTTTGCAGTGATATCTTTAACTCAAGATGCCATCCCGAAAAACAATTAAAGAAATTCTTATTAATCTTATTCATAAAAAGAACTAGAAATGCATAAATATAATTTAACGATATACTATGATATATATATATATATATATATATATATATATATATATATATATATATATATATATATATATATATATATATATATATATATATATATATATATATATATATATATATATATATATATATATATATATATATATATATATATATATATATATATATATATATATATATATATATATATATATATATATATATATATATATATATATATATATATATATATATATATATATATATATATATATATATATATATATATATATATATATATATATATATATATATATATATATATATATATATATATATATATATATATATATATATATATATATATATATATATATATATATATATATATATTGCATTTTAATAAAATTGAGTAATGGAGTTTGGCATTAGTTGCTTGCATTGCTTTTCTTAATAGTTATAAGGGTTTATAATCAATATTGAATATTTTTTTCACTTTATGTAACTTTCAACTGTTTTAAATTTAATAATCAAATTCTAAATGTTTTAAAACATTTCCTTAGTTATCAACTTGGCGAATTTTTTTATCTTTAATTTTCCTATAATTATGTATTTCTGTAATTTTTAAATAAGATTTTCTCATTTAATCATGTCACTGTTTCCTAAATCTACAGACTCAACATCATCAACATTTTTCTAATTATAATATTCATCAATATAACTAAGCAGAGAGAGGTTATTCTTTCAGCAAAAGGTTTATATTTACAAGTCCTTTGGAATAAATTTAAGTTTAAAACAAAATACCTATTTCTTAGAGAGAATATAGCATGAAAGATATATTAATTTAAAATTATGGTTCCTTAAAAGTGTTTGAAAACATTAAGGTATGTTTTCTCTAAACAATTATTAAACTCTTTTCAAACTTCTTAAATTTTGAAAATAGATAAAATTATGCATGCGATATGAAGAAAAAATTGTAGTTTCTCTACCATAACTATTCACATATATTTTCAGATATATGCTCAAACGAATCTTCATTTTCAAAAAAAATATTTATTTATCTGATAGAATCACAAGTTTCTGTGCTTTTCTTTCATATTTATTTAGTGTAGATATTTAAATAAAACTATTTCAATTCACAAATCTCTAGAATTCAAGTTAACATGCAATTGAAATACAGATTTATATTTGGTAAATAATACTACAATTTAGCTAATCTTAGTTTTAATTAACTTATTATCTTAGTTTTGTTTAACAATATTGTATGTAAATTTTGGAACTGAGTTTACTTAATATTATACAGAATATGTGGATTATTCTTCAATAAAATATTTCAAATTATACTGTATGTATGAATGCGAACATTAAGGAAGTGATCATCATAAATGCCTTTTTGATCAATAATATTTAATGTGCTTGAAAAGAACATTTTTCATAGTATATTGCCAGATGGAAAGAGGTTAAAAGTTGTGTAAATTGAAACATGTCTTAAGTGCATTAAAGTGAGAAGAGATATACTATTTAAAAAAGTAATAGAGTAGCATATGTGCTCTCAAAATGGTGTTTTCCTCTCATTTTAAAATAATAAATAATTGAATTCAAAATGTAGTTGCAGTTTTAATGTTACCAATATGCTTATCTACATTATCCATCTATCAATCTATCTATATGTGTGTGCGTGGGTGTGTTACCGTCTAAGTTTGAAACACCGGCATTATATAAAATGCTTTGGCATTGTATATCATACCAAACGTCTTAAGCAAGGTATTAGATATGGAAATTATTACATAATTTCCCAAGGCACTATATATAATGCATAGACATTTTATAGACTGGCAAATGCTATATAGACAAAGCATGGCAAATATTCCTGATGCGTGTATTATGTAAATGATGTGCATTTATAAAAAATCAAAATGTTATTCTGAAGAAATAAGAGTTCAATTAAAAAAATATTCAATATGCGTTTTAAAAAATGATAGTTGTACAAAACATAATTTATGCTATTCTTATTAAAGGAAACAAAATTTTTATACAAAAAATAAGAAATCAATCTACTTTTTGCAACATAGCAGTTTTGAGTGATATTTTGAATTACATTTCCTTACATTTTTCTAGCAAAGACATTTCAAATTTTAGCACTTCATTTTACAAATACATTTGTCGAATCCTTGCCCTCTGCAATTGAGTTTGGCAATTGTAACTGACTTGAGAGAAATTTTGTGGTCTGAAATATCTTCAATTTTAAGCAAATTCTTTGGGCATAAAATGATTTTAAATCTTGTGTATACTTGTTTCAAAATTGTTTCAGAATTTCCCATACGATAGAAACCATATTCTATCACACCCATTACGACTGCTAATATATTGATATATTGACTGCTACTGCTAACAAATGGCGAGTCACCTCGCCATTTGTAGACGTCAAGAATAAGAACTCGCTCAGTAGCTCTCAAAGAAGCAGCGGAAATTTTTTTGCATTCATTTTTAATTTTTCTTCTATTTTAAATTTAATTTTAGAGTTTATTATACTTTCAAACGCATTTTCGGTTTTTAAACAAATATTGTACTAAATATCCATTACATCACCTTTACAAGCATGACCACGGAAAGCATGGATTTTTTGAGATACATTTTACATACGAGTGCATCACTCGTTTTCTTTAAACAAACACAACAATCATCAGAAACGAATATCTCTTTGGTAAGCATGGCCTCACCATGTTGATTTAGTCCATTATCAACTATTATATTGTGCATAATTTTAACAAACTCTTTTTTTGCATAATCTGATTAGCTTCCCTTTTCCCATTGTTTGGGCCATTTCTATTATTTTTTCTAGCTATTTCTTAGTATTTATATTTCTTAGCACATTCTCGGGTAGAAAAGACGTTGCAAACAATACTTTAGGTTTGCAGCCAGAAAGTCCATTGTATTGTGTTCTTTTGATCCCAGAATGATGAGCTCTAATTTTTATAAATTGTACCTGACGCAGTCCTTCAATCCATTGGTCCGATTTATTATCTTGCATCCAAGTACAAAACATATTTTCGATATCTTGATTAACTCTTTCGACACTACCCTGGCTTTATGAATAGCGAGGCTTCCTATGAATGGTGCTTAGAGCTGGCAAAAACTCCTTCAAGCTTTCCACAACATTATAGGCAAATTAACTAATGTTATCCAACTGCACGTAACGAGAATATGTTTACTATGTTGTAGATTACTACTTTGTGACGTTAGAGATTTGAGAATCACAAATTTTCAAAGATGATCTTGGTCCACCATAATAAATTTGTATTCTCTATCTGAGTCCATAAAATCTTCTTTACAACAGGAATTAAATTCAGATAAAAATCATAGGTTTCACAGCAATGCTATCTTCAATATCTTTCTGGGATTTCTGATAAGGTTCTATAAATCGGATGTGTATTTAAATATCATGACTTATAATGTTTTAGTACTTGCTTGAAAGTTCTTTCAACATTCAATCACGTCCTCCATATTCGATAGACAAATGAGTTTTATAAATTCATTCAGAGGCCGAGATGAAAAAACTGCATAATACTAAAGCCTTCTTTAACACAGGATAAATTATGCATCATTTACTAATTTCTGGTAAGTAGTTTCGATAAAGAAAACACTATTTTATCAGCGTTAATTTTAATTTTACACAGTTCATCGTTGAATATATAGACAATGACTCCTCTAATACTATAGTTTACTCGTCCATTTTTGCATTGCAGAACAGTAAAAAACTAATTTTCTTGAACAAATTTAAGTAAAATTGCGTATTTCGATACTCTCGTACAAACCATTAAATGCAACTGATAAATTCTGACCTTGAGACATGCCTCAAAAGTCACGTGACTTGCCTTGCATCATATTCGAAACGAATCGGAAATGTATTTTATATACTTTGTTTGTAACACACACACACACACACATATATATATATATATATATATATATATATATATATATATATATATATATATATATATATATATATATATATATATATATATATATATATATATATATATATATATATATATATATATATATATATATATATATATATATATATATATATATATATATATATATATATATATATATATATATATATATATATATATATATATATATATATATATATATATATATATATATATATATATATATATATATATATATATATATATATATATATATATATTATATATATATATATATATATATATATATATATATATATATATATATATATATATATATATATATATATATATATATATATATATATATATATATATATATATTATATATATATATATATATATATATATATATATATATATATATATATATATATATATATATATATATATATATATATATATATATATATATATATATATATATATATATATATATATATATATACATTGAACATTTATGAATATATTATGTATAATATCATGAAATGATATGTTTTGAAATAAATTTTGATGGAAGAGAGTTTTTGATCGAGCTTACCGATGTCGCTCACATATAATAAATTGGACTATTTAGAAATAAAATCATTTATCTATAAATAATATAAATAATTAATAAAAATTCATATATGTAATTATCTTTAAAGAATGTACTTTTCTAGAATTGTTTTTTCATATATTATACAGTGTAGGACATTATATAATATTATATAAGCAATTAAGAAATTATATTCTTATAACTTTAAATAAAATAACATAGTTAGATATTAGAAAATCTCAATTTTATGTTACTAAATATTCGCGTAACCTTCATAAATTTGACAATTGTGAATGTACGTTAGCGAAATTACTGAGCGAAATAATTGAGCAATAAAATAAACGGAAATATGGCACCAAATTCTTAATTTATTTTTAATTTATTAAATGTTTAATGATTGATTAATATTCTGACGGATACTCTTTGTCTCAGAGATAATGAAGCTTATATTTGATGATGAAGTTTTTAATATTATCGCAGGATGGTTTGTTACTTTTATATTTTTTCATTTTTCTATTAAATATTACCTATATGTCCTCAACTTTTATTTGTCTATAAAAAATTGCATGGCTGAAATTTTAATGTGAATCATTAACTGAATTTGTATTCGTAATATTTTATAGTAAATGAAAGAAATTGATGTTGCATGTTTGATTTCTTAAATGCATTAGTTTTGTACCTGAAATGATAATTGGTGTGGGTGTTTCTATATTTATATAGTATCATAATTTACTCTTGAAATATTTGTAAAGTGTGTTTTGAAATATGACATACTTAATTTATCTTTTATTTTCTAAATGAATATTTTAGTCTAATTATATAGCAGTTGAATTTCCTAAAGCAGTAAATTGTTAATTTTTAAAGTATTGAAGTTAAAACTGGGTAAGATAAAAATATTTGCCTTATCAAATGCTGGGAAATTATACATGCAAGATAAACAAAATACTATTAATTTTCAACACAATATTTTTTTTGAAAATGAATCTGCATAAAAACTATTTATTCAAACATACTATATTTTGAATAAACATTGCGTCATGTCAAATTATGTATTTTTAATGAACAATTGTTGTATTTGCATACATACGTTATTTGCTTAAACCTTATCATAAAAATGCAAGTTCCAGTTCTTTCTTCCCTTTAAAAGTTTTTTATGTTCATTTTGAAAACGTATAAAAGAAAAATATTTAAAATTATTTTTTAATTTTCAGTTATATACATATTTATGATCATCATTTTTATACGATAATGCAATTTATGGTTGTCAGTTATGTTTCTATTGAATACATGGCATTATATGCAATGACAGGAGGATGTCATTATTATTCGCATAATATTTAGCATTTTTCCAGAAATAGGTATAATTTGATAGAAACAAAAACCAAATTTTTGTCAATGTTGAGTTATCCAATATGATGTAAATATCAGACGTAAAGATTTTTAGGATAAAATTATTGCTGGATAATGGACTAATAATAGGAACCTAAAGTTTCTTCTTCTTCTTCTTCAAGTTGGGTTTGTATGTCATTGAGCACCTCTGCTTTTATCAGCATTTTGTACTGTTAACTCCAAACCCAATGTTTCTTAGTTCCATTTGCTCGGATCACCCACTTTATTAATAAAGTCTGATAACCCTTTAATGGAATCTAGGTGTAACTCTCTAGTATGGATGATGCCTAAAGAGGTTAATCTAGGGAGGGCAAGAGCCTCTCATTCATAAATGATATGCTTGGCCGTTTCCTCTTGCATATGACATTTCCTACAGATAGGGTCTTGCTGAAACAGTCCCATTTTATGGAGATGTTTTCTGAAATAGTAGTGCCCAGTTATGAAGCCTACGATTAAACGTATCTTCTGCCTAGAGCATCTTAGAATTTCATAGGAAATCCTCGTTGATGATCTACAGATCATACTTTTAGCGTGGGTTTGACCAGGAGATTTGAGCCAAGTTTCATACATCTTCTGTTTTTCCCATCTAAGAACATTGGTTTTTGTGGTCTTCAAATTGATCCCACAAAAAGGTTCTGGACCAATGGGAACAAAAGACGATCCTTGTTTAGCAAGCTCATCAGCCCTTTCATTACCTTCGATACCTTTATGCCCTGGCACCCATACAAGGATCACCCTGTTTCTAGTTGCCAGTTCTGTAAGAAGGTTTCTACACTCCAGAATCATTTTAGATTTGATTTCGAAGGAATTAAGCGCTTTTAAAGAGGCTTGACTGTCACTGAAAATGAGAATCCGCTTATCGTAATAGCCCTTCTTCATATTCAGTTGCAGACAGTGGATAATGGCCAAAACTTCTGCCTGGAAGACCGAAGCGTATCGCTCAAGGCTTACAGACAAGCTGATTCTTGGTGACACGCCACAAACTCCCAGACCTGAGAGGCTGTTCTTCAGTGATCCATCTGTGTACCAGATTAGATCTCCTGTTTTAGTTTCAAACATGTTGTTATCCCATTCCTCTCTAGTTGGAAAAACTACATCAAATGTCTTGTCAAACATGTATGTTTTTTCCATGATGTCAGATGGCATCAGAAGAGTAGGGTCTTGAAATTTCCTGGTGATGCCCTTGTGCCCTTTGGCAACAGGCTGGTCATACCAGTGGTTTTGCAGCTTCATTCTATATGCATTCAATCTTGCAACGCTGCATATGAAGATGTCCAAGGGAGTCAGATCCAACACAACCTCCAATGCTCTGGTTGGCGTGGTGGAGATTGCTCCTGTGATGCAGAGACAGGCTAGTTTTTGTAGACTCCTCAATCTGTCAATCACAGTCTTCTGTTCCACCTTATGCCACCAGATCACACAGGCATATGTGAAAATGGGCCTGACAAAAGCTGTGTACATCCATAACATCAGTTTTGGATGTAAACCCCTGTTCTTACCAAGCATTCGCCTGCAAATCACAATGCCTTTCTTTGCTCGGTTGATCCTATCATCAATGTGCTTATTCCAGGTGAGTTTCTGGTCTAAATAGATGCCCAGATACTTCACCTCTGTAGCCACATTGATTTCAACATCAAAAAGTCTTGGTATGAAAAAACCTTTCCGTTTCTTTTTGCGTGTAAAAGGTACAAGGTAGGTTTTCTGAGGATTAACCATCAGGTCCCTATCCATGCACCATTGACCTACATAACTTAGAGCATCCTGCATGAGATGACAAGTTATGTCAAAATCTTTACCAAGGATAAGGATGACAATGTCATCAGCATATCCCTGCGTATAATAGCCCTTATCATTTAGATGTTTTATAAGGCTATTTACAACTAGGTTCCAAAGTAATGGTGACAGAACACCTCCTTGAGGACAACCCCTAGTAGTCTTTTTTTCAAATGATTCACCGAAGATGTTCATTTGTATATATCTATCCGAAATTAAGGCCTCAATCCAAGTACACAGGGTCTGATTAATCCCTGCCCCTCTAAGTGCATTGAGGATGGATGGATGGGAAGTATTATCAAAAGCACCCTGGATGTCGAGGAAAGTTGCCAAGGCAATATCCTTTTGATCCAGAGTGGCTTCAATCTTGGAAACTAGCTGATGTAGAGCAGTCTCTGTAGATTTGCCAGGTTGATAGGCAAATTGAAGAACATGCAAGGGACTATTTATACCCAAGTAATCTCTAATATGCCAATCAATGATTTTCTCGATAATTTTAAGAAAGAATGAAGAAAGACTGATTGGTCTGTATGACTTGGCCTGGTCATAAGTGCCCTTGCCAGGTTTTGGAATGAAGACAATCCTAGTCTTTTGCCATGTCTTTGGTATATATCCCTGGGCCAAACTAGTTCTATACATTCTAGTTAGCATTGGTATGACAACCTTCTCTGCCTTCTGGATCATGATGGGCATAACTCCATCAGGCCCAGGGCATTTTAGAGGTTTAAAGGCAAAAATTGCCCATTTAACAATGTTGTAGTTTATGATATTTTTAGCGATGGTCCATTGATTGCTATTGACTCTTTGCAAAGAGCCAATGCAATGTTCCCTTTCCTTGCTATAAATATCTCTAGCTCCCGGGAAGTGAGTCCTTGTCATAATTTCCATATACCCTTTTCCGGAAGAAGCAAAATTACCCTCCTCGTCTTTTAGGGTACCAACCAAAATAGGTTCATCCCTTTTAAGGAGTTTCTGGAGTCTAGCTCCTTCAGAAATAGAATCTATCTCGTCACAGAACTTTCTCCAGGAGTTAATCTTGCTTTTTCTAACAAGTTTCTAACAAGTTAAATTGTGAGGGCCCTTTTATAGTTCTCCCATTCACCATTTTTCTTAGCTTTGTTAAAAGTTTTCTAACATTTGCTCTTTCGGCAGCTAGAGAGTCATTCCACCAAGGGCATTGGAGTTTAGCTCTTCTAGTGCGAATGGGGCAATTGTTATGATAAGAATCTAGAATACTTCTCTGTAGGAGATCTGCTGTAACTTCTAGATCGAAGTTGTCTCTAATAGGTCTGTTACCGAGCTCAATCAACCCAGTCAGTTCTTCTTGGAATTTCTTCCAGTCCGTCCTAACTGGGTCTACTTTCCAGTATTTGATATTTTTACTAATCAGCGTTGTCGCTATAGTAATGTCAATTACTTCTGATCGATTGGAAGTAATAAAAGTTGGTTTTTTGCCCAAATTTAGAATATTTAACCCATAGTTTAGAATAAATTCCAAAAGGTACTCACCTCTTTTATTTGTGTCCGTACTTCCCCAGACAACATGATGAGCATTACAGTCTAGTCCTAGGACTACCTGTAAGTTGTTATTACTGCAAAAGTTCATGAGCTTGTGCAGAGAATGGTCAGGTGGAGCCTTCTCTTCATAGGGCAGGTATCCAGAGCCAAAAACAATTTCCCTGTCCCTACCCTCTATGTTGAGTCTGACTTTCACAGCTGTCAGGTCCTTAAGAATAAATTCAGAGAGGGGAAGAACCTCAATGTTTTTATGTAAGAGTATACAAGTTCTAGCGTTACCATTAGTACAATAGATAAGCTTACCTTCAGTTCCTTTGAGACCACTGATTCTTCCCTAACCAACCAGGGTTCTTGAATCAGGGCCAGGTGTATATCCCCAGCAAGAAATTTCTTACTGAGGTTAGTAGTACCACTTCTACTGTGGTGTAGGTTGGCTTGAACTACCTTCACTCCCATCAGCAGGAGCAGGTTTATCAAGTACTTTAGCCTGCACATGGTGAAGTCCAATATGAAACCTATATCACCTTACACGAAGTGTGGCAGCATCTAATTCAGGCACACTAAAAACGATGGTCCGCCCAGATGGGTCGTTCTTAATGTTAAGAACGTTCCAGTCCAATGGAGTGATCCCACCGTTCTGAGCCTCGATTTTTCTCAGGAGCTCTTTAGGTTCCAGTTCATTACAGATTTTTGGCAGTTTTGCAATTATCTTGGTGGTTCTGACAAGTTTCCTTGCCTCACCCACCAAGAGTTTATGTTCTTGCCAAGGGCTTATATCATTGACATTTTGTTCCAGCCACTTTGAGCTCTCCAGATCTGCACAATTGATAATAAGAGCCCCGTTTTCAAGTTTACAGGATAGGAAGGTTGGGGCAAAGCCCTCCTCATTCCTTCCTATTTTCCTGGTTAACAAGAGTTCCAGGTCATAGGCCTGTTTCTCTGTTAACCGTTTTTCCGGATGACCTTCTAAGAGCACGGCCATCTTGATCACCGTGAGAGCCGCCCTGTAAGTAAATCCCTCAGGTCCTTGTCTCTTGGCAGCCTTTCCGGCCTTGCCCTGGTTCATCCGATTGGCAGGACGCTTCTCGCTTTTGGTTGCATTGGGTTTTTCAACCCAGTTCCCCTCAGCGATTTTGCGTTCCTTCACCAACCTCTTTTTCTGTGCACCAGATATTCTCTTTTTAAGCTTGATTCTGGTCAGAGAGTCAGTCATGCTAGAGATAGCTTCCTGACTCTCACCAGAAGAAGATGGTTTGGAGGTCATTTCTACCTCCTGTGAAGGTTTCATTGCTACCCCTTCATTAGATTGTCTCTGAGTTCCCTTGTCTTTTTCAGAAAGGTCTGCTTCAGAAGTTTCTCCTGCAAAAGCAGAAATGTTTGTTATTTTCAATGTCTTTTCAGCCATATAATAACAGTAAATAATCTCAGGTAATATGACAGTCCACCCAGCATTGCCTGAGTTACTGGGCAAGGCAATTTACTCTAGAAGTTCGCCAGGCAACTAGAGGCTCCGTTAAGACACCAATACCGCGGTGCCAATTAGCCCTAGGCACGGAACGCATAACACCAGGGTTTACGGGAGCTGGTTCGCGGCCTCTTATTCAATATTCAAGGCTATCCTTCATTCCTACAGGACTTTCGGCTATCCACCACCTGCCTACGCGCCTGGTGGCTAGCTCAAGCCCCAGAAGGGTACGCGTACCCCCTGGTTCCAGGAACCTAAAGTTTTCTTAACTTATACAATGAAGATGAAAACTTCCTCTGTTTTTACAGTAAAAAAATATTATGTTAACATCACATACTAGATTACCATAAAGGAATGTGTAAATATTATTATCTAGTTACTATATATAATGATATTTCAAGTATTATTCTACTTGATTGAAAAAAAATCTTCGCATTTTTCTGCTTATTTCAATTGATAAGTTGGTTGATTTGCTGCTCATATATGGCTCTTTTTAATGCTTATATATAACGATTATAAATGAATTAATTTTAAATTAATTATTCCTTAACTTAAAGTTGAAAATTGTCTTATTATTATACTAAACTCTGTCAAAATTGTGTTGCAAGGTTTATGCGGTCATAAAAAATCACTAACTAATATTAAATTATTGCTTTATAGTTGTTTCATGTTATACCTGTATATCAAAATTAATTCAAATTAAATATCAATTTGCTATGCTAACTGAAATATTATTTATGTATACTTACACTCACGATCAAAATATGTATAAGCACATTTTAATAGAGAATTTTGAAGCTAATTAAACTCATAATCAAACTATAATAATACTGATATGCTAAACTATAACACTTATATAATTTCAACTGTATAATTAATTAAAAAATATCGCATAATCCTTAAAAATGTTTTAAATATTTCTAATTAAGGCATATATTTAGCACAGCATCAAACTCATTGCAATAGATAATAAAATCACAAATACAACTTACTAATAATTAAATATTCTTTGACACAATTTCTATAAATTCATTTATTATTTTAATATTAATTAGAAGCAATTTCAATGTGTGTTAAGTCCGTGTTATTTAATATTTTAAGTATATATAAATCAATTTTCTTACATATTTATTTGATAGTTTAGAAAACCTACATACTCCTTCTTATGAGCTGCATAAATACTGCATAAATTGATAAAATTGTAACTCACAGTTGTTAATTTTGCTCTGGTAACTAAAATGATAATCTTGTTCACATCTTTTAGAAATATCCATATTAGATATAGTTTTACAAATAATATGTCTGAGATGCATTTATTCAAATTATTTTTTACATTAATCCATTATTATTTACAAATGTCTTTTGTTTGGCCGCTAGACCATTAGACAACGGGCTTTCCAATATTTTGCAACACGGCCATAATTGAAGAACTCGGCGAAAGCTGTAGCAGATTTAGTGTTAACCAGGTTGCACCACTAGGAGGCCTGCTACGTTACACCCCACACGTTTTTAGGATATATTATAATCCTAAAATTAAAATAGCTTTTGGTTAAAATTATTCTAATGGATTAGTTTATATTAATGATTATGTAGTTAATAAATCAGGTCACCATATATAGAATGCTCCAATGTGTTCTTTTGATTCAACCAAATAATGTAGCATAAAATGAAAAAAAAATCTCTTATAGTACTTATCTTATTTTATAATAATGTGTAGCACATTAAAATTTTATTGTAAATAATTAATTAGAGAAAATAGAAACTTAAATACTATTTGTATTTAATGATCAGGATTCTGAAATTTTTTATTTTGTGTGATGACAATGAAATTAATGATGTAGTAGGATTGCAGTTTAATGAGATGATTTATTAAAGATGTCAAATTTTGTGTCATAAGCATATTTTGGTAAAGAGGTGGCTTATTCATAAATTTCTATTTAATAATATCACATAAGCTTGGTTTTTTTGAATATTTTTGCCTTGGTATTGGAAACTTAACAATTGTAACCAGAAAGCTAAATAATTACATTAGTATAAGTAGAATAGAAATTTATTTTAAGAAAAAAATTAACAAATAATGTTCTGCAATAACAAAAAAATATTAATATTATATGAATGAAGAACTATAAGTTAAGCTTCTTTAGTAATATGTAAAATAAATAAGAAGTTTATTCAAAATATGTATAAGACATATTGTCATATCTATAAAATTTCATGTTAATCTCTCTCGGACAAAGAGAAACTACTTTCTCATGTATATAATGTTAAAATATATATAACATTCTACGCACACACACTCTTTTGAGGCTACTAAAAGACTTTATTCTTGTTTTTATATTTGTTCATCTTTTTTTTTGGGCTGCTCGTCGATTAATGGCAGAGATGCCGAGAACGGACGTAGAATTTAAAAACAAACACATCACAATGGTATGACAGTGATAAAGTGATGGTATTTTTAATCACTTATTTATCAGACCGATTAATTGACACTTCATTCCACCTTTTTATTATATTTATCCTTTTAATATTTTTATCAAATTTTGAAATAAAACAATTAAAATAATACACTATTTTTCAGGTAAATTTGTGAATTCACAATATTTTCCTTACAAAATTATAATCCTTTAAAAGAGTATTTTCATTAAATTCTGGGTTTTCTGCACTCCATCGAATAAATCAATAAGTAACTTTCCTTGATTAGACTGCAACATTTTGGTAATTAGATGTTTGCTGAAGAAATTAGTAAATGAAGCCTCTACAATGAAAATAGTTTCCTACGGACTGATTGATATGAAATCGATTTAAAGTTTCATAATTTAATAAAATAACTCCTGAAATTTAGATGATGAACGTTATGTATGAACCATGCTCCCTGTGTATTCAGTTAAATTATTTGTCATTGATTCCAAAATCATTTCTTAAATACTTCATATTCTGATCTTTTTACGGATTTTATCATACTCAAAAAATTAATGAACTCACTCAGCAAAGTTGTCAATGAAAATTTATAAATATTTTATGGTTAAGAGAATTTTTGGATACATTTTCGCTATTCATTCGTACTGTATCTATGGTACATTTATTTGCAGCCTTTAATTGAAATTCGTGTTTTCTTTTTAACCATTACAAAAATTTGCGTTCATTTTGTATATTGCAAGTAATTGCACTCTAAAATACTTTCACACCAATAAAGTCATTGATAGGCATCTGTTTTCACGGTTTATCCAAATATTTGTCTACTCCAAGTTACATTTGCGTATAAGTTGCTCACTCTTTGTAAATCATACAAGAATAACAGTTTATTGCATTTAAATTAAACATTTAGACATCATTCGTTCATTTTCGTTGCCGACAATATATTTTTGTAAGGAAGTTGTTTGCTTGAGATTTGTTCTATCATTTTATGTTTGATCAATTGCTCAATCATTTGAAACATGTCTTGTTTTCCGATGAATCCTGTTTCTCTCTATTCCCCATAACAGTATAGATTCACGTATGGGGAACTTAACAAAAACTTATAAATTACTGTTTATCTTTCACATGTTGAAACACGAAGAAGTAGCCCGAAATCTTAGCTCCATATATTTTATAATTTGGAATAGATTATTTTTCCCTTCTTACAAGGATATGTCACTAACACTGCTTCTTTGAGACAAGTAACTGTACTCTCTCTTTACACAATCAACTGTTCCTTAACTATCCTACAATATAGGATCCTTTATAATTCCACTATGAAATAGATTCCTTTATCATCCATTATGTAATAGGTTCCTTTATCATCCTACATGGATAGCCCATTAACAATGTCTCTTTTAGACAGTGAACTGTTCCTTAACCATCTTACAATGTAATATGATCCTTTATCATCCTACTATGTAATTCATCTTACTTTATCATCCTACTATACTATGTAATATATTACTTTGTCATCATATTATGTAATATGTTTCTCTATCATCCTACATGAATAGGCCACAGATACTGTCTTATTTAGCCAACAAACTGTATTCTATGAGGCAAACACTGTTTTTGTCAAAATGATAATTATTTTATTCATTGAAGTTGAATTGTTTAGTAATTAATTCACTTATATGAAGACTCCGTTACGCATCTTCTTTTTTTATTTATTTTTCTGGGAAATGAAATTTTTCGAGCCATTCTTTCACAATAGAATTTGCAAAGATAGAGTAGAATAACTTTTTGTCTCAGAAATAAAGTTTCCCTGGTACAAACAAATTAGTCGTATTTGAAAAAGTTAGCATAATAACATTTCTTGCAATGGGTAATATTTTAATTACTGAAATATAAAATTAAGTAAGGATTTGGAGCACTTGATTTTAAATGAATTAAGTCTCGTTGTGTAAAAAATATAGTATAGTGACAAAAATAGCCAAATAGTAAATAAAATGATTTCCTACTATTAAGGAATATAAAAAATGAATATCAACAATGAAAATTCAACTAAATCTGGATAGCTGGAAGTAGACCAAAATATACTTCTAACTTTACTTTTAATTAACTATATAACCACCATCTTTATCTTCACCACCTTCATTATCAGTAACCTTTTACAACATAAGGTGCAATATTAGGATTTTAGCAAATTTATGGAAATGATATTTTTGAGAGTATCCAAATTTTTCACTAACAAGTGTTGTAGATATCGATATAAATGAATAAATGGTAGAATGTCAAGTGAGTTTAAGCGATGCTATAACTACCATACCAATTCATTTTTATGGCATTGACGTAGTTAATTCTATTAGGTGGATAATTTTTCTTTATTTTGTTTAGACTAAAATTTGAGATCCACACACCTATTCATCATATTTTCTATTAATCATATTTTCAGCTGAAATATTTTTATTCATTGACGAAAGATTGTTAAGTGTGGATGATAGTTCTTCGATCGTTTGAAATGGAATAGTTTCCACTTTCACCATTAATACATTATTATCTGGAGTTTCTGGTCTTCCTGATTTGTAGTGTAAGAAAATCCAAAATTTCCCTATTTGAATTAAGAAAACCAACTCGTTAAGTTCATGTTTTTATGCTACAAAAGTTGTATGGTGATCTTTATGAAATTCATAGAGCATGCGTTAACGGACATGTTATTTTTCTATTATTTAGCTTGACATCTCACTTGAAACTGTCAATTAAAAATTAAAATTTAACTATTCCTAATAAAACAACTCACATTTACAATAAAATTTCTTATTAGATGAGTAAAGTACACAATCAGTTAATAAATGATAATAAGTATTGATACTGGTAAAAACGACATGACTTTTCATCATTCCCAACAATTTGCCTAACAGGATGCATCATAATTTAAAAAAGAATTAAATTAACATGTATTTTCGAGATATATACTTTAATTTCTCATAATCATCATAAAATGTTACTAATTTCTCATAAGTAAGACATAATCTTAAATGAAGCTAAGATAAAGGAGAAATTTACTTGACATATAAAAAATATTCAATTTCTCCAAATATTTAATTAAATTTAATTAAAATAATATTAGAAATTAACAAAAAATAATTTTTATTATGTTGTTATAATTAGTGTAAAATAAAAAAAGTTCATATCAGATATTTCATTAAATACATTAGAAGAGATACACACATATATAATTAATTTTTATGAAAAATTTTATTTTTTGTTAATTAAGGGCTTAAACATGTATTTACTTTACTTTTAAAATTAATTTTTCATTTTTAAATAATTTTAACATTTATAGTTTATACTATCTGTTTAAATAGTTTCTAGATAATTTTTCCAAATTTCAAAGAAAAGATAAAAAAATGCTTGTTTTTTTTCTTCAAAACAGATTTTAAAGATAAAGTTTATATAAAAATATTCCAAATTTCTATTTTTGTATATAAATACTTGTCTTTGGTTAAATGTAACAATTTCATACAATAGAATAGAGTTTTGAAAAAATGGTCTGGAACATCATTTCTTCATTTTTTCTGCTATGCAGTGTAGTTATTTTACTAAAAACATAATGCGCAAACATATGCACATACGCAAACACAGTAGCATGAAAAAATTAGTTCACATACGAGAAATTTGCCAATAAATAAAATCACGCAAATAAAATGTGCTGAATTACATTATCCTTTATTCTGGGAAGCATATTTCCTATTTTATTTCAATTCCCTTTAGTAGTTCAATATTTCATTCAATAAATTGATCGAGAAAGAGGGGTGAGTAAACAGTTCTAACATACCTGAGTTGACTTTTGGGATAACTTAAAATTTTAGAAAGAAAGTAAAGCAGTCATTGTTGATATGATTCCATTTTATTTACCAAATTCTAAAAATTCGTAAATGGAATCAAAGAGGGGATTCTATTTATATTTTGAGTCAATAAGAATTTCTCAATCTGAAGAAAAGGAAAAACTTGTTCAGCAAGTTTGAAAATCGGATTTAAATATTTTGTATTAACATTAGAGATACACTTTACCTTTGAATTTCAATGGTATTTGTTGTAAAAAAGAGATGATCAAATATTATTTTGTATTGAATATTTGTGAACATGTTTTATTACACTTGAATTTTTATTTTATAATTGTCATTTTCTTAGAATTTTGTAGAAATTGATGAGAACTACCTTTTTCTTTATAACATGTATTTTTAAATATACACAAATATTTTAAAATTGATTTCCATTTATTTACATTAGGAGTGATATTTTAGGATACAAAGTACGAAACTGTTACAGATGCATTACTATTTTATACTAAACATTCAATTTATATTTTAAAAATAAATGAAATGTGTTTATTATTCTTTTTGATATAACTATATCTAACATATTAAACATTTAAAATAATGTGTAATAAGAAACACATTTTGTATTGAAAATTTATTGCAACGTACATAAAAATCCGTACATAATAGTTACATGTTTTCCTATTAAATGACCTCTAATATATATTGAAGTACTGTTCCACACGATTTATAAATTTATTATTATACTGATAAAGGGAAAATTAATGAAGCTATAACTGTAAATAAATATTTATTGGTTATTATTAATTTACATAAAAATTTATGAATTTGTTTAACTTAAATCACACAGTCATACGTTTAAATTAAATCATAATCTAAAAAGGGCATTTAATATTTGGTAAGATTCCATCTATTAATTACAATGCATTGCAATTAATGATGGCACTTGCCAAATTGCATTTAATGCATAACATAAAGCAGAAAAATTAAGAATTTAATGTTTTTCTAATAAATAGATGTTCAAATTGGAATGCTTGTCATTAAATCAATGTAACAAATGGTATTGATTGAGACATTTCCCCAACGTCTTCTACAAATTTATCAACAAAACATTTTAAATCTCCTACTGATCAAATGCAAATGAAAATGATTAAATGCATGTCAGAAAACTCTGTCTCTTTTACAATCAATTTGTAATTAGAAATACAGGACTGCTTCCATCCAAACTTTTCTCAGTAAAATCTAAGTAGATTGTTGAAAGATTGATCTGCTGATATATTTACGAAATATATTATTGCGGCAGTAAAATAAGAAAAATAATACTATCATTTTGGTTAATGTAACATTGATAAAATAAATGAAATATTATATACAGATATATATATATATATATATATATATATATATATATATATATATATATATATATATATATATATATATATATATATATGTATGTGTGTGTGTGTGTGTGTGTGTGTGTATATGTATGTATGTATATATACCACTGGGATTTTAATTGCTTCCATGTTATTATTTGGTTACTTTGCTTTAAATATGTAAATAAATCCTAAATAATAATATATTAAATTTTCTTAAGAATTCATTACAATTTTAATATGTTTTCCAATAAGAACTATGTTTAAAAATAACTAAAATTTTTATTTTCTTTTGAAAAAAAGATTTTTTACTTAAATATAATACGCACATAATTTATTTTTCTTCGAAAGTTAAAAAAATCAAACATATTGAGAACTACATACAATGCTATCTGAAGAGAAAAAAAGTTATTTTTTTAGTAATAATGTTTACTATTTTTTCGATGTTATTCTTTTGAGCTTTATAAATTTTACATTTACCTGTTTTGACCACAAAAAGTGCTTAAATTTAATAAAAAAACCTGTGACAAAATCCCATTCAGACAAAATTTTCTATCAATATCGTAAATATATAGTGTCATGGTAAATAAGAATGTTCTAAATTGTGATGCATTTTAAATAGTATGGATATTTATTTAGGTTAAATGTATATAATTTTAATAAAAATAATTGTAATAATTATCAATATCAAATTAACAAATCGTAAAACCGTAATATCATGGTGATTTTTCTATTATCATGCTCAAATTGTTCTTATCTTTCTGCAATATTTGTAATTGCTTGGATTTAGTTCATATATAATTATATATAATAATAATAGTATATATAATCATATTTATAATATGTATTATTGTAAATAAAGTAAAATAAAACAATTAACATTTCATATAAAATCTTGAAAAGAATAGATTATTGTAGTTTAATCTCTAAGATGGAATAAATACTGGAGTAGATAAGCAGAATGAGCTACTGATGTAAATCATGTGTACATTAAATACTCTACAAATTATTTTACTATTGCAAAATAGGATTGGAGGTCCAACTTAAACTTAAGTTTCAATAATTTTGCTATTTTAATTATTATAATATAGAATATAATACTTTCACACTTAAATATTAACTAATTTTAATAGATACATGTCATTCATTTACGAAAACATAAACGTAAAATCTGGTAATTACATGTTTTTTAAGAATATATAACAACACATTTTTTCACTTAAGAAGTACTAAGCGGAATATTTACATTTATAATTAGTAAACTTATAAAATGTTATGTTCCTTAGATATGCATTGAATTTATATTTTTTCCTTTATATTTTTGGTTCATTATATGTCCTTATTCATGTGTCTTGCACAAAAATGATATATTATACACAAATACTCCAAAAGTTTGTTTTCAATTTAATATTTGTGAATAAATGCAATTATTATTACTTAGATAAAAATATTATCTTTCACGAGAATTCAATTATAAATCATAAGAACATATACAATTTGCAGTTATTAAAATATGTGTATACAATGCCTGATAATGTTTGTATAGTTGAGCAAATTTGTAAATATATACCACTCATTTAATCATACTGTACTTCATTTGAAAGGGAATATTAGCTGTCAATATGAATTTATGTGAAACTCAAAAAAATACGTATCCATCTACTAAAAACATTATAAACCTCTTAAATTACAATATATCCAGCATCCAAACTTCCAACATTTTCCCTAGAATGACTGAAATTTTCATAATTCGTATTTAATTTTTTAAATAACATAAGCCGCTTGGGAAATAAAAATCATCTCTAAAATCATGCATGTTGAAATTTTACAAAAACTAGAAGTTTAATAAAAGTGTGTCCGAATGTGTAATAGGAACGAAACATTTTTGGATGCGTTATTATAATGAAAAAAATAAGCCTAACTTTTAACCAACCTTGACCAGATGAATTATAAAATTTATTAAAGGAATGAATATGATATGTAATCAATGCAATTTACGTGTTATATTTCTTTAAAATTCTGTACAATTTACCTATCTACAATTTCTCATTATTTTCATTTGCTAATACAGTTTCTTTTTTATATAAAAAATGATTGATAACTTAATTCATAATTTATATATATATATATATATATATATATATATATATATATATATATATACATATATATATATTTATTTTCAGCAAAAAAATTGCATAGTCTAAATTTACAAATGGTTAATCCAATCATTTTTGAGATGTTAAAATTCCCTGATTAAATATTTTCAACTTCAAAATGAAGAATCCAGTTCTTTCTTCTGGAAATGGCTTTTAAAACAAGACACTATATTTTTTGGTACATATTTGAAAGTTGTTACTTAGCCAAATCAATATTATTTCACAGACTTTTAAATTTGTTTAAACATCGATTCAATTTTCAAGAATTTTTTAAAGGACTATAATTTATATCAATTTGCATATAAAATGATTTAATTATGTTTGGGTACTCAACCTTTCTAAAATAATATAAATTAAATATTACTCTGGAGTTCGAGGTATAATACTTACATTAAACATTTTTTTAAATTAATATTTGGAAAAATGTTAATATAGTTTAGAGACAAATTTCTTACATTTATTTAAAGAAATTAAGTCTTAAAAATAATAGATGCTACGAAATTGTGTTAGTCATAAAATTGCTAGATTAATGCACATATTTACATTACGTTTTATTACCGATGTTTCCATAAATTCTCACATTCAGCTTTTACATTTTTATAAAAAGCATCTAAATAAGCAAATTCTATTTATTTAATATTAATATTTTTAAAATTATTTTTTAAATAATTTCCCTAAAAACATAATAAATGAAAGTATAATGAAGTAAAAAAGTCTTTTTATTTAAAAAAAATAATAAGAATTTAAAATGAACATATTAAATTTAATGAAAATTATTTACGTAATTATTAAATGTTAAAATTATCTATATTAAAACTATGTGAACTCAAAAATCATTTTATTAAAAGATGTTAATGTGAATAATTCCCCAACTGAAATCTTGCATTTTAAATAAGAGCTTATTAAATAATTTTAAGAATTTTCCACCAATTTTGTTATAAAATGAATTCAAAATAACAATGTATTTATAACTATACTATATTTTTCATTGCATTCAATACTTTTTAATACTAGACAACTAATTTAATAAGTATTAAGTTTCATTTTAATATATTACATAAAAACCGAGAAATAATAACTGTTTCAGACTAGAAATAATGTATGTTACAGACTTGAAATAAGAGAGAATTAATTTAAAATAAAGTATAAAATGCAAAAAGTAATATTTATATATATTCATCTTCAAATATATAATTAGAATAAATTTGAGATATCTAGTATTAAATTATTGATTTCTTACTTTTCATAGAATAACTATTCATTAAATTTATGCTTTTTTATGTATATTTAAAATTTTAAAAACAAAGATTTTAATCTAGATCTATTTTAAAAATGCATTGCTCATTGAAGCATTTCAACTGTTTTATTAAATTATATTCAAATGGAATAAAAATGGAATTAAGACATGGCAGCCAAAATATAATAAGAATATTTATAAATTTATATTTTTCTTTATTGTTTAGAGTATTTGCTACGGATTTTATATAAGGATGAAATTATTATATAGCTTATTCGGCAATAACTATTTATAAGAATTTTTTTCATAAATTATGTCTTATTTGCTTCAAAATATTCTAGACTTTTATTTTTACATAAATGTAAATTTTATAAAATAAATGAAATCTAGATAATATTTTTATATCAAATATAAATGACATGATATTTTAAAGATAACTCATCATGTATACATATTAAAAGTTTCTCCATATCAGCTTAAAGATATTCACCTCTAACAAATAAATAAGTATTCAAAATAATATGTATATTCATTGCATAAAAAACATGAATAAAGTTATCAAATCATTAGTGACACCCTTAATAAAAAACACATTTATTTCTTCATATAACAAATATTAGATATTGAATTCTACAGGTTTCAGTTGCAACATCTTGTTTAAATGAATAATAAATGTACGAATTTGCTATGCTTGTAGGCGAATGATTAGTGCTCTTTCCTGCAGTTCAACAATTCGCTTAGTTATTTCGTATTCAAGGCTAAGTTAATTTCTATTATTTCAAAGTGATTCAGAATCAACTTTAAAATTTATGTCTCAGTCCAATTTCTTTGTGCTCTTGCCTACAGTCTAACAATTCGATACGTGAACTCCCACGCAAGGCTTAGTAAATTCCTATTATATCGAAGTGATTTGGAGTCAAATTTAAAATTAATATTTTGGTCTAATCTATATCTCATGTAAAAGATCAGAATGAAGAATGACATTTAAACCAATCAAACGTTTAGTAATTCACATTCCAATTGACAGAAAAATTAAAAAAAATTAAGAATTTAATTATTTTGGTAACATTATGGTACTACATAATGTTACCGAAAAGAAATTTAAATTTTTAATTTGAATTCTTAATGGTAGTACACTATGGTATTACTACAGCAATTTTATGCTATCTTTTTTGGTAACTTTAAGATACAGTAAAAAAATGGGATTAATGATCACTCAATATTTTAATATTTTTTTAATATCACAGCGTTTAGAGGTGAGAGCTTTAGTAAAATCAGTTAATTGTGTTGGATATAATTATCTATAGGTAAGAACTTATCTTTAGTTGTTCAAAAGTACGTTTCCCCATCCTACACACATATTAGGAAAGAAATATATCTCAATACTTCAAACTTTTTTGTATTCTGCATTATCTCTATGAAAGAGTATCATACCTGTTCTAACGATATTTCATAGATAAAAATAGTGTCTTTCTGTCGTATTAAATTTGTAGTATACTGATATTTCTGATATATATTCCATCCGTATTGTATTCTTCGATAGACGTAAGCCAATATTTAAGTAATTCTGCAATCATCTATAAAAATTATGTGTTTAATTTTTTCTTACTACACAAGGCATGTAACGTGATAAGAGGAAAAAAAAGTTCGTGTTATCGTGTTATATAAAAGATCCATAGTTATCTAAATGTTTATGATATATATATATATATATATATATATATATATATATATATATATATATATATATATATATATATATATATATATATATATATATATATATATATTATATATATATATATATCAGAAGCAGTCGGAAGAGAATATTAGTCGTCTGGAATCAAGTACCAAGTAAAGAACCCCCAAAGCTTGTCTTTCATCCATTGAGCTATCATTTATAGAATATTGCAACCAAACCCATAAAAAGTGCATCAAACATCTTCGGTTAACACAGGGATCTTAGATTTAGTGAAGATTCAAACTCACTAACTTACAATAACGAGAACGACATTCTAACCCATTATGTCATTGTGGTCACAATGTTTAAATATTTACAAACATTGGATTTGAATAAATAAGATTAACATTCTAATTTTTACTTTTTATGAGTTCAATGTGTCACAAAATATTTATATGCATTTTATGCAATTTTATTAGATTTAAATTTTTATTTTAAGCCATATAATACTGAAATTTTGAAAAACCTATAATGGGAAGATTAAGTATTTTTGCACACTTTTACAAATGAATTGTAATAAATTATTATTTTTATGGAAGAAAAAAATAATTGGGGGAAAACATTTGTTTTCTTTATAAGTATATATTTGTTTCCTTAATTTATATTTCAGCATTTACATAGTAGAGAAATCAGTGAATGCATACCTGTTTGTAAGTAAATGTTTTCTGAATCTGCGTTTCTTTAGTTTTATTCTAAGACAAAAACTTTCACACTCTCCGACTAATATGTCACTTATTTTATTTTCGCTTTTTCAAACGTAGTTAAAAAAATCAATTGACCGAATGTTATCCTTTAAAACTGTTCACTTAAATTTTAAAATATTGGATTGATCATTTTTTGTGTGCAAGCTGATTTTACAATATTTTTAGACAAAGAAATTTAAGGTGGTTTTAAATGTTAAAATATATATTTGAAATTCATTTAAATCTTATCAGAAAATCTGCGAAAATTACCGAACTTCATACGTGAATCTATTCATAAATAAATGTTAGATTATACTAATAAAAAAGTAAATCGCATTCCCTTGCAATATTTACGAAAATATTATTCATTTTTTTTAAAAAATGCTTTCCTATAGTTTGGTTTTCTTCGAGTTTGGTCAAGAAACTGTGCAGCTTAATTCTTTCTGACCCACTGGATTTGACTTTTCAGGAATAAAACAAACATTATGTGTGAATAAACCTTTCATTCTGTATAAAATGGACTTTCTTTACTCTGTGAAAATGGAGCAGACTTTAAAGTAAACAGGGGCTTATATTTTAGATCTCGCGAATATTCTCAGAACTTAAAAAATAGATGATAAATTTCTCTCAGATAGGAGAGAAAGGATTTGAATACTGCTTTTGGGAGCAATATTTCATTCCTGAATTTCAGTTTTATATTCCTAAAAAAACATAAATAATGAAAAATATGAATAGAACATGCTATTGTTTCCTTCAAGCTGTATTCTAGTATATAAATAAACTTAAGAAAAATTACATACCTTCCTTGCATGAAATTTTAAACTAAATTTATATTGAAGTGATTAATGACTACTATAATTCTTGTATCGATGTTTATTCTGTTTAGTAAATGATACAGAAAAAATGGTATTCATACATGTTATATATTAGGTAAAAATAGTTAAAAAATCAGAGATTGAATTCGTGATCAACACGTTTTCAATATTTTATATTTTATATAATAATTTTCAATACATTCTATATTATAGTAATCCTACTTGATTTAAGAGCATGCAAGGGACTATTACTACCCAAGTAATCTTTAATATGCCGATCAATGATTTTCTCCATAATTTTAAGAAAGAATGAAGAAAGACTGATTGGTCTGTAAGACTTCGCCTGGTCATAGGTGTCCTTGCCAGGTTTAGGAATGAAAACAATCCTAGTTTTCTGCCATATCTTTTGTGTGTAACCCAGTGCTAAGCTAGTTCTGTAAATTCTAGTTAGCACTGGTATGATTACCTCCTCTGCTTTCTGGAACATGATGGGCATAATTCCATCAGGCTCTTGGCTTTTTAGAGGTTTAAAGGCAAGGATTGCCCATTTAACAATGTTGTAGTTTACGATATTTTTAGCGATGGTCCATTGATGGCTATTGACACTTTGCAAAGAGCCAATGCAGTGCTCCCCTTCGTTGCTATAAATATCTCTAGCTCCTGGAAAGTGGGTTTTGGTCATAACTTCCATAACCTCTTTCCCGGAAGCAGCAAAATTACCCTCCTCGTCCTTTAAGGTGCCAACCAAAATAGGTTCATCCCTTTTAAGAAGTTTTTGGAGTCTAGCTCCTTCAGAAATAGAATCTATCTCTTCACTGAACTTCCTCCAGGAGTTAATTTTGCTTTTCCTAACAAGTTTGTTATAATTAGTAAAGGCCGTTTTATAGTTCTCCCATTCACCATTTTTCTTGGCTTGATTAAAAAATTTTCTAACATTTGCTCTTTCGGCTGCTAGAGAGTCATTCCACCAAGGACATTGGAGTTTAGCTCTCCTAGTGTGAATAGGGCAATTGTTATGATAAGAATCTAGAATACTACTCTGCAGAAGGTCTGCTGTAACTTCTCGATCGTAGTTGTCTCTAATAGGTTTGTTCCCGAGCTGAACCAACCCAGTCAGTTCCTCCTGGAATTTCTTCCAGTCCGTCCAAACTGGGTCTCAGAATATGGGATCCAGACCCACATTAGAGTGAATTTCAAAATGGATGTTTTGATGATCCGAGCCAGAAGGTCTGCCATCTACTTTCCAATTTTTGATATTTTTACTTATCAGCGTTGTCGCCATAGTAATGTCAATCACTTCAGATCGATTGGAAGTAATGAAAGTTGGTTCGTTGCCCTTATTTAGAATATCTAACCCGTAGTTTAAAATGAATTCTAAAAGGCACTCACCTCTTTTGTTTGTGTCCGTACTTCCCCACACAACATGGTGAGCATTACAGTCTAGTCCTAGGACTACCTGTAAGTTGTTATCTCTGTAAAAGCTCATGAGCTTGTGCAAAGAATGGTCAGTTGGAGCCTTCTCTTCATAAGGCAGGTACACAGAGCCAAGAACAATTTCTCTGTCCCTACCCTCTATGTTGAGTCTGACTTTCACAGCTGTCAGGTCCCTAAGGATAAATTCAGAGAGGGGTAAAACCTCAATGTTTTATGTAAGATTATACAAGTTCTAGCGTTGCTATTGGTACAATAGATAAGCTTACCTTTAGTTCCTTTGAGGCCACTGATTCTTCCCCTAACCAGCCAGGGTTCCTGAATCAGGGCCATGTGTATATCCCCAGAAAGTCTCTTTTTAAGCTTGTTTCTGGTCAGAGAATCAGTCATGCTAACGATAGTTTCCTGACTCTCACCAGAAAATGGTTTGGAGGTCATTTATACCTCCTGTGAAGGATTCATTGCTGCCCCTTCACTAGATTGCCTCTGGGTTCCCTTGTCTTTTTCAGCAAGGTCTACTTCAGAGGTTTCACCTGCAAATGCAGAAAGGTTTGTTATTTCATTGTCTTTTCAGCCATAAAATAACAGTTAATAAGCTCAGGTAATATGACAGTCCACCCAGCATTGCCTGAGTTACTGTGCAAGGCAAATTACTCTAGAAGTTCGCCAGGCAACTAGAGGCTCCGTTAAGACACCATTACCATGTGCCAAATAAGCATAGGCACGGGTCGCATAACACCAGGGTTTATGGGAGCTGGTTCACGGCCTCTGATTCTATATTCAAGGCTATCCTGTCATTTTTACAGGACATTCGGCTATCACCACCTGCCGACGCGCCTGGTAACTGCTCAAGCCCCAGGATTATACATGTTGATGTTTAAAATTAAAACGAATTTTTTTTAGCAGCATGTTGAATAAAATAATGAGTATAAAGCTGAAAATGCAAACACTGGCGATTCTTCTGTGAATAAATAATGAAGAAACTGAAGATATAAAACATTTTAATTATTTAAAATAATGCAAAATCTAGATATTCAAAATATGTTAAATATTTAAGAATCAATTATAACACATAAAGATAAAAAAATGCCTGCCTGTAGCCAGAAACCTTTAATTTTTGAAGATGAAAAGAAGATTACGAAACAAATATACTCATAAGCATTTCCCATTACTAAAATGCATACATTTTTTTTCAGAAACTCCACAGCATTATCATAGTCGGTAGGCTTACAAGTTAAAGCTTTTCACAGAATATTACTGTTAAAAATGAATCCAAAATTTCATTTTCAAAATATTTTAAAATCTTATTAATAATTAGTATGAGGGATACATCGAATTCGGAAATTTGTAAAAAAAAGGCAGCAATTCAAAATTATTGAAAACAAGTTTTATTTTTATTTCAAAGAAATTTATTCATAAACCACCAGATTTGATGTTAAAGAAATGTATGAATAAAAAGAATCTTTATGTAATTTAAATAGTTCCGTGTGCAATTACCAAAACACTTGTAACCTGTCATATTCATTAAAATTTGAAAAATTCTAAAATTTGGAAATTGTTGTTCAATGGAGGAAAAATAAGGAAATCCCCAATTGTACTGATGATGGTCAGTGTGAAAAAAAGATGGATACTTGTTCGTATGAGATTTCACTAATTTCTGCAAAATCAGTGTGTTTACACAAAACTGTATAATACTTCTACTAAATATTGAACAATATTATGTTAAAAGATTGTGTCGCTGTTGTTGCCCATATGTTTTTTAGACTTTTTAAAATTGACACATGCAAATATCATTAGTAACAAAAAGAAGCAAATCAAGCTTTAAGATTGTTTCCCTACATGGTGATTTCTTTTTTTTTTTTTTTTATATCAGAAAACATAAAATCATATTTTCGCCTTGACTGAGTAATAAATTTCTAATACTTGTAAAAAGATATTTAATGCAATGTTTTAAAAATTCATTTTTTCTAATTTAAATTAACTGAAAGTCAAAAACAAAGCTTTGCAAATCATTATTAGTACCATGAAGCAATGATGAAAAAAATCAATGTAATAAATGTTACACGAGTCAAATAATAAAAAAGGAGCGTAAACAATCATACGCATGTTCATATGTATCAAGATGTATACAGTAAATGACCTTTTTGCATTTTCGGTTCATATAATTTCAAACTGTGATTTTTTAAAAAAATTAAATATTAAAATATAAATAATATTCCATAATTAATGCAAAGTATTTTGATATGTTTATTTATCATTTAAATGAATTCCAGTCTTTTAGAACTTTAAGCACAGTTCAATTTATTTTTTAAAGTTTTTCCCCATTAATTACAAACGCTTAAACCAAACTTGAAACATTGCTTATTTGCCTTTTTTAAATAGATGAAAATGTTAATAAATATATTTTGCTTTTCTCTGGTAAAAAGTAATACTAATTTGTGACAAAATCATTTGTAAATGCCAAAAAAATTACTACAAAGGAATACATTTTGCAATACTTACCATCATATTATCTTCTTTGCTTCCATATAACCAACTAAAGCAAGTCTTATCAAAAATTTCTTTTATCATTTAAAATGTTTTACCAGTAATGGAATAAGATAAACTAGATTGCTTAAATATTTGTAATAAGGCACATTTTCTGAAAGGATGCTAAATTGAACCATATAAGTAAATTTTGACGAAGACAATTATTTTCAAGATAACTGTCTTAGTTAAAGGTGTATACTTTTGATGGAGAAAATATAGTCATCAATCATCACATCGTAAGAAAGCATGCACACCTTTAATGAACTTTAAGTGAAATATGTGTACTTATCTTATTTATTTGATTATGTTGATGGATAAAATTCTGAAGAATGTCTAGAAAATATATTTTCGACTTTCAGAATCTATAACTCCAATTATAGAAAAATATAGAATATAGATTCTTTAATAGATAATGTAAGTATTGAACAAATAAAATATTTTGTTTTATCAAAAGATTTTCTTTTAATTTTAGACTAAGTATTGAAGAAAATAATCGAATAAATATTATTCAAATAATGTTCCTCTCATATTTGCTTTTAGGGGAGTAACTACATGTAATACATTATAAAATAGATAAAAAAGAACAAAATTTGCAATGATAATGTTATTTATTGAAATGCTTTTAGGGCACTATTCAAAACAATAGTGAAAGGAGTTAGGATAAGACAATAAAAATGAGTTGATTATCTCTGTAAATATCATTATTTGTTATATGATTGATGTGCAATAAGAAAAGAAGATCACGTATTAATTTTGTCATTAAGTTTTCAAATGTATTTTTTTACATTAATATCTATAATCATATCTTGATATAAATTTGGGAATAAAATTTAGCAAGATATGAATATTAAAATATATAATTTTTGTTGTGCATAAATCATCATTCACAGAAATATTATGGTTTTAAAAATTCCCTTTCCGAGAGTCGTTAAGGAACTGAAGATTAAAATGATGAAAAATAAAATATTATAAGCAAGAACGATTGCAGTAAACACTTAATTGTACTGTTCAAGACAAACATATCATAAGAACTTAGAAATGCCAGTAAGATTCATCTGCAAATATCCATAAGACCTACCATTTTTAACTTTTGAATAAGGAATGTTTCTTATCTTGGTAAGAAGCAAATATATCTGAATATATTATTTGTTCTATATAAATAGTGGGATCCACTAGAAAGCTGTGAAACAAAGTTTAAACTATTTAAACAACCCAGCTATAATATTTAAACTTTTGTCAAACTAATGCAAATATGTATATTTGGTGGCTAGGTTAGGTAAGGTTATTTCTTAAACACACACAAAATAAAAAACTCTATGTTAGTAACGTATAACTTTTATAATATATTGCAATAAAATCAAAATGACATTGAAATCGAAAAATTAAAGGAATTTCTTGAAACAGAAGCTCTCATTGAACTCTCTTGAAACAGAAACATTCATGTCTCTTAATACATTAAAGAATATAAGTGTCTGCTATGAAATTGAAGAATTTCAAAATGTATCCTACAGAAATGATTTCAAATTAAAACTCAAACAAACTAGAAGAAGTTTTAAAAGGAATATAAAATGAGGAATCGATGAAATTTTCCTTGATCATAGTTAGGTAGTAAAGCTGATAATAAAAAAATTACTAAAATGTTTCGTTTCTATAGTGAGAAATTTAAAATATAATCTTAACAACTTCTCGTCTGTCTTAATTTTACTCGATGCGTAGTTATAAAACCATACAATAGGATAGTATTACTAAATTTTAAAAAATGATTGATGAAATAGTTAATCAACTTAAAAGTTATTATAATGAAATATTATTTTTAAAAAATATGTTACGAAACACTGAAGATTAGTTTAAAATATTTTCTAAAATCCATTTTGAACAATTAAATTTAATCATATTCTCATTTATGTACAAATGTCTCTGTTCTCATTTGACCATATATATAAATTATGTGAATTCTTGATTTAAAATATTTAATCTTCGTTAATCAAGTGACACCGTTAGGAATCAATCAAAATATAGCTTACAAATGTAGTCAAAGCAATAATATGTAAGTCTTTTTAAAGTTTGTTTGATTAGTACATACAGTTTAATATCATAATACATAACACTGAAAGGAAATCAATTGAAAATTTAAGGAAAAAGTTAAAAGTATAGAAATTTAATTAAGGATTCAATTTAATAATAATTTAAGAATTGAAATTTAATTATAGATTAAATTCCTCAAAATTCAATATCATAAATCTATTTTAATGCAACAAAACACAGTGGTAAAATTTTGCTAATTCTTCAATAAATCAAAGTGTTTCAGAGGACATAAAAATGACTCAACAAAGACTAATTTTAAAGCAAAGTTTCAAGAAAGAAATCCAATGCATTAATCAATATGATTAACACTATTCAAATTCTTATAATTTAATGTTTCCCATGAAATAAACCTTAAATGTATTTCTTTAATAATCCCAAAATATAAACTTGAGATTGTATTAGCAGAAAATCACAAGATTGTGGTATGAATTTATGAACAAATATTCATTTTTTTGTGACATAGTATTTCAAAAAACTCATAATTTTACTTTATTAAAGAAGGAATACGCAAAAAAAATTGCATGAGATTTTAAGATATAATCCTATTACAATTACTTCTATTCAACGAATAAATGGACTTAGTAGATGACAAATTAAACAGAATTTTAAATTATAATACATTTTGATTATATATTATCAAAGTAATAACTTCTTAATTAGTATACAAATATTAAAGAAATATTAGCATGAAGATCAGAAGAATATAACATTTATGCATCATCTTGAATAGCTTTACCATATTTTTATTACTTAATAAAACAATCAAATACATAGAAAAACGATTTATTTTTGTGCGTTATGATTTTTTACAAACTATTGGGTTGACAACTAAATAATTGCGGATTTCACTCATAGATGGCTTCAGTGGAATTTTTAGGTTTGCAGACGTAGTACAAATGTAAAACGCATTTTGTTATTTGATAGTTGTCAATTCAGCTGTCAATCAGTAAAAAAAAGTTTTTGATCGGTTGCGTAGTTTTCGTTTGGTGTTCGTTGAAAATGGAAAATCAAAATGATCATTTTCGTCATATTTTGCTTTTTTATTTCCGCAAAGGGAAAAACGCATCGCAAGCTCATAAAAAGTTATGTGCTGTTTATGGTGACGAAGCCTTAAAAGAACGGCAGTGTCCAAATTGGTTTGCCAAATTTCGTTCTGGTGATTTTTCACTCAAAGATGAAAAACGCTCTGGTATCCAGTTGAATTTGATGACGACTTAATCAAAGCAATAATCGATTCGGATCGTCACAGTACAACACGTGAGATTGCAGAGAAGCTTCATGTATCACATACATGTATTGAAAATTCTTTAAAACAACTTGACTATGTTCAAAAACTCGATACATGGGTTCTCACAAACTGAAAGAAACGCATTTAACGCAACGCATTAACAGCTGCGATTTGCTAAAGAAACGTAATAAAAATGATCCATTTTTAAAACGACTGATAACTGGCGATGAAAAATGGGTTGAATATCAAGTGGAAAAGATCGTGGAGCAGGCCACATAAACCAACTAAATCAACATAAAAAGCTGATTTTCATCAAAAGAAGGTTTTGTTATCAATTTGATGGGATTAAAAAAGGAATTGTCTACTTTGAACTCTTACCACCCAACCGAACGATTAATTCTGATGTCTACATTGAACCACTAACAAAGTTAAACAATGCAGTTGAAGAAAAGCGGCCCGAATTGACAAATCGAAAAGGTGTTGTATTCCATCATGACAATGCAAGACCACACACATTTTGGTCACTCGGCAAAAATAATTGGAGCTTGGTTGGGATGTTGTGCCACATTCACCATATAGTCCTGACTTTGTACCATCTGATTACTTTTTGTTTCTAACTGTACAAAACTCCTTGAATGGTAAAAAATTCAATAATGATGGTGATGTCAAATCGTATAATCAGAAGAATAATAAATATCAGAAGTTTTATGAACGTGGGATTATGATGCTGCCTGAAAGATGACAAAAGGTCATTGATCAAAATGGGCAATACATTACAGAATAAAGTTATTTAGTTCCATGAAAAAGTTGTCTTTGATTTTCTAATAAAATTAGCAATTACTTAGTTGCTAACCCAATAAATATCTTGAAATGATCATTTATTTGTAACTATATACCAATAATTCTTCAGAATTCTCATTTTCTATTTGATACGCACTCGATAATTCTTTATTAAAGATACTTAGAATTAAGCTTTTATTAAAAATTGTATGTTCCTTTTGTGAAGTAAATTTTGTTAAATTATTGAAATAAAAACTGTCAATTTGTTATTAAATAATATAGAAATAAGCATCTATTGTCAAACTTTGCATTTGTGTTTTTAATTTTCAAAATGACTATAACTCAACTTTAGATTTAATTTAAATTAATACTTATAATTACCTGTTTTAGTTTTATCACATTAAGAAATTTCATGAGTATTATTTGATGTGGATGTGCATGTGTATCTGATTACTAATTTACTCCACTAATTTACATTTCCAAAAAGCTTTATACTTGAAATCAAATGCACTCTCAGTAACATGCATGTAAATCCAATTAACCAGCCAAGCGTTTTTCACGCAGGTTTCTAGTTTCCCATTGATATTTATTATCTTAATTTAATTAGTTGCTGTAATACTAAAACAAATGTGTTAATGGTAAATTCATTAACATGGCAGCAGCTAATATTGCCATGAGAATAGACGCAAACTATTATGTCTTTAACAGTGATAAATAATTCGGCTGTTGTTTATCTTTTAAATATCAGAAAACTCCATAGGGATATAGAACTAGACTTCAAAACACTTTAGGTTATATGCAAAACACAGCATCAAGTATCCAAAAATTCAAGACTTATTTTCATTAAATTGTCTTGCTTATTTTTATAATGCATTTAAGTTTCTCAGCGTTAAACTGTGTATTAAGTTATCATTTATGATGAAATAAAATACATTTGTGGTGTTAAAATTAATAAGTAGCATATTCGCTAAAATAATTCTTAAAACATTAAATTTGTAATAAATTGCAAAAATATTCATAAACAGCAATTTCTCAAATTCATTAGATCTTGCTTAGAATTTATTTTTAAAATTTTAGGATTTTTGTAAGTAACTTTAATAACATAAACACAGTTAGAAATCTCATTGTTTTCTTCAAAATGAGTTACTTTCAAATAATGAAATGTTTGTATGACACTGCAATTTTGTGTGTATTTTTACTTAGAGCTTTTAAAAATTATAAAAAGAATTGAAAATTGTAAACATATAAATTCATAAACATCGCAAAAAAATTTTATTTATAAGAAATCAAACATTTATCAACATTAGAATTTTTTGCAAAATATATTTAACAGCGTTGTCTTCTAAGCTCATTTTACTTATTTACATCTGATATCACTTTACTACACAAAAAAGCTAAATTTTAAATGGTTATTTTTTTATGATTTGCTCCAGTTGATGGATGTTAATATGTGTCTAGACAAAATCCACTCACAAATATTTTAAATTAAGATCATTATCTCTCATTAATTCTCATAAATGTTTTATTCATATTACAATTTTTTCTTACACGGTAGGCATTTGTAAAATTTAATACTGTATTATTTAGCTGTTCAAAATACATACTTTTAATTTGCCCCTTTACAGATAAATTTATTTAGACGCAGAACTGATATTCTCAAAACACCATGAACATGTTTCAAATAAAACTTTAAAAAAACTAAAGATTCTCAAGAGACTGCAATTTATCCTAGGGATCATGTTGAAATTCTCTTATGAGCACGTATACATACATATACCGTCAGGTCTGTTCTTGAATATGCTACACCCATTTGGGCATCAACCAAGTCTGCCGCAGAAGAAAAGATTGACGCTGTTCGGTACAGGGACTTTAAATTCATCACCGGTGATGTTTCATAAACAATATCAAAATTAAAAAGGAAAGCGGCCTCATCTCTTTGGAATACAGAAGAAAATTAGCCATTATTAAATTTACATATAAAATTTAAAGCCTAACTGATTATCATACCTCAAGAAGAACTTGCAATGCGTGGAATGGAAAGTGTAGGTTGAAAAGATCTTCAACCTTGCAGTTCGATCAGGATATCAGGAAAACATCAACATCCGTTAAGAATCCCTGTAAAATTTCAAAGACCCGTACCATATCTTACGTCTTCTGACTAAAATTAACTTGAATCTTTTGCAACCCTGCACCAAGACACAGAATATGTCGCACAAATATAAGTGAACGCGACCACACAGTCAAAGAACTCACAACCTCAGCTCTAGGCTTAGCGGTCGCCTATACAGATGGCTCCTCCGACTCTAATCTCAATAGAGGTGGAGCTAGAGCCCTCTTTTTCAGCCCATGTAGAGAGCAGGAATTCCACAGTATTCCTGTTGGGAAAATTGCTTCCAACTATGCATATGGACATAAAAAGTGCTTTGGAGATTCACCTATCTAATGTTGACCAGGTATTTAACGGTATGATTATTTTTCTGATGCAAGATCCGCACTACAGGCGATGCAAAGGGATCAGTGTCAACTCAATCATAAGATTACAGAGCTAATCTACAAAAACGTTGATATCCAAAAAATCCCTTAGAATGGATACCGGGTACATTGATATCCCTGACAACGAGATAGCCGATGAACTCGCTAACGAAGCTTTTAATTCTCCTCAGCCATCCAAGTGCTTGACCTTATTGCCGGTAATGCATTTGACACCCAAAAATTAATTTGTTAGCTAGTTAAAAAGTTTTCTATTCCAGAATTAAACAACGACCCAATCATTTCAACTATAATAGCCAGACTTAGAACAAAACACTTGAAAGACATAAGTATTTCTACAGATAGACAAAGTAGATACACCAGGCTTTGTCCTTACTTACCGGATAACACCCAACTGTTTCCACAACACATCTTTAGCTGTCCAGCAATGCTGGTTGAGATTTTTAACATCAGCATAGAGGATCCTGTGGAGCTCCTTTTTATAGATAAAGCTGTAGAGCTCACCAGGGCTTCCGACAATTTCGGAGACTTTTAGGGTTTTTGCAAGTATTCCGTGGACACGACATCATCACAGAAAAATCTTTATTCAAACTTTTCTTGATCTATCTATCGTACAACTGAACTTAACTATTTATTTTCTAACACTTTCTGTTTCCCTATGTTTTTAGAAAACATAGGTTTTTATTTATCCTCCTCTCTCTTTTAGTTCACATATATTTTCAGGATTTTTCGATCTAATAATTCAAGTACCACTTTTAACTTAATTTTCAAATATATCTTTCATATTATTAAATTTATTTTTAAAACATTGATTTGATTGTGTTGCATATCATGCTTATTCTGTCTTACTTATTTTCAAATGTTTTTTTTTTTTTTTTTTTTTTTTTTTTTGAAAATTTAATGTGAAGAAATGATTACATACAATTCCGAAATAAATTCAAACAACGGGCACAAATTTGAAACGGCACATACATTTATTTCATATAGTGTTTTATGGATATTAATATGGATAAATGTATATTGAAATTCTTTAGGACAGTTTCTATAACACTATTAAAATTGTATATTTTTCCCTTCTATTACTAATACTGAGCTTTAAATGTCTTTCTATTTTAATTTTACACCCAGAAATAAACTTGATTGCTTTTCATAAAATATTTTTTATAAATTATAGTTGATTTATGATAATCTGATTTTATCTGATTTTACCTGTTAAAATCATAATATGGTTATAATATTTGGGTCAAATCACACTATTTAATGTTCTTAATATAAGAAAACCTAAGTTTTTTTTCATGAAAATTTCAATCTCAGTCTTTATAAAGATAAATAAATAAAATAAATTAAATTAAAGTTTTCTATGTATTGAATTTTCTACTTTTATAAGTATAGCCATCATTATATTAATACACATATATTTACTTTAGATTATACATTTGTATTGAAGAAAATCAGTGAAGAAATTTGCAAATCTTTTTCTAACATTATCAAGACCCCAAAATATATGTTAATTTAATTTTTTGTTATTTTTTAAATAATAAGACTTTGTTATTTAGCGGTTAATATGTAAATAAAAATATGAAGTTTGTTTATATCTTGTTTAACAAGCTATTATATAATTTATTTATTTTCTTAAGAGTTATTTAATTGTAATTTAATCAAAATATAAAAACACACTGTGAATATTTATACGGATGTTTCAATAAAAATGTAAACTGAAATCACATTTGTGGATATTTTCAGGGAAATTATTATTAAATATTTATGAATGTCTTAATTATTACAGAAAATGTGACCGCTATGCAGAGAATTTTAGTCGAGTAAAATCATTGTACTTAACAAATATTCGAAAAGAACATTACTTCATCTACCAAACATAAAATTATTTATGAGAAAATGAATATGAAAAATATTTTGAAATATTTTACTGTAATTTAACTGATCAATAAAAAAATGGGAACTATTTATAATTAGTAAATAAACTTTTAAAGATTATAACCATCATATTATTTTGAAAATTGCAACTGATTTTGAAAGACGTGATTTATTGTAATATTATAAAAAATCAAGAAAGTACGTTTCATTGAATACAACACTTTACTCACACTTTTGAAAAACAAGTGAGTTAAAATAAACTAAAACATACTAAAAACTGAAATAATAGAAGACACTCAAACCTTACTAATAAACTATTATTCTCTTCCACGCATATTTTGCAAGAAATTAATATTAGAAGAGTCATGTTCCATCATAGCAAAGCATCCACTGAGAATGACAATTTAGTTTCTTGAGCAGGTGCATGTCAAATTGTAAAAACCCACCTAACTCATAGTCATTCTATTTATCTATAAAAGTATTTCAACCATATTTTAATTTAAAGAATAATTTACGTATAAACATATTTTTCATTACGAAAATATGATTATATATGTATTCTTTTTGTTTAAAAGAGAAATGAATTTGGTTGAAGATATATTTTTGTTTCAGTCATTTGAACATTTGCCTATAGGCTATCAACACTAATAATAATTTGTATAACTGCTACTTTTTTGTTGCTTTCTTTATTTAATTTTTTGTATCTGTAAATCTTATTTTCATATAACTGCAAAACATTTATTTATTTTGCCGCTTTACCAATTGTTATCTCGTTAACTATTTCACTGATGGTTTTAAAATTATTCGTTTACTTGAAAAAGTATGAACTCATGAAACATTTATGACTGACAAATTATCAATAAGATTACCTTGAAAATTTTAAATTCCAATAAAAATATAAAAAATATTTTATTTGCATTCTTTTTTGGGCATTTTTTTCTAGTAACTCACTAAATATTTTCAACTGCAACATATTTTGAAGGTTCTGTCATAGAAAACTTCTATGGCTAGCACAAATTAGAAAAATTAAAATTAAAAAAAATGTTATTTATAATTTATTAACTTTTTTCAATATATATAATAAGTATTTACATTTTACTCCGTTTATTAAATACATTATCATTCTCATATTTAAGAAAATTTATTTCTCCAATTTCTAAGGCTCTAATTTATATACGAAAAATCATCGCTTTAACTTCAACCGAAGAATATACAACTACAAAATGAAAAAGTTACAACACTTTAAAATGGGAATATTTCTGTACTTATCTTTACTCCGTTTCTTTTATCAAGGTCAGTCAATTTCCACAGTGACTTTAACAATTTCCGGGATGATCATTAGTTTACTCTATTCTATGGAAAGAATTTGTTAGAAAGAAAAGAATTTGCTGGTAAATAAAAAGTAATATATATATATATATATATATATATATATATATATATATATATATATATATATATATATATATATATATATATATATATATATATATATATATATATATATATATATATATATATATATATATATATAGTGGTAAAAAAGCTGAATAACTTTTAAATAGTTATTATTAAAAATCACTAACCAATGTCCTAAGGTAAACTCAAGCATTAATTCAACTGCAGCAACTTATTCAATTACATTAAATAAATTAAACAGTCAGCATGTCTATTTTAATACTTTATCAAAATACAGTCTCATTTAATTTAATTTTCAAATCTTGGTAATGCACTTATTCTACCTTACGTTAATTTTCATTTTACAGACAGCAGTCATAGAAATTTTAAAATATGCATTAATTCTTTGTGTGTTAAGAAGATTTTAGCCCCAGCATAGTTGCTTTTACGATTACACGCAAACAATAATTAAGTTAAAATGTTCAGTTTAAAGGCAAAAGGAAAAGCTTTCCAAAACTGGTCAAGAAGCGAAAACATATTTTCAAAAATGTGTAGGAAAGACAATGGCATAAAATGGGAATTTTGTTGATTGAAAGGAATAGTTTCCCATTAAACAAAATTACTGTCATATATTTTAAAGAGAAATATATGCATATTAATTAAATTTACAGATATCTAATTAAAAGATTTATTAAAAGTATATAAAAATTCTGAGAACATAAAAAAGAAAAATCTTTAACTAGAATAACTCATATACATTATGTATATAAAATCCTCAGATGCTCTGCAAAAATTTTAAGCAAAATTTAATCAAATTAACACTTGCCGCAGAAAATTAAACAAAAATAGTCGATAGAGGAAAAATAACTTTTAATTATATATATATATATATATGTGTGTGTGTGTGTGTGTGTGTGTGTGTGACCGGAAACGGTGTAGAGGAGAGCTATATCCAGCGCCGGTGTTTCCTCATAACTCTTCCACTACTTAAAGTTACTCATAATAATCAAGATATGTCGAATGTATCGCCAATAATTTGTTTTAATTGTGGCAAAAAAGGTCATAAGTCTTCACAGTGTTTACATAAAGAGAAAGGATTTAAATGTTTCCAGTGTAATAATTTTGGTCATAAGGCCATGGACTGTCCTAATATTCAGTTAACTACCACAAAAGTACCCAAAAATTCTGCTCAGCATATTCAGACAGATTATTATGTATCACCTCAAATAAAATCCATGCACATTCCAATTATTTTATGCAATATCAAAATAAATGCACTATTAGATACGGGTAGCGAAGCTTCTATGATAAAATATTCAATATATAAACAAATTGGTTCCCCTCTTCTTTATTCTTCCCCTCTTGTTCTTACTGGAATAGGAAATATTAAAATTATAATGGGATATTTTACAGTTTTAATTCAAATAGAGGATTCCTCATTCTCTATAAAGATTCACGCAATTCCAGATGATTGTATTTCTGTAAATGCAATTATTGGAACAGATTGCATCAACCAAGGTGAATTTCACATAGGTAAAAATGGTATTCATTTGGTTAACAATAATCAAAACTTTCTTGTTAATATAATTAATGTTTTCGATGAGATGGACACAATCGAACTTTCACATATTAAAAACTCAACTTATCGAGAACAAATTAAGAAAATAATTAACAACTATAAGCCAAACAAAACTAAGACTACAGATGTTTCAATGAATCTAATTCTTTGTGATTCAATACCGGTAAATCAGCGTCCACGCCAATTACCCTATGCAGAACAAAAAGTCGTTCACGAACAAACAGAACAATGGTTAAAAGATGGTATTATTAAAGAAAGTACTTCCGATTATGAAGCTCCAGTGGTTCTATGCAAAAAGAAAAACGGTAAACATAGATTGTGTATCGATTATAGACAATTAAACAAAAAAGTAATTCGAGATAGATTTCCTCTGCCCCTTATTGAAGATGTACTTGATCGCTTAGAACAATCTCAAGTTTTTACAACATTAGATTTAAAAAACGGCTTTTTTCATGCTCCCGTAGATCCTGTTAGTAGCAAATACACTGCTTTTGTGCAATTCACTGCATGACGGACAGCTTGAGTTTCTCAAAATACCTTTTGGATTGTATAAGAGTCCTTCTGCTTTCCAAAGATTTATTAATAATGTATTTCGTGAATTATTGAAAGATGGCACAATAATAGTATACCTAGATGATGTTATATTACCATCTCGAGATGAAGCCGAAGGTATTAAAAAATTAGATCGAGTTCTTAAAGTTGCTTCAGAGTATGGTTTGGAGCTTAATTTTGATAAATGCAGTTTTCTTCAATGAAAAATTGAATTTCTTGGTTATGTTATTCAGAATGGAACTATTCAATCTTCTCCATTGAAATCCCTTGCCGTTCAAAATTTCCCTAAACCTACTAATTTAAAACAGATTCAGAGTTTCCTTGGATTAACTGGATATTTTCGGAAATTCATTCCTAATTATTCACGCATTGCTAAGCATTGCCTTAAGTGACCTCCTTCGCAACAACCAAGAGTTTAAATCTGATACCGAACAAATAAATGCATATCAAGAATTGAAAAACATTTTGTCTCAAAAACCAGTCTTACACATCTATCGACCAGGTTCACAATTAGAATTGCATACTGACGCCAGCTCACAAGGTTTCAGAGCTGTGCTACTTCAAAAAGGAAGTGATGAAAAATTTCACCCCATTTACTATATGAGTCGAAAGACTTCTCCTCAACAATCCAAATATTCCAGCTACGAACTAGAAGTCCTTGCGATTAGAGAAGCTGTGAAAAAATTCCGTGTTTACTTACTAGGTAATAAATTTAAAATTGTTACAGATTGTGCTGCATTTAAACAGACTATAGAAAAGAAAGATTTAACTCCAAAAATTGCCAGATGGGCAATGACCCTTGAAGATTTTGATTACGAAATAATTCATAGATCTGATAAGCAAATGCCTCATGTTGATGCCCTCAGTCGTAACAGAGTATACTTTATTACACCTCAAGCAGAAATGACATTAAAAATTGAACGAGCCCAATCTACAGATGATAACATTCAAACTCTTAAGACTTTATGCCAAACAAATAATACAAATGACTACATTATCAAAAACAACATATTATACAAATATGAAAAAGGCAACGAGCTTTTAGTTGTTCCCCAAGCTATGGAAAATGATATTATTAAACACACTCATAACAATGGACACTTTTCTCCTGCACAAACACAGTCAATTTTACAACGTGATTTTTATATTTCTAATCTGCGACCTAAAATTGAAAATATAATAGCTAATTGTGTACACTGTATTTTATATAATAAGAAACGAGGAAAAGCTGAAGGTTATCTTCACCCAATACCTAAAGGTAACGTTCCTTTAGACACTTTTCACATAGACTTTCTTGGCACACTTCCCTCTTCAAATAAAAAATATCAATACATATTTTCTGTGGTTGACGCATTCACAAAGTTTACATGGTTTTATCCCGTAAAATCAACAACAGCAAATGATGCAATAGAAAAATTGAAAATTCTTCAAACAACTTTTGGGAATCCATCTAGAATAATTTCTGACAAAGGTTCAGCATTTACTTCTAAAGATTTTGCCGATTATTGTTCCGAGCAAGGAATTGAGCATGTAACTATAACTACTGGTCTTGCACGAGGTAATGGACAAGTAGAACGCATCCATGGAATCATTATTCCTATCCTTGCCAAGCTTTCTGCAGATGATCCCACAAAATGGTTTAAATATGTCCCAGATGTCCAACGAATTCTGAACAGTGTTACAACTACCAGTACAAAATATTCCCCCTTCGAACTCATGATTGGAGTGAAAATGAAAAATAAAGAAGATTATCGAATAAAGAAACTACTCGAGGAGGAGTACGAAGCAAGCACGATAAAAAACAAAGAGGAACTCCGAGAAGAAGCTAAAAAGAATATCCTGAAACTACAACAACAAAACCAACGCCAATTCAATCGGAAACGGAAGTCACCTCGAACATATAAAATCGGAGATTTAGTTGCAATACAAAGAACCCAGTTCGGTACAGGATTGAATTTACTACGTCCAAAATTTTTCGGCCCGTACAAAATAACTTCAGTTAAAGAACGAGATCGTTATGAAGTTGTGAAAGTTGGAAATCATGAAGGCACGAATAACACATCAACTGCCGCTGAAAATATGAAGCCCTGGAACTAAATGGACAACGACGATTTTAGTCTCAGTTTAACACCCTTTTTCTGGAAAACGGACTAATGATAAACGGATGCTTTTACCAAATTTTATTTTAAATATTTTAATTGTTTCTTTCCTTTTTTTAGAAGGTTTTCATAATCAAGATGACGCAAAAGAAAGATGAAACATGCCACAGCAGAAGACGAATGGCAACAAGAAACAGGCTAAAGACGGCGCCTGTGAATAATTTTATTCTTTTCTTAATCTTTTCTAGATTTTTTTTTTTTTGCTTTCTTTGTGCAAGCTTTGGAAGTCCAAAGCCATCAGGATGCCCAAGTGTGACCGGAAACGGTGTAGAGGAGAGCTATATCCAGCGTCGGTGTTTCCTCATAACTCTTCCACCAATAAGAAGTCGGATGACGTAACAGCGCTAAGCTTTGGCCAAGCGGGACCTCGCCGTTTGGAGCAGCGAGAGAGGACGTTGGAGAAAAAAGACGAACACGTTGATAAAGACGATTATTTAAGACGTCCAATTGTTATTTCCTCAATTTTTGTTAATCTCACATTTATCCTAAATTTGTAATTAAATTTTCTATTTGTGTCACAATTAATTAAATTCAGTAAGTTAAATATTAAATGTTTCTGTTTCTACTTTACTTAATCTCTATACGCCCTCATTACAGATATATATATATATATATATATATATATATATATATATATATATATATATATATATATATATATATATATATATATATATATATATATATATATATATATATATATATATATATATATATATATATATATATATATATATATATATATATATATATATATATATATATATATATATATATATATATATATATATATATATATTGTATTTTAAATTTTATATAAACAATTAAATAATAGAATAATTAGACCTAATTTTAAAAGTATCAATTATTATCTTGATTAGAACTTGTTTCCCTGCAAGTTGTGTGTGATGCCTTATCGTTTAGAAGGGTGCCGCTATGCGGAAAAAGTTTTGCATTTCACGAATGCATATTCCTTTTAGGGTCACCCAAGGTATGAAAATCATATCATTATATACAGCAAAAGCACACATGTGAAGGATGCAAGTCAGTATTCTCCATTCGGGTGCTCCAAGCTCTTGGACAGAAAAAAGCAGTTCCCTCCGTTCTCCATGAACACTTATATCATTGACCCATGGAGCAGATGTAGATCTTGTTAGATTAAAGAAATTTAGTTACGGCAACAACAGCAAGCATTAGGCATTTTTCAAGTAAATACTAAAATATGTAGTAGATTTTTAGAATTTCTTTCGATAAAATCATGTTATACTAATACAGTAAAAAAATTTAGAAGTTAAATCCCGTGAAAGATTATCTCGATATTATTTCTTTCATCAGAAAATGATTTAGAATATTAAAGAATGCGCTGAAGTTGTGTATGCTGTCATCTATTTAGGTTTTCTTATTTGATGTTTAATAAAGAATAGTTTGAAGTGTTCCTTATTTAAAGAGTATATCAAAGAGTTTTTCATTTAATCCAAAAGCAAATTGCATTAAATCAAGAGGTATATCTAAGCATCTTTTTTAGAAAATAAGGATATAATGCTCACGAAGCAATGTACACATTTTTCAAACACATTTAGAAAATCCTTCTTGGAAAAGTCTAACAGTGAAAACTGAAATAAATTTAGATTTTAATAGAGGCTTCCAAATTGCTTGTGGATATTATCTTAGAAAACGTACGTCTTTATCATTTTTTTCCTCTTTTTACTCAACTTTAACGTCGATATCGAATGTTTGACTCACTTTGTATATGAATTGCCTTAAAAACTCTCACTAAATTTTTCATAACGTTATTATTTTTATTCGTTGTATTATTTAAAAAATCCTTTAATTATAATTAAGATTTGTTTTCACTTATAAAGGAAATTATATGAGTTTTTTTTCCTTTAATGAATTATATAAAAATTGTATTTTAATTAATTCATTAAAATAGAAAACACTTTTAATAATAAAGTATAATTTTTAAAAGAAGAACTACTCTATCTTCCTATTGAACTTTCAAAAATAGCAAATCATAATAAAACCGTAAAATAAAATCATGAGCCAAAATCATAAATTAAAATCAAAAGCAAAGTTAATATAATACATTTTACTAACATCTTCATTCCTTTACAGTTTAAATGCAGATTTTATTTATTTTTATACGTAATACATTTTTATATTAATTGGGGTGTTTATTTGATTGCACAGTGAAAGAAATATTTTAGTTTACATATTTTACAGAATAATGTAATAAATTATAAATTTTAAGATAGTATGTTATATTTATATAATTGTAAAAATCTCAAAATATGAATAATTTTTGGAAAAAAAGAACAAGAAATATGTAATAATTATGATATTTCTGATTTATATTGTGATTTTTAAATATAATTAAAAGTTGAATTTATTACAACTTCTTTTCTATCATTAATGATATCCGTTATTATGTTTCAATCTTTATTAAATAACATTTTTCAATCAAAAACAGGATAAGATATTAGTTTAAAATCTTTAGGTGATATCTAATAAAATATATATGATTTAAAGTGATCGTCTAATTCATTTTTTAATAAATAATAGACAAGAATAAAGTATTTTATTTAAATTTATGTCCTGAGAAACTTTATTAAATACATGTTGGCATATAGCAATATCATCGTAAGAATATATCAGTTCCTTAATTCTATTGAAAAGTGTTTCTAATCCAGCTTCTCCACTTCAAAATAGATTTATCCACATTAGTGCACAAATGACCATAACAGATGTAAGCCCCTCATATTTCCAGCTGAAAGCTAAGCCATAAAAATACTAGATTCTTATTAAGTAACGAATTTATTGGATAAATTGTATTTAAGGCATAGTTAATTCATACAGGTATTCAAGAAGGCACAATACTGAATTTCCTTCATAATCTGGGAGGAAAGAGGTCCAGATGTCTTTGAGTTTGCCTTCCGCGTCTATTGATTAACCGCAATGTCACTTTGAACATTCTAGAAGCAAACTTGGTAATTTAATCAAATCGCTATATTCTAATTGTTCTGATGTGACATTTATCTTGGCGGGGAAATTCACAGTAACGTCACGAATACAAAGTCTCATAAAAAAGTTTATTAAGGAAGTGGAAGTTATCTCTTATGAGCTATATACTCTATGTAAACATGTTTCTTGAAATATATTTGATGATAGTTTGAATTCCTTTTGCAATATAATTTGTTTTTAAATTTGATGACATTTTAAACTCTCTGTATCTTTTACATTATTCTCGATGAACATTTTTCAATAAGATGTTGAACACTTACAACTGATACATGTGTATATGATAAACAGTATTTTAGCTCACGCAATATCTAATTATATGTTTTATATATTAACATAGATAAATATACATAGCATGTTACTTTAACATTTCAAAAAAATTTCTATACATATTTGTCTATAATCTTCCATAAAAATGCATACGTATTTATTAATATTAACTATTAAATTTTTTATGTGCAATATAGCATATACATACCTACATTTTATTAACTAAATTGTTTGCAAATTTTCATTTAATATTTTATTCGTGAATATGTTTTGGAAATGAATATTTTTTGAAGATAAAGAAATTTCAGACTGACCTATATTTGGATTGTATCCTAACAATTTGAAAATCACAAGCATTTAAATCAATGGACTTTCTTATAATGGGAATAAAATTCCTAAGAAAATATTTGTATATAAAAATGTTTGTTAAAAAAATTGACATTTGACATATTTGTTCAACTGCCTTTAAATAATATAGAATTATAAGTCAAATTCTAACCATGTTTATGAATACGAATTTAAGCTCATGAAAAATGTAAATTCCTACCATAGTTCTTAAGCCACATACATTTTTTTTTAAAAAAACTACAGTTTTTCTATCCCATTCAAGTTTTCGAATTATTATAATTTTGAATTATTGCCTTAGTGAGACAAACAGAGATTTATTCAAGTGTAACTAATGCATGTGAATAATTCCTTTGAATGATTTATTTTGTATACATTATGAACACCTAAATAATACAGTATTTCATGTCGACATTAATTTTATATGTTTATCATCCAACTGTGATTTCGTCAAGAACCAGTACACGATATTTAGGAATATAGCTTTCAGTTGCATCTTAAGATGTCACGTCACAGTAATAAGATAATCCCTGTGAACGAACCTAATGAGGGAGAATTTCGTTCGATTAGACATTCATAAGTTATTTAAAACAATAGAAAATTTTAACAGTTAACTATTTCGTTATGTGTAAGACATAAAATTGACTTTAAGTTTTTTCAATGTTTGGTCCCAGTAACTAAAAGTGTTGCGAATATTTTGGCTGAAACGTTAGGAGTCAGGGTAAGAACTAAGACCTTATATTTGTTCTTCATAAAATGCGAGGTGCTTTAAAGATGGGGCCTGAGTTTCAAGTCTCTTGAGCTTTAAAACACTCACGATGTGGCACTAATTGATTCTTAAAAGACACTTACAGGTTCTCATTTCTCTGTTAGTGTGGCCAGTGTCGCACAACACGACTGTTTTTTCCAAAGTATATCTTCAGTGAAAAAGAAATACCAAAAAATTTTATTGTGAGATTACTTGCTAATTGCAATCCGTTCATTTAAATGGATATTTTAAAAGAAAAATATTAAATAAATAAATTTATCTTTAAAGTAAACGGAGTACCATTACTTGTACATAAAGTCATGTAATATTCCGCTTACAATTAACAAGAGCAACACAAAGCAAACTTATGGATAATAGTTAGTTATATTTTGAATTCTTCATATTATGTAATGCTAGGATAAAGCCCTTTTGTTAATGAGCCAAGACTGTTTAATTTTGTTATTAGTGTTATTAGATTTGAATCGCAAATCTATGAAAAATATTTTGGAAATCTAATGGTAAAATATTTCAATTTAAAGAAATGTTAATTCAATAAATAATTTATTGATGTGATACGTTTATAGGTAATATACTTACACTTCAGTGTATAATGATGTTAATTATATGCAAATGAAAATAAACAAAATATTGAGATACACTTGGCATAAAAAATATTTTTTATGTGTTCTAAGTCAAAATTTTCTAAAAAGTTTTCTCAAAAGATCAAATATATATTTTTAAGTATCAACAAATAACAAAATCTCGTCTCACTAAATACTGAAAAATCTTTCATGATTATAGATAAGTGACTCCTATCAAGAAATAAATAGACTATAAAACTTTTAAAGTTAATACTTTAGAAAAGTGATGGTATTTTTCTTCATTTCTTTTGCCTTTTTTCCTTACTTCTTGTCAATCGAATTTTTCTTGGGTAATTCTAACTATTTCTAGAATGTACATTTTTTTCATTCTTTTTTTCGTGAATTTCAGAATACTTGAAAAAATGATAATTTCTTCACGTTAAGTTCTTATCAACAACAAAGCATGAATATCATAAAAATAAAAATGTTTCAAACTGTCAACTTATTTTATATATTATAAAGTTCTTATCTTTTATATATAAATATGAGAAAAAACGTTTGTTTAATCGGGTTATATCTTATTTTACTTAGTTTAATAAAATATAATAGTTTTTTTTATTTTACTATCTGAATCCATTTGTGCGTGTCTTGTTTTATCCAAAGTGTGAAACAATATGTAATATTTTATCGTCCACATTTAATAATCGAAATAATTGTACATTTTATATATCATAATAGATGTAAATCCTAAATGATTATTTTGTTTCTGTAAAAATAAATTTTTAAAATCGTAGGAAAACTAAAATTACACTGGTATAACAGGCAACAAGGGTTAATAACGTCTATAGATTAATACAAAATTTTAATGTCAAAAAATAATTCAGACTATTATAAGGCGAAGAAAAAAGAGTTATATTGAGGAATATATCAATACTTTTCAAACTATAACTTTTGCATTTTATAATAAAGATGGTATATTACGTATAACATCAAATTTATTGCAATTTTATAAATTCATTTTATTCATTAACAATTACTATAATGGTATTTTCTTAGGAATGGCAGAATTGTCTGATTTCTTGCTCATAGGATATAGAATTATAGGAGTAGGATTATAGGAGTACTCAATTTTTTTGTTCGCACAGCAAATAAAACTCATATTATATAATTTTAAATATTTAATTTTAAGTTTTGAAATTATTTGAATATAGGTTTTTAAGTATGAGTTATTATAGACTTACGCTTATATATTTCATGTTTTAATGGTAATTTAGATATAAAAATATTTCAGTTAATTCACACACGTATGAAATCTTCATTCCAAACTTATGATATTGTAAATAATAACGATAAGAAGTTCTATCAAAATAATATCAGTAGTTATCATTAAGAAAATATTAGCCTGCAGATCACTTTTAGAGTTTTGAATAACACCCAAACTTTTTCAGAATGAATGCTTGTAATGCAAAACATTAATAATCTTTCTTAAAAATGTCAGATGGATACTTTGCAGTAACAATGCATTAATATTGATTTAAATGTCATTTTACTTCTGAATAAATTTTAAAAATAGTGAAAAATATACTAAAATAATTATATTTTGTGTTCTAATTTCAGTTCCTATTTATATACCATATTTATTAAATTTTAAAGTATATTATTCATATATTTTATAAAAGTTTCAGTTTAGCTGTTACGAAATTATTTAAATGTAAGCTTTCATAAACATAAAAGCAAAATGTTTTAATTACATATATTTATATTTTCCATTAAAATTTTCCTTTCAAAATTAAAAAAGGCATATAGTTAAATATTGTTATTTTTTTACCATTTTATGCTGTATTTATATTTTTATAATAAATATAAATCGAGAAATTCCTTAAAAATATTTCAGTGTTCTATAAAAATATGCCTTAAGTTATATGTTTATAGAAATAGCGAAGTCATTTAAATCTAAATAAATTTGTAATGTTAAGGTAAGATACATTTTATAACAAGTATGTGATAGATACCCTTCAATTATTTCAAATTATACGTACTTAAATAAAATATTAAGAAAATAGTGAAATAAGTTTTCTTATAAGTACTACTTTATAAATTACTTATAATTCCAATATTTTTGATCATTTTGATGAATAAAATGTACTAAAATAATTTCTAAAAATAATTGTATTTTTGTTAATTGATTTGTATTCCTAAATGTAGGCATATGTTTTTGTACAAAGCTTTCTCATTCTACCTAGGATTATTTTAACGTACATCAAAATTAGGAAAATTATACATTTTTAAAGTAGCATTACTTCATCTGTAAAATACTGGAATTTCCAAATAACAATGTTGATAATTTATTCTTTAAACTTGTCAGATTTTACACGTAAGTACAATATCCACGAACGGCACAATATTATTCACTATACTTGGTTCATTAAATTGTTTATCTAAATACATTTGTTTTTCGAAAATTATTGTATGAAAACATTTCACTGAACTATCACTAAACACAATATGCAAAAAACTTCTATCACTAAACCAGTAAATATATATGACTAAATATTATGTATAAGAAACTCTATTTAATGTGTCATATGAAACGACTTTAATTTTTTAAACGCGATGTATAAAACAATATTTTCTGGCTTTCAAAACTAAATGCAGTCCAATGATTTATTCTTAACTGTTAGTGGACTATGTTGAATTTACGAGTTTATATACTTCAAATGAAATGAACATGCATTGAGAGTGCAGTTCCAGAAATATTTTGAATAATAATGGTTAAATTTCTCAAAAATTAATATGGAAGATTATCTAGTTACTTCAATAATGAAAATAAAATTTTTTTAACTTTCAAAGGAAATTCTGTCTAATCTTAAATTTGTATGTTCTATCATTTCAGCTTTATATGACAAATTTTCTATTATTTTAATCTTTATTGCATTTTTCAAATGAAACTTTTTAATCCATACGAATATATTTTGCTAGTTATATGTGTAAAATAGCATTTTTTCAAAGACAATTTAATAAAAACACTAGAAAGCATGAAATTAATCTATTCAAAGGATAGATAGGAATTTCGTTAAAAACGCTTAATGAGATAATTATAAAATTATTTTTGCAATTTTTAGTGACTCTTAGTTACATAAATATCAGGTAATGATAAAGATATTTACAACTGATCGCACGTACATAGAAAGTACATTTATACAATTCTTTAATTAATTTAGAGGTTAAGTTTACTTTCTATGTTAATTTTATAGATTTTTTTTTACAAAATACCACTTTTTTAGATGAAAAGAACACTAGCTCATAAAAATATATTCCTAGCAAATATATTCATGCAGCAAATATCTAATTTATATGGTTTAGTAGAATCTTTGTTGCAAGGCAAAATTCTTTCAACAGTTGATTTCTAAAACTGCCAATTTTATTAAGTTTTTGAAATTGTAAATCTAATGAGAATATTAATATTAACATTGCTAACAAAAACAACATAAAATAAATGAAGTCAAATTAAGATGTAAATATTTTTTATAAATTAACTATATAATTTTTTCCGGAAATGTTTTAGGATGTATTTAAAAGTAAATAATTTTTATAATAAAATACCCTTATTCGAATCTCATTGAAATTATTAGGCAAATATTTTATGTAAATAATTTCATATTATGTCAATTTTCATTAAGAACATCAGTAAGACTATTAGATTACTTAAAACTAATTACAGTTTTTTAATCTAAAATAAACGATTCAAAATTATTTAAAATATTGTAAAACTTATTATGAAATTTATAACTTGAAATTAACAAAATTTTAAGATGTCCATTTTTAAAGACCTATGGTAATAGAAAAGACTCGCATATTAATCAAATTTGTAAAAGATACACTGGTATACTAAGTAAGTCTAAGTTAATTTTTAAAGTTACTATATCACTTTAAAAAATGATGCAAAAAAACATGCGTCCGAATATTGTGAAGCAGACTTATTGAAATTTTGTAAAAAATACATACATATATATTATGTAATTTTTATCTAAAGAATAATTGGTTTTGTAATTGTATAAATTTAAATAAATATTGTTTTCTTCTTAAAAAATTATTTGACACTAATGTGGCTATTATCATTTATCTCAATCATACATTTGTCTTAAAATAATCTTCTGTTTAAATTTTTGCAAAAATAAGATTAATTTTTTTAAATATTAACAATTCAACCTTTCTTCTTTTTGATTTCTGAAGACATGAATTCTGAAGTCTAAATTTTACAATACTTTAGCTTTTACATCAAATTTTAAAAACCTGTGCCTCTGATTTTTTTATATTTAATTTTAATGAGAAGCAAGAAATGTCTTCAAAGTAAATCTTAGAAAAATAAATATTATTCGCATCTAATGTTTTAAAGTTCTGCTGTTAATTAGTTTTATCAAAGTTTTCAAATTTGCTTGGAATTGTAGAACCCCGTTAATTGAATAACCTATTATTTTATTTTAAAAGGAAGTAAATCAATTGTTTAAAATTTGAAGCTCCATTGGTGTAGATTATTTTAAATTTAAATGTTCACTCTAAATTATGTATTGATTATACAAAAATATGTTAGTTTTTAAGTAAACAAGACTTCCTTTGAAATATTTACTATCCCAAAAATTGAAATTTAGTACAGCTTGCCAGAATTTCTTTGAGTTTAAAAATATATTCATATGTTCTCAAATTCTATAGAGATAAACTGGTTAATAGATATATCGATTCAATGCATCTAACTTATATTATTGTTTCTGATTATGAAGAAATTTATTCTAGTATTTGTCTTAGATAATTCATTAAATTTTTTAAATTTTAACACTGCTTATCATTGACGTTTACAGACATTTTAGAGTACTATTTTAACCTTATGAGTTGTGTTTTATTTTAATTTTGAAAATTTAATTGAAAATTTTCAAGGCAATAATCACTTCATTTCTATTCAGGTACCAAAATTGCCTACTCAATAGAAATTCAATTTGAAATTTTGAAAAAATAGCAGGGATCCAGAAAGAAGGAAAACAAAAGTGCTGAGTGAAATCCATGTATAAAAATTTATTTTGGGGCACGTATGCAACAAAAATCAATCCAGAAATAAATACACGAATATATTTTTAAGAGACATTGAGTCTAAGAGTCGAACATGAAATATTTATTGAAAACTACAGTTTGTTTACATGTAATTGAAAAAATTATAACTTCCGGAAATAATTCAGAATATTACTAATTACTTTCTCTCGCAATTCCTACCTAATTTGAGTGGATTAATTTTACATGGAAGTGTTTACGAGACTCCATTCCTAAAAAAACTGTTTGTTGCTGTTGCTTATGACTCTTGGACAAGCCAAGCTCACTATGCCTTGATTATGCAAATTTAAGTCTATAAGGATCATCTTTCGTTTTAATTAGAGCACCACAAAGGTAAAAGTACGTCTTTGCCCTTTTTTTAAATCCTCCGATTGATGCCAACATCAGAGAATCCACTCCCTCAATTTTGACATTGGTCTCAAGGGGGAGAAAGTTTTCTCCAGACCATTGCTCCCATAGCAACTGTTCAATGACCGTCCACAGGACTTTTGATTCCACGGATTCAGTGAGCACGGATATCGCATGTACTCGGTGGTACTTTGGTGGCATTGGGAAACGAACCACGCTGTTCATGATGCTACCACGGCCCAAAACTGTTTCCTTGTACCAAGAATTAAAAAGTGGTCTTGATGTCACAGAAAATTTAATCTGTCTGTAATCTAAATATTTTTATCATATTTAGTTGAAAATTCAGTGGTAAATATTTTATATACTTATGTATTTCATCGTTAATTTAATTGCTATAAGATCCGTGTTATAAGATATTTGCCATTATGATATATTAGAGGGGAGGAATCTTCAAATCCTTCAACTCACATTTTTCTAATTGTTGATAACATCAGGTGTATCTCATATACATATACCTTACATATAAAACATAATTTTAAGCAACACATAACTGTTTTAAGCGTAATGAAACTATTTCATGCACTTATCAAATCAACAATACAAGCTGCTTGTAATATGAACTTCCATAAGCAAAGAGGAGTAATTTTGAGTGCCCACACATATCGATACTTTCTTCATATCAAATTATTCCTGATGTCATATTCTAGTCTGTAATTGAGTTCGTTATTAACAATCTTGAACATCAATATTTTGTTCATTCAGGATTTTTGGAAGCCCAAATATACCTTCCTTTTTTGTATCTTGTGGTTAATGGAATACAATTCATTTACACGTATACAAAAAGATAACCATGATGAAGATATTTTGAATTTTGTTTCATGAGTCTCCTTTAAAAATTAACTGTTGTTTCTGCATAGTACCGTTGAGAGGATGGTTTTAACCACCCTTTGACAAGATATATCTTTCAACATCCAATATAGAAGTTTTCAGGTGTCGATATTCTAAATAATTCTTTTTTCTAAACAATTGACACAACGGCCTTAAAATCACACTTACCGTACTAACATGAGCTACACTTCTTTATAATTACCAAGTTTTATATTTTCTGATAAAACAACAGGACAAAGTATTTCAGCCAGTCATGATATAAAGATATTGTTAATTTTTTACTGTCATTTTTTTACGATAATACAAATCATATGTAAATTAGAGGAAGCTTTTACCGCGAAAACATGATTACGATTTGTTTAGTGGATATTTTTAGAGTATTTATTACGTTATTGATATTAATTAGTTATATTTCATGAAATTTAATATTTGAGTAATTTTATCAACAAAATGTGTTTTTTCTATTTTTAAGAAATTTAATTATGATATACTTCTTTAAATTAAAAAAGTATCGTAATTAATTTTTCGTATAAATATCAGTTCAACTTATACTCATAAGCAATGTGCTTTGTGAAAAAATAAAAGTGCTAAGCTGCATGTTATTTCAGTAAGATCATTCCTATCAAAATTGCAATACTTCTAAAGATTTACATTACATTATTGTGAATCATATATTTAATGAGGGTGATATAATTTTTTAATAATTGTTTTCTATAATTATTAAATTTTAAACATTAAATAAAAATGCAAAATTTTAGTGTAACAATTAATTCTCAAGAAACGAAGATAAGATTTTACATATGTTATAATGCATTAATCATAATATCATTGAATAAATAAATCTGAGTGATCTTAGAAATAAAATATTTAAAATAAAATTGTATAATTTATATTGCATTTAAAAATGTTGGAGAAGATTGACTTTTAATTCATGAAATAATCAATTATTTACTTAAAGAGTTTTCTTGTTATGATTGTATTAAAAAAATGTGCAAATTAATAGCTTCAATATTATTCATTTTACTTATTGTCGATATAAAGTGTATCCAAGATTCAAAAATATTTTATCAGTTAAATATTAAATGGCAAAAATTCGCCCTTTTATTTTCATTTTATCATTTTTGGTTTCCTACACGAAAATTTAATAAACAAGCTCTAGTTTCCTAATTTTCAGGATTCAGAAAAAAATGTTATCGAAATATGTTCATAATTTTTGCTTTGTGATATCGATTTTCACATTTGTCACTTCAGATTAGCTTTCAGCGTGGGAGAAGTTTTCATTTATCTTGACTTTAGATATTGTTTTCCCTTATATTATATATCAATTCATCATCAGAGCTGACAGAGATTTCATATACTTTGTAATGTGTAACCGTAAATTGTAATTTTAGCAAATCTGTTAGTTTGGAGAAAAAGACATCACAATATTATGTATATATATATATATATATGTATAATATTATGACGTCCTTTTTCTCAACTAACAGATATGATAAAATTACAATTTCCGGTTACACATTACAAAGTATACAACATCTCTGATGATAAATTGATAATATATATATATATATATATATATATATATATATATATATATATATATATATATATATATATATATATATATATATATATATATATATATATATATATATATATATATATATATATATGTATGTATATATATATACATATATAATTCTCTATAATTCATTGAAACTTTATTTTAACTTCATAAATTTCATCATTGCTTATAACATTTATTATTATCATTCAGTCAAATGTTATATCATTACAAAAAGTATATCACTGTAGAAATTGTTCTATATGCACTCCTACGCACAAATTGCGTATCACAAATTACCCTACATGAAAGCTAGTGAGAATATTGTTAACTGTGGCATGTAATATGTCTTGATAGATGCTGGTGATTTCATTGTGCATGCATCCTGTAACTCTACCATAAAGATGGCCTACTCCTATACACTCTGCACTTTACGTAATGACAGCCAAAAATGATATAGCATATGATCGAGAATACTATTTATTTTTACAATAATGATCGATTAGTCGCTCCTCATTAAATGTGCTTATCATATGCAGCTTCACTTAAGACGCAATATGAGGCAGTATTCGGTCTTGCATAACTGTTTTTCTGAGAAGCAGATCTACTAAGTCACACATGTAGAAGATATTTTCTTTTGGATATTATTAACATACTTTAATATAAAATGTGTAAAACATTTTGAATTATGTTTTACGTTCATTTTGAAACAAAAACCATTATGATTAAGCCTATAAGATAAACAAATTACAATCTATAGCAACATCTGTCTAAAATTTAAATGTAAACAAGTCAGATTTTTTTAAAATTAAATTGTAAAAAAAAAATCATTTTCTAAGTTTTTTCACAAATACTAAACTCTTCAGGAATGAAATTACTGAATATACATATACCTGCTAATATAAAATAAATCCAAGCAATTTTTATATACGTACAATTAAGTATTTTTATTCGTGATAGAAATCAGCATTAGAAATTGTTTAACATTAACAATTTATTGTAATAAGATTTGTCAATTTTTTACATATATGTTTGTAAAACTATGGAATTTTTTTTCAACTTTGTGAAGTCAAATGCTATAAACCGACAATTTCAGTAAAATATTATTAGCATCAAATTTATATAATTTAATTTATTTTTAAAATAAGCGTAGGTTTAAGGACTTTGAAAAAGTATTACTGAACTTTTATAATTATTTAAAGTTTGTCAGTCTCTATTATTGGTTGGAAAGAAGAAAATAAATTAAAATGAAGGACGAAGTACATAAAAATCTTTCAACTATAATTCTGATAAATTATTAATTTCATATTAAAAATTTACTTTGATTAATCTAATTCAACAGTTATTTCTAAATGACTTACGGTATACCTGTTGCATAAATAATTTAGTTTCTAATATGAATTTCTTCTTTCAAAATATAAAAGAACAAATATTCATTTTACCCAAAACAGCAATATTAACTGAGCAAACAGTTAAATGCAATGATTTAATAAGAATATTTGTATATTTATACATCAAAATACTTAACACAAATAAAATTATAATGTATTTTTATCATACAATTAAAAAGATTTAAAAAGTAGCAATATGGCATGTGTTATTTAATAATTGGCACCATTAAATACTAATCAGTAATTTTCACTTCTTGACATACAATAAATTTTGAAGAATTGGAAATGATTGTAGCTTATGTTAGAATGAAATAGTTTAAATTAAAAATATTTTTAAGTTTTAGTTTCATTATTTAAATTCAGTTTTAATTAAATACGAAAAGCTAAAATAAAGAAGCAATTACATTTTTTTAAGTAAAGTTATTTTACTCTGTTTATACCACCCCATTTAGCATTCTTTTATAAATACACAGCAAACGAAGGATATAACTTTTTAGTAATAACATTTCTGATTTTTAAAATTATGATTTGTAAATAGCATACAAATAGCACTGGAATAGAAAAACTTAATTTTATATTATTTATAAAGAAATTAATTTTTTTATATTTTAATCAAAAAGCTAAATCTATATAATTTAAAAAATATCAGGTAATATTAACATATTTATTTATAAATGCTTATATTTTTCTTATAATTTTAGAATATTTTTATTAATAATTTTTAGGCATACACGTTATTTTATTTTCCCATAGAAGTGCGTGAAAAATTTTAATTTTTACAAGTGTATGAAATAAATTAATGATTATCTATTATATTTTTTAACTATTTTTAAACGTATAAAAAATATAAATGTAATGAAAACATCACATATTTTTCTTAATTTTTAAAATGAAAGCATAAAAATTATTATTGGTATTATTTAAGTTTCAATTAAAAGATAATACATTAGAAGAAATTATACTTTACTTGATATAAAATTCTTATATAAAAGCTTTTTAAACATATTTTACATGAAGCTAATAATATACTTAAAAATAAAAATCAGATGTACGAACATCATATCATATTCAATATTTAAAAAATTAAACATACATTTATATTCATAACATAGGTCATCAATGATTGATGAGACAAAAAATATAAAAAAGAGAATAAATCGCAGTGCCATTAACAGATAGAACTAAATAAAATAAATGACTATACTGTCCTCCAATTTTTATCTTTCCTCTAACTTTATCTAAATGAATGAAGTTCGATGTGAGTCAAACTGCTCTTTAATCTAATGATTAAACTCTTTTATTTTTTTATAGGAAGCGTTTTAACTAGCAATTTTAATGTCTTAATCCTCAAAACAAAGTAACCACGGGATTCTTTTTTATTTTCTACACTAAAGAGTGAAAAATTTCTTTATTTCCAAGGACTTTTAATATATCAATACTGAAATAGATCTGGGATTATATTTATTTAAAGAAGCTATAGACTTTTGAACCCATGTACAAATTAAAGATAACTTAATTCAATCTAATATAATGTGCTTACATGTGACTTCTATTAAATTTAATGTAAACAGAAATATTTGTGTGTGTTGAAAAAAGGTACATTTTAAGCATAATTCTGTAATCAATTTCTTCTAACTTTCATTTATTTGCTATTTATATCCGTTTAAATTCTATTAAAAATAAAAACTATCTAAATATGTAAAGCATTATAATTATTTATTAATTAATTTTTTATCATTGAATTGACTAATTAAGCAAATAAATTGAATTGACTAATTAAATAATTTGAAACCCAAAACAAATAAGCACAAATATCAATTTACTTTTAATTATTTTAATTCTAATTATTAATCATATAATTTTTAAAAATAAAATTCTAAAATTAAGAATCATTTAAATTTCTGGAAATCATGAATTGATAAAAACTTGATAAAATAAGTAATTGTAAAGTGAAAAAAATACTGATTTCTATATAAACTGATTTCTATACTTTAATTTCTATATATTTAGTTAATTATAAACCATTTCCTCATTGTAATAAAACTTCTTATTAGTAAAATTCCAAAACTTAAAATATTTAAAATAATACTTTATTTAAAAAGGAAAATTATTCAATATTTTAAAACATGTATAAATTTAAAAATATTGTTTCACGAGTTAAAAAAATTGTAATGTTTTCTTTCTTGTTAATGTTTGTTTATTCAAAATAATTTTTTATCAAGTAACTTTATCAAGTTATTTGATTTAAAACAATCAATGTATCAGTATCAACACATAAACATCGCAGATGTGTTTTACTAGAGTTACTTGGCAAATTAATATTATTAAAACTGAAAAAAATAATAAATGTTCTAAGAACTAAATACTTTTGCAATAATTAGTATAAGAAAACATAAACGTGGTTAATGAAAGTAGTATACGAATATAAATTATTATTAAATTATTGCAATAAAATGTAATTAAAATAAAAATGCAATAACAGTAAATTTCAGCATTTCTATGTTTCATTCAATTAACTTGCTTACTTGACTTTATTTCTCAGTTTTCTAATGTGGTAACTATTTCTTAACTGAAGTAATGACATATTAATATATGTCATTAATATATGTAAACTAAGGGCATATCAAAGTATGCCAAGCTTCTCTCTTGCTAACTATTAAGTAACTAATTTCTAAACTAGTATTTTTAATTACGATTAAAATTTAAAAATCACCACGGTTAATTTTAAATGCATTTAGTGTAGGAATAAACACGATTTTCCTCATCCCTTTTTACATGACTAAAATTTACTGAAGTTTCTCTTCACGTGGTTTAATGATTTGGCTAAAATAATTTAACTATATAGATTTTTAAATTAACCTTAACATGTGGTTAAAGATATTTATTCGTTATATTTAAACTGAAATTATCCGTAATTAAATTATTTCAATTTATTTAGATTACAGATTACATGTATTCAATTTTCATTTCACTGCTGATACATCCATCTGTGTCAATGTATAATTTTGTCTAAAATGTACTTAACAATTAGGGTGTAATACAGTGACGTATACACGTGGTTTAAAAAACCATATCTTTTTGATTATTTTCTCTATTTTAAATTTTTTACATATTTTACCTCAATTGTTCAACCCATCCCTTTCATCTCAATAGAAAAATTAAAGCAAATTTTTAATCGAATTTTAAAACATGGAAATTTTAAAACAATTAGTACTAAGTATGTATTGATCTAATAACATCTCTAAATTTAGGATTTGCCATTTTTTTCGATTAGTAATTAAAAGGCAATACATAAATATTATGATTAACTTTATTAATATTTTGTTTTATAAAGTTTAGTGATTCAATTAATTTTAAGTATTCTTTAAGATAAAAATCGTTTTTCTATAATTCACATTACAAATCTTTCAACAACATATTGTTCAAATGAGCTATTATATATATATATATATATATATATATATATATATATATATATATATATATATATATATATATATATATATATATATTACTATAACATGTTAATTTTTTTAAAAGTTAGATTTAGGATATTGCGTTAAATATTGTCACTGATTAGGTACTCTAGCTTCAATATTTTTGTACAGTTATATTGTGATTACATACATGTATAACTAACTTTTATAAATAATGATAGTTTCCTTACACAGCAGTAGTAATAAAATTAATTCAACTTTTCTTATTGAATAGGTATGTTATCTGCTTTGTGATTTCAGTTAATTCTACTTATTATAAATAATAATATACATATTAAGTAAATTTTTCTTCATTTTATTCTTTTATTCTTGAAAAAAAGAATGGAATCGTGCACTTGCAAATGAATTAAAATAAATTTAATATATTACAGAAGTTATACATGAGAATGAAATAATGGAAGTTTTAGTTAATATATTTTTCTTTTTATATTATTTATTATTTTTCTGAAGAAAATATTATTTAACATTTTATTCTATATGAACTATTTATAATTCAAAATTATTTATGTTGAGTATTTTTTCGGCAAAATTCAAGAAACTAAATATTTAAAATATGACAAGTAGTTGTTATTTAATTCGGTGACCAATGAGTAATATTTCATTATAAAATTACATTTGAGTTGAACTACATTAAACTACCATAATTTTTGATCAAATTTGAAATATACCAAAAAAAAATGCTTATAATAGAAGGCATGATGTCTTATAATTGAAAACAAAATTTTCTTCAATTGTTTTTAAAGGTTTGAAAATGTTGGAGGTTTTGAAAAATGTTGGTGGAGATAGACGTTTTGTACAGCATTTTTAATCGATATTGCGACTTTTACCACATACGTATTATGATTTAGAAACAATATTCATAATATTATATAGGATAAAAAATATAATTTATTTACAACAATCGGTCAAAAGGAACCCTTGTCAAATATGTCAAAGTATATTTAAACAGATAATTGTTATCAACTAAATTGCTTTTTTCCACTTTAATTTGGAAATTTTCAATCAAGTATAGCTAATGAGAATCAGTATTTCATACCATTAACTTGAAATATGAAATACGATTAATATTCTAAAAAAAACAGAATGTAACTTAACTTATAACTAAATTTTAACATATTTCCAAATTTCAGATTATACATCAAAAGCTATATTAAACACTTATAAATACACATTCCTTAATTTAAAAACATTGAAGAAAAATGATAGGAGGCTGTCCAATATTAAAACTTGATAGGTGTTACTTAATAAAATTGTAAAATATATTTATTTGCATTGTACACAAATATCAACATCTGTAAAACACGTACATAAATGTTCATCAATTATCATTGAAACATTTATTGTCTTCCTAAATTCCTTATTATTTTGTAATCGATTGATTTCTCATAAATAATGTAGCATATATTTATTTTTATTAGTTCTTGGAAAAAAATAAAAATATGATTATACTTGCAGGAAACTCATAAAGTATGGACAAAATTAAAAATACTTTGTACAGCAATTTCTGCACATAGTTTTTTAATGCTTTGTGAATTTGATTGAAGATGATATTCAAAATTCAGTTTTTAAAAGACAATAAATATTATTCCAAGTTTTTTTAAAAGGAATTTCATCACTACTATATTAAAATTTATTTCTTTTCCTATTTTTTTCATATGATTTTTATTTACTTCTTTTTTTATAAGATCATTTCTTTTAACTCATATTTGTGACCGGTTCTGATGCTTTTCTTAATACATTTTTATGAGACTTAAATATTTAGCGTTTTTGATATGAGTTTCTTAAAATTGATAAAAAATATTAAACATGTCTTGCTTATCTATAACATTAATTAATCTTCACAAAAATACATAAATTTAAAATCCTTTTAGAACAATTTCTTAAATTTAGGACAAATACAATTCTTGTATTGCCCTTTTCATTGATAAAACATTGAATTAAATCACTGTAGTCTCCAAAACCATTATTGCCACCGAAACCGTTATATGATTTAGTTATTATAGCTTTAACAGAAATTTCTTGTAAAGATTTTTCTTCTATCTTAACTCTCATTAAAATTTGCCGTCATTCTTTAATTAAGTAAAGAATGGGAGCACATTTTGAACATATAAAAATATTTATCATTTACATAAGTATTTTTATAAGTCACAAGTCTAAAAATAACTGCATATGCAGTTAAGCAACTAAGAAAACTACCGTTTTCTATTAAATTACAGATTTTCAACAATGACTTGCATTAAACATTATTTCTCTTACTTCTCATAATTAGAACATATTCATATATAAAATGATTTTTTTCAATTTGGTACTCTGGTGTTTCATTCCTTCAAACTGAAATATGTTAATCGAAAATAATGAATATCTATTCATGCTTATAATTATATAAATAAATTAAATAACTTCTAAGTATTTTAGAGAAACAATAAAAAATTTTATTAATTAAAGTTATTATAAATATGAAATGTGTTTAGCTATGCGCCTTCATATTTTTTGTTTTTACCTTTAATTCTGTATTAAGATATGCCAAAGCATTGCTTTCCTTCATGTGTGTTTCATGTTTTGTTAATAAATTATCTATAATAAGACGCAATATATATATATATATATATATATATATATATATATATATATATATATATATATATATATATATATATATATATATATATACTTACAGCAATGTATTGTAATTATTGTAATAATTTGTTAATTCTGTGGATTTTTTAATTCAAAATTAATAATTAATATTCATATATATTCAATACTTCTATATTATTATACGTAGAATTATTTAAATCTTTATTCCTTTTATAAAGGAATTTCAGATTAAAATTTCTACTTAATAAAAAAATCTTTTTCGAAATCATTTTTACACCACTTAAAAAATCAAACTACAATTTGTTATTTTTATAATATATTATAATAGTAATTTGTTATTTTTTGAATAATTAAAAATATTTCTTCGATAAGTAAGTAGAACGAAAACATAACTGAAGTTTATAACTGTATATTTTATTAGAATTAAGAACTTTTATAAAGCTCTAGACTACATATAAAAAGTAATCTGTATTAAAAAGATAAAATAAATGAAATTGTAAATTAAAAATAATAGAATAATTAATATAATGATTTTTTGAAATATTTAAAATAAAATACACTTGTATAAACAGAGAATCATTTTATTTATACATTTTACAAAATTGAAATGTCTGTGTTCACATTTATCTAAATGAAGTTTTCGTATAAATAATTCGGTAATCATAACAGAAATAACTAGCTGGCAAAACTTTGAAATTCGATTTAAATGTAATGGCTATCAACAGCTTGGACGATCTGAAATGAGAAATAATAACTTTGATGCAGAAAGAGAAAAATGAATCACTAAAATGCTTAGGAATATATACATTGGAAGTAAAGATAAATGGTATTTTCGGATAGATAACGTCATCACTCAGCCATTATCTTCCCTTTTTGATGCCCAGTCTTTCAATTACCAAGATATATAGCCCCGCTTTCCGAATGGGAGCAATTCTGCTTAAACTGAATTTAATATGCGTAGTTTTGGGCAAACTATTTTCGATTCACATAGTTGTTGGAAAATGTACGAACCTGCTCAAATGTTTTCGGATAAATGGAAGTTTTAAACCATGCTTCGCTTATTTATGTGTAACAGAAGTGGAAAGTATATTTGCGATAAATCAGATTGTTAATCAGGTACTAAAGCAGTTTATGTAAGTTTTATCGTTAAAGAAAGCATTAATTATGTTCTATATTTAATTTCTTGTAAGTAAATATATATGAGGATGATATGAGATAATTTTATCTATCACTAAACTGTTATTTTTAGCAATTAAAATAGTTATATGGATTTATGAAATTTAAATTTGTAAGGCAGTATTTTTAGAAAAAATCTGAGTGTAAAATAAAAATTTGTATAGCATGTATTCATGTATGTGTAAAATAAAAACAAAAATACTTTGAGTTTTGTACTAATAAATATATTACACAAAATTAATAAAATACATTAAATAAATTTGTTGCACAATCAATAATACTCATTTGATGAACAAATTCCATAATCAATTGCTTCACAGAAGCAGTTAAAAGTTTCGTAGGATTATTATTATTATGAATTTGAATGGAGATAAAAATAAAGAAAAACTCTAAGCTTTATGTTTGAAGTTTATTTATATATATAGAAACGAATCAGCTAAATTTAAACTTAAAAATGAATTTTCCAAAATCTTGTTTGAATCTAGATATCCATTAAGAATTCCACAAATTTTTGTGATACTTGAACATAAAATTAAACTTCTGACATAACAAATAATTAAAAAATTACTTTTTCTATTGTGTTTAAAATGAATTTTATCGCATTCATGAAAATATTCTGTTATGGAAACTTTTATATAATTCTCATTGATAAATATTGTAAAATTGAATTATTTATCATAAAATGAGCAATCTACTGACAGAAACATTTAATGTCAGTCAATTAAATACATGTAAAAAAATAAATGCTCAAGAAAAGAACAAATAAAATGTTAAAGATGTGTTTTATAAGGTTCTAATGAATTATAAAGTTCAAATTGTTTTTGCTTGATTCATATAATATAAAAATACATATAGATCTGAGAATTGGTATTCCCTATTTGTTTATTTAAAAAAATTATTTGAAACATTAAATGTTTGTAAACATTTCCTTTCAAACAATACTTTTATTAAATTTACAGCTTGTTTTCAAACCTATAAGTGTTAAACAAAAATGTTAAAACAAACAGTCTATATCATTATGGCAATAAAGTTATGGAAAGCACAAAATGTTTCAAATTTTAATATAATTTTAACTATTTTTATTCTCTTAGTATATTATATAATTTTCGGTTTCACAATGTTTCCATCTATTTCAGAATTATTTTATAAAGCTTTTTCATTTCATATTTGGTTCTTATTACAAATATAAAATTTTAATTTTTATGTAAAACAATTCAGTATAATAAAACCACTTTAAGGGAATTTTTTTACATTAATTTAATTTTGTAATGCTTACAATAATATTTATAATTTTTTTAGAATTTATAAATCCGTTAGCGATTGTCGAGTATCAAATAAAAATTCTGTGAAGTAATTCTAAAGTAGATGGAAAAATTGGGAAACAGGAAATTTATTGTCATTATATTCTACGTGTTGAAGAAAGCATATGTGAATATATATTCATTTAATATTTCCATATGTGTTTCACATAAAAAATAATTCTCTAGAATAATTTATAAATAATAATCTTTATAGTGCATTCAATATCTTCACAACATATTTAAATTTGCAATTCTTTTGCATTGCTTATTCATATAAAAATAATTTTCATGTGAAAAATACAAAGCTTTATAGAGCAAAAATGTTTAATGTTTTTTAATGTTTTATTTCTTATTAAATGTTTATAAAAAAGAGTAAACATTTTTTATCAATTTTCTTATTTTATTTGTAAAACATAAGAATGTATGTGTAGAATAATAATGTCCAAATTAAAAAAAACATATTCAATATTTAAAATTTAAAATTTACTTATGAAATTATTTCATTGAATAATTATACAAGTCAAATTCCAATGTTCACAAAATACATTTAATTTATAGTAATCAAATTAAAAGTGTTTACACTTAGTCGCAAATTTACGTATTTGGTGAGATTCTTGCAGATTTGGACTTGTAGTTAGATATGGATTTAATTTGATTATTATAAATTAAATGTATTTTGGCAACATTGGAATATATTTTAGATTAAATTCTACTTCTTTTATTCTGGCTTGATACTTTGGTTTGAATTTTTGGTATGGCTTTGGGGTGTACTGGCTTTTTTAAGACTATGTCTTGGGCCATTGCAGAAAATCCATAATTTGCGCCAATGTGGTCAACACCCCCTGATGAAGCTGGCCATATTGGTACTTTATTCCATTTTACCTATCTTTCTTTGCTATTTTCATAGTAATTTCTTCCAAGTATTTTCAATATAATTTTTTCCATTTGGTATTTTCAATGTATTGTTTTCTATTTAATATTTTCAATGTATTGTTGTTTTCCATTTAATATTTTCAATGTACTATTCTCCATTTGGCATTTTTACTATATTTTGTTTCATTGTATTTTATAAAATATACAATATACTATTAACTATATATATATATATATATATATATATATATATATATATATATATATATATATATATATATATATATATATATATATATTAGTTTTTCATTTATTAGCAAATAATAATGTTATTTGTGCAGTTTAATAAGTAGAAGTAATATGAAAAAGAATGAACATCAAAAAGAGATTTTAAAAATTTTGTCCTTTAAAGTACTTCCTTACAAAATACGTTTTTCTAAGTCCCAGCTTTACTGTTTCAATATTCTCAAGATCGTACATTTCTCTTAAACTATTTTGTTATCATAAACGAGCCATCGTCCCAAAAGAGCATCTAGTTCGCAATTTAGCTCCTTTTCTCCCACATCGTTCACTTCAGTTCGTCTTACGTATCTGGACATTTATTTATGTTAATAAAAGAAAAAATGTCTGCAAGTATGTGATATAAGTAAGGTCATTTTGATTCTAGCAGCACCATTTTCTGAGACATAAATATCTCTAAAATGCTTTCTAGCAGTCGAGAGAGGACTAAGTTTAAACCATAAGAATCTTCTTTCCTTAAAAGAACATATTAAGTAAATATAAGAATTGTTATACTTTAAAAAAATAGCAGACTTTTAAACACATAAAATAAAAATTGCATAAGGATATAGCCATTTAACTAGATTATTTATTTTAATGTTATTACTCAAAAAGACGGGGATCATTCTAATCATAAAATGAACGATACTTTGAGATTATGAGGCATTTTTCTTTTTAAATAGCTTTTCGTCGGCAAGAAATATATCTGCATTTTACATAATATATGTAAACTTTGAGTAGTTACTTTTAATTGAAAATATATTTTATACAATTTAAATTTTTATAAAGTATTCCGCCAATTGTTTAAACATAACAAAGCCTATTATTCATTGAACTCTTTTATAATATAGCAACTATAAATTAGTTATAATAAAAACGTTTTTGAGAAATATTTCAAAGTTATGTTGCCTTAGTTAAAATATGAATACTAATTCCAAAATATTTAAAATTTCAAGATTTTGTATGTTAATAAAGTATTCAAATTGTACATAATTCCATTCATACGAAATGCATAAATTAATTTTATAGCAAATTAAATTGAAGCACTTATTAAATATTTTTGCAATAAATATTCAATAAATATTGAATAATAAATTATTGCTTTCTTACTAGAGATTAAAAAATATCAAGAATCATACATACATACACAAATGAAAACAAAATGATACAAAAATTATAAGACCACTGCTTTTGTGCATTAGCAATTAATTAAATCTAATAGCTTTAACAAGCAATTAGATTTAAGTATTATCGAAATTAATTTAAATAAAATGTATACAAATAAATAAAATATAAATTATACATTCGCAATGCTTTTGAATGATATATATTAATATGTACTTAATATTTTAACTATACTTTGAAAAGTTTCCATTTAATCATTTTGGAAAATTATAAAACCACTTGCTAAAACCATTTCTAATAAATTAAAAATGCATAAAACTTTAATTTTGTATAAAATAAAATTTATACAACTTTAAAACCATTTCTACTAAATAAAAAATATATAAAGCCTTAAATTTTTTGAACAACTACATGTATATTATTTTTTTTAATTAATCCAGATTTATGTTTATTTTGTGCCATTCATCATTGAGTTATTTACAACATTAATGTATAATTTATTTGTTTACAATTGACCAGAGAACACCTCTTAATTTTTGTTTCGAATACAAATCTAAATGTCTTCTTCACCAAATTTTATAAGACTAATTTTTATTAGATCATAGGAGGAAAAATTTTTCTTAATAATATATGCATTTCGTCCTTCACAAAGACGAATAAAATGTATAACTTATTTTTACAGCAGATGTTAACAAATGCAGGCAATGTTTTCAGGAATGTTCTGTGAAATATATTTTCCATCCAATGCAAAACATCCCTAAATCATAATAAATATAACACAAGTTTAATCACGGTAGTATTGACATAGTTACCTTCATAAATGCTAATGATTAAAGTTGAATCATCCAAATGAATATATTCATTGAAATTAGCAAACATCACAGTTCTTGACCTAATATGCTTACTTTGAAACCTCTACCTTATGATTCTATAAAAGTCTTGGTTTTCTTTCTAGTTTAATAATAAGAAACATTTTAAATAAGTTTTAAATTACAATAAACTGTTTATTATATTCTTTCAAGTAGACATTATTTATCATTGAGATTGTAAAAAAAAATAGTAGTTCTGTGAAAAATAAATATTTTTCCTTTAATAATTTGCTTAAAAAACTGCAGCAGATCTAACTGCATCAGTTTTATAAAAGTAAAATATCATTTTATGTAAAATATTATTATAAATGAATGGATTTTGGTTGCTTAAATTGTAGCTCTGCTTACAATCTAGTAGTAAAAATATTTTCTTTCACTTTTAACTAAAAATAAAGAATTTTTTTATTAATGTAATTCATTTCTATGTTGACTCAGTTCATAAGTGCTTTGATAAATTTCCATTTTGACTACACTTGGAAGATAATAACAGGAAATGCTAACTGGAAAATTAACTTTATTTATTCTGTTTGTCTAAGATACACAAGTAAATTTAAGTTTGTAGATAATATTTCAATGATTAAACATTGTTTTTAATCTTTTCATGAATCATTCTTGTATTTTTTAAAGCTTAACTCGAACATACATAAATATATGTTACACTATTCAGCACTTTGTTCTTCAGAAAATCTCTCTGTATATATATATATAGATAGATAGATAGATAGATGGATAGATATAGATATAAAATCAAACTCCATGGCACGACAGCCCATGTGGGCCAAGGCCTACAGTGCCCATAACTGTTTTCATGACTGATGGCCCTGGGGTGTGAAACATATGTAACAGTTAGGTGGTCAACCTAACGTAAGACCCCCAGTGTTTATTTCCCAAGCATGCTTGGTACTCAGTTATTCGATCCACTGTAGCGATGAAAGGCTTAGTCAACCTTGCCCAGCCCGAGGATAGAACCTCGGACCTGTGTCATGGGAGCGTGAAACGCTGCCACTAAGCCACCGGGCTTCATTATATATATATATATATACCGGGTGATCCAAAAGTCAAGACCAACTTTAAAAATGAATAATTCGAAAACGAATCACGATAAAAAGATGCGGTTTGCACCAAACGGATGGGAAAAAAACCGGGTTTTGTGTGGCAATGAAAAAAATAGTTCTGTTGGCGACCAACAGATGGCGCTATTTTGTTTTATTGCAACAATAGATGTTTTACAAATGAAACAATGATTAATGAAGTCAGATTAATTACAGTTAATTAGTACTTACTACAGTAAATGTTCAATGTGCTGTCCATCATTCAGAAGTAAAGCTGTGAGATGAGTCACCACACCATTCACAACATTTAGTAGCATTTCTTGCGTTATGGCAGACACATTTTGGCGGATGGCATCTTTCAGTGCCGCTAGTGGTCTCTGTACACTTTTGACTTAAAGAAGCCCCACAGCCAAAAGTCATAGGGTGTGAGATCGGGAGATCTTGGAGGCCATGCGTGTTTAAAGTAGCGACTGATAATACGATCCTCCCAAAATGTTGAGCGTAGCAGGGGTTGCATAGGCAGAGCAATATGAGGTGGTGCTCCATCTTGCATAAAGGTGACTGTTTGGAGTGCCTGTCGCGCTTGCAGTTCAGGAATAATGCTGTTCTGTAACAGTGCTAGATATCGCTTACCGGTGACAGAAACTGCTTGGAAACCTGTCTGTGTGACTTCCTCGAAAAAAATGGACTAATTATGAAATCAGCAGTGAAGCCACACCAGACTGTCACTTTAGGCTGTTGCAAGGGTACCTCAACAAATGCATGTGGATTTTCTGTGGTCCATACTCGACAATTGTGGGTGTTAACAGCGCCAGAGAGTGTAAAATGTGCTTCACCTGTCCAAAGCACAGTGTGAAGCCAGTCGTGCCACTCTTCCATCTTACTGAAGACCATATTCGCAAAATGTCGGCGAGAGTCGAAGTCAGGAGGCTTTAGTTTTTAGTTATGTTGCAATTTGTAGGGATACCGTTGCAAAGTTACTCGCAGCGCTCTCCAGACACTTCCGTACGACACTCCTGTCTGCCTCAAAACTTCTCGAGCACTGCTCTCCCCATGTGCAGCAACCGCCGACATGGCTTGCACCGTCTGTTCCTCTGTCGTGGCAACAGCAGCTGCAGTTGAGGAACGTCATCTTCTTTGACGTGATGCCAAAGAACCTGTAGCTTCAAATTTTTTCACAATTTTGTTCAATGCAGAAGACGTTATTGGTCCTTTGCTATCTCGCATACCCTTCATGTAGCGATATGCTCGCAATGCCGCAATGGCACTTTCCAAATTCTTATAAAACAGTTTAACTAAGAGGGATTTCTCAACTATGGACAGCATTGCGATGCATAGCAGCTTCGACTACCATTACCTGCTGCAGTTGCTTTTTATATCGTTTGTTGCTTTGCATAATCCTACATCAGAAATCCAACAGCGCCATCTGTTGGTCGCCAACCAACCAAACTATTTTTTTTTCATTGCCACACAAAACCCGGTTTCTTTTCCATCCGTTTGGTGCAAACCGCATCTTTGTATCGTGATTCGTTTTCGAATTATTCATTTTTAAAGTTCGTCCTGACTTTTGGATCACCCTGTATATTACATATATATATATATATATATAAATAATAAGTTTATAAGATAATACAAATACATTGGATTTAACCAAAAGTAATTTATATATGTATAAATATATAAATAATATATTCATCGACGAATGCAATAGTACTATGTTTAATTAATAAACTTCTGAATAATTTAGATAGAAGAAATTACACTCTTCAACATGGAAAACATAATTCTAGGAAAAATCATATAAATTTATACCATGTCTGTGGTGTCTAAATCTTTCTTAAATCTATAAAAAAAGCTATAAAAATGTAATTCTATGAAATCCTTTTAAAGTACGTGAATAAAGGTCGAATTTACAGGACGTAAGTTTAGAATCTTTTTTTCCGTGCAAGGACTTACCAAGAAATTCAATAAAATGTTTTACTTTTCAAAGAGTTTCAGTGAATTTGCTATTCGTTTTTTATATAAGAATCCAAACTTTTAGTTAGACGTAAGCTCATTTGAGCTGTATTCAAAAAATAACTTTTTTAAGTACAACAATTGCTAAATTTAAAACTTTAATGCCATCGATAAATATTGGGGTTTTCAAGCAATTATTTATATTCATTTTATTTCAAACAAATTATATTTGCATAAATAAAAAAGTGTTTCTCGTTATACATCAAACAGTGTATATTAATGTATATGGAAATATGCATTTTTCTTTTTTCTTTTGGAAAATAGTCAAATATATTTTATTTCCTACATGAAGGAGCTAACGTTAGAATTCATAAATGCAAATTATTTATATGTAAAAATTCTATACTTTAATAAATTACAATAAATAGACTATCATTTTAAGAAAATCTTACAAAATATTAATTTTCAACATTTGATTAAAATTAAAGTATATTTACTATAAGTGTTTGTGAATATAAATTGTTTGTAAGCCAGTTTTTTCTTAGATAATTAAACTTTAAACCAAAAGTTTTACTCGTGTTAATTAGATATTTATATATTTCTTTTTATATTCATTTTAATATTACTTTAAATTGCCTCTCATATCTCATTCTGAGCATTAAACAGTTTTCAAACTGAAACATCTAGTGTGCAAATTGATATTTTATCTAAAACAATTCTGAGAAAAATTGTCAAGAAAAAGCAACATGGGATCAAACCATCATAAACGTTGAAGTTAAATAAAAAAGTGATATTTTTTAAATTGATTAGGCAATTAAATCATTTTTTATCTTGCATTGTAAATCATTTCACTTTATTTGTTCAAAAATATTATTTAAATATTTTTCTCCTAAGTTGGACTCATCATTAATGATAAAACTATTGTTTCACTACCATATAATACTAGAAAACTGATAAGTAATTGGTGTATCTTTAATTTAATTTCTTTATTATAAGAATTGTATTCTATAAAAATAAGAATTGTATTCTATAATATCTATAAGTATTTGTGTGTGTAAAAATAATAATAAATTTGACTTCTGTTTTATTCTAGAATTATTTTTTCAGAGTTATTACTGTAGTTATTGATAAGGAAATGAAGGTAAGGGGAACTGTAAATTCCATAGCGTTAAATTATAGACCATTAGTTAATATAATTGAATTTCATTTTTAACTAATAAACTTATGTGACCTACTTCTTTTGTTGAAATGAATGGTCTAGCGTAATTAGAAAATGAATAATAAGTAAAGAATGTGGCACACACAAAAACTTGCAAAAATAATTATCTCTAGTTCTGTAGAATATATTCTATTATACTATTATTAATTGCAGCTCAATAGAATGATTCCACTGAGTGAATTTCTTGATTATTTTTGACTAATCCGTTTTTTTACAATAATTTAATGTACACCAGGGAAGTACATTTTAATGAAATGATTGATTTTTAAACTGAATTACATTCTGCTTTTAACATAATGTGGTACGAAAAAATTATGAAAACGTGGTGTCAACATGTCTAGAAGTTTCTATGCCTGGATTTGCTTATATATTTAATGCTTTCCATTCGATAAAAGTAAATAAAAGACTTAAAGTTCTTAAAGCATTTTATGAAATAATAGTAAATGGATTTGATAACACTTAAGGAAATGTGTTTAGTGGATTTTTATGGAGAGAGGATTTTCAAAAAATATGTTAATAAGCAAATATTTAAAAATGGTAATATATTTTAGGTTTTTCGCTTAGTCCAACACAACGGCAGTTCAGTGATGAATTTCAAAAAGGTACATGAAACTCTATGTTATTTAATATTGAAACTGTCTTCCAAATATAAAAATTTCATAAGACAGACAATTATGTTTGTTTTTAAATGAAATTCCTAATTATTTTAGCGTTATATTTCCTTCAATTTTCTCAGCAAAAATAACAAAAAGAAAATATAATTGCTGTTTTATTCATTTATGGTATTGAAATATTTATTTCTTTTATTTAACGAATGAATTTATTACTAATTATTTATTGAATTTATTTTTAATTTTTGTTTAAAGAACTATTAAAATTTCATTTCTGTAATTGCTTTATATCTTAGATGGTTCAATTTGTGGTGATAAACACAGCAATATTTGAAAATATTATATATTTAGTTTTCTTCTATTCAATCACAAAATTTCATTTCTGTAATTACTTTATATATTAAATTATTCAATTTGTGGTGATAAACACAGGAATATTTGAAAATTATTTAGTTTTCTTGTAACTATTTTTAAAATTGTATAAAAACTAAAATTATCCCTTTCCCATATAATTGTATAATTTCAGCAGAATGTAATTTTTAATTAAAAATTATTCCACATTTTATTTTCAAACTGCTTGTACTTTCAGTATTCATATTTAACATAAAAATATTTCTGTAATTAATTGAAATAAATTTTATATTAAATTTGCTTGCTTTACATTCTATATAAATATCTTCTCTTAAATGCAAATATATTTATTTGGAGTTAAAATGATTTTCTGTTTCTCAATAACGCTAAACATTTAAATATATTTTACTCAATTTTCCTAGAATTTTAAATTTGAAATTATCTTAAAAATCTTTAGAAAAGATTACATTTCTTTTAACATGTAAAATATTTAAAATGTAGCTTTCTTCATTTTTAGCTAAACTTTTAAATACTTTTCCGAATGTAGAAAAAAAGATGATTTTTTGTAAGAATTTTTATTAACTACAGAATTAATCAGTAGAATTTTTCTATCTCTCTCTTTATATATATATATATATATATATATATATATATATATATATATATATATATATATATATATATATATATATATATATATATATATATATATATATATATATATATATATATATATGTATATATGTATATATGTATATAGATATATATATATATATATATATATATATATATAGTATATATATATATATATATATATATAGACATTAATAAATTATTTAAGATTTGCTAACACTTCATAATATATCATCGTGTCAGAAGAAAAACTGGACAAATATCATTTAGGTAGATACAATACAGCACAGAATTTCAATTTCTAAATTGCCAAAAACTAACAACAAACAGGGGGATATATTTGCTCTATGAAGGATTTGAATACTGATCAGAATAATGAGTGAGCAAATATAAAATTAAGGAAAATTAAATTATTTAAAATAATATTTGTTAATGTTTATCTTTAAGTACTAAAGCAGCACAAAATGTTTTCAGTTCTGCATGATTTGCGTTTTGCAAGACATTTTCCAAGAGTGATTTTCAACCTATCAGAAGTAATTTCATCTCCAACCCGTATAATATCTTTTGATATTTATTGTTGGACTCTGTCTTTGATACAACATGTTTAACAAATCTTTAACTTAAAATTAAGAAATATCTTGTGAAAATGCTTATTATTCAATAACAAGAGAATTATAAAATGTGTGCTCATAGAAAAGTAACTTTCAATTCCACGTTTAGTAGTCTACCATTTTACCTTCTTGTTTTACAATATTATCAATTTTGCTTTAGATCTGGAATTCCTGTTGTCTAAGACAAAAGTGATTACTACAATCCTTTAAATATTTCTTATAAATGACAGGACCATTATGTATAATGTATATTACTATTTAATTACATTTAGACACTTAGTGAGGAGTAATTTATCACAGATATATGCATAAATAACTCACATTTTAAGTATACCAGTTGTAGGTAAATTTATGAATTGTGTCATAGACAGGCATTAGACAATTCAAAGAGTGTTATGTAATTCAACAAGCTCAGTTGTCACGATGTCATTAAATATGAGCAATTTATGAACACAATAAGTTTAAGCAATTGACCCATTATTGAATGGGGAAATGATGGGCCAAAGAAATGATAAATACACTTTACGTAATATAATGGATACGTTTTAATCTACAAGAGTAAATTAAAGATGTCAGAGGCTCTATAATCAGTGAGAAGTAAAATTTGTTCACATAGCCATGAAACTAAAGTGAGACAGTTTGTGGGTTAAAACTACATACTTTAATACGATTAAATTTCTTTCTTTCCGATTGCCATTTTTGGAGCTTTTCCTTTCTTAACTGCTGCTTGAGGCGAGATCTTGTAACAAAGTTCTTATTCACATGATCTTTCTATTACATCTTCCTATAAAATATGTTCTCTTTAGCTATCGAATCTTAATCTTCATTTCCGTGTACTCTGATGCATGCTTTAACCCGTTTTAAATGAATTTTTAACTCCATTTCAGGTGATTAAGGATTTCTCAAACTCAGATACATCTATTATAGATTTGCCATTGCAAAGACTTACACTGATCAAGACAGCAAAAACACTTCTGACAAAGCATCAGAAGCAAATATATTCTTAAAGAAATATCTGAGATTAGATTTTATGGGTGGCAAAAATTTATATCACTATGCCTGTGTTGACTGATGAAAAGTATCCAATAAATGATAATAGTACTTTTGATTAAAACATAACTGTGCTTACATGCATGTTTGATTTTGTACACAAAGTATACTAAGTCACTGTGGAGTATTTGTACGGTCATATATATCTCTTCTAAGAAAATTGCCAAAGGATGAGTCACTTTAGAATACAAGTTTCCCAATATGTTTGTTGCACCAATTTCATTATTTTATTTGCTGGAGCTCTAAAACAACATATTTTAAACTTGGAGCAAAAATCATCTCATTGTTAAAAACGTTCCAAGATCATGTTTATTTAAAAATTGATTTTTCTTCATCATATCAAGAAACTAATCTTACAATGGTGCATTCAGAACACTTTTATTATATTTTGAAAAAATGAGTAAGAGGGTATTTTTTCTCAAAATAGCGTTAAATATTCCACAATAATGAATACTTATTGCTAGCTAATGTAATTCAAAGCAAATCCAGCAAAATTTTTAAGAGAGCATATATGACTAATGTCATATTTACAGACTGGATACTCTTTGCAAATTGGCTAAATTAGCCAGTACTCTATAGCTAGAAGTATTTTTATACATCATTCTTCAGTAAGATTACATCTGGTATTATTCCTCATTTCATCCTTCTACGAAGAAGACTGATCTAGAGTCAGACTTATGGAAAAGCTGTTCAAAAGAGAGTGATAGGAAAGGATTGAAGACTTGAAGGTGCTGTGTATGGAGAAGCAGTAACATAAAATGCTCAGTTGAGAGCCTGAATCCAACGCTGAAGGAAAAACTCTGCTCGTTATTCAAGTCTGACGTTCAACAGGATTCTAGAGACTGCAAAAACACTAAGTTAAATTAATCAAATCTTATAAGCTTCCAGATTGGAAATGATGATATATACTCCTATATTTTAATCTAGATTATTTAAATCACGCTAAAGGAATGAACTAAGCAGTTTTTTGAAGTCCTCAAGATAGGTCAACCTAGTAATGGAACTTTTCGTCTTATGTCGATTTTTCAGCCAGTAAATTCTTTTAACTTTGTGGTATACTACTTATTTTATTACTTTAATCAATACCACGTGGATACTTAAAAATGCTGTTAATAATATTTAAACGTTTGAGAATACATGTATAAAATAAATTTTATATGTATTTTAATAAACTAATAATTTTGTGGTTGTTTACGCATCTATTTTTAGGTTTGAATTAATGAAGAATAAATAAATACACAACTCATGCTTAAAAAAATATAACATTATTTAAATTCAAATGATTATTACTAAGCACTATGTTATAGTGGTAGTTATCCATGCAATAGTTATCATGAACAACTCCTTGAATCTATTCACTTGTGTCAGATGGGAAAAAAATATTTTGAGCATTTACAATGAAGGTTTTGCATAGAAAAATATTTCTATTTCAAATATATTATATTATATTATTAAAATATTCATACTATAAAAATATTATATTATTAAAATATTCATACTATAATAGTATGAATATTTTAATAATATAAATTTACTTAATGAATTTCTGTTTTTTTTTATATATAATCAGAATATTCGTTTTCCTACATACATTTCTATTCATTTCTGAAAGAAATGAATATATGAAGGAATATATAAAGCTGAAAATAGATCTGTCAATATAGATGAAACAACTGGAAGAACAATAAAATTACGAAGACAAATTTTGAAATGTTAGAATTTTGAGAATGAAAAAAGCCTTTGAAATAGAAAGAATAGGAAAAATATATAGAGACCATAACTTTCTCAGTAAGGAGATTGTCAGATGTTTAAATTAAACATACTTTTCTGACGTGCACGAAATACTCTTGTCTAAATATAAATATAATAGAACCAAAGTTAAGAAAAAAAACTTTACTATTTTCCAATTTATTTTCTTTTTCAATTTTTGATAATATTATTTTAATAATTTTATTAATGACTTTTGTAATAAATTTCATACTTAGGATATTGTTGTTAGACTAACACTTTTTGTTCTAATATTTCCTTTGGACAAAAATCACTTTATTTTAATCAATAAAATTATTGCTGTCTCTAGAAAAGTCGCTAAATATATATGTTTTAACAATGAATTCAAAACTTATAGAAACACCGTTTTAGGACACAGTATTGCAAGAGATTTAAATATCATGAACGACCTAAAATTTAGAAATATTTTAAACAAGAATAGAAAATACGGATATATTTTTCAAGTAAATATATTTGAATTATTTAAAATAATTTTATATATAATATCAAAAATTTTATTTTTAAAATTAGAATTTTCGATAATACGCCTGCTGAATTTCTCCCAATCTGAAAATCAAAATTTTAATAGAAGTTTAATATTTATTTTTGCTGACAATTTAACAATTTAAGTTATTACACTTGGCCTATTAAAACCTGCATTTAAAGTATTAATGACTCTTTTATCATTACTCCTGTTAATAAGTTTTCTAATGAATTTGCAGTTATTAGAATTATTGTCTAATAAATTATTTCCATTTATAGGATTGCGAGACTTAAATTCCAATTCCTATTATTTTAAATTCTACAATTAACATCTTATGTAAAAATCTTTGTTTTTATATGCTTTTGAATAAAAATAATTATGTGAGTTTAAATTTCTTTTAATTTAACTAGTAATTCCTAAATTCCACAAACATCCTATAAAATGTAAATTTAATACTTGAGACACAAAGAAAGAGAGAGAGTCTTGTATAAATAAATTTTGTACTATTTTTCCTATAAATTTCTAAATATCTCATTCTATAAATTAATATTAAATATTAAGTAACTTAGATCATTAATAATAATAGATGGATTATTTTAGGTTACCTTTCAAATAATTGTATTTATAATATTAGTTTCCTTGACTTCAGTCATTTTTTAATCAGTATACCTATTGACAAATTAAATGATGTAATGTATATTTATTTTCAAAAGATTCAAACATTTACTAAATATTAATTAAATAAATACTTATAATATTGAATCCAGTACATTTACAATTAAAGTTGCGTAAACCTAATCTTTATTTTTAAATAAATAAGTCTTTAATAAACAAAAAGAAATCATAATTCTTAACATTAAATATTCTACCATGTCTACAAATTATTAAATATTGATAATAAAATTTTTGCCAATCACTGAAAGCTAACATGATTTTTATTTAATATCTAACATTTATCATTTAGATTAAAATATTGCAAAATAGCCAACTCTGTTGTAATGAATTAAGAAAAAACACATGGATATAAAAATAGAATACATAAAACAAATTGTAACAGGAATATTTAATAATTATTCATGAAAATGTTGTTTATCAATCATAATCTTGTATATTGAAAACTTAATATATATTTAGATGTGTATTTTAAATATTTTAAAATATTATATTTGTAAAAAAGTACCACATTTTTAAAATATTATTTTATGACGTTTTTAGAGACACACATTCCCACTCATAATTCGTTCGATAAATGAACAAGCCATTTTCTTTTCAATTCTGTTAATTAAATTTTATGTGATTTGAAGAAATAAAATTTAATAAATAAGACTAAAAATAAAAAATTAAAATGGGATCATATATTAAGCAGAAAGGTACTTGGAAATATCATTTTACTTTTAGAAAGGCTTCTTGATCAAATAAGTTTCCCTTAGTACCAGTTTTACAGTTTCAATATTCTAGCCATCGTTTATTTCTGCAGAAGCAATATGTTTCCATGGACGGACTATTTTCCCAAAGGAGCATTTATTTCGCAATTTAGTCTCTTTTCAGGCATATCACTCGGAAGAATTTGTCTTGCGAATCGAGACAAGCATTTCTTTTAATGAGAGAGAAAGTGTTTCAGCGGACGTGATTTAGGTGGAACTATTTTGATGCGGCGCATAAACAGAGTCATTTTCTCAAGCATAAAATACCCAGAAAACATTTTGCTTGGAGTGGGTGGGGATGCCAAGATTTGCAGCAGGATCACATTTCTTTCACCAAAAGGGATATACTGACAAAATTAAAATATTACAATAAAATTATTGGAAAATAATGCTTATAGAGTAAAAAACTGAATATAATCTATAAGCTATAAGAATAAATAAACTATAATTAAATGGAAACTTCTTAAAATTATGACTAATAAAATTTCAAATAGCTAAACAGAATACTCTGAAAACATCAGGCTCATAATTTTTTTTAGTTTAGAAAAAATATTGGCAATTTTAACATAAAATGTATTTATTTTCCTTCATAAAGTGCATTTTTGTGATTTTAATGTGCTTAATTCATAAAAATCATTTTCATTAAATAATAAATAAACATGCCAAAATGTGAATTTAGAATTAAGTACACAATTGTAGCTAACACAACACCTATTGTGTTTCAAATGCTATTTTCCTCACACACTGTCAGTATCAGTCATACACATCTGTATTCACAGATGGTTCTAAAACCGCAGGGCATGTGGGCTGTGGAGTTTTTATTCATAATACAGTTTTTAGTTACAGTCTACATTCGTCCTGCTCCATCTTTACTGCTGAAGCAAATGCTATTTATTACGCGCATCAGCATGTGAATACAGATGACCGTCATTAATTTTGTGTGTACACTGACAGCATAAGTGTTTTGGAAGCTTTGAGAAGCAGTACTTTTACTTGCCATCCAGTTGTGTCAAATATTTTCAGAGCATTAGAATCCCTTGCTGGCAAGGGATATGACATTATATTTTGTTGGATACCAAGTCACGTAGGTCTTGATGGAAATGAGAAAGCGGATGCAGCAGCAAAGACTGCATCAGATCAAGTTTTACCTTCAGTTAGGCTCTCTGATGTGAGAAAGGGTATAAAAAGTTTTATACATGGTCTTTGGAAGGAATTGTGGAACATGCATGCCGGCAATAAGTTACATACCATTTTCTCATCCCTCATTTCCTTATCAGTTTTACCATTACGAAGTGCTGATGTTAGATTGACTCGCCTACGTATCGGACACACAATTTTCACACAGAGACATTTGTTTTTAAGTGAACTAAATCCATGGTGTGAAGCGTGTGATGAACTATTTACTGTCTATCATACAGAGTGGTTAAAATTAAACGCACAGTACTCAGAGGCTCATAGCTCCGGTTCTACTGAACGGATCCGAATAAAATTTAAAATATACGTTATGTAGAACATGCGCTCAAGGTTTTTGCAATAAAAAAGGTTAAAATTCTCGCCAATAGATGACGCTGTACTGCGAAAACCATATGCAAATGAATAGCGACTGTATTCTGTATATAAAAGAGAGATGCATGGATGAAAGGAATCATTCGCCCGCAGTGAACATGCCGCTGAACAAGAAGGAACGCGCACTGATCGTAAAACTGTTTTATCAGAATGAGAGCAATGCTTCGGCAGCTTTCCGTGCTTATCGGCGGATGAAAACCTTAAGAAAAGGCCCCATGTTCAGCAGTGCCGTTAAACGCATGATTCGGAAATTTGAAGAAACCGATTCCCTAGATGTTGCTCCAGGAAGAGGACGATGTGCAACACGGCCAGCAACTGAAGATGAAGTTGCAATTGCAACAGCTGCTGCAGCTGCAAGTTCTTCCAATGTGTCTGAAAGTGGCCGCTCAATAGCACGAACACTGAATACTCCATGGGCAACTGTGCGTAGGATTTTACGCAAAAGTTTGAAGCTCTACCCGTACAAGATGCATTTCGTGCAACAGTTGAAATCTCCCGACCATTCTGCACGTCTGGATCTTGCCTTGTCTTTTCTGGCGAGGATGCAAGTGGATGACAACTGGCCGTCGCATATCTTATGGACAGACAATGCTCATTTTCATTTAGATGGTGCTTTGAACACGCAGAAATGCCGCATATGGGGTTCCACCAATCCTCATGCCATGCAATAACAGCCGCTACATTCCCCATACGTCCCGCATGATGTGGCTTCACGGCGAACTTCATTTTGGGCCCGTACTTCTTCGAGGAAGTTAGAATGAACGGGTTTGTTCGGTTTATCGTCACCAGTGACCGCTACGCTACACTCATGGAAGTACATGTTGTCCCGGCGTTAAGGCAATGAGGCTGTTTGGCCACCACAGTCTTCATGCAAGATGGAGCAACTGCTCATACGGCGCGACGTGCAAAGACTGTGTGTGTGATTCAAGCACACTACCCTGATGAACGCGTCATCTCGCGGACTTTTGCCATTGCCTGGCCAGCAAGGTCACCAGATCTAAACCCTTGCGACTCTGGCTCTGGGGTTTTCTCAAAGATCACGTCTATCAAGGAAGTGTAACTAATGAAGCAGAGTTGAAAGCGTCTATCGTACGCCACGTCTCACTAATTCATCCCGATATGTTGCGTGCGGTCGTTGAACACGCGATCGTACGCTTTCAGCATATTGTTGACCGACAAGGTATGCATGTAGAGCATACGGGTGTGTAATTCAATAAACCTTCCTTTATTCTTTGAATTTTTAGTGTTATCTTTCTTCTTACGTCATTACAGCGCCATCTATTGGCAAAAATTTTAACCTTTTTTATTGCAAAAACCTCGAGCGCATGTTTTACATAACGTATATTTTAAATTTCATTCGGATCCGTTCAGTAGAACCGGAGCTATGAGCCTCTAAGTACTGTGCGCTTAATTTTAACCACCCTGTATTTTAATCTCATGTCATGATTTTAACCAACAACGTTTACACTTTTTTAAAACTGGTTTTATAACTTTGTTTGATTTAATAGGGGATCCACCGCATAGAAACCTATTCGCTTTTTTAAGGGCAGTAGGTTTCTTACATTATATTTAATCGCTATTTTAATTTTTAGGATTATATTATGATATACCTTCTTTTTTTATATTTTATGAATAGATTTTAAAATAATATATATACTTATTTTTGTGTTTTAATGTGTGGGTTTTAAGAAAATTTCGAATTATAACAAAAATAAATAAATAAAAAATATCAGAAATATGTTTCTTGGCGCAGCATGTCCCATTTTGGACCTTGCGCCATAAAACCCCACCAATCAATCAACCAACAATTGTAATTATATTACTAGTGATACATGTTTAAAAATTATACATAATACCTTATTATTATACTATTTTTAAAAGAAAATTAGTAAATTGAATATTGTAAAACAGCAGATAACACACACACACATACTGATACATGATAATATTTTATTATTACAGTAATTATGCCACTAGCCAATCCTACCACATTATCTACAAAATCCGTAGATGTATAAGTTGATATTTTTATCGATTACACTGTTACCAGAATGTCACATTAATTGCAGATTTTAAACGAGATTTCCTTGTTCATGGGTATCTGTTTAGTTAGTTTCAAATGAGGATTATATGGTTTCAGTTGATACTTCGAGCAGTTTAGAGAAAAACATGCTGTATTTCCATGTCATGACACCTTTATTTAACAGGCACTACAATATGATAAATTGCATTATCAGATTGTCAATAACATTTCTGAATTTCAAACGATTTTCATAGCATAAAAAATTTGACAAATGATGACAAATGACGAAAATGCTGATTTAGTGTTTATGCTTCTGATTACTTGGAAAAATTTAAAACAAATATTCTCAAATTTTGCGATTTATAGTTACAAAATGTGTTGCAATTAATATTTAGAGAGGAAATAGCCACTGTTCCACTTTTTACTCATAATCTGTTAACAAATTATGTAATCAGAGAATGTTCACAAGTTCCAATTTATTAGAAATTTCAATGCGGAAATTAATACTGTATCAAAGTTAGCTTGTTTTCAAGACTTTTAGCAACATTTGTTTCATTTCAGGAAACAATAAATCATTTTAAATAAATATATGTTAAACAAGATATTAATTTTTGCAAATACTGAAATGTAGCATGTAATCTCAAAATTTTGTAAAAGTTAATTATTATATTTGCTGATAAGTATGAGATATAAATACTTCTGTGCAATATAGGGTATGTGAAACACAATTACAGTATACGTATATATAAATATATTTAATATTATCTCTCTTAATATTTCATAAAGAAAACAAATCTACTGAGAAGTTGGACGAGAATACTTCAAAGGAAAGAAATACCCATTTTAACTTGAAAAAACTTGATGTAAAAAAAATAAATTGGTTTAATTTGAGCTATTCTAAAATTTCTTAAACTTTTCGAATCCTATAAAAAACAAAATATGAAAAAAGAAATTTAGCAAATCCTATAAATCCTTTGAAAATGCGTGAAGAAAGCATACAAATGGTAATGGATTGAATTGTAATCTTGTTTTATAGCGAAGATTTAGATATTCTGAAAATGGCTTTATATTCTGCTACTTTGCAGTTTCTTGCGTGCAGAAAATGTAGACATATATTGTATCAAACAAAAAGTTTCTTAAAATAAAAACAGAATTTTTCTATTATTTCAATTTTGGTAAATTATTTATAAAATAATTGCATTTGCAAAAAATATTATATTTTATATCTAGCTTAAGTATTTTAAAAATTATTTTAAAATCAAGATGTTTATTCTTATCCAAACTATAAATACGTTTTACATATATAAGCTATAATTTAAGTTTTACATTTATTCATTTGTGGAGATATGGAATTTTCCTTTAGAATTGATAAGAATTGAAAATTCTAATATTTTCGAAATCAATAATTTCATAAGATTATTCAGTGATACGTAATGCAGAGTGATATAAATTAGTCAATTATATTGAAAAAACTTATCCAGATATTACATACATATTTATCAAATACATGATGAAGGAAATATATATTCGAAATGATATAACTGAGAACATTATTGAAATTCTGAGACGCTAAAATAAAAATTCCAATTTTTTAAATATTATCTTTATTTTTATTTCACCTAATAAAAATTTTAATAATGCTATAAATGAATGTAATTTAAAACGTTATTAATATATATAATTTCTTTTCATTTCATTTTCCGGTAGATGTATTTATCATTTTTAAATACAAAACCAATATTATTGCAGATCAAGTATTATTTTTTATCCTTAACTTACATCAAAACCCACACAGGAAGCCAAAAATACAATTATGTTTTACTCTCTTCAAAGAGATGTATATTTACTATTATTTTACCAATGAATTTTTAATTTTTATTACATCATTTTCCCTCGATCAAAATGTACTAAAAAGAACAATTTACAAGCAAACAAATATCTTTTGTTCATGATTCGAGGCATTGCTGATTACCTTTCATGGCCATCAACGTTTCTTCTAAATTGGTAAAGTTTAGTTAAGATTAATCTTTGAGTATGAACCAGCAACTTGATCTTCTTCTTGCTCAATGTCTTATGACCAGCAATCATAAAATGATCGTATCCGAACAATATAACTTTTACCACATTCCCACATGCAATTACGCACACATTCTTTGCGATTAAAACTTTCACGACTATTTTGACTGACAAAAAGACATCGAAAGCATTTTTTTCATTTGTACACATGAAAAAATCTTGCTCATATTGCGTAAACATTTTTACTGTAGTTTGTTCTCATAATAGTTAACTTTTAAATAATTTCTCATAAGTTAGACATTCATGATGATCAAACAACATGACATATTGGATGAGTAATCAGTACAGTAACTATTCGGCTACTCAGCACTGATTATGAACTTCTTATATGTAGATGTATTTACAGAAACACTGAACGTCTACTAAGATGTAATTGAATATTCCCCATATATTTTTAGAAATAATAATTATGGCTTTTTAAATAGTTTCTAATTGTTAAAAGGAACCATGTATGGCATATCAATTTATACCACTTATGAAGAATGTAAAAAATGCCATAATTCATTACAAATTAAACAAGCTTGAGTATATACTCAATAAGAGTTACTC